>QXEO01000280.1:8902017-9502017 GCA_007115705.1 Dactylis glomerata | reverse complement strand
ACATGGGAGCGGCTCCAAGGAGGAACGTCGTGTGGTCGGCAAGGTGCCAAATATTGTAGATTTTGCCGCCTCAACTGGCGGTTCTTCGAGGAATGGAACAGCAGCTACATCCTCTTCTGTGGTGAAACTGTCCAGGCAGTCTGCTCGAGACCAAAGGCGTGCTGTTCGAGCACAGAGGTAACAATCCCCTCTTCCATCAAACCTTATTCAGAACTCAATCTTTTGATTAGGGGCCCCTCACTCAGCACTGTGAATTCCTTCAATCTTATGAAAATTTATCGATTGTTCCTTTGCAGGGCCTTGTCAAAGGTTGCGTCTTCTCTCCTTGAAGACGAGAAGGTAATTTTGGGAATAATTTTAAATTGGCCGTCTGGTTTGGGTTTAGGAAGTAACGAGGCATCGCATTAAAATGGGTCAGTTGCATAAATGTGATTACAAGCTCTTCATTGTTGTATTGTGGGTTTGGTTCCTACGTTAAAATGGGTCAACAAATACCAACCTGTTTTGGGTTACGCAGTAATGAGCCATATCATTAAAATGCTAGGCAGAGGCACCAAATTACCTTTATAAATCAAGGGAACTTGCATTGTTTTGCTTTCTTTTTCCTAAATCAAGTGAACCTGTATTGTGGGTTTGTTTTCTGCAGAGAATTCGGTGGGCTAGTTCGGTTTGCTGTCGCTATATTTATGAGACCGGTTCTGTTTAGTTACAGTTCAGATACTTAACCATTGCCTGCTTTACCTTGTATAAATACCAACCTGTTTTGGGTTACGCAGTAATGAGCCATATCATTAAAATGCTAGGCAGGGGCACCAAATTACCTTGTAGAAATCAAGTGATCATTTATTGTTTGGCTACATAGACTGTCTTCTTTTCCTAAATTAAGTGAACCTGTATTGTGGGTTTGTTTTCTGCAGACAATTCGGTGGGCTAGTTCGGTTTGCTGTCTCTATATTTAAGAGACCGGTTCTGTTTAGTTACAGTTCAGATACTTAACCATTGCCTGCTTTACGTGCAGGAGAATGATTTTGGCTGGCTTGCTGACCCAGCCCAAGCAGACGCAGATGATGAGTTCCCCAGCACTGCATTATCCCAAAAGGCAAGAGCCAAGAGCAAGAGGGCTCTGAAATTGGAAAGGTGAAGGCCTGTTAACTTTACTCTTCATTCTTCAAACATCAACTGTTCTTCTTACTAAATAGCCCTTTCTATTTCCTGTCCAGAAAATTGGAGAGGGAAGATGTTGGAATTGTCTCCCTAGATCCTAATAATGAAGTTGTGCAACCAACTCCTGAGAAGAAGAAGACAAAACATCTTCGAGACCAAATGTAATACTCCCTCCTTTTCAGTTTATTAGGCTTACTAGAAATTTAGAAAAATCTCAAAAATTAGGCTCACGTCTAGCTTTAATTAACGCTAATGAATCCCCACCTCCTCCTAAAAACGCTCCACCATCCCTTTTCTATTTAATACCCACCATGCATCGGCAGCTTCCATGTGAACATAAGTCTGTATGCAGTGTGAATTCATTGGAGTTTTCCCCGTCCAAGCCAATGCATGATGGATTCCGTCCTCCTTTTAAACTGCTGCCCAATGCATGCGTCATGTTTTGCCATCCAGCCATAATTATGACTACTTCCGAGACAAAAAAAAACAGCTATGGCTAAAGCCAATGGGTAACTACCTAAATCACAGTGCTATCTCTATTAAGCCTAATAAACTGAGGAGGGAGTAAGTTGTTCTTCTTGGTTGCAGTTTCTTAGTGTCAATTTAACAGAATAAATTCTGTATTTACTGAATCTTTATGTGCTCGAAGTTGTTAGTAACTTTATGATTGCTTTAATTTAGGTTGGGAAGTTATGTTCCAGCACTAAGGCCCGAGGATATTGTCATTGAGCCCAAGACCCAACAGTTACAAGAATACTACAAGTATATGTCAACAGTCAAGCTTATAAATCAAAATATTCAAAAACAGTCCCTTGCTGACATTCTTATATATCATCTCCCATGGAAACCCACTAAGGATGATCTGATTCGCTTGGGAAATCAGCTTAATGACATGTTTTTAACAATCTGTCCATTTTCCATTCCGGTGAATGTGGGCGGCAAGACCAAACTGGTGCCGGTAACACCTGCACAACCAGAGGTATATCATTCGTTCCTATGTATTCGCCTCTTGAGTGCTTTGGATTAACTGCTGAAGCTTCTGTATCATTAACAAGTCTTTTTTTATAATTGCAGCCAGAAGATGTAACTCACTATATAATATTGATAACTCGTGCGTCAGATAATACAAGAGTATTTCTGTTGCTCGAACAGTTCAACAACTATTTGAAGGCTTTGAAGGTTGTTCGGGATAATGAAGAGATTGAGAAGAAGCCTTGGCTTATTCTAGGCCTTAAGGAGAAACTACCCAGCCGTTTTAAAAATGTGAAAAACCTCATCTATGGAATAGGTCACGAACACCTGTAAGTGCATTTCGTCATCTTTGCTATTATTGTGTTTCACTATTTGTGGTTGCTCAGGCCAAGGCGGTGTCGCCCTTGCAGTCTCAGGCCTAGATTTTTCATTTCCCCCTTTTTGATTATTAGTTTTGGTGAGGAAGAGATGGGAACAGCGGAGTGGTTGTTTTTTCTCAGTTTTGCAACGGAGCTACTATGTTGTATCATATTGTTTCTGAGTTTTATAAGTATGGTGTTACCAGGTTTAATGCTCTTGAAGATGATCTCCCTTTGCTTTAGAAGTTCACGTGTTGATTATTGCTTTGCTTTTAGTAATGTTTGGGATTTGGGATGTTCTATTCAGAACAGGTGTCGTTGAAATTGATTGTTGAACAATTGGTCAGCATTACGAGACTAAGATTTTTAAAATTCCAAATATTGCGCAGTTCATTTCAGTATTACGTTGGAAGTTCAAATTTTAAATTCCAGAAATTTTGGAGCAAAGTAATTTATTTTGAAGAGTTCCAGCTTCACGAGTTTTTTAGCATTTTGGAGTTCACGTGTTGGATATGCCGCTTTCAGTCTGGGAGTGGGATGATCTAGCGGTCCTTTAAATAGACTGCTGAACAACATACTATCTGGATCTTCTATGAATTTTAACGTGGATACTTGCCTGGTTAATTTCGAATTTTCTTGAAGAGCACAGTTCAAACTTGCTGATATTTTGGAGGCGACGAGGAAAAAGCTTAAAAAAGGTGTGAACTTCTTGAAAAAAGAAAACAAGCTTGCTTTGATTTATAGGATATATAGGAATATGAATTCTAGATTGGTAACAAAAGTTACACCACAGGATTTCTATGGGATTATTTAATATGTACCTTACATCTGCTGCTGTTAATGATCTGAATTTGTTGGCTGTTTGCAGGGATCGGATTTCTTTACATGAAGATAAGATGCCAGAGGTGTTCAATCTTTGCCTCGAATTTGATGTTGATGAACCTGAGAAGTTACCTCTTATTCCAGAGAATACGATTTTGCTTAACACTGTTATGGTTGTACTGTGTGAGTATAAGCGCTTGGGAGTAGTCAAGAAATGGGTTCTGAAAGGCGTGCTAAGGTCATCAACAAACCCCAAATACCTAAAAAAGTACTTCCCTGAATTGATACGAGACTGGTCAAACCTGAGCAAGTGCATTTTTGCACTATATTTAGCTCTTCTCGAAGAATTGATGCTAGAAGAGCTTACACTTGATGAAAAGGCGTTATCTCCCTTCAACACTTCAATGTTGGTGGCTTACAACATGTGGAAGCTTAGGCAAACCTCTACAAAGGCTATTGATTTCTTTTATCCAGATATTGCCGAGGTCAAAAAGAAGAAGGGCAAAATGCATTTGGAATGGCTCTGTGGTACTCAGGTTGAACTGTTGCTGCATGACTTTGGTACATGTGATCGTGTCCTGATGAGACTGCTAGGATATAGTGGTTTCTGGGAGAAACAAATTCAGGATGGACATGACCTCCGGCTAAATCATATTCAAGGTTAGTATTAACAAACTATGATTTCTCATGAACAAAGGCATCACTGGTCGTGTTAGCTTTGAATGCATGGTACTTCCTGCAAGATAGTTCTCTTGTCCATTTTTAACCTTGCTTGTCAAGAATGGTACTTTCATCATGACACTAGTTGCCAATTTTAACCTTGCTTGTCAAGAATGGTACTTTCATCATGATACTAGTTGCCAATTCTTTTTACAGCTTCCATCAGACCATCACCTCGCTATCCTAGTTCTCATCTTTAAAATTCTAGTTATCTCCAGTTTCTTATATTAACATAGGAAAATGGTGATACATTAATTGCTGCATGCTATAATAAGATATTTGAGGGCTGGTTAATTAACATAGGAAAAAATACAATGTCCGTATCTAAGTAATTAACGGGCAAAAGGATGAAACACCTGCTGTAACAAAGCTCCTCCATGTTCTATAGTTATTGCTATATGACGTTCTAAGTTTT
This sequence comes from Dactylis glomerata, assembly GCA_007115705.1. Taxonomy (NCBI): domain Eukaryota; kingdom Viridiplantae; phylum Streptophyta; class Magnoliopsida; order Poales; family Poaceae; genus Dactylis; species Dactylis glomerata. Next base: position 9,497,565 of record QXEO01000280.1, on the reverse strand, counting down.
ACCTTCTGGCTCTTTAGAATAATTTTTCCCCTGAACATGGTTTTTGAATGTTTTCTGTAGGCAGTCAGGATGAGGGTACAAGCTCTATTGGCAGGGAGGGTGACGAGGAGCCAGATGATCAGTATGTAGATGATGATGACCTTGATGAATTAGGCAGTCAGGATGAGGGTCCGAGCTCTATTGGCAGGGAGGGTGACGAGGAGCCAGATGATCAGTATATAGATGATGATGACCTTGATGAATTAGGCAGTCAGGATGAGGGTCCAAGCTCTATTGGCAGGGAGGGTGACGAGGAGCCAAATGATCAGTATATAGATGATGACGATGATGACCTTGATGAATTAGAGGAACTTGAGGCAAGCTTGTTTAGAACTAACATTCAGATTCGATAACCAGGAAACTAGTGATTGGGAGGCGACCATGACTAATCTGGCCAAGAACCTGGGGTTGAATGCCATTGCGCTGGAGGAAGACAAAGTTCGATTGCTGTGTGTTCTTTGAGTCTTCTTCATCAGCCTATGGTACTTTTGCTTCGGCAATAGTTGTGGTTTCTACTGCTGTGTGTTGTGGTAGTACTTTGGTTTGGTAATGCTCCTGTAGGAGTTGGTTTGGGGTGCAACCTGGCTGCCTGAACATGGAATGCTTGTAATACTTGTTCTGTGGTTTCTTGAATAGAACCGGTGGAACCCCTCTTTATCTAAAAACATCGAATGACTTGAGAGAGCGATCAAACAGATCCAGGTTGTATTGGTCGTCTGATTCCTATCTTCTTGAGTTTGGTCAGCTGGGTGCGTGAGCTCGGTTATTTGTTTAGTCGGGTTTGTTCCATCTACTTATCAACTATTCTTTGGGGTTTGATGTATGCAAATCAGGTTATTGACATGAAAAAGGGGGTTGGCTGTGATTATCTATCAAAGTGATGTTAAGGAAATTGCAGAAACTGGATTCTGGGAGGAGAGTTTTGGCTTCCGTATCCATATGTTCTCGACATCTGGACCGTACAGGCGATCGTACGGCGCAACGTTTCTGACGGTAAACTGTAGCACATGTTCGTTCGTTAAATCGAATACTGTAGTGCTGGCGTAGACATGAGGCGGCTTCCAGGACCGAGATGTACCGAGTACCGACTCAGGTCTAGCGACACCGAGAGTTACTTAGAGAGTGGCTATAAAGAGTAAAATAATATATTTATGCTTAGTTAGGAGAGAGAAGGAGAGTGGACTCTGATGCTGGCTACACTATTCTCTTGCTCTTAGGGCGGTGACGACAGCCCACCCCCCCCCCCCCCCCCCCCCCCTCTGTTTCCCCAACCTCTCCCGGACCTGCTACCCCGAGAACTTAACAGAAGGCTGGTGCGGCGCCGTGGGTGGGCGAAAATCTCCCGGTTCCGGCGAATCACCTTTGCTCGGGTATGGGGACTGTCAGCTGGGGGTTTGTGGCGATGGTGGTCAGAGGGGCGGATCCTGCACGATTTGAAGCTGGGGATTTCCCTTTAGATCAAGTGAACAGGTTCGTCGCGGGGTCTATGATGATTTTGTGATATATCTTGGTGCGGGCGTGCTTGGTTACTTAATTTCGGGTTTCCTCTTTTGTCGATGATGTTTCCAGTTTGCCGATATACGAGGCGGCGGTGGCGGATGAGGCTAGCCAGTCCAGCCATTCCGGGGATCGTGACCGGCTGTGGGAGATGGCGGTGAGCAGGACGTTGACGGACAGGCAGATTTCGGACATACCCCCGAGAAGAAAGATCCCACGTCTCCAGAATGGACAAAGAGGTACAGTACATCATTTCTTCCTTGCAGAGAAGTGACTCCTAAGCCAGATACAATGTGAGATGCAAGCGACCAGAAATTAGGTGTGAAAGGAATTGCAGCCTGGAGCCATTGTAATAGAAGAATATGCGTAGCCAAAGTGCATGCAGGGTTTCAGGAGAATTGCTTCGAGTTTAGGGACGGGGTTTCCAGGAGGAAAATTAAATGATGTATGTTTTCTGTGGTGCGCAAATACTAATGTAAAAAAATTGGAAAAAATCCAGGGTACGGGTTGGTCGGGCACCTCTGGACAGGACACCGTGCGCATCACGGAAAAGTGCTCTTGAAAAATCAAGTCATAATTATGTGGAGAACCTAGGAGATGAAGCCATTGACCCTTGCCTTGGAACCATGTTCGATTCGCTCGGGGAAGCGTATGATTTCTACAACCTGTACTCCTGGGAGCATGGATTTGGTATTAGGTACGGCAAGAGCAGGCTGAATGCAGAGAAAACAGGAGAGAAAGAATGGACTCCCCTGGATCTAGTGAGCAGGTTTGTGTGAGCAGCCTTTTGTTCCGTCATGGAGTTAACATCTAGGAAAATCTTGTTATTTGTCTGACTTGTCGGGCGTGTGCGCTTAATTTTTTGTAGTTTGGCTATCTAAAGGGCGAGGAAGGTGAGTGGAGCCGCGTTGGGTATTGAGCCGGAGCAATGGGTGGTGGGGAATTTAAACAGTTTTAAATTCTGAAAAGTTTTTACTTTAAACTGATCTGGATGTTTTTTAAATTTTATTTTAATTCTCACCAAACTTTTGGAAATTAACTTAAAAAATGAATATAAAACGAAGGATGCAAATGACGGAACGCCAAAGAAATGGGCCGGCCCATGCTGATCGCCCTTCAGGTGTTGCGTCGTAACAGACGCAAAACGCGCTGAATAGGGATTCCCGGGATCCTAGTCCCCGCGCGCGAGCGCGCCCTAGTTCGGTCCGCCAACGTGATGTTCTTGTTGGGCCGGCCCATGTGGTGCTTCTTCTCTATTTTTTCTGTTTTCTTTTCAAAAATTTGAACAATTTTATATTTCAAAATTTGTTCAGATTTTGGATTGAACAAATTTTTATTTTGATTTTTTTTTAGATTTTGAACAAAATTCGATTTGAACAAATTTTAAATATGAACGAATTTCGAATTTAGTCAAAAGTGAAAAATGTTCAGATTTCAAAAACTTTTCAAATTCGAAAAATGTTCAGATTCAAAAATTGTTCAGATTTGAAAACTATTCAGATTTAAAAAAATGTTCAAATTCAAAAAATGTTTAGATTTAAAAATTGTTCAAATTTGAAAACTGTTCAGATTTGAAAAATTGTTCAAAATGAAAAATGTTGAAATTCAAAAAATGTTCAGATTTAAAAATTGTTCAAATCTAAAAATTGTTCAAACTTGAAAAAAGTTTAGATTTTAAAAACGTTCAAACTTTAAAAAATTGTAATTTTGTTTAGATATAAAAATTATTCAAATTCAAAAATTGTTCAAATCTTAAAAAGGTTGATTTTAAAAAAAGTTTGAAAATATCCGAACAGATAAACTCGAAAAATAAAAGAAAAACCCAAAACCAAAAAAAAGAAGAAAACAAAAAAAAACCGCTGAAAAATCAGAAAACAGTGAAAGCCCCGTTAATGGGCCGTGGCCCATGTGCGTCGCGCGTTAGCGGGACGAGGATAGCTCCGCTAACGCGCGATATATAGGATTTCCCCAGTAAAGACCGTCATAATCAATGCGGCCCACCTGTTTCGGTGGCGCTGTTCATAAAACGGCATACACATCATGAGTTCATGACTAGCCTACACGTCAAGCGGCCGCTGGTCCATATATCGAGAGTAGCTGCACCCGGGAGCCAAACCGGATTTCCCCCACAATTCAGATAGGAATACTTTCATTATTAATCACATTACACTTGTAAGAAATTCAGTCTCACACATCTTAATAGAGTATGTGCACTTAAAAACTTCCAGTAATATTTTCAAAAAGTCATATATCAAATTAATTTCACAACACTACATGAAAGAAGCTAGGTGTCGACGGCTAAACCCTACACCAACGGCTTTTTATCGGCGTAGATAGTTCCTGCCGTAGTGCAGTATTATTGATGGGGTTCCGTGGAGCAAGTGATGCCCCGTGTTTGACATTCTTATGTTTACAGTGTTGCCTACATATGTTTATGTCTTTGCTGGGATTATTTTGCCATTGTAAATAACAGCTCTAAAGTTTTTCTTGCCTTTGTGCAAGATAAACTTTGATGCGAACCTATTTTATAAGTGGTGCTCCCTTTTGTGGATCTTACATGAGGATGAGTTGATCCATGCATCAAGCTCCTCTATTTGTTCATTCGTTTTTGCTTTTTGTCTTCAACTGTTGGGTCATCCGGGATAAACACGATTGTGGGCCATGCATGAAGCCTTGTGGCGGTCAACTCATGCTCTGCCGTTCACGTAGTTTCATACAGAGCTAGTAGCACGAATTCAGGTAGAATGCCGCAAGATCATGAATAATTGAATCAGTGGAACCAAAGCACTACGTAGGCATAAAGCAAAGGACAAGGCGATAATACTTGCCGACCATCCATTGTACATGGTACATCCATGGCAAGCGATGCGCCAACACGGTATTCATAATTTCCCTGTTAGGGGTGCTAGGGTAAACTCCCTTGTTTTCGACATATAGGATCAATGTCACCGTGACCTCAGTCCTCTGATCTTTTGATGGGAACAGGAGGAGCTCTCCAATTTGCATTAAGTAGAAGGAAAGTCTTTACAATGGCAAGGCCAGGAAAAATAAAAGAAAATAAAAAAGGCCGTTTGGGACGCTTGCTCGCATGCTTCAAGTGGATCCACCTCAGTCCTCTGATCCACCAGCGTATCTTGCGTGTAGCTCACGGGGAAATCAATCAGTCGAATAAAAGCTTCTCCGACGCAAATTAAAGAAAAGGCGGCGATCTAGGGACGTCCCTCCGATCTGCCATCTCCCAACAACGCTGCCACCTGTCCTCGCCTCCACGAATCACCTTGCAAACGCTTTTGCACGTGCATCTCCGCAGCCTCCTATGCCTTCGGCGAGACGGGCGCCGGCGGCCACAAACAGCCATGGGATTAGTTTGAGGATGAAGTTGACTAGGGTTTGGGGGACCTCCGAAGTCGCTCCTGCAGGAGCGACCCGGGAGGAGAGTACGATTAAGGTAATAAAGTTGGTGGAGAATTTCACTGCCCGATCTCTACACCAACTAGATATGCACATAACCATTGGGCATGAGTATCAGAATTTTTAAACCCAATTGCTAAAAAGTGCTTGAATGCTGTGTGTCTAATCGAGCACTCTTTTTGTGACCGTCGGATCCTTCCCGAACGTGACGGATCGCGCAGCGCGCGAGAGCTCCGCCCCGACATAAATCCACCTGATCCCGACCGTTTCTCACCTGGCCGCTGCTGACGTGTCCAAACTAGAGATGTGTCTCTCGCATCTTGCTCCCCCATTCCCCATTTTCCCCATTCCCTCCCCAAATTGCTAGGGTTTCTCTGCAGATTCGGGTCGATTTCTCCGGTGAATCTTCCGACGGTGGAGGGATTGAGATGGGGGGATGAGCGAGCTCGTCGGCGCGAGAGATTGCACGCTGTAGGGCATCGATCTCTGCATCGGAGAGCGACGTGCGCGGTATTGCGCCTTGCTCGTCGGCGGAGAGGTAGCGCGCGAGAGGGCGCCGACCCTGGCGCCGGATAGCTGGCCGCGCTGCACTGCGGCCGTGGATTTCATCGGCAGAGAGCACTACGTGCGCGAGGGCGGGGAGCAGCTCGTCGGTGGAGGTCAGTTTTGAGCGGCAGTCGTCGGTGGAGGTCAGTTTCGAGCGGCAGGAGGTGATAGACCGGCCGCAGAGGACTTCCCGTGGGGCAAGGACTTGGGAGCAGAGGGTGCTGTTCGACTGAGATCTGCATGCAACAGAGGTGCGGTTTTGTTCTCATGGCGTGCATGTTGCTGAATGTTCTGCTAGTTTATTTTCTAGTTCAGCTAACGCATGCAGTATCTAGTATTTATCTATGACTAGATTGGTTGGTCTGTCTCTATCTCATCAGTATATTTATCTACCTGGTCTTGTAGTACATTTTCTGTGAGTGTCTGCCCTAACCTTGATTTGTTTGATTACAACACGTACTAGATAGGTCAATGCTATGTGTTTGAGGGTGAAATTAATCCAGTACCTGCCATGTATGGCTTGTCAGTGCACTTGTAGGGCATTTTTTTGGTGCTTGATGGCCAAACTTCACTTAGTACCTGCCATGTATGATCTGTCATCAGTGAATTATAGTGCATGATTTTGGTGTTTCAGATCGCAATCCAACTAGTCTCTGCCCTGTATGTTTTTTCAGTGATTTTTTTGCATGATTTTGGTGTGTTATGGCTGAAATTTACCTAGTGCCTATGCTGTACGATCTTTTTCAGTGAATTGTTTCACAAGATTTCGGGGTGTTTGGGACTTTCCTGTCATGTTTGTTGATCTGTCTGAGCACATCACCCATTAGATAGGACAGTTTTCTATGTTTTACAAAAATCTTGCTTAGTTTAATTAACTTGGGCAATGAAAATAGGTTAGGTGATTTCTACAACCATGACTAAGTTGCCTAGTGGTTTCTTAGTTAACAACAGTAGGAATTTTGCAATTGGAGCCATGCTGTAGCAGGGTTTTTCTCTTAGTAGAAAGTATACCATATGTCATCTGTATAGGAATTCAACTTGTTTTGTGTTTGTGTGTTCTATAGTTGGTTTCAACTTTTATAGTTTTCGCTTGTTCAGCAAAAAATCTTACAGCTTGCATACTGATGTTTGCTAAGTTTAGTTCAAGTTTTGAACTAAATTGTTTTTTCATGACATGAGGATTTTCATAGTTGATTCTATATATTTCTAGGGTAGCTCCAGCTTTTTAGCATCATCTCATAAGTTGTATACTGTTGTTGGGTAAGTATGCTCACTCACCATGCTTAACTTGATTATATTGTTTAAAGTAAGTTGCTTTCAGATTTTCAAGTTGTGCACTGAATATATGAAGTTGCAGTGGTCAATATAGCTAAGTTGGGTACTGGAATCCACCATAGTGTTTTTGTTAAATTTTAATTCTAGTTAAGTTCACTTATTTTTCTTCGGAACTAGCCCTTTTAAAATTGTACACTAATTTCATTAAATTGGCTTATTCAACATAGCGGTATTGGTTCTTAATCCAACTTAGTTACTTTTTTTCTAGTTAAGTTTATTTATATTTTTCTCCAGCAATACCTCTTTTTCAGTTGTACACTAATTAACATTGAGTTGAAGTGTTCAGTATAGCTAAGTTGGGTACTGGAATCCACCATAAGTTGTATTTTTTGTTGAATTTAATTTCTAGTTAAGTTCATTTCTTTAGCACTACACCTTTTAAAGTTGTACACTAATTTTCATTAAATTGGCTTATTCAGCATAGCTAAATTGGTTATTAATCCAACTTAGTTGCACTTTCATTTTCTAGTTAAGTTTATTTATATTTTTCTCGAGCACAACCCTTTTTTAGCTGTTCACTGATTTACAGTAGGTTGCAGTGTTCATTGTAGTTAAGTTGCCTTTTCAATATCATTTAGTTTGGGCCACTGTATTTTAGCTAAGTTGGTTGTACAACATAGCTAGGCTATTTTTTATCCGCAACCTTTTTAATTGGATTTTAAACACTGTTAAGTTGGTTACTGAATCTAACTAAGTTGGCTTATCAACCTCTAAATTGAGGTTTAATTGTGTTTCGTCTTCTAATTAGTTGGTTACTGAATCTAACTAAGTTGACTTTGGAACACTGTTAAGTTGGTTATTGAATCTAACTAAGTTGGCTTATCAACCTTTAAACTGAGGTTTAATTGTGTTTCGTCTTCTAGTTAGTTGGTTACTGAATCTAACTAAGTCAGCTTCTGAACACGGTTGAGTTGGTTACTGAATCTAAGTAAGTTGGTTACTTTTGTCAGCTAGCTAAGTTCTTCTCAGTCTAACCAAATTATTTTTGTGTAATCATGCTTTACCTTTGACTTTTTGCTATTTTATTAACCTATTTTGTTTATTAGTCTGTTTTTATTTTATTTAAGTTGATCTTTCATCATGACTAAGTTGTCTTCTCCATCCAACCAAGTTGTTTTCGTGTAAGCATGCTTAATCTTAGACTTTCTGCTATTTTTTATCAACTTCTTTTGCTTATTAGTTGGTTTCCGATTTTGATTAAGTTGATCTGTTATCATAACTAAGTTGTCTTCCCCATAAAAGAAACAAAGTGTCTTCTCAATCTAACCAAGTTTTTCTCTGTATAATCATGCCTGTTAGACTTATTTCTATTTTTTATCAATCTCTTTTGCGTATTAGTTGGTTTCAAATTTTAATTAAGTTGAGCTGTCATCATAACTAAATTGTCTTCTCAATCTAACCAAGTTGTTTTTTGTGTAATCATGCTTTACCTTAGACATATTGCTATTTTGTCTATGATGATGGTTAGGATGATTCAACTAGTATTGTTAACACATTTTACTTCTTTACTTCAGCACAAAATAGTTGAAAGATGGTGTTGGTGCTACCATAAGAGATGGTCTTTGGGCTAGGATAACGAGAAATGAAGAATTTGTATCATCAAGGCTTCCTAAGAATAATCCCCGTGAGGTAAACCCACCTTTTAGCCATGTGTGTGTGTGTCTTTTTTCTTGATCCTTGTATTCATTTTGTTACAAAACAACACTGCAGCAAAGACCTGCGTTCATTTTTAATTAAGTTGCTTCTCCATATTATGCTTAGTTAAGTTTGCTGTTTGTCAACTTGTTCTAAGATTTAAATTAAGTTGTTTCCTCAGCATGTTTAAGTTGGATGATGAATCTTACTAATAGTTTTCTCACCATGCTTACCTAAGTTTACTTATTTACCAACTTTCTTTTTAGAATTTTAGTTGGCTACTGATTTAATTAAGTTGCTTAATCAATATGCTTAAGTAGGTAGTGATTTTAACTAAGTTGCTTAATCAATATGATTAAGTAGGTAGTGATTTTAATTAAGTTGCTTCTCCATGTCATTCTTTGTTAAGTTTTTGCTATTATTCAACTTGTTTTTACATTTAAACCAAGTTGCTTTGTCACTATGTCTAAAGTTGACTACTATTTAAGTTGCCTAAACAATGAGCCTTGAAATTAACAAAATTTTAATTGCACCCCACGTTAATTTGATCCTAAGTTGCTTAAACTATGAGTCTTTAAAGTGGCAAAATTGTAATTCAATGCCACCATTTTAAGCTGCCTACTTTGCATGCCTTACATTAGCATTAGATAATTGCTCTCAACTTTGGAAAAGTTTCTCCCTAATAGTATTGTTTTAGTTGCTTAGCAGGGTGATAGCGTGGGGAGCATGGAGCTCATCGGCGGAGAGCGACTGCGCACCGGGAGCATTGAACTTGCGGCAGTGAGAAGACGCACAGGTGGATCCATTTTTCTCCGCGCCAAGTCATCTAATCGCGAATTTCATGCATTTTTTTTCTTTTTTTGCCCAGTGTGATTGTTTCGAAAGAGGCTGAGTGATTTGGTGTGACCGTTCTGTTGCACACAAGCATGTACATATTGCAAAATAGGTTACAATTTTGCTGGCTAAATGCACTCTTTCATTTTTGTTTGTTCAGATGTAGAAGATCACAGGCGCGTAGCGGCTGCTATAATATCCACTTTGATTAGTATAAGTTGCTTTAGCATTCTCAATTGATTGAGTCTTGTTTTTTGGGCCAAGAGAAGTCAATCGATGGGTTCCATGGAGAAATCTGGATGGAGAACTGAGGAGGAAGAAAAGAGCTCCTTGGTGAAAAGGCCTATGGCGAGAGGGGAAGAGCTGGAGAGAGAGCATGGGGATGTTTTGAACGTTGCTGGTTTGGCTTGTTTTTAGCAGCGCGCAAACCGCACGTCCTGTCTGTCCGTCCTTGGCGTTTTGTGCCCTTTTTTTTTACCGAATAGCACTTTTTCTCTATCCCAGATGCCGGGTCAAGCTAACTAGCACCCAGATGTCAGATCGGTTAAACCAGCATCCGGATGCTGGGTTAGACTAACCAGCACCGGATGCTGACTAGCTGCGTCCATTTTTAAATTTGGATAAACACCGAGCCTGATCCTCAAGATAAATTGCATGGTATTAGGGAAGCCGGTCCTCAAGTACGAACTAAATTTGTGTCCGTGGGGATTTAAACTCATGTGTCCGGTTGATAAACGGGGTATGTGCTCTTCACTCTTCACGTGCGGCCGGTGTGCGGCGTATAAGTGTAGGTAAGAGCATCTCCAGCCGTTGAAGGCCCCCAGGATGAAATCCGGCGCTATTTAGCGTCGGATGAATGTAAATTTTGGCCTGGGGAGGCCCATGTTTCCAGCGGCGAGTCCAGGGCGCTTTTTAAATTTAAATTAAAAGTTGATGAAAAGCGACGAACTTAGACGAAATTTGACAAAAAACTAGAGATATTTATATTATATTAGGTGAAAATAGACTTATTTTACATAAATAGGCCGAATTCGACATATATACGAATTCGGCCGGACTGAAACGCCGATCTACATGCCGAAACAGCTGTACATCTGCGTGGTGTAGTCGCCGCCGCCGCCGTCGGAGGAGTCGTCGTCCTGCGGCGGCGGCACCTGGCGGCTAGAGCCCTGCCCAGCGTCGCCGAAAGGAGGCGGCGTTGGGCGGTAGAGCTCGTCGTCGCTGGACTCCTCCAGCTTGACGACGGGCGGCGCGCCGCGACGAGGAAGCGTGGCGGCTGCGGCGCGACGCTGGGCGGCGGCCAGGTCCAGCAGCCGCCGCTGCTGCTCCCACTCCTCCCGCTCCCACTCCCGCCGAGACCACTCCAGTGCCACGTCGAGCGGCATGGTGTTCTCGGCGGGGACGACGTCGCGGAGGGAGCGCTGGATGGCCTCCTCCGTCGTCGCCTCCTCGGCGCGCCTCGCCTCCGCCTCGGCGAGCTCGGACGTGGCCTTGTGGGCGGCGTCCTTCTTCGTCGCCTTGCGACGGCGCGGCGGCGACGCGGTGCGCGCCCCTCCCTCGCGGATGACGAGAGCGCCGCTGTTGCGGCGAGGCGCGGTCACCGGCTCCTTCTTCAATGTCCTCGGCATCGATGCCGAGGACAGTGAGCCGGACCTTGTCGCCGACCCGGAGGACACCGCCCCGGATGAGCCGGATGCCATCCGGCGTGGCATCCAGGAGCTCCCGCAGCGACGAGAGAGCATCGGCCGCGGCGCCGGCGGCATCTCGAGGGCGGGGTTGTTCCCGTCCTCGATGTGCTGGAGGACGAACTCCAGCGTCCTCCCCGACGCGCTCCACCATCGGTGGCGCCCGACGGCGTTGTTGCGCGCCGGAGGAGGGGGTGGCCCGTCGTAGGCCGCTAGCTCCTGCTTGTACCGCCGGCGGAAGAAAGCCGTCCATGCCTCCCGGTTGTCCGGGTAGAAGCGCGGATCGGCGCGCTACTCGTCGCTCATGATCTCGATAACCTCGTCGATGGCGGCGTCGAGCGCCGCTCCCGTCGGCGGCGGTGGGATGGGGATGCCGCCGGCGCTCAGGCGCCCGGAGTCCGGCGGCGCCATGGAGGAGCCGGCCCTCCCATTGGTGGAGGAATCGGCGGCCGAACCCGTTGTTCGCCGCGCCGTCGTCGTCGGAAGGGTAGGCCATTGGCTCGAGCTCGAGGATGAGTGGGCGAGGTGCGCTGGTCGAATGGGGAAGATGGCTGGCGAATGTGGCCGGCCAGACGCGGTAGGCCACGTTATATAGCCGCGCTGGCATTAACTCGCCTCGCCGCGTGGCTGGTCGGCCATCGGCGGCAGCCTTTACAGCGCGTGGAAGACGATGCGTGCGGGGAAGACGATGTGCGGAAGACGAGACGATGAGGACGATGACCGCCCACTCTCGCCGACAGGTCGGGGCCACACGACCCGCGGGAACGTGCGCGAATTTTTCCCCGACTTTTTGCGCACATTTCTTTCGTCCGAAGTCCCCAAGCGTGCCCCGGAAAGCCGGGGATGGCCTGGGCTCGTCGGATAGATGAAGGTCCAGATCCGGGCGAAAACGAGGATCCGGAGGCACGACTGAGCCAATTTACGCCGTCCGGATGAAAAAAAAACGTCTACCGAAAGCCTCGTCGGGCATATGAGTGGAGATGCTCTAAATACTATCTGCCGGGGTCCGACGAGAGCTAAACATCAGAACGCCAAGACACCGTCGATCGAGTTCTGAATCGGACGATTAGCGTCGAGTCAATTTTTTTACATTTGGTACGCTCGTTGACTGGAATTAATCAAGCGATACACATTAATTGTCCTTAATTGATGATATAGACCGGTGACTCCTTCGGTAATCTCCGCAGTGCCCCAAGCCCAAACCTGTCATCCCCAATCAGTCAATCACCTACTGACCTACCCCGCACCTCCCTGCTGCCGTCCCCTACCCAGCCTCGCCTTGCTCCGCCGGCTCACTGCTCTGCCGCCCTGTATTTGGATCTCCCGCAGCGTTGCATCCTCTACCTCAACATCTAGCGCGGCGGCACGCATGAAGCTTCGACGCGAGGAGACATCGGCGGGACAAAACTGGCCGGCCACCGGCGGAAGTAGGTGTCGAAGGAGTTTTGGTGGCTGCTTCCTCCCCAGCAGAGGACTATTGGCTGATTCCACCGCGTACTAGAGCCGACGCCATCACTCCGAAGACATCAGGATTCGCGAGGAAGGTGACTGGAACAGATTTTCCCCAAAAATATGTGCGCCTTTTTTCTTCATTTTGTGTGCATCAAATCTACTTAGTTCTTGTATGTATGCACTTGTGAAATCAATTTTTACCAACCGATTCATATAACATATATGTGGACATTATCTTGCATCTGCTAGATCTTTAGATCTCAGCATATAAACATTAGCAATGTTAGGTTTTGGGAAGCCATTTTTTTTTGCTTCCATGTAGTGCTTGTTATGGTATGATTGATTTGTATTCATGCTTCTCGTTTACCAAGTTTCTAGAAATTTTTGCGGACATTGCTGATGAAGTTGGATACATATCTAGATTGGCGGCAACCATTGTATATCTGACTTTTGAAACAAGTCTGCTTCATGACAGATTTGAACATGCTGCATTCAAATAAATTTGATGCTTCTGTTTTCGATCCTTTCCAGATAACTATTCATAGGTTTCATACATTCTGAATGTTAGTTTCTACAACATCCTTCCACTATCTTTCGCAGCAATACATCTCCAAAATGACAAAAGGTGCAAAGGCAACAAAGGATGCTGACCCGGACTAAGATTCGTTTTGCGGCGTCTCGATTGAGGGACATAGTACTGGGGCTTAAGATAATGTTTATGAAATTTCTATGCTTCCAATTCGGACAGTTTATATTGGGATAGCACTAATCTCTTGCTATGTGCTACACATTTATATGAAATTTCCATGCTTCCAATAAAGATGATTTATGCTGAGATGGACTAATCACTTTGTTCAAAATAAATGTGTGTCCTATGTACATTATATATTTTCCAGTCTAGCTAGTTTGCTGCATATAACCATGCTTCCCCCTTTTTGATCTTTGGTATTATTATTTTCAACAACATTGTAGTGTGCTCCTGCTAGTAGTTATGTTTCAAGCTTCAAAGCTTCTCCGTGGTAATAGTTATGTTTTTTTTTTGAACAGGGAAGGGTGCAAACACCCAAAATGCATTCACTCATAAACATCTTACAGATTGAATTACGAACTCTGGTAGGTGAAGGTGATCTATCGCCACCAAAACAGGACATGCATTTGATCTATGAGTAAGGTTCCCGCAGGAACGGATAGGCCGAGAAGAAGCTTGAGTCTTGTCCTGTTTTGCACAGTAATGAGCGCCGATGTTGAGATTTCTCCGGACATGGAAGATTCCTGGCGCGAGCAGAGAAGTAGTGTTCTGAAACTCGACCGCGTGCCGCCTGATTTCCCAGCAGGACGCTTGAGAACTCGCCCCGGCGCCGCAGCAGTTCTTGCCAGGTTCAGGTTGTCGGTGAAGAAAACCGGCGAGGACAGCATCATCAAAGACGCAATGTGGCCTGCAAGAAGCAAAGCTTGGGCCTCTGCTTGAATAACGGAGACCACAGGAGAAGAGCTCGCCGAGACAAAGACATCAGTCACTTCTCCTTGTTCTCCCGGGATCATCAAGTAAATACCAATGCCAGGCCTCGCTCGCTTGTGTCCTGAGGTGAGCTTCGAAGCAGCATCGAAGAAAACCTTGTTTCCTGCAAACATACAAAAATCATGCACTGTTTCTCCTTGGCTGGGCAGAACCTGCTCTGCTGTGGATTGGAATCCTGCCAACAAACGCCGGGGAGTGTTCCTCTCCGGCGTGAGAGAGACAACCTCCAGATCCTGCAGTAAAGCCTTCAAATGGATGGCAATTTGCTCAGGAGCAGTCTTTTTCCTGCCAAATAGATGATCATTTCTTGCCTTCCAGAGACACCAAAGAAATGTGCCAATGGATTCAAGATTAGCTTCAGGATGACCAGACGAAAGCAAAGAGAGCAAAACCGACGCCATAGAGTTAGCATTGAACGCAAACAATTCCGATTTTAAAAACCAAGGAGATATAAACCAGGCAGCTTTTGCAAAAGGACAGAGAAAGAACAAATGGAAATCTGATTCTGGCAAGCCACATCGAGAACAATGTTTTTCAATATGAGTAGAGAACCTGGAAGCTCTATCACCAGAGGGTATTGCTGATTGTAAGATTCTCCACAAGAAAGTCTTGACACGAGGGATCATGGTTTTGGATTTCCACACCTGTTTAAGTATCTGCTTTACCTGAATGTCCACCAGAGCAGGCCTAGGCATTCCCCCTTCAAAGAGTTCCTGCAAACAAGCCTTATATGCAGATTTTGAATTACATTTGCCATTAGGGGTTAGCTTCCAGCAAAGAGTGTCCGGGTTGTCCACCTGCAAGATTATTGTATTTTTGATGACATTTTCTGTTCTGGCCATAAACAGAGAAACAATAAGCTGATTGTTCCAACATTTTTGGCTCGGGAGCCAGAGATCCTTAGGAGTAGCAGGATAGGAAAACCCTTGAGGCTGCAAAATGAGATCATCATAAATGTGAACCCAAGACTCACACCAAGGAGTGCTCCAGAGCGAAACTGAGCCAGAGGAAATCTGATAAAAGGGGTGCTTCTGAAGAATAGGTAAGACTCGAAGGATTGAGGTCCAAAAAGCAGATTTTGGTTTAGCTGGGTTGGGCCTCCAGAAAGAAGAGTCATAAAAGTACTTGGATTTGAGAATGTTATGGATTTGGCTATTGGGCTTTTCAGCAATTCTCCAGCCCGCCGAGAGAATCAGCCCATGATTTACCGCTTGAATATTTCGAATCCCGAGACCTCCTTCTGCTTTTGGCGCGCAAATGTTTTTCCAAGCTGCAAGGCACAAAGCTCTAGTAGTGGGCTCTGAGGAGATACCTGTCCACCAAAAATTCCTGATAATGGCATTGATCTTTGCAATGAATTTCTTGGAGAACAAAATGTTAGACATATAATAAACCGGAATGGAAGCAAAAACTGAATTAATAAGCTCGACCCTTGCTGCATGGGAAAGAGAGTTAGCTTTATAAGTAGTTAGTTTATTCCTGAATTTCTGAAGGACGAAATCATAAGCTTCACTACGGTTCTTAGCAGGTAACACAAGAGGGTGGCCTAAGTGGATAAAAGATTCATCAATTAAAGGGACTGGGAACACACTTTGGATCTCACGTTTAGCATTATTGTCCACCCATCTACTGAAAAGAAGACCAGATTTTGCCCAATTTGGCAGTTGTCCAGAGGAGTGATAGAAAGACATCAGAATCTGCTTCATCGATCGAGCTTCCAGAAGAGAGGCTTGCCCACAAATGAGAAGATCGTCTGCAAACAAGAGCGAATGGATGGGAGGGCAATTTGGGCCAAGGGAAATGCCAGCCAGCTGATTAGCCTCGAGAGCTTCTCCAGGAGAGATAGACAGCTCATTAATGGCCAGAATAAACAAATAAGGCAAAAGAGGGCACCCCTGCCTAATACCCCTGGAGCTAAAGAAATTCTCAAATGCCTGGCCGTTGATGATAACAGAGAACTTAGGAGAAGAGACACAGGCGTGAACCAATTTTATGAAATGACCATGCAACCCTTTACGAGCAAGGGCAGCCGCTATGAAACTCCACTCTAGTCTGTCAAAAGCTTTGGCCAGATCAATCTTGAGCATAAAGGCTTTGTGTTTCCATCTAGCAAGTTGGAAAGAGTGTGAGATCTCCTGGGCTACAATAATATTGTCACAGATGCGCCTACCTTCGATGAAAGCTTGCTGAGAAGGATGGATGTAATCAGACAGATGGGGCTTAAGCCTATTTGCAATGCACTTTGAAATAATTTTATAAATGACATTGCAAAGGCTAATAGGTCTGTAATCAGCAGGCACAAGAGGCGCCAGCTTTTTAGGGATAAGCACAATATGGGTATCGCTTGCTTGAGGGGGCAGAGACCCCGAAATGAAAAAAATCTTTGACCAGCTTAAAAACATCGTCACCAATCCAAGTCCAGGTGGACAAATAAAATTCAACGTTAAACCCGTCCAGGCCAGGCGAGGAGTTTCTTTTCATCTCATTTAGGACTTGCCAAATTTCATTTTTATCCGGAACAGAGTAAGTGAACTCGTCAGGAATGGGCTGGGAAGAATTATAGAAGAAAGGATCAGAAGACGATGAGGCATTGCTTGTCCTTTGCGACTGAAAAATAGATCGAAAGTAAGAAACGAAAACCTTTGCAATCTGATCAGGCATAAAATGCATAGCATTTTGCTCATCTTTAATGGACACAATCGTGTTTCTCCTCCTTCTTTTAGCAATCGATCTATGAAAGTAAGCAGTGTTGCGATCTCCATCTTTAATCCAATTTTTCTTAGCTCGCTGCACATAAGAATCATTAAGCTTAGTAATAGTTTGCTCATACCTTAGCATTAATTCTCCTTCCTTCGCTTGATCCTGCATTTGCAAAGGTTTCTTTTGAATCTGTTCAATCTGCTACTCCAAAGATTTTAGCTCTTCCTGCAATGGTTTTTTCTTCCTGCACCAAACTTTTAACTTTGCACCAAGGAGATTAGTTCTTTGCATAAAGGCAGAGTTAGCATGTTGATTCCAGGCATTTTTAGCATAGGTCTGAAAATCTTCTTCTCTAAGCCACCAATTTTCAAATTTAAAGGTGTTGCGAGGTTTGGCCATTTTACCATCAGTTGAAAGCAGAATAGGGGCATGATCGCTAAAACAGTGCATAAGAGGCATGTTGTAAACATTGGTAATTGGATAAACACCACACCAATCATGATTAACAAGACAGCGATCCAGCCGTTGAAACAAAGGCTTGGAAGTAAAGCGACGATTCGTCCAAGTATAGGTCGGACCACTAAAACCCACATCAAAAAGACCACAATTCTTGATAGCAGCATGGAAAGCATTCACATGTCTACGATTTATATTAGAGGAGCTTTTATCAGAGGCATACAGGATGTCGTTCATGTCTCCAATACAAAGCATAGGCAAATTGCTATTTACATGCACAAAATTTGCAATTTGCTGCCAGATAGTAGTAGAGTGGCGGTGGTACGGATCACCATAAATACAGACAAGACCAAACTTCTGGTTCATAGACCTATCCGTAACTAGGGCTAATATAAGGTGGAGAGACGCCGAGTGGACGGAGACTTCGACATCATCCGACCACAGCAACCAGAGCCCCCCTGCGCGACGACGAGCAGGCACTACAATACTATTATGCATATTAAAACGAGAAGAAATTTGAGCCAAACTGAATTTAGCATTCTTAGTTTCAGAAATGAAAATTACCTGAGGTTTAGTAGCTACGATCATTCTGGAAAGGTGACAGAGTTTAGGATTGCCAAGAACCCTGCCTGCGCCCTGGCAATTCCATCCCAATGTCTTCATTGAGCCCGTGGCGCCTTGAAGGCTGGCGCCAGTGCCTGCATTTGCGAACCAACTTCTTGACTCCCGTGGCCTTCCCAATCATCCTGATTACCTGAAGCAGCTGCTGCAGATTGATCTTGGGACTGATCATATCGCTGTGGACCGGCGCCATGATGTAGATTGTGACGATCGCCGGCCATGTAGAGCTCGCTAAGCTCTCGAGGAGGAGAGAAAGCGCCTCCCCTGGCAAACTCCGAACCCACCGACGAAGCCGTTGGTGAAGAGTTCGCCCAGGGATCGAAATCGGCAGTGTTTGCAGAGAATGACGGAGAGCGACTGTGAGGCGGCGAAGCGGTGGGGCGCTCAGTTCTTCCCAGAGCAATGTCGCGAGCAGCGCGCAGAGGCCCGCCAGCGCCCAAGCTCCCGGCGCCTGGAGAACGGATCCAAGAGGAAGAACCAGGGCGATTGAGATTATACCCCAGAGAAGGTCGGAGGAGAGCTCCAGCTTGATCTTGTGGGTACTGATCCCACCGAGACCCTCGACGAGGAGGCCCAGCCGCTACAGAGGAGGCCCCTTGCCCACTGGATGGACGCCCTGGCTTGAAGTGGCGCGGGAAGGCCCGCTGGGTGCAGCTGCTTGCGGGGGCTCGGCCCTGTTCCTCGGTGGGGATGGCGTCCTTCTCCCGGGCTCTGGCATCGGAGAGTGTCGATGCGCCGGGGCGGATCTGCTCCTGAGCTCGCCCTCTTGCTCCCACTTGGCCCGATCCGTCCTCCCCGGCTCGGAGCTGCGGCGCTGAAGGTCCACCATGGCGGCGGCTCTGCCCCTCTGAGCTCGCTGATCGAGGCAATTTCTGCAATGGCTGAGACGGGATGGGGGTGGCCGACCTTTTCGAGGGAGTGGCTTTGGGGGGATTTGGGAAATGCGGTTAGTGGAGCGTTTATCGTCGGTGGGAGTGGCATGGCTCTTGCCTTTAATGCGCTCATCTGCTTGGCAATCGAAAGCATTCCTCTGAACCTCCGCCTGCTGGTGGAATGTGCTTCTCTGAGGGGGGCGGCTGGAGTTCTGTTCTGCTCTCTTCTGATGTTCCTCTTCTTCTGGAGTTGGGAGACTAGAGGGAAGGAGACGGAGGGAACCATTCCCCCCTCCGACGAGTTCCTCCGTGGGCTTCTTTTCACTGGGCTGGGCTGCTGCTGAGCCATTTCCTTGCTCTGCTGGCTAGCAACTTGGAGTACTGCAGCCTCCTCTTCCATCGAATATGGCAGACCAGTCCTGGCATCAACAGTGTCTTTTGCAGCAGCTGGTCTGGACACGTCAACTTCCATCTCCTGCACTGTTTCTTCATTTTGCACTGGTTGTTCAGATGAAGGGTTTTGCAGCTGTTTGTCCTTCGCACCGCTTTGACCAGTGCTTGCCTCCATAACACGCGTTGGCGGTTAGACTGCAGGCGTGGGTACGTGGGAGCTCTGCATGGCAGTTCCTTGGTGAGGGTGAGCATTGCGATGGCAACGCAACGGCGTCTCAGTGTCGGCGCCTAACGGCGTCTGCACAGTACCTGCCGGGATTAGGACTCTGGCTGTTCCTGCTGCAGGATCATCGATTGGTGGCCTCTGCAAATCCATGCGCAACATTGCATTGGCAATGTGCGAATCAGATAGCATAATACTTATGCTTCCAAATCATGTATGTGTTTTTTCTTGAAAGTTTGCATGAATAGAACCACGCTTCTATGATTGTCAGTAGCATTGAATTTCGTACATCGCCCCATGTTTCCTATAAATCTCATGATTCATGTGAACACATTTCATATAACACCCCCCCCCCAATGGTTGCTATCTGCCGGCTACAACTTGAGCACGACGAGATCAAGATTATGAGGGTCAACTTCTCTGAAGCACCACCGGTGGGGCGATGTCGGCACTCCAGGAGGCGTTGTTGCAAGTCATTGACAAGCCTTACATGTTTCTCGTCGATGCACATTTGCCATCGCTATGATAGGTGGCCGGTGGGAATTGTGCCAGACACACAAACCATGTGACCGCTTATTATTGTATATGGAAGCAAATTTTGATAGTAATGGAAGCAAAAGCTAATTTATTTGAAAGAAATTATGTCCACTGTATGAAGCAATGAAGATAGAAACAAATATTTTTTTTATTCATTCAAAGAATATACTATTTCCTTTGGAAGCAAATTGCGTGCTTTTTTGGGATCCAGTGTTGATAGAAACAAATGTTATTACATTGGAAGCAAACACTATTTGCTTCTAAGAAAATTATATTATCTGTTGGAAGCAATGCTGATACAAATCAATATTTGTTCCATCTTTTCTATGGTAGAAATAAAAGACTAAGGTAACAACCTTCAGTTGTGTTTGAAGCAATGGGATGTCCAAGAGAAGCAAAGTATTTTTGGTAGGAAGCAACGTTAAATTGTAATAGAAATAAAATGACTAATAGTTTGGTGCCACCGAGGATAGCTGCCCCCCACTTAGCTAGCGTATGATCAATGCATTGAGATTTGTGCGAAAACATGTCACTATTATAGGTTATGCCGTAGTTCTGTTAGCTAACTGCTAATTAACCTGACATCCGACAATACATACAGTGCATTGAGAACACGGCCACCACATATAGACAGAAGCAAAACACTATTCATCCTGATTTTGCATGTTGTGAGTGCATATGTGTCAATGACAAGAGCGATGAGAGCAAGAGTGTGGACAAACAGCTGGCCACTTATTTTTTGGTGTGTACTGTTTGACTTCACACCATGTAGCCCTTCATTACCATATCGTGTGCTATATATATTAACTATTGCCTGTTCAGCGTTGGGACATGGTATCCACCGCCATGACTTGTAAAATGTCCACTATTGGTATATCAAACCATAACATTAGAATGTAATATATAGAAATCATCCTGTAACTGATTTGATCATATATATATATGCATATCTGTGTTGGAGAAGCTTAAACTTACGAGAACCCTTGCATGTACATAGTCTTGTGTATGTATGTGTAGATACCATTGCCTATGCATGCAACCACTTTCCTACTCATAGAGTTAGCTACTACGTCGTTTGACATAAGTGACAGACAATAACCGCCCCTAGGTAAGCACAACAAGGCAAAATTACTAATGACCCATTTGGTATGCACGTCAGCGATCCTATAGTTTAAGCTCGGTCGTTGTGCAGACACTATGACAATATACCCTCAATACTAGGAGTACCTGTATGATGTTGTGTTGCATTGCATGGCATGCAGCAGCGAACCATGACCAGAAATCGAGGCAAAATTCTGAACGTATGACACGCATGACAGACAATACCTATCGCTACTATCCAAATAAAAGAAAGCTGCCGCGCGTGTTTCTGCTTGTTAGGCCAACCTCACTCTAAAAACATGTGGGTTCCATACAAAACAGGCACCAGTGTGAATCTAGGAGTCATGCAGCCTGCTGACATAGCTCTGCAGTCAATGTACCCCTTAATTACCAATTAAAAGAGAGATTGCTACTAATCATCAACTGAATGTCGGGAATCCACACAGATCTCAACATGCATCGTACGGTTGCCACTAGTGGGGCAGCTATCCCCCTTGGCAGTAAATCCACACTCGTCAATAAACCATGCCGACCAGTCATGGCAGTTAAACCTAACCAGACCTGAACAAGCGAGACCACAAATCGAGAGCGGACAAATAGAGCTCGAGCGACATGCAGCTCGTTATCTGGGTCGTTCGTATCACTCTCGGGATTGCCGAAATCTTCGTTCTGAAAACAATACGGGAGGCAATACGATAAATATAGAACTGTATTGGCACTGGCTGGCCCATGAAGCTTTCAAGTGGCCCATGATGCGTGGCAACTGGCAATCAATTGGCCTGTGCGCTGGAGCAGAACGCTTTTTCAGTCGCACACCCACACCGTTCTCTCTCGCCCTCTTGACCCACTCCTCCCGTGCTCCGGCGGCGATAGAAGTTCAGTTCCGGCCGCCGTGGCGCCGACCACGCAGGTGCCTGTCAGATCCGACCTCGGAGGCTGGGGGAATGCGGAGAGGCGGACACTACCGGCGACGAGGAGGCTGGACTAGGAGGTAGGTGTGGTACTTCTAGATCGAGGATGAATAGGCACGATCTCGCCGGCGATTTCTCCATTCACCACGGGAGACGATTTCGCCTCCTTCAAATCTGAGGCTTTGAGTATATATATTATTCTCAATCTTGTTGGGTTTGGTCGGGACTTCTGCTTTGATTCCGCGATTTGTCTATCTAATTTTTTTCATCCGATTGCACTGACTGTAATTTTACATGAACATAATCTGCTACAGTATTAATTTAAGATGATTTTTCGACCATGCTGCGAGGAGGTCAAATTGTGTTTTGAGGAGCATGGACTGATGTCCAATTGCGAAATCATAGCACAAATCTGGAGTGCTAAAAATGAATCTGGCAATTACTGTATATGTTATACTTTTAATCTTCTTGCTTGTAAGCTGAACAATCTTTTTTGTTGAGAAATAGGGTTACAATTTGTTGATCAAGATTTCATTCCGCAAATCGTTTTTGAGAAAAGGTTCTGATTGAGCTTTTGTTATGAATCTGCAACTTCCTAGTCTATGTCGTGCTCAATTTTCTTTGGGTCAGATTACATGAAAAACAATGCTAATCCCAATCAGGTTATTAAGTTTTAATTCAAGTGCCGAGTGCACTGAACCTTGCACATGACTATCCTCTGTTGTGTCAGTGGCTTTGCATGGCACAGGTAACCACCTGCGGATAAATAAATTTCTATCTGACAAGATATGAAATATACCTATCATATACAACAGCCAACTCCTCGTTTTTGTCAATCTCAATGTGCATGAGTGGCCTGGATACCGAGCTACATGTAGCTCGGTCTCCATTTGCAGTTTTCGACCACAAATCCACAATCATAGAACACAGTGACCTGCCTGAAAAAGTTACCGAGCTGCACGTCCACGACGAGCCGCGATACTAAATGTCACCTCACCCTCACCCTGCCCCGTAGGTTCAGTTAGCTCAACCATCACTGCGATCTTCCCGCTGAAGCTTATAACTCGACGATGAAAACTGCAGTAGTAGCCTTGCTACCTGGCAAAGAAACATCGAGCAAGCAACTGGGCAAGTAATTTCCACGTCACATCCAACAATTTAACTTGCCGCGAAATAAATTGTCTCGTTAGTGCTAGTTGGCAGATTCCATGGAGGTAGAAGGAGAGCGAGCCAAATCAGTCGGCCTCCGGCAGCACGGAGGGTCCAGCTCGCCGCCGCTTTCCGCGACTTTGACGACCACTCTACTCCTCTACTGCGAGCTGCGGACGGGCTAGGGCGATCGATGTGTGGAAGCATCGAATTCCCCGGGACTTTGCCTGCCTTTTCCGCTCCCATCGAATCCATCCATATCTCCTCCATAATTCACACTGTATTTTGGCCGGAAGAACCGAGTGAGTGGGCGTTGCGGCTGCACTCTACTCGTTCCTGGACGAATGAATATGTTCCTAACCCATCACCAACAGTAAGAAGATGAAGAGAAGGGTTAACTAAAAGTTGGGTAGAATATGTTCGGGGAATGAGAACGAACAACAGGGGTAGACCCATAGAGAGGGTGGTTGGCTGGTTAGGGGATGCCCCATTATCGTTGGTGCTCTTCTTCTCCTACCTTTCACCGGCGACTTTGGACGTGAGGATAATCATAGAATTGCATTGCATCTAGTGGAAGGCGAACATGCGAGGCCGTGGGATGCGGAAGCGATGAGGGCTGGCCGGCCCGGCGCCACCACCGGGTCGTTTTCGTCGGATAAGCTCGGAATTGCTGGATGGGTTCGGCGGAATTCCGGGCGATTCTTTGGCAGATTGTATGTCTCGGAGCATATCTGAAGAAATAATATGTATCTGCAAATGGGGGTGTGATGTTAGTGATTTCGTCTGCATCCTAACCAAAGAATCAGAGAATTGGCAAGAGTCCTGGGATTGGGAGTTGGACTGCTACATCTGAATTAGCACCGACGGAGCGCAAGTTTGGCAAGAGGCACAGAGAGTGCGGCAAGCAACCACTGTGTCGAACTTGGTCGCTGCAGATGAACTAGTGGTGCTTGACAGCTTGAGTGCTCCACGCACTGCTAGTCTTGTGGAAAAGCATGACGATATAACCTCTCCGCGTGGAACAGAAGTGCATCCCTTGGTAATCTGACTGCGAGTTCGTTTCCTGTGCGTAGACATGTTTCCGTGAAGCTGAACAAACAAACATATGAGAGTGTAACAAGAGCACTACACATCACTGCATCAGTAATCGCAGATCACAGATCATCACACAAACAAAACATCTGTGAGACAAGCATGTATTGTAGTTTACATAAGCTAGTGAAATTTTCAACTTGGTAGCTAGAACAAGATTACACCTCTCGACTGGCCCTGCCGTGCGAAAAAACAGCCGGCAGATCAACCAGGAGATCAGTTACACGACGTAGTAGCAACGACCTTACTCAACACCACTGGCTACTTGCTAGTTACTGCTACTTGCAGCAGCCATGGCCGACGTCTAAAATGCCGTCGATCCAGAGCAGCCGCCAATTGGAAAGGAAATTACATCATAGCTACGGAGCTTAACAGAGACTGTATACTAGTAGTAGCAGTTGCTTCATGTTCAGGAGAGGATGGAGTCCCAGTCGATCTCCACGGACGGGTACTTGCGCAGGTGGAAGGTCTCCGACTCGTCCCACGGCGTCTCCGTGAAGTCCAGCTTCTCCATCTCCGGGACCGGCGGCGGAGGAGGAGGAGACCCGGCGGACACACCGGAGTCCTCACCCTCCGTCGACTCCGAGCACTTGGGGGAATCCGGCTCCGCGCCGTTCTTGGAGGAGGGCGCGGCGAGGGACTGGCAGATGGCGGTAAGCTTGGCGTCGACGGAGGCGTGGAGCGGGCCGGCGAGGTGGGCGCCGCCGCGGCGGAGCGCCGGGAAGTTGAGGCGGGCCTGGTCGCCGCGGAGGCGGAAGGCGGCCTTGTCGTAGGCGAGCGCGGCGTCCTCGGCGGTGTCGAAGGTGCCGAGCCACAGCCTGGTCCGGTTCTTGGGGAGGCGGATCTCCGCCACCCACTTGCCCCAGTGGCGCTGCCGCACGCCGCGGTACAGCTTCGACTGCGCCGCCAGCCCGGCCATCGCCAGCGCGGCCGCGCGCGGCGGCGACCCGGACTGCTTCATCGGCAGCCCGCGCGGGCCAAGGAACGAGCCAGCCAGGCCCCTCTGCTGTTGCTGCTGCTGTACCAGGAACTGGGCCTGGATCTGCTGGATCTGGGCCGGGCCGAGCTGGGCCAGCCCCATCGGCCCGTTCACAGCCGACGCGCCATACTGCGAGGAGTACATCGGCGGAAGCTGCGAGAAGGACGACGAGGTGGTTGCCGCGGTGGTGGGAAGAGACGAGGTTGCGTAGGAGGCGTAAGACGATGGAGTGGTGGCCATGTAGGAAGAATCTTGGGTGATGGAGGAGGAAGAAGGGGAGTAGTAGTACTGGTAGGGAGAGGAAGAGGAGGAAGCGCCCGTGATAAAAGGTTCGAGCGCTTTCATGAGCTCCTGATCCGAAGCAGAGGTGGTAGAGGCGAGCTGGTGGGTGTTATACTTGTACATGTCTATGGCTGCGGCCATGAGGGCTTTTGGCTAGAGGTAGAAGAAGATCGAGGGTGAACTAAAAATGGAATGGAAAAAAAGGAGCTTTCTTGTGAAAGCAGAAATAAAAGCCCTGCTCCTCGATAAAATTAGAGAAACAAGGGGAGCTGGAGAAATTAAATCGGACGAACTAGAAGGGTATTGCAAAAGAACCCTTTCCGGCCGTACCGAGGCAAAGGGAGGCTGAAAAAAGACAAGAATCCAGGAGAGAAAAAAGGTTCTCTGGATCTCTGTTCCTCCTAGCTAGGAGAGTGATGAGGTTTGCTCAAGAAATCAAGAAAATCCCGAGCAAGAGCGATTCTTTTGATCTAATAATCCCAAAAGAACGCCTACTTGAACACAGGATCTTGGTTTCTCGCGTGTTTCTTTCCTGCCGCTAACAAGGTCACAGAAGTTCAGAGAACAAACCTGCTGTCGTCGCTGCTGATTGCTGAAGAATTCGTCGTCGGATCGCTCAACCTCACCGTGGAGTGGAATGGGACCGTGGCTGTTCTTGAGGTGTGGTGGGGGTTGAGGCGTCTCTCTGAGGAAGAAGAGGCGTCGCTCCCGGGCTTTTTATAGCGCCGGGCTCCGGCCGTGCAAGCGAAGCGAAGCAACCACTCCCCGTTCAATTTGCCACTAACTGATTTGATTAATTTTTGGTTAATCGTTTCTTATTGGGAGTTGCTATTGCGATTTTGAAATTTAGATGTTGCTTTCGTCAGTGTCGTCAGCCGACGGAGGGTAGCACGCGCGAATAACAACTTGCAGCCAATAGGGTCCTGCCACGTGTGCTCCGGACACGCGGCTCGCCACACTGTTTTTTCTGCGCAAGTGGCAGAGTGGGATTGGGTGGTAGTGCGCTGGCTTGACTTCAAAATGTGCTGCCCTTTGTGTTTCGGAATTCGGCTTCTCCGTTCACCAAGAGCTACAAACCTCTTGCTTCAAATCGAAAAAAGAGAGCTACAAACCCCAGTAGCATTTTGCCTTTTGGGTGCATATGCTCACTTCATTTAAATGCATTTTTAGCATATTTAAAAATGTCAAAAAAGTTTAAAAAAATTATGTGTGCATCTTCATGCCCTCTGTGAAAATGATAAACTTCGGCACTAAAATAAGCCTTCGCGACGCATTTTTTATCTTTTTGCACAACAAATAAAAAATGTCTGTTTGTCACAAAATTTTGCCTGAGCACATAGAATATGGAGATATAAATGGGAAATTTTACTCCTGTTTCTTTTATATTTTAAAAAAAATTCTGATTAAAGGGAGCATATGCACCTAGGATAAAATAGGTGCATTTTTTATGAATGCATGCTTATTGACATGCACCCATTTGAGACTCTATAATTTGCACGATTCTAAATATGTAGATATATGAAAAGGCAGAATTATAACGTCACACAATTTTTTTAATGGTAATGTCACACCATATTGACTCTTATATTAACTAAAAATACAGAAATATGGCATGTAATTATTTGATTGTACCATATAAAATATTTTTCCATAAAACATTTTTTAAAACTGATGTTTGACTCAGTGGCACTTTTTCTTTGGATCCACACACAAAGTTTCTAATCATATAAACTAAATTATCTCTATAGGATAAGTTGAAGAGAAATATACTCTCCAAAAACTTCTATGAAATTCCTTTGATCCTAAGAGGCCCTAGTTATGTTTTCAGGTTTTCCAAAATTTCAGCCAACTCATAATTAAGTTAGAACAAAAGTCAGGTCCCTAGTCATTGGATTTTGCATCGTTATGATTCGTGTGGTCTGGGAGTTGGCTGCAACTATAACAGCTGAGAAAACCTTGTTCACACACAGTTTGATTTTCGGTTCACAAGGCTATTATATGACCAGACTAATAATTAAGTTAATTGTCGGTCAACTGATTACTAGTCACTCCTAATTTTTTTGCCTATCAATTTCATTACTGGTGCCTAACTACTTTTATTATGTTTCTAGCCAAGGAGCAAAGCCAAATCATGCAACATAGTTTGAGGTTTTTTCTTGCAAGAAATGTATATCCATGATATCGGAAACTTTCTTTCACAACAAAAAAGAACGGTGAAATCAAAACAATCATAAAAATTATTTTCATAATTTCATGTCAATCTTTTTGAGAATGATTTTGCGTCAATTATACTTCCTCCATTTTTATATATAAGTCCACTAAGTATTTTTTTAGGCATTCTAATAATTTGACAACCAAAATATAAGGTATTTTACACCACAAACATATTATCAAAAAAACATTAAAATATGAATCTAATGGTGTACTTCTGGTGACATATAACTTATATTTTGTTAGCCTAATTGTTAGTCAAAGTTCTACCTCAAAATGGGTGGTGGCCTTATATATAAAATCAGAGGGAGTACAACAATATTTCGTGTTCTTTGCTATAGCTTGCTTCTTAATGAGGTTACACTCGATGGGAAATTTCTATTCGTACCTATCCAAAGTGGACCATAAGGAAACATGTATACAATTTCTAATCATATAAACCAAACAATCTCCATACAAAAATTTAATTGAAAAATACTTCTCCAAAAATTCTGCTAAATTCCTTTGAACTCAAGAGGCCCTCGTTATGTTTTCTAGTTTAGTGAATTCTCAATCGACCAACAATTAACGTTAGATCCCAATAAAGTTCTCTAGCCATTGTATTTTGTGTCAAAATTCATGTGGTTTGGAATTTTGTTGCAACTATGTGTCAAAAAATGTTTACAAAATAAAAAATTATGGGTGACGTCACCTGACTAAGTTGGTTCCACTCCCTGTGATAGTTTTCCACCAAATTTATTATTGGTGCCTAAATACTTTTATTATGTTTCTAGCCAAGGATCAAAGCTAAATCATGCATCATAGTTTGAGTTTTTTTCTGCAAGCAAATTTATATCCCTATGAGCAAAAAAATTATTGCACGGCAAACCATAAAATTTTTAATAGCGTAATAAAGATTATTTTCATAAATTTGTTGTCATTTTGGGTCAACTAATCAACTTTATTTTAGTGTGCTTTGATATTGCTTTGCTTCTACTACCAAACCTCTGATTTAAGAAATCTTTTATCCTTAAAATGTGGTGGCAGATAATCATCCATGGTATAAGAAGACTCTAGAACCACTGCTGTTGCATGGTCCCGATCAAAATCTGTGGTGTGAAAATGGGAGAAACAAATTGTGATTCGTACTTGGTACTGTTTGTACCATGGAGCCGTGGGCACCGCCGACTAGGACTCCCAAAAAGGACAAGGTTGAATGGTAGTGCCTGCTCAATTAAACCACCTCCATTTGAAGGTCCACTTGCGAGCAAATGTACCATCGAGGAGTTTATTATTGGTCGATCATTTTTCCAATGGCCTGCACAACCACCACGTGATTGTATAGTCCGGAGTCCCTCTCATGACGCGTTTTTCTGCCAAATTGAGGCAAAAACATCAATTCTCGGATAGCAACATTAGGAGAAAAAATGTTGCGAAATGGGAACATTTGTTCAAACTTTGCTGGTATCGATCGACCTCCTAGTTGGACCGAGTCATCCGTGCATGGTTGCTTTGGATCTACTGCCTCTTGTCAACACGATTAGTGTGGTGATTGTCATTGTAGAACTGTTAACGGAAAACTAGGTGCTGATTTGTAATTGCAGAATCTGCATGGAATTTTGCCCCGATGAAGAGGCAAGAGAAGCACATATACACCTCCACCATCGGGCATGTTCTGGACCAATCATCCCCACCAAAAAATCTGGATCAAATTGGACCTCGACCGCGCAGAGCAACGCGGCCACGAGATGTGCCCGGAAGCCGGAACACGCATGACGTTGACACGGCGAGCGGAGGTGAGAGGAGACTCCAGAGACGCCGATCCGCGGGAAAGCTCCGCCGTGCAACGCAACTCTTTTCTGGGCTCGTCGGCGTTGCGTGTGCGGGCACGCCTGCCATGGCCGCGCTCCCACGGGCAACCGCAGCGTTTTCGGCAAGGAAACCGACGAATCTCCGCAGCGCGGCCGGCGTGACAGGGCCGCCGGTCGCCTCGGTGTTGGCCCCGTGTCTGCCCAAAAGTAAACCCAAGGAAGACGACGATCTCCCAGTTCTGCAGTACATGACATCGCTGCCGTAGCTCTCGCTCACCTGCCGGCTTGTTTCTACCCCCGGGCAGCACACGGATCGTCGCCTACACGTAGCACGATCATCTTGCCCTGAAATATCGGCTAAGTTTGGAGGTCACGCAATGTGACTATTAGAGTTGTATTCGGTTTAGCATTGGACTTGTAATAGACTAGGACTCTATAGTCGGTTTGGGCTTAACCTAATCTGGCCGGCTCCTCTCTCTCCCCTCAATATATACTTTGTAATCTCACGCAAGATCAATACAAGTTTATTCTCTCCCAAACTATCATGGTATCAGACGCCTGGGTTTTTCCGCATCCTAGATGGCTCCGCCAACTCCACCGCAGCCGCCGAAAGGTCCTCTCTGGACCGCGGCAGAAGCTCGCGCCGCCGGCGCACCTCCCCCCTCTTCCTCCAACTCTTCTCTCTCTACCACAATTACCCACCAAAACCCTCTCCAAATAGCCCCAATTTCTTTAGCCGATACAATTTCTGATGTTTCTCCGTTCATACCAATTACCCTAGATCTTGCCTTACACAACTACTATCATTGGCGCCACTTGTTTCACGTTCATCTCGGCCGATGTGGTCTTCGCGATCACGTCGATCCGACCTCGGTGCCTCGTCCCGCAGATCCTCGTTGGGTTCAAGACGATCTCGCAATTATACAGTGGATCTACACCCGCATCTCCACCGAGCTCTTCAATCTCGTCTCCAACGATGACGCCACCGCTGCACACCTCTGGGCTTCTCTTCAGCAGCTTTTCCAGGACAACAGCGACGCCCGCATCAATGCCCTGCACACTGAGCTTCGCACCATCACTCAAGGCGACACATCTGTCACCGTCCTCTGCCAGAAGATCAAAGCTATCGGCGACGAACTACGTGAGCTCGGCGACCCTGTTGAAGACTGCACGCTCATCAATGCTCTCCTCGTCAGCCTCGGTGAACAATTTGACAAACAGGTGGCCTTTATTCCGATGATGCGTCCACGTCCCACCTTCGCTGAAGTCCGATCCCTTCTCCAACTGGAGGCCACGACCCAGGCTCGCAAAGCATCACGGCCCCCTCAAGCTCAGGTGTTTCACACGGCGGCTCGGCCTCCTACTCCTGCTCCCTCTGCCGGACCACCTCCTGCTGCTCCCCAGCCTCCTCCCGGATGGCGCCCAAGTCCGAATTATCGCGGGAAGAACCCCATCTACAGGCCACCTCAACCGCGACCAGCTGCCCCTGCTCCAGCTCCTGCTATGCCTACGACACCCCCGACAGCACCATCGACTTCTACATGGCGCCCCACACACGACCCATGGACCGGCCTCGTCCAGGCGTGGTCCATGCCATGGTCCGCCCCGTCTCCATACGGTGCTCCTCCGGCCTACACCGGGACCTGGAGTCCTGGCCTTCGTCCTGCAGTCGGCTCCCCCGGGCTCCTCGGTAGACCACCTCAGCAAGTCTACAACGTGCAGGCGCCACCCTCTGCTTACATGGCTCCTCTCGCCCCACCACAATACATGGCTCCCCCAACGACGTCGCTGCCCTACATGTACAACGCAACTCCACCTCTTCAGTACATGCCTGCGTCACCCGCTCCGTCGACCGCTCCACCAAGCTGGGACCAAGCCGCCTTCATCGCTGCCATGAACAATTTTACACTCAACAATCACGAAGGTACGGATTGGATTTTCGATTCTGGTGCTTCCTCGCATATGTCTTCAAATATGGATTTTCTGTCAGCTTGCTCTTCTTCTCCCTTTTCTTCTATAACCATTGGTGATGGATCTTCTATTCCAATTTCCTGCACTGGCCACTCTTACATCATTAATCCAAAGACAAACTTTATCCTTCGCAATATTCTAGTTGCTCCTTCATTAATTAAAAATCTAATATCTGTTCGAAAATTCACTATTGATAATAATGTTTCCGTGGAATTTGATCCCTTTGGTTTATCTGTGAAGGATCTGAAAACGGCGGAGGTCCTCGCTCGTTACAATAGTTCGGGCGATCTGTATCCTCTTCATGGCGCTCCAACCTCCACATCTCAAGCCATGATTGCCTCCGTCGACCTCTGGCACCGTCGTCTCGGCCACCCCAATAAACATACTGTGTCATCTTTGCTGCAAGAGTTTAGCATCTCTAGTGATAGTTCCTCCCATGATTCTTCCGTTTGTAATGCCTGTCAATGCGGCAAACACATTAGATTACCTTTCGGCACTTCCTCTACCTATAGTTCTTTTCCTTTTGAATTATTACATTGTGATCTATGGACCTCCCCAATACCAAGTGTCTCGGGTTTTAAATATTATCTAGTCATTTTGGATGATTACTCTCATTATGTTTGGACTTTTCCTCTTCGTGCTAAATCTGATGTTCATCAACTATTCCTTAATTTTAGGCAATATGTTCTAACACACTTTGGCCTTCCAATCCGCTTCATTCAATGTGACAATGGAAAAGAATTCGACAATAATCAAAATCGTAATTTCTTTCTCTCACAAGGTATCCTTTTTCGTTTTTCCTGTCCATACACTTCTCCTCAAAACGGCAAGGCTGAACGCTCTCTTCGCACTATTAACGATATCTTACGCACTTTGCTCATTCAAGCATCTCTTCCATCCCGTTTTTGGGCTGAGGCCCTCCGGACTGCCACCTATCTTCTAAACATCCGACCAACCAAAACCTGTCCCCTTTATTCACCTTTTCAATCACTTTTTCTTTCTCACCCCGACTATTTAGATTTGCGAGTTTTTGGCTGCCTATGTTTCCCTAACACATCCTCTACCACCGCCAATAAACTTTCTCCACGATCATTACCATGCATCTATTTAGGTCCCTCCGATGATCACAAAGGCTCACGATGTTTTGACCCTTCTTCCGGTCGTGTTCTTATATCTCGTCATGTCACATTTGATGAAAACACCTTTCCTTTTTCAACTGTTCAGTCACCAACAACACATACCCCTCCATCTACATCTCCTTCCATATCACGTCCTATTTTTGTTCCCACCGCCCCTCCTGCCGCGGCACCCGAACCTGCCCAAAGCTCTGCCGCGGCACCCGAACCTGCCCAAAGCTCTGCCGCGGCACCCGAACCTGCCCAAAGCTCTGCCGCGGCAAACAAATCTTCTGTCGTCAGTCCACAGCAGCCTGTCGTGAGCCCGCGGCAGCCTGCTTTGTCTCTTTCTCCTGCCGCGGCAGCATCCCCACTTATTCCATCTACCAACTCTACATCTTCCTCATCAACCATGACTTCTACTAAATCCTCTCCTTCGCCCACTCCCACAATTCCTTCTCATGCCGTTCCTATCCCTATTCCCACCAACGATCATGTCATGTGCACTCGTGGCAAAAAGGGTTTCCACATTCCCCGACGTTTTCTCAACCTTTCAGCAACTGCATCAATCTCACCTATTCCAACATCTTATAAACGTGCTCTTCTCGATCCATTGTGGCACTCCGCCATGCGTGATGAGTTCGATGCTCTTATCCAAAACAACACATGGACTCTTGTTCCTAAACCATCCGGCTCCAACATTGTCTCGGGGAAGTGGGTTTTTCGTCATAAGTATAACTCTGATGGGTCTCTAGCTCGTTACAAGGCTCGTTGGGTTTGCAGAGGTTTTTCTCAACAACAAGGAATTGATTTCGATGAAACCTTCTCTCCTGTCGTTAAGCCAAGCACTATTCGCATCGTCCTAAGTCTTGCAGTCTCTTCTTTCTGGCCTATTCACCAACTAGATGTCAAAAATGCTTTTCTTCACGGTACCCTCAATGAAACCGTTTATTGCCAACAACCATCCGGCTTCGAAGATCTCTCTAATCCGAATCTTGTGTGTCTTCTCAAGAAATCTCTATACGGCCTAAAACAAGCTCCGCGTGCCTGGTTTCAACGTTTTGCTACTTTCATCCAAACAATTGGTTTCATCCCCTCCAAATCCGATACTTCTCTCTTTATTTTTCAATCTTCCTCTCACACAGCATATCTTCTTCTATACGTAGATGACATTATTCTTACAGCTTCTTCTGACTCCTTTCTTAAACACATCATCACTCTTCTTAATAAAGAATTTTCTATGACAGATTTAGGATCTTTACATCATTTTCTTGGTATAACTGCTTCTAGAACTTCTTCTACTCTATTTCTATCTCAACGCCAATATATCATTGATATCATAAACCGCGCTGGCATGCTTGATTGTCAACCCTGCCGTACACCGGCTGATGTTGGCACCAAATTGTCGGCTGACGGTGATCCTGTTCCCGATCCAACTTTATATCGTAGTCTCACTGGTGCTTTGCAATATGCTACTCTTACACGTCCTGACATATCTTACTCTGTTCAACAAGCATGTCTATATATGCATGATCCTCGTTTACCTCATCTTGCTCATGTCAAAAAGATTCTTCGCTATTTAAAAGGCACTCTTGATCATGGCTTACTTCTCAACTCCTCCTCCCCTACAAGCTTGACAGTTTATTCTGATGCAGACTGGGCAGGATGCCCGGACACTCGACGATCCACATCCGGTTTTTGTGTTTATTTGGGTGACAATCTTGTTTCTTGGTCATCAAAAAGGCAGGTTAGGCCTGCTGGGAGCCTGAGAGGTGAATTATTGGCCACCGGCTCAAGCTCCTATCAACTGACCTAAATCTAACGCTTGCCGTGCATGTAAATATACATCCAGATTGTGACATTTCTGGATTCAGCTCATGTTGTTAAGCGAATTGAGGATGAGGCTGGTGAGGTCAGGGAGAGGCATCTGGATTGTGGATGTACGATACCGCATGAATACAACAGAGGCTTAGCGTCCCACACTACCGAACTCGTTAATGAAAGATATCCACCATTGCTGAAGGAGAAGATAGGCATTGGTGGCTACGAAACTGCGTCATCGCCATCTCCCTGTGCGACACCAGGTTTGTCTCCATCAGTAACCGGTCTAGATATGCTTGTTAATGGCGGGGTGAGCTAATCCTGCAGTGGAGTTTAATGGGTGGACAGCAGGAGCTCCTTGAGCGTCACAGAGCATGGCCACATCCCAGCCACCAAACGCTAACCTAACCTAGACCTAATAATTGGTGCTACCTAGTCCAAAATCTACTCTTTAATCTCTGGCAGCCTCTTCCTCTTGCGGCGACGGCGTGGTGCTTCGTGGGTTCGGCGGTGCGGCGCCGCGGGATCTCGCGGCGAGGGCAACACTCCGGCGACGTAGGAGGGCGCGGCTTCCTCCCGGACCCAGTGGTGTTGCACCTGCTGCTGTGGAATCGAGCTCCGGGATTCTCGTGGTCTTCGGGCTGGGGAGGGCCTATGGGGTTGACTTCACGGCGGCATGGTGGCTCTCTTGCTGCGGCGGCCGGGAGCTTCGTGCCCGCTCGGACCATCTTGGGCCGTGTTGGTCTGCAGATCCTCGGCTTCTGTAGCGGGCAGGCGCGGTCTTGCCTGCGGCGCCGGTCGCTAGGCACCATGGCGGTGTCGGCCGTTGGCCAGTCCACGGTAGTCTGGATCCCACCATCCAGCTCCGTCTGAGACCTAGAATAAGGTAATGGTCCTAGGGTTCCTCTCACACCAAGACGAAGATCGCTTAATGCCTGCCATCATTGGTCCCGGTCAGAGTGTTAAGTTTCGGAAGGCTCCGCCGGCGAACTTTATTGGGCGACATGCCTGAAGATTGCTGGATCGGGTGGTATTCGGTCGTGCGCACTCATGTTTTTTTTCTGACCGTTTGGTTTCAAAGGGAGCGTGGCAAAGCTCTATTGTCTGTTGCCATCCTGGGACTCGTCTTACAGTCGATGGTGAAGTCAGATGCAGAGAATGACATGGAAACCGAGTTTCTGATGACTACCAGCGGTGGTTCGAGTCTTCGTGGCGATGAGGAACTTGCTTGGTGATTCGTGACTCGTAGGAGTGGCATCGGCAAGTGGGGGCAACAGCACAGGAGAAGTTCAAAGTCCTATCTTGCAGGGTGAAAATTTAAGGTCTTGCCTTAATTGGTTGTGTCTGACAATGATCTTGTTGAAGCTGGTGCTGTCTTGGTGGTGTTTATACTGCTACTACAAGGAGTAGATCACTGTAGTGGGATTTTCTTTTTTATAATTCTTCTTACTTTTTTGGTTGGGTGCATCCGTAGTACCATTAAGGCACTGCGTTGTTGCAGAGGCTGTGTGTAATTGGTATCTTCTTGATATTAATATATACTCTTTATCGAAAAAATCTCTAATAGTATAATCTCTCATGGAATTGTATGTAGTCGTGATTAATCTTTTGTGCAGAACATAACATTTTCTGCATTTTATATGGACTGGATGAGCGAGGGGAGAAGATATTGTGTGTATGATGGGCGGAGGAGGAATAATCTGAGTGGAAGCGAGCTAGTGGAAGCAAGGAAAATGACTAATGGGTATATCTTTTGTTTGTGTGGCGTAGCCCTCGTAGAATCCTGTTCGCAGGCGCAGTGCGCGTGCCGCATACAATCATTCGATTCACATCAATTTTGCGATGCTTCTTGTTACCTTTCCCACACGTTCGCCTTCGCCCACACACTCGACGCACGACGCCGCGGTTCACGAGCTGTTGGTCTGGACCTATCAGGTGTCTGCCTTTAAGCACACGCGAATTCTGCCGGGTGTTGGTGTTCCGCACACGACTAAAATGCGTGTTATCAGATCACTTTGACCGAAGACGAAGGGATTCGTGTGACTGTTCATACGAAGTTATGGCTGTACCCAGAGCCACTGGATTCTTTGAGCAAGTGTTTCTCACTACAGGGAAACGTGAAGGTGCCGACGGCCTATACCTACGCCAACGGTTCTTAGTCGGGGTCATCGGTGTAGGCCATAAGTCGGGCAGACCACCAATAAGGCTATCGGTCCTGATAAGCCGTCGGCGTAGACCACGTTAGGCCGATGGTCACGTCGGCGTAGACTGGACCGTCGGCGCAAGTACTAGACCTACAGCGTAAAACCAACGCCGACGGCTAATGCATGTAAAATGCATCCATGATCTTTGTAGTTTATTCAGTCATATTCTTAGTTATTTGATTGTTTTATGAGAACCTAGATATGTTTTCCATTGAGTCCAAGGATTTTCTAAATGATCCCCTTTCATTTGGTTTGAACACTACGAAGCAGATTTACTTGTTTTTGTATGTTTTTGACTTTCAGGAACCTTCTGAATGTCAAACGGACTCAAACATTTTGCCATGTCATTTTTTTTAGGAAATAAAATATTGTGAGAAGAAGAAGTCAACAGGGAACGCAAGGAGGAAAAGAGCAGGGACCACGCAGGTCCACTACTGGACTACATGGTGGGGCCCACTTCTCCCTTGTGCGTCCTTTCAACGCAATCTTGGACTCCACGGATTCGTGTTGACCTAAAACCAACTATATAAAAACCCGTTGGGCGATTTTGCAATGGGGCGGCGGAGAACCACAGAATACACGAAACTGATCTAAAGACTGCGAAGATATGAGGGGAGACGCTGCCGGAGCCATTCTCGGTTGCCCCTTGGACTCCATCGACACCATCTCCTTCAGCAACATGAAGAAGACGGAGCACTTCACCCCCTGGACTATGGGGATTGTGGAAGTAACTTGTATCAAACACACACACACACACACACTCTCTCTCTCTCTCTCTCTCTCTCTCTCTCTCTCTCTCTCTCTCGTGCTTCATAAATTAGAGTCACATGAGCTGCCTATCATAACAGTGACCATATTTGTATTACCCCTATGGTGGGTCTTATGTTTGTGAGATGATTTATTAGATGTAAAGATGTTTATGTTCTTGATGTATGAGTAGATGTATATGTTGCCCTCTTTTTTGTGTGCTTGTTCTGATCAAACTAATATCCATATGGCGTGTGTCGAGGATGTGTGCATTAGTTGGAGCAATACCGTAGTTGGTTTGGGAAGTGACAGAAATCTCTGAGCTGTGGTTTTTACCTTTCTATGATTTCCTCAGTAGGGAGAAATGATTACGTTGCATAAACATCTAGTGATAGAAAGGATGTCTTGCTCGCAATGATGTATATGTGTTTTCAACATTATGTTACAGTTCTTTATGCAATCCTAGGTTAAGTCTTAAATTTAACTTGAGGTGGACTCCCTTGTCAAAAGAGTATTAGTGAGTTGATTTGTATCAATTCTATGTTTGGACATGATGCCCATATTTATGCTTATCAATGATATCTTGTGTGTTCGCATGCTCTTAATTTGTTGTATGTTCTTTATTACCACCACGTTTATGAGAGAGGGAGATCTGGCTAAAATCATGATCCTCGGTCCAGTTTTTAATCATAAGAAGTTTTCTAGTTACTTTTGCACTTTTTTACTTTCAGTTCTTTAAACCCAAAAAATCTCCAAAAACCTTGTTCTTGCTTTGGTTTTGAAAAATTTGTGAGCTGTTGGTGCCTGACAACCACCATAGTTAGTTGGGGACGCAAAACTGTTTGTTTGATGTTGCGGGTTGTTTGAAGAGCGAGAAAAAGGAACCAACCTCAGGCTTTTCCTGAGAGTTTGAGAATTACCCAGAGTCACCCTTGTGGGGAAAACTTCTCTTCCTACTGCACTCTGCACTTGGAGTCCCAATAAGTGGCATTTTAAAGAATGGAGTTGCTACCATCAACGACTTAGCCGACAACCTAGGTGTACTTTTTATCTCCTTTTTTAGTTTTGTGAAAAAAATAAAAGAAAAAAGAAAAAATCCTTTGAGATTTAGTTATGTTACGTGATCTTATGTCGCCCTTTTTAAGGGAATAAAACAAACTTGGAATTCGGCGATTTTGACCTCGATGGGGTTATGGGGGTAGGGTTAATAGGGTTAAGCTAGGGTATCGCTTTCAGCACCCTAAATATTCTCGGATTGAGCCAATTTTTGGCACATGCATGTATGCTAGTATTTATTTCTATTTTGACCCTAGGTTTAGGGTTTCTGCTGCATGAATTGCACATTTTATGTATTAGGAGTACTGATACGGCCATTTTGCATCACTATTTTGTATCATAATTTACTGTTATTCATTGATATATTTCATATTTAGAGATGATACTTATGTTGTTTCCTCTGTTTTTACATGTTTGATGATCATTGGAGGATTTGCTGCCAGAGTCAGGATTCTGCTGGAAAAGGACCGTCAAGATACCATATTTCGGAAGATCAGGAAAATTCCAGAAAAATACCAGAAATTTATATTTTGCCGAAAGACTCAGGAAGCCAGAAGGAAGAAGCGAGAGGAGCCAGGGGTGGGCTCACATGTAGGGGGTGCGGCCTGGCCCCTGGCCGCGCCGGCCTACTGTGTGGCCACCCTGGCCCACTTCAGGTCTCGCCCCTGCGCGTACTTCATCGTCCCCGAAAACCTAAGTCAGGGGGGCTCAGAGATAGACATCGTCGCCTCTGCGGGGCGGAAAACACCAGAGAGAGAAAAACTCTCCGGTAGGCAGAAATCTATAGGAGAAATTCCTTCCCGGAGAGGGGAGATCGTCGTCATCGTCATCACCATCGCACCGGACTTCATCGGGATCATCATCTTCTTCTTCTTCATCACTAGCACCTTCATCTCCACCATCAGCACGCCATCCCGCTGTAACATCTTGAGATGGATCTTGTTAAATTCTTAGGGGAAACTTTGCCGGTGTTGATTACTCTTGTGGTTGATGCTACTGAGTGGAACCGTTGAATCAAGGCTTATGTTCTGATTGTTATTTACCATTGTTTCACCTCTTATCATGATCCATATGATGTCTTGTGAGTAGTTCATTTAGTTCTTGAGGACATGGGAGAAGTCAAGTTGTTAGTAGTGGAATTATGTTGAGTAATATTTAATGGTTTGATATTTATTTGTTGTGGTGCTATTTCACTAGTGGTGTTATGTGAACATCGACTACATGATACTTCACCATTTATGGGCCTAGTGAGATGCATTGTGTATTTGGCTACCAATTGTAGGGTTGCTGGAGTGACAAAAACCTAAACCTCCGTGGGGAAACCATTGCACCAGGGAGCGTAGGATCTTAG
This sequence comes from Dactylis glomerata, assembly GCA_007115705.1. Classification (NCBI taxonomy): domain Eukaryota; kingdom Viridiplantae; phylum Streptophyta; class Magnoliopsida; order Poales; family Poaceae; genus Dactylis; species Dactylis glomerata. The sequence continues at coordinate 9,458,030 of QXEO01000280.1, read as the reverse complement.
AGTTTAAGGCTGTGGTTAGATTTATCTTAATTACTTTCTTGTATTTGCGGATGCTTGCAAGGGGTATAATCACAAGTGTGTATTAATCCTAGTAAGGGTAGTGCGCTAGCACAGGTTCACCCACATAACACTTATCAAACCAGTAAAGATTATTGAAGGGTTTCGCAGCATAGTAAATCAAAAAATTTCTACGGATGCGAACAAGAAAGCCAAGATCTAATCTAGGAGATGTAATCAACGAGAGAGGTAGATGAGATCTTCATACCCTTGAAGATATCGCACAGCGGAAACGTTCAAGAGAACGTGGTTGACGTAGTTGTACTCGCCGTCTCCTCCTCGCGATCCGATCTGATCCTGCGCCGCAAGTGGCGGCGCCTCCGAGAGTTGCACACGTACGGTGCAGCGACGTCTCCTCCTTCCTTGGTCCAGCAAGTATGGTGGAGAGATAGATTGGATCAGCAGCACGACGGTGTGGTGCTTTATGGTGGAGAGTTTCTGCGGCAGGGCTTCGCCTACGCGCAGTCGCGAGAGAGAGAGAGGGAGGGCAGCAGTTGGCGGCTAGGGTTTGGGTTAGGGGTTGAGAGGGCTGCGCCCTTGCCCCCCTATATATAGAGGGGTGGCCGGCCAGCTTGGCCTCTCCCCAAAACCTAGGGCGCCGACTTGGAGTAGGAAGAGTGGGGGGCAAGTTTCCCCCCCCCTTCCTTCTTTGAAGACTCCCTTAGGGTTTCCCCTTGGGCTGGCCGGCTGGGCCTTAGGGGCCTTGTGCGCCTGGCCCAAGGTGGCCAGGGTACTTCCCCTTAGGCCCACGCAGGCCTCCGTCAAGTGGGCCCACGTTGGTCCCACTCTGGAACCTTCTAGAACCTTCCGGTACAATACCGATAAACTCCGAAACTTTTCCGGAATCCAAAAAACTGCTTTCCTTTATATGAATCTTATTCTCCGGACCATTCCGGAACCTCTCGTGATGTCCTGGATCTCATCCGAGACTCCGAACTAAAACTCATAAACCAATTATCCATTATATCCTAGCGTCGAAGCACGTTAAGTGTGTGACCCTACGGGTTCGAGAATATGCAGACATGATCTTCTATCAATAATCAACAGCGGGATCTGGAAACCCATATTGATTCCCACATATTCATCGATGATCATATCAGATGAACCACGATGTCAGGATTCAATTAATCCCGTATATGTATTCCCTTCGTCACACGATATTTTACTTGCCCGAGATTCGATCGTCGGTATCGGCATACCTAGTTCAATCTCGTTCACAGCAAGTACTTTACTCGTTCCGTAATCCGATATCACTTTATGATTAACTCCTTAACCACGTGCTTGCAAGCAGTGTTGATATCGATTACCGAGTGGGCCCGAAGTATATCTCTCCGACTTGGGAGGGACAAATTCCATCTCGATACATACAACCCAACAAGTACTTTCCGATCACCTAAGAGACACCTTTATTATCACCCTCACATAGGATGACGTTTGATGACCTCAAAGCTTTCTTCCGATACTAGGGAGTTGTATTATCTCATGGTCTAAGGAATACAATACATGACATAAGAAAAGCTTCGCAAAGATGAACACGATGACACGATCTAATTGCTCTGCTTTATTTGGGTCTGTCCATCACATCATTCTCCTAATGATATGATCTCATTATTAATTGACAACTCATGTCTATGGTTAGGAAACCTTAACCATCATTAATCAATGAGCTAGTCCATAGAGGCGTACTAGGGACACGGTGTTGTTCATAAACCACACAAGTATTAAAGTTCCCGCTTAATACAATTCTAGCATGGAATGTAAACATTATCATGAACAAGAATTATAATAATAACATCTTTATTATTGCCTCTAGGGCATAATTCCAACAGTCTCCCACTTGCACTAGAGTCAATAATCTAGTTTACATCTGGCAACAATCTAACACCCATGGTATTAAGGTGCTGATCATGTTTTGCTCGTGGAAGAGGTTTAGTCAACATACCTGCGACATTCAGATCCGTATGTACTTTGCTAATCTTCAGATCTCCATCTGCTATATAATCTCGAATTATATGGAACCGGCGGTTGATGTGCTTGGTCTTTGGATGATATCTTGGTTCCTTAGCCAGTGCTATGGCGCCAGTGTTGTCACACAATATCTCCAATGGGTCCAAGGCATTTGGAACCACGCCAAGCTCAGTGATGAAGTTTCTGATCCAAACTCCTTCACTTGATGCTTCCGAAGCAGCCATGTATTCCGCTTCCGTTGTAGATCCCGCGATCACGCTTTGCTTGTAGCTTCTCTAGCTCACAGCTCCACCATTCAAAATATAAACGTATCCTGTCTGAGATTTAGAATCATCCGGGTCGGTGTCGAAGCTAGCGTCGACGTAACCTTTTACGACGAGCTCCTCATCACCTCCATAGACCAAGAACATTTCTTTAGTCCTATTTAAATACTTTAGGATGTTATTTACGGCTGTCCAGTGTTCCACTCCTGGATCACTTTGATATCTGCTCGTCAAACTAAGATCATTGGACACATCCGGTCTAGTACACAGCATGGCATACATGATAGAACCTATGGCCGAGGCATATGGCACTTTGCTCATAGTATCTCTATCTTTTACCGTAGCTGGACACTGAGCCTTGCTCAATATCTTACCTGACAACATGGGCAATGAACCTTTCTTTGCTTTATCCATTCTGAACCTCTTCAGAACTTTGTCCAGGTATGTACTTTGGCTTAAAGCTATTAGGCGTCTTTCTCTATCTCTATAGATTTTGATGCCTAATATATAAGCAGCTTCTCCTAGGTCTTTCATTGAAAAACACTTATTCAAATAACTCTTCACATCGTTAAGCATGTCGATATCATTTCCAATAATCAATATGTCATCCACATATAGTACTAGAAATGTCACCGAGCTCCCACTCACTTTCTTGTAGATACAAGCTTCGTAGCAATTTGGAACAAATCCAAAACTCTTGATCACTTGATCAAAACGAAGGTTCCAACTCCGAGATGCTTGCTTCAGTCCATAAATGGAACGCTGAAGTTTGCACACCTTATTAGCATCCTTAGGATCGACAAAACCTTCGGGCTGCATCATATACAACTCTTCATCAATGTTGCCATTGAGGAACGCAGTCTTGACATCCATCTGCCATATTTCATAATCATGAAACGCAGCAATTGCTAATAAAATCCGAATGGACTTAAACATCGCTACGGGAGAGAAAGTCTCATCATAGTCAACACCTTGAACTTGCCGAAAACCTTTTGCGACAAGCCGAGCTTTAAAGACAGTAACATTACCATCCGCGTTCGTTTTCTTCTTGAAAATCTATTTGCACTCAACGGCCTTACGGTCGCTAGGAGGGTCCACCAAAGTCCACACTTGGTTTTCGCTCATGGATCCCAATTCGGATTTCATGGCCTCTAGCCATTTCTCAGAGTCTGGGCTCATCATCGCTTCCTCATAGTTCGCAGGTTCACTGTTGTCTAACAACAAGACGGTTAAGACAGGGTTGCCGTACCATTCAGGAGTGGCACGCGACCTTGTCGACCTGCAAAGTTCAGTAGTAGCATTGTTCGAAGTTTCATGATCCTCATCATTAGCTTCCTCTCTTGTTGGTGCAGGCGGCACCGGAACAATTTCGGGTGTTGCGCTACTCTCCAACTCGAGAGAAGGTTCAATAACCTCGTCTAGCTCTACCTTCCTCCCACTCACTTCTTTCGAGAGAAACTCCTTCTCAAGAAAGGATCCGTTCTTAGCAACAAACACTTTGCCTTCGGATCTGTGGTAGAAGGTATACCCAATCGTTTCCTTAGGGTATCCTATGAAGACGCATTTCTCCGCTTTGGGTTCGAGCTTGTCCGGCATCAACTTCTTGACGTAAGCTTCGCATCCCCAAACTTTAAGAAATGACAACTTAGGTTTAGCACCAAACCATAGTTCATACGGTGTCGTCTCAACGGATTTAGATGGTGCCCTATTTAAAGTGAATGCAGCGGTTTCTAATGCATAACCCCAAAATGATAACGACAAATCTGTAAGAGACATCATTGATCGCACCATATCTAATAGAGTTCGATTCCAGCGTTCAGACACACCATTGCGCTGTGGTGTTCCGGGTGGCGTGAGTTGCGAAACGATTCCGCTTGCTTTAAGATGCGTGAGAAAATCATAACTCAAATACTCACCTCCACGATCGGATCGCAGAAATTTAATTTTCCTGTTACGATGGTTTTCCACTTCGTTCTGAAATTCTTTGAACTTTTCAAACGTTTCAGATTTATATTTCATCAAATAGATATACCCATATCTACTTAAGTCATCAGTAAAAGTGAGAAAATAGCGATATCCACTGCGCGTTGAAACACTCATTGGTTCGCACACATCGGTATGTATGATTTCCAATAAGTCCGTTGCTCGCTCCATTATACCGGAGAACGGGGTTTTGATCATCTTGCCCATGAGGCATGGCTCGCACGTGTCAAATGATTCAAAATCAAGAGACTCCAAAAGTCCATCAGAATGGAGTTTCTTCATGCGTTTTACGCCAATATGACCTAGACGGCAGTGCCACAAATAAGTTGGATTATCACTATCTACTTTGCATCTTTTAGCCTCAATGTTATGGATGTGTGTTTCATTACTTTCGAGATTCAGAAGAAATAAACCATTCACAACAGGTGCATGACCATAAAAGATGTTATTCATATAAATAGAACAACCATTATTCTCAGATTTAAATGAATAACCGTCTTGCAATAAACACGATCCAGATATAATGTTCATGCTCAACGCATGCACATAATAACACTTATTAAGGTTTAAAACTAATCCCGAAGGTAAAACTAAGGAGAGCGTGCCGACGGCCATCATATCAACTTCTGATCCATTGCCAACGCGCATCGTCACCTCATCCCTTGCTAGCCGCCGTCTATTCCGTAGCTCCTGTTTCGAGTTACAAATATTAGCAACTGAACCAGTATCATATACCCAGGCACTACAACGAGCGCTAGTAAGGTAGACATCAATAACATGTATATCAAATATACCTTTGATGGTGCCAGCCTTCTTGTCCGCTAAGTACTTCGGACAGTTGCGCTTCCAGTGACCCTTGACCTTGCAATAGAAGCACTCAGTGTCCGGCTTAGGTCCAGACTTGAGCTTCTTCTCAACAGGGGCAACGCGCTTGCCGCTGCCTTTCTTGAAGGATCCCTTTGCTCCCTTAGCTTTCTTAAAGCTAGTGGTCTTGTTGACCATCAACACATGATTATCTTTCTTGATATCCACCTCCGCAGCTTTCAGCTTAGCGAAGAGCTCAGTGATCATATCAGTGGAACCAATTTGATTGTGAGTAACTACAAAACCTTTGTAGCTAGGAGGGAGTGATTGCAGAACTCTGTCAATCTTGAGCTCCTCTGGAATCTTGCAGTCCAGTTGCTCAAGGCGTTGAGTGTAGCCCGACATCTTAATGGCGTGCTCACTAACGGAACTCCCTTCCTCCATCTTGCAGTTAAAGAACTTCTCAGAGATCGCATATCTCTCAGAATGGGCTTGAGTCTGAAACATGGTTTTTAGTTCCTCAAGTATCTCAAAAGGCCCGCGGAACTCCTCAAAACGATTTTGAAGTTCCGGTTCCATAGCAAACAACATGGTACTCTTAATCACTCCATAATCATCTTTGCGTGACTGATAAACAGCTTTTTCATCAGTCGACGCATCAGTAGCAGGGGCGTCACCTAGCGCTTTCTCAAGTACATAGGCTTTTTGTCCGCCAGTGAGAATGATTCTCAGATTGCGGAACCAGTTGGTGAAGTTAGACCCATTGTTTTTAAGCTTTTCTTTCTCAGCAAAAACGTTGAAGTTGAAGTTGGACTTAGCCATTTGATCTACAACATAGCAAGTACAATTTAGACTAAGTTCATGATAACTAGTTCAACTTTAATCAAATTACTAGATGAACTTCCACTAAATTCAACATCCCTCAAGTTGTTTAGTGAACACGATCCAAATTCACCACACCTAATCTGATCTTCACGAGAAGAGATGTGGTTGCAATGGTGGACAACTAAGTGTCGATCATATCATTCATATGACTCATGTTTAACCTTTCGGTTCATGTGTTCCGAGGCCATGTATGTACATGCTAGGCTCGTCAAGTCAAACCCAAGTATCTCTGCGTGTGCAAAACTGGCTTGCACCCGTTGTATGTGAACGTAGAGTTTATAGCACCCGATCATCACGAGGTGCTTGAAAACGACGAACTTTCGCAACGGCGCATACAAGGGGAGAACACAATTTTATCTTGATCTTTAAGTGAGGAATCATCTTATAATGCTACCGTCGCGATCTAAGCATAATAAGATACATAAAAGGATAAACATCACATGCATATAATTTTATGTGACATGGTATAGCCAATCTTCGCGCCATGATCTCCATCTTGTGCGCGTCGGCATGATCTCCATCACTCCACCATGATTGCCTCCACCATGAATAGCAACTACAACTATTGCTAACTACTTAGCGATAAAGTAAAGCTATTATATGGCGTATAAGAAGTTGACACGCAGGTCATACACAATTATAAAGACAACCATATGGCTCCTGCCGGTTGTGAACTCATCGACATGCAAGTCGTGAAAGATTACAAAACATGATCATTGCATACATCTCAATTCATACACATCATGTCTTGGGCCATACCATATCACAAAACACTCCCTGCAAAAACAAGTTAGACGCCTCTACTTTGTTGTTGCATGTTTTACGTGGCTTATGGGAGTAGCAAGCTAAGAACGATTCTTACCTACGAAAAGCCACAACGGTGATATTATGGTTGCTAACATCCGATGTAAGTCCCATGACTACTATAGTGAGAGAAACTGGCATCCACCAGCCGCATGTGTGGAACAAGCCACACGTCAAGTGCGGAGCCGGTCTTGCGAACGCGGTCGCGTAAAGTTGGCCTGGACCGCTTCGATCTCACTATACCACGCCATAAGAAATACACAACAAGAGGTTTGCAACAGAAAACATCAACGCCCGCAACAAGCATGTTGCGTTCTACTCGTGAAACACATCTACGCATAGATCTAGCTCTGATACCACTGAAGGGTTTCGCAGCATAGTAAATCAAAAAAATTCTACGGATGCGAACAAGAAAGCCAAGATCTAATCTAGGAGATGTAATCAACGAGAGAGGTAGATGAGATCTTCATACCCTTGAAGATATCGCATAGCGGAAACGTTCAAGAGAACGTGGTTGACGTAGTCGTACTCGCCGTCTCCTCCTCGCGATCCGATCCGATCCTGCGCCGCAAGTGGCGGCGCCTCCGAGAGTTGCACACGTACGGTGCAGCGACGTCTCCTCCTTCCTTGGTCCAGAAAGTATGGTGGAGAGATAGATTGGATCAGCAGCACGACGGCGTGGTGCTTTATGGTGGAGAGTTTCTGCGGCAGGGCTTCGCCTACGCGCAGTCGCGAGAGAGAGAGAGGGAGGGCAGCAGTTGGCGGCTAGGGTTTGGGTTAGGGGTTGAGAGGGCTGCGCCCTTGCCCCCCTATATATAGAGGGGTGGCCGGCCAGCTTGGCCTCTCCCCAAAACCTAGGGCGCCGACTTGGAGTAGGAAGAGTGGGGGGCAAGTTTCCCCCCCTTCCTTCTTTGAAGACTCCCTTAGGGTTTCCCCTTGGGCTGGCCGGCTGGGCCTTAGGGGCCTTGTGCGCCTGGCCCAAGGCGGCCAGGGTACTTCCCCTTAGGCCCACGCAGGCCTCCGTCAAGTGGGCCCATGTTGGTCCCACTCTGGAACCTTCTAGAACCTTCCGGTACAATACCGATAAACTCCGAAACTTTTCCGGAATCCAAAAAACTGCTTTCCTTTATATGAATCTTATTCTCCGGACCATTCCGGAACCTCTCGTGATGTCCTGGATCTCATCCGAGACTCCGAACTAAAACTCATAAACCAATTATCCATTCTATCCTAGCGTCAAAGCACGTTAAGTGTGTGACCCTACGGGTTCGAGAATATGCAGACATGATCTTCTATCAATAATCAACAGCGGGATCTGGAAACCCATATTGATTCCCACATATTCATCGATGATCATATCAGATGAACCACGATGTCAGGATTCAATTAATCCCGTATATGTATTCCCTTCGTCACACGATATTTTACTTGCCCGAGATTCGATCGTCGGTATCGGCATACCTAGTTCAATCTCGTTCACAGCAAGTACTTTACTCGTTCCGTAATCCGATATCACTTTATGATTAACTCCTTAACCACGTGCTTGCAAGCAGTGTTGATATCGATAACCGAGTGGGCCCGAAGTATATCTCTCCGACTTGGGAGGGACAAATTCCATCTCGATACATACAACCCAACAAGTACTTTCCAATCACCTGAGAGACACCTTTATTATCACCCTCACATAGGATGATGTTTGATGACCTCAAAGCTTTCTTCCGATACTAGGGAGTTGTATTATCTCATGGTCTAAGGAATACAATACATGACATAAGAAAAGCTTTGCAAAGATGAACACGATGACACAATCTAATTGCTCTGCTTTATTTGGGTCTGTCCATCACATCATTCTCCTAATGATATGATCTCATTATTAATTGACAACTCATGTCTATGGTTAGGAAACCTTAACCATCATTAATCAATGAGCTAGTCCATAGAGGCGTACTAGGGACACGGTGTTGTTCATAAACCACACAAGTATTAAAGTTTCCGCTTAATACAATTCTAGCATGGAATGTAAACATTATCATGAACAAGAATTATAATAATAACATCTTTATTATTGCCTCTAGGGCATAATTCCAACAATTATTTAGCAGTATGAAGCGAAAGCACTTGACAGAAACTCCCGTGTGTCCTCGAGAACGTTTGGTCATTATAAGTTACACAACCAGCTTGTCCTTCGCTCTAGAAAGGATTGGGCCACTTGCAGCAATTATTGTCTTCTATTTACTCATACTTTATTTACTTACAATACCAAATACCCCTGAAAACCCATTTGCTAGTATTTACAGTAAATCCTTGATCGAAACCACTTGTCAACACCTTCTGCTCCTCGTTGGGTTCGACACTCTTATTTATCGAAAGTACTACGATACACCCCCTATACTTGTGGGTCATCAAGTACCAAGATTGTGCAACTTTAAACTATAGCTACCAATGTGGCCCTATGAACACATTCCTTGAAAGTTTTCCTCGCAACTAGGTCACATAAAATAAAGGCGCGCAAAAGTTCTTCCATTTTTATTTTTGGATTATTTTTACCTCATTTGGGGCCCACTTCCAAAAAAATTGGCACGAGCTTGTGCAAAATTTAGAAGATACCTTCGAAGGTTTGTGCATCGAAATGAGAGATAATATGTATATCCCAAGTGGTCTATTATTTATGTGGGATGTTAAGCCTAGCTTTCGAAATGTTGTTTTGGTGGCTGCCTCAACAAAAACCTGATTTTGGCACTCCAAAAATGGAAAACACACTTTTCGTGGGACGAAACGGAAAATGGCCTTTGTGGTGTTCCTCGTCATCCCAAGGGACATGCGTGTGATACGTCTCAAACGTATTTATAATTTTTGATGCTCCATGCTTGTTTTTACACCATTTGCTTAGTGTTTCGTTACACTTCGTGACGTTTTTATGCATTTTCTGGAAATAACCTGTTAACGAGATGCCACAGTGCTAGTTCCCTGTTTTCCGCTGTTTTTGTGTTTCAGAAAAGTTACACAGGAAATATTCTCGGAATTGAATAAAACAAAAGCCAAACATCCAGAAATTCACCGAAGCTTCCAGAGAACCAAAGAGGAGATGGAGTGGGGCCATGAGGGGCCCACACAATAGGGCGGCGCGGCCTAGGGCTAGGCCGTGCCCCCTATGTGTGTGGCCGCCTTGTGGCCCCACTCCGTCTCCTCTTCGGATCTCTGGAAGCTTCCGGGAGAAATAAGACTTCAGGAACTTGTTTCGTCCAATTCCAAGAATATTTCCTGTGTATCACTTCTGAAACACAAAAACAGCAGAAAACAGGAAACTGGCACTGTGGCGACTTGTTAATAGATTAGTTCCAGAAAATGCATAAAAGTGCCACGAAGTGTAACGAAACAGTAGGTAAATGGTGTAAAAACAAGCATGGAGCATCAAAAATTATAGATACGTTGGAGACGTATCAAGCATACCCAAGCTTAACTCCTGCTCGTCCTCGAGTAGGTAAGTGATAACAAAAGAATAATTTTTGAGGTGACATGCACCTACACAATCTTGATCATATATGTAAGCATTTGTGAGCTGGGATCATAAGAACTTAAAACATGGGCATGAAGATATAATCTTGACAATAAGAACTTAGCAACCATGTTGTAAACATGAAAATGAACACAAACAAAAGATCATGAAAATGAAACAATGAAAGTCAACGTGTATTCAAATCATAAGGAAAAACATACAAATGGTTTTCAGCTTGTCCTTCATGGAGAACAAAACATAAATGCATAGGACACCTTCAAGTTTAAGAGGGCGACTAGTGATGTCTACGCACTTCTATTCTTGTAGACACTTGTTGGGCCTCCAAGTGCAGAGGTTTGTAGAACAGCAGCAAGTTTCCCTTAAGTGGATCACCCAAGGTTTATCGAACTCAGGGAGGTTAGAGGTCAAAGCTATCCCTCTCAAGCAACCCTGCAATTACGATACAGAAAGTCTCTTGTGTCCCCAACACACCCAATACACTTGTCAGATGTATAGGTGCACTAGTTCGGCGAAGAGATAGTGAAATTCAAGTAGTATGGATGATTATAAGTAGCAAACGTGATGTGAAATAAATATCGCTGCGAGCAAACAAGTAACAAAATAGCAAGTAAACGGTGTGCAATGCTTGGAAATAAGGCCTAGGGATCATACTTTCACTAGTGGACACACTCCCAATAATATAACATGAATGAATAAGTAACTTCTCTTTGCTAAGGTACTCTGAATTACTCTCCTATTGAATAACACTAATCATCGCGTAGTGGCTACAGAAGCACCCCTTAAAGTTCATCAAGTACTTGACAAACACCACTCATAGAGATACCCAAATCAGATCACAACTCAAGATAGAAATCATTGCAACTTAGACCAAGTACTAACACGGTGCACACACTGTCAACATTACACCATGAAAGGAGGAATAGATCACTCAATACTATCATAGCAATAATTATTCTCATAATCCACAAGAGATCACAATCATAGCCTAAACCAAGTACCACCATGATGCATGCACTGTCACCGTTACACCAAGGCAGGAGGAATAGATTACTTTAATAACATCACTAGAGTACACAAAATATCTGAATAATAACATGTACGTGTTCAACATGATACAAAGCTCACGATCACATAAAGATCACATCATGGGAGAGAGAGGTGAACCACATAGCTACCGGTAGAGCCCTTAGCCCCGGGGATGAACTACTCCCTCCTCATCATAGGAGACAGCAAGGTTGATGGAGATGGCGGTGAGGTCGATGGAGACGGCGGAGACGGCGATGGAGACCAATGGTGATGGCTCCGGGGGCACTTCCCCGTCCCGGCAGGGTGCCAGAACAGAGACTTCTGTCCCCCGAAATTCGTCGGTGGTGGCGGCGGAGCTGCGGAACTGTTTTCTGGAAAATTGCCGAATCCTTTTAGGGTTTTCCGTCCCGAGGCTTCTTATAGGCGAAGGGGCGATGTCAGGGGGTAGACCAGGCGCCCACACGCGGGCCCCGCGCGGCCAGGGGGCTGGCCGCGCCACCCCTGTGTGTGGGGCCCTGGTGGCCCCCCTCCTACTCCTCTTCGGATCTCTGGAAGCTTCCGGGTAAAATAAGACTTCAGGAACCTGTTTCGTACAATTCCGAGAATATTTCCTGTGTATCACTCTGAAACACAAAAACAGCAGAAAACAGGGAACTGGCACTATGGCATCTTGTTAATAGGTTAGTTCCGGAAAATGCATAAAAGTGCCACGAAGTGTAACGAAACAATAGGCAAATGGTATAAAAACAAGCATGGAGCATCAAAAATTATAGATACGTTTGAGACGTATCAGCATCCCCAAGCTTAACTCCTGCTCGTCCTCGAGTAGGTAAGTGATAACAAAAGAATAATTTTTGAGGTGACATGCACCTACACAATCTTGATCATATATGTAAGCATTGGTGAGCTGGGATCATAAGAACTTAAAACATGGGCATGAAGATATAATCATGACAATAAGAACTTAGCAACCATGTTGTAAACGTGCAAATGAACACAAACAAAAGATCATGAAAATGAAACAATGAAAGTCAAACGTGTGTTCAAATCATAAGGAAAAACATACAAATGGTTTTCAACTTGTCCTTCATGGAGAGCAAAACATAAATGCATAGGACACCTTCAAGTTTAAGAGGGCGACTAGATACAAGTAATTTGAGAACAAGTGAAACCAACAATATGAATCAATCAATGAAAACTTTGGGACAATGCACATTATACTCAGAATGACAACTATGCTCTCTTAATGGTGCATAAAGATAGAAGGTGGTGACTCAACATAAAAGTAAAAAAGAAAGGCCCTTCGCAGAGGGAAGCAGTGATTAAACATGTGCTAGAGCTTTTCATTTGTAAAACAGAGATAAAACTTGGGTTTTGAGAGGTGGTTGCTTTTGTCAACGACTGGCAATGGGGTGCTTACTATCTTCCATACAAAAATGAAGCAAGTTTTTGAGAGAGAGATTGGCACTTTTGTGCTCTTTTATAAAGCTTGGCACTCCTCCCCACCTTTTTTCCTTTCTCAAACCATGGCTAACCGATTCCATCGGGTGCCCACCAACATTCACATTCCTTGGAGGAGTGCCTTTTTTCTTTCTTTTTTCTCTTTTTTTCTTTTTGGAATATGTAATATGGAAGATAGCAAATCCGACCACTACGTCCCCATGAGCTGAAAACAGTGTCACAAAACGAGAAGTGTTTTGAAGGTTTTTTTCAAAGGTAGCACATGAAAATTTACTTGGAATGGCTTACAAATACCATGCATAGGAATTTATAGTGGAAGCAATGGCAAACTTGGTTTTTAGGAGTTGGATGCACGAGTAGAGCTCATACTCAATACAAAATGAGGGCTAGCAAAAGACTGGGAGCGACCAACTAAGAGAGCAATAATGGCCATAATCATGCAAAGCGACAAAGCGACATTAAAAGAAGCATAAGATGGCATCAGAAGTCAAAAACTAAATGATCATAGAGGCTATAGGCGACTTATTTCGTAGTCAACATGGTGTAAGCATGTGCCAAGTCAACCCAACTAAAGCATCAAAGGAGAAAACCAAAATAATGCTTCCATACAATAAAAACAACGCATGATTTTTTCAAAGGCTCATTAAGCAATCTCAGTTATTTGAGACAAGTCATGCTACAGCAAAACCACTAAGCATACTATCAAAAAGACATCAAGCATGACATGAAAAAGCCTAAGCCGCAGTCTACACAAGCTCCTTCTTGTACCACTTTTTTGCAAAAAGCTTTTTCTCTTTTCCAACACCATTTGAAATTTTTAAATCCAACTCTTTTGAGGAAAACCAACATGGTCCAGAGGCAAAAATACACCTTGATAAATAAATATAAGAAGATCTGAATGCAAATCAAGGCAAAAATGAAAACCAAAAGCAGTAGCAGAAAAAGAAGAACACTCGTTGAAACGATAGGAGTGAAAACTAGAGTGTTCTTGGCAAATAAAAAGCGAGTTCATCTCCTCCAAAAAAAACATGATGTGAGCTAACCATTTATTGCAGCAAACAAAACTAAACTAACTAAGAAAACTAAAACAACTGACGCTCCAAGAAAAACACATAGTGCATGAAGCAATAAAAATATAGTGTTTTGAAAGGTGACCTGATTTTTGCCGATCAAGAAGGGGTGCCTCGGGGGCATCCCCAAGCTTTGACGCTTGTACTTCTTGGATATTTCTTGGGGTGATGGGCATCCCCAAGCTTGAGCTTTTGTCCATTCTTCAACTCATCTCATCATTCTCCAATCCCTACACTTGAAAACTTCCTTCATACAAAACTAAACACAATTCTATTAGCAACATTAGTGTAAGCATAACATGTATTCAACCTCTTTTTGCTTCAGGTTACAACTCAAAACCACCACATATTAAGTATGTACTGCTGTAGCAACTTTCCCAAAAGTTCCATCATCAAACGAACTCAAAAGAAAGCGATAAAGTGGCAAACACAAATATTGGCAGAAATCTATCAAAACTGAAGAGCTGACAAAGGTCGAATTTTTGAGGGGTTTTCTGTTGCTCAAATCAAAAAGTGTTCAACTAACAAAAGTTTGGATGTAACCTGGGGCATATGCACAATAAATCGCAGGTCCAAAAGATATACAGAGAATTTTCACAAATTTTTACGGTGCAGCACCGAAAATAGTTTCAGGACAGCAACATCCCCAAATCTTTACCTCACTCAAATTAGAGGCTTCTCTTGGCACAACAACGAAATAAAAAGGATAAGGAGAGGTCATTACAGTAGTAATAACTTCCAAGACTCAAATAAAAGAAAAAGTACTAAAAAATAAATAATGGGTTATCTCCCAAGAGTGCTTTTCTTTAACGCCTTTGAGCTAGGCGCAGTATTTTGCAAAGATGCTCATGTGGGTGCCATATAAGAGATTGAGGCAAAGGCGCCATATAGGAACTTAAAGCAATAGAGAGCATCAAAAAGCAAATGTGAAAGACATTTATATCTGAACCACTTCCTATGCATAGGAATCTTGTAAGAAAATAAATCAACGAGGCACATAGTAGCAAGCATGGATAGATAAAACAAGTGCCACTTCAAGATTTGCAACATAAAGAGGGGAAACTCAATATTTTTGAGATCCATCAAACCATGTTTCCCTCTCTCATAATAACTTTCAGTAGCATCATGAATAGAACTAACAATATAACTATCACATAAAGCATCTCTATCATGAGCCACATGCATAAAAGAATTAATACTCACCACAGGAACAATAGTAGTAGGAGCAAATTCAACAGAATAATTATTCTCATCACCACAATCATCATAAATAGGAGGCATATTGTAATCATAACTAATTTTATCCTCAATAGTAGGCGAACTGAAAATATTATACTCATCATCATAACCATCATAAACTAGAGGTTTAGAATCATCACAAGCTAGAGAACAACTATTTCGCAAAGCATACTCATCAAACATATCATCATAAGAAGGAACATCACATATGGGAGATAAAATATCATCAGAGCAAACTTTCTCCACTAAAGCTGGGGAAATAAAAACATCATGCTTAACAAAACCAGCTTCCCCAAGCTTATACTTTTCTATAGCATTAGCAATAACGGTGTTCAAAGCATTCATACTAACAACACTATTAGCATGCAAATTAAGCTCCAAAGGTTTTTCAATTTTCTCTTCAAACACTTCATATCTAAACTCAGGAAAAAGACTACAGAACTCATTGTTTTCCATTAAGCCTAACTAGTGAAAATAAAAACAAGAAACAAAAAGATGTAATTGCAGAATCTAAAGGAAATAACTCCGAGCACTCACACAGGAGGATGCGAGTACCTTTTACCTTACCTCCCCGGCAACGGCGCCAGAAAATAGCTTGGCGCGTGATTGACGAGGGAGGTTATTCTTCTCCAATATGAGTGCCTTTTACCTTTCCTTCCCGGCAACGGCGCCAGAAAAGAGCTTGATGTCTACACACTTCTATTCTTGTAGACACTTGTTGGGCCTCCAAGTGCAGAGGTTTGTAGAACAGCAGCAAGTTTCCCTTAAGTGGATCACCCAAGGTTTATCGAACTCAGGGAGGTTAGAGGTCAAAGCTATCCCTCTCAAGCAACCCTGCAATTACGATACAGAAAGTCTCTTGTGTCCCCAACACACCCAATACACTTGTCAGATGTATAGGTGCACTAGTTCGGCGAAGAGATAGTGAAATTCAAGTAGTATGGATGATTATAAGTAGCAAACGTGATGTGAAATAAATATCGCTGCGAGCAAACAAGTAACAAAATAGCAAGTAAACGGTGTGCAATGCTTGAAAATAAGGCCTAGGGATCATACTTTCACTAGTGGACACACTCCCAACAATATAACATGAATGAACAAGTAACTTCTCTTTGCTAAGGTACTCTGAATTACTCTCCTATTGAATAACACTAATCATCACGTAGTGGCTACAGAAGCACCCCTTAAAGTTCATCAAGTACTTGACAAACACCACTCATAGAGATACCCAAATCAGATCACAACTCAAGATAGAAATCATTGCAACTTAGACCAAGTACTAACACGGTGCACACACTGTCAACATTACACCATGAAAGGAGGAATAGATCACTCAATACTATCATAGCAATAATTATTCTCATAATCCACAAGAGATCACAATCATAGCCTAAACCAAGTACCACCATGATGCACGCACTGTCACCATTACACCAAGGCAGGAGGAATAGATTACTTTAATAACATCACTAGAGTACACAAAATATCTGAATAATAACATGTACGTGTTCAACATGATACAAAGCTCATGATCACATAAAGATCACATCATGGGAGAGAGAGGTGAACCACATAGCTACCGGTAGAGCCCTTAGCCCCGGGGATGAACTACTCCCTCCTCATCATAGGAGACAGCAAGGTTGATGGAGATGGCGGTGAGGTCGATGGAGACGGCGATGGAGACCAATGGTGATGGCTCCGGGGGCACTTCCCCGTCCTGGCAGGGTGCCGGAACAGAGACTTCTGTCCCCCGAAATTCGTCGGTGGTGGCGACGGAGCTGCGGAACTGTTTTCTGGAAAATTGCCGAATCCTTTTAGGGTTTTCCGTCCCGAGGCTTCTTATAGGTAAAGGGGCGATGTCAGGGGGTAGACCAGGCATCCACACGCGGGCCCCGCGTGGCCAGGGGGCTGGCCGCGCCACCCCTGTGTGTGGGGCCCTGGTGGCCCCCCTCCTACTCCTCTTCGGATCTCTGGAAGCTTCCGGGTAAAATAAGACTTCAGGAACCTGTTTCGTCCAATTCCGAGAATATTTCCTGTGTATCACTCTGAAACACAAAAACAGCAGAAAACAAGAAACTGGCACTATGACATCTTGTTAATAGGTTAGTTCCGGAAAATGCATAAAAGTGCCACGAAGTGTAACAAAACAATAGGCAAATGGTGTAAAAACAAGCATGGAGCATCAAAAATTATAGATACGTTTGAGACGTATCAACTAGATACAAATAATTTGAGAACAAGTGAAACCAACAATATGAATCAATCAATGAAAACTTTGGGATAATGCATATTATACTAAGAATGACAACTATGCTCTCTTAATGGTGCATAAAGAAAGAAGGTGGTGACTCAACAAAAAAGTAAAAGAAAGGCCCTTCGCAGAGGAAAGCAGTGATTGCAAGTTTTATAGACCTTCAAAAATTATGTTACTTACTAGCTTTGAGCTCTCATTGCCCCCATCATAAGCATCTTGAATGGTTAGAGTTCATGCGAGAACAATTATGATACATATGTAAGTTGTAAACCTCGTGTCCCGTGAACACGAGTACCCAAACCTCATGCTACTCAACTTAGAGTCCCAAGCAAGGCTCTTGTCATTGTAAGTATATATGTATCATCGAAAACCGCCAGTGGGGTACCTCCGTGCCCAATGACATGGAACAAGCCCACATCAAAAGACATCTCTTTTATTTACCATTTGTTTAGCTTTTTATTATGAGATGCGTCGTCGAATGTCCACCATGGGTATGCTACAAATTTCCACCATGAATTATGCATGGCTTAGATTGGTGGCCCAGGCATTTCCCTAACACATATACAAACTCCATAATCCCCACAAGATTCCCAATTCATTTCACACCGCGGGCATCCATAAACAAAAGATCACGATATCAACTCAAATAAGAAGTGCAATGTTGAAAGCTTGCCCCATGACAGCATGGATGGGCTAGAATCCAACTTACAACTTGCAAGCATGACAACTCAACATAAGAGACCACAATGTCAAATTTTTAAGAGCAGGAAAAGGTAAAGTGTGCCTTCCGGTTTGTGAGGGCTTTACTGACCAATTTTCGCATAACACTGGTAAGAGTTTAATTTGAAGAGAAGATAAAAGCAAGTCAAATTTACTTGGAATAGCAAATTGCTAATAGGTATGTATGGTGGACACTTTGGAAAACTTTGGCTTTTAGGAGTTGGATGCACGAGTAGAGCTCATACTCAGTACAAGGCGAGGGCTAGCAAAAGACTGGGAGAGACCAACTAAGAGAGCAATAATGGCCTTAATCATGCAAAGCAACAAAGCGACATTAAAAGAAGCATAAGATGGCATCAAAAGTCAAAAACTAAATGATCATAGAGGCTATTGGTGACTTTGTAAGAGTCTAACATGTGTGAGCATGCGCCAAGTCAATCCAAATAAAGCATCAAGGAGAAAACCAAAATAATGCTTCCATACAATAAAAACAACGCATGATTTTTTCAAAGGCTCATTAAGCAATCTCAGTTATTTGAGACAAGTCATGCTACAGCAAAACCACTAAGCATACTATCAAAAATACATCAAGCACGATATGAAAAAGCCTAAGCCGCAGTCTACCCAAGCTCCTTCTTGTACCACTTTTTTGCATAAAGCTTTTTCTCTTTTCCAACACCATTTGAAATTTTTAGAGACACCTCTTTTGATGAAAACTAATAAAGATCAGAGGCAAAAATACACCTTGATGAAAAGATATGACAAGGTCTAAATGCAAATCAAGGCGAAAATGGAAACCAAAAGCAGTAGCAGAAAAAGAAGAACACTCGTTGAACGATAAGAGTGAAAAACTGAGTGTTCTTGGCAAATAAAAATGAGTACATCTCCTCCAAAGGAAATTTGTTGGGGTCCAACCATTTATTACAGCAAACAAACTAAACTAACTAAGAAAACTAAAACAACTGACGCTCCAAGAAAAACACATAGTGCATGAAGCAATAAAAATATAGTGTTTTGAAAGGTGACCTGATTTTTGCCCATGAAGAAGGGGTGCCTTGGGGGCATCCCCAAGCTTTGACGCTTGTACTTCTTGGATATTTCTTGGGGTGATGCATGGGCATCTCCAAGCTTGAGATTTTATCCATTCTTCAACTCATCTCATCATTCTCCAATCCCTACACTTGAAAACTTCCTTCATACAAAACTAAACACAATTCTATTAGCAACATTAGTGCAAGCATAACATATAATCAACCTCTTTTTGCTTCAGGTTTCAACCCAAAACCACCACATATAAATTATATACTACTGTAGCAACTTCCCCTAAAGTTCCATGATCAAACGAATTTAAAAAGAAAGCGATAAAGCGGCAAAAATGAATAGTGGCAGAAATCTGTCAAAACAGAACAGCTGATAAAGATCGAATTTTTGAGGGGTTTTATATTGCTCAAATCAAAAAGTGTTCATCTAACGAAAGTTTGGATATAACCTGGGGCATATGCACAAGAAATCGCAGGTCCTAAAGATATACAGAGAATTTTCATGAATTTTTACGGTGCGACACCAAAAACAGTTTTAGGACAGCAACATCCCCAAATCTTTACCTCAATCGAATTAGAGGCTTCTCTTGGCACAACAATAAAATAAAAAGGATAAGGAGCAGTCATTACAGTAGTAATGACTTCCAAGACTCAAATAAAAGAAAAAGTACTGGAAATAAAACATTAGGTTATCTCCCAAGAGTGCTTTTCTTTAACGCCTTTGAGCTAGGCGCAGAAAATTGTGAATCAAGTAACATCAAGTGATGATGCATCAAGCTCATAATTTGCTCTAAGAATAGAGTCAAAAAGTAATTTCTTTCTTTTCCTAGGGAAGTGTTCCATACCTTTCTTTAGTGGGAATTGATATTTAATAGTGCCTTCCCTCATATCAATGATGGCACCTACAGTTTGAAGAAAAGGTCTTCCCAAAATAATAGGACATGAAGCATGGCATTCAACGTCCATAACAAGAAAATCAATGGGAACAAGGTTATTGTTAACCACAATAAGAACATCATTAATCCTTCCCAAAGATTTATTCTTAGCAACATCAGCAATAGGAACATCATAATAACATTTTTCAAGAGGCGGTAAATCAAGCATGTCATAAATTTTTCTAGGCATGATAGAAATACTAGCACCTAGATCACATAAAGCATGGCAATCAAAACCATTAACATGCATATCAATGATGGGTTCCTAACCATCTTCTAACTTCTTGGGAACAGAAGCTTTTTGCTGTAACTTTTCATCCCTAATTTTCATGAGAGCATTGGTAATATGCTTAGTAAAAGCAATATTTAAGGAACTAGCATTGGTAGTCAAAGCAAGCTTTTGCAAGAACAAAATAACTTTAGATATATTGCAGCCATCAACATCAAAATTATTAAAGGAAATAGAGCTATCATCTCCTACACTCCAAAAAATTTTAGCACTCTTTTGAGAAAAAGTTTTGGCAGTTTTAGGCTTTTTAACACAAGGAGTGGGAGTTTTCTCTACACCAATCAAAGTAGGAGGATTACTAGCATTAGGAGCAACTTCATTAGAGGTAGTAATAGTACAAACTTTTATATTCCTAGCAATCTCATCCTCTCTTTCCCATCTAGTATGCAATTCTGCTAACAATCTAAGATTTTTATCAATTCCAACTTGGATAGCAGTAGCAGTAGCAAAAACATTGTTCTCTTTCACATCATTAGGCAACACTTTTAATTTTAGAAGTTCAACATCATGAGCAAGGCTATCAACTTTAGAAGCAAGAATATCAATTTTGCCTAACTTTTCCTCAACAGACTTGTTAAAAGCAGATTGTTTTACCATGAAGTCTTTGAGCATGACTTCAAGTTCAGAGGGCGCGGCCCTAGTGTTGTTGTAGGAATTACCATAAGAGTTACCATAACCATTATCATTGGTAGAAGGATACGGCCTATAATTGTTACGAGCAAAATTGTTCCTATAAGCATTGTTGTTAAAATTATTATTTCTAATGAAGTTCACATCAACATGCTCTTCTTGAGCAACCAAAGAGGCTAAAGGAAAATTATTAGGATCAACATGAGTCCTATCATTAACAAGCATAGCCATAATGGTATCAATCTTATCACTCAAGGAAGAGGTTTCCTCAACAGAATTTACCTTCTTACCTTGTGGAGCTCTCTCGGTGTGCCATTCGAAATAATTTACCATCATGTTGTCGAGTAGCTTTGTTGCGGCGCCCAAGGTAAGGGACATAAAAGTGCCTCTAGCAGCTGAATCAAGTAGGTTCCTCGAAGAAAAATTCAGTCCTGCATAAAAAGTTTGGACAATCATCCAAGTAGTCAGTCCATGAGTGGGGCAATTCTTTATCATAGATTTCATTCTTTCCCAAGCTTGAGCAACATGTTCATTATCAAACTGAGTAAACTTCATAATATTGCTACGCAAATATATAATCTTAGCAGGAGGATAGTATCTACCAATAAAAGCATCCTTACACTTAGCCCATGAATCAATACTATTCTTAGTCAAAGACAGCAACCAATCTTTAGCTTTTCCTCTCAAAGAAAAAGGAAACAACTTGAGCTTAATAATATCACTTTCTACATCCTTATATTTCTGCATCTCACATAGCTCAACAAAATTGTTGAGATGAGCTGCAGCATCTTCAGTACTAGCACCAGAAAATTGCTCTTTCATAACAAGGTTCAATAAAGCAGGCTTAATCTCATAAAAGTTTGCAGCAGGAGCAGGTGGTGCAATAGGAGTGCAGATAAAATCACTATTGTTTGTGCTAGTAAAGTCACACAACTTGGTGTTTTCAGGAGTAGCCATTTCAACAAAACTAAAAGTAGACAAGTAAAAACAACTACCAAGGATTATAATTTTTTTGGGTTTTTGATATAAAATGATGCAAGTAAAAATAAAGTAAAGCAAAACTTAAAACAAAGTAAAGGATGTGTGTGCAAAAAACTTCCCTTGCAAAGGTCTTCCACTCTTCCCCGGCAACGGCACTAGAAAGAGCTTGATGCTACCGAGTTGATGAAGTAAATAACCGGCCAGTTGGAAACCCCAAGAGAAGGTTTGATGAAGATAGCATCAAGTTTTCCCTCAGTTAAGAAACCAAGGTATGTCGATCAGGAGAAGAGCGGACAATACGACTGAAGGTGATGCGAACTGGCTTAGCGACAGCTTCGGACAATTTATATATGGCGCCTCGTCCAAGCTTTGCTTTGCTAGCTGCAACGTGGAACCTGCACACACACAACCAAGTACTTTGTTCCCAACTTCCGATGAGGTTCTCAATCTCACCGGTTTGCTTGAAACAAAGGTTATGAGCGTATCGAGTGGAAAACAGTAGAAGTATGCGAGTAAAGTAAACAGTGCGAGTAAAGTAAACAGGTGATAGCAATATGATGGAAATAGGACCGGGGTCCATAGTTCACTAGTGGTGTCTCTCCATAAGATAAATAACACATGCTGGGTAAACAAATTACAGTTGGGCAACTGATAGAATAAAGATAAACGTGATATGTCAAGAAGATCACTATGCGATTTACTCTGGGCATTACAACAAAATACATAGACCGCCATCCAACTGCATCTATGACTAATAATCCACTTGTGGTGAATCAATCCGAGAACTCCACAAGTATTAAGTTGCAAACAACAGATAATTGCATTAAGCAAAGTCTGTAATGTAAACAAAGCATATGCCCTTGAGCATATGAATGTTGTTTTCTCCCTAGTAGCAACAGCACATCTACAACCTTAGAGGTTTCTGTCACTCCCCCAGACTAAATAGAGGCATGAACCCACTATCGAGCATAAATACCCCCTCTTGGAGTCGCTAGCAACTACTCGGCCAAGATAGCTACTAATAACGGAGAGCATGCAAGATCATAAACAACATAGAGATAACAAAAGATATATTTCAGTATAGCAACTCAATCATAACACCAATATTCATCGGATCCCAACAAACCAAACATGTAGAATTACATAACGGTGATCTCAATCATGTAGGGCAGCTCATGAGATCTAAACATGAAGCACATGGTGGAGGAGACAACCATCTAGCTACTGCTATGGACCCATAGTCCAAGGTAGACTACTCACTCATCGCTCCGGAGGCAAGCATGGCGATGAAGAACACCTCTGGTGGCGATTCCCCTCTCCGGCAGGGTGCCAAGAAGAGCTTCTCGACCCTCCCGATCTTCGGGTCGACGGCGGCGGTGGATCGCGAAGTGTTCTGGAAAATTGATTGGGTACTTAGGTTTTTTCTGTCGGGGGGTCTTTATAGGCAAAGGGGCATCGTCGGGAGTGGACCGAGGCGGTCTCACACGTACGGGGCGCGGCCAGGGCATGGGCCGCGCCGCCCTGGTGTGTGGCCACCTCATGGCCCCACTCTATCTCCTCTTCGGATCTCTAGAAGCTTCCGGGAAAAATAAGACTTCAGGAACTTGTTTTGTCCAATTCCAAGAATATTTCCTGTGTATCACTTCTGAAACACAAAAACAGCAGAAAACAGGAAACTGGCACTGTGGCGACTTGTTAATAGGTTAGTTCCAGAAAATACATAAAAGTGCCATGAACTGTAACGAAATAGTAGGCAAATGGTGTAAAAACAAGCATGGAGCATCAAAAATTGTAGATACGTTGGAGACGTATCAATCCTCTCGACATATGCACGTTATCTTTATTCTATCAATTGCCCAACTGTAATTTGTTTACCCAGCATGTGTTATTTTATCTTATGGAGAGACACCACTAGTGAACTATGGACCCTGGTCCTATTTCTATTATATTGCTATCACCTGTTTACTTTACTTATACTATTTACTTTACTCGCATACTATTATTGCATCTCACTCGATACGCTCATACCCTTTGTTTCAAGCAAACCGATGAGATTGACAACCTCATCGTAAGTTGAGAACAAAGTAGTTGGTTGTGTTGTGTGCTGGTTCCATGTTGCCACCAGTTGAAGATGCGCTAACAAGAAATCGTTAACGGCGCCCTTGTTGGAGTGTCACTAGGCTAGCGAGCATCACCTTCTGGAGTATTAGCTTTTTCCTACTGAATTGATAACCTTGGTTTCATAACTGAGGGAAAACTTGCTGCTATATTCATTAAACCTTCTCTTGGGGTTTCCAACTGGCCGATCATTTACTTCATCAACTACACGCCAAAAAGTTTTCTGGCACCATTCATCACCGCGCCATCAACAAGTTTTCTAGCGCCGTTGCCGGGGAAAAAGAATACTTCTGCAAGGGGAGTTTCGCACATACATCCTTTACTTTATTTTAAGTTTTCCTTTACTTTATTTTTACTTGTATCATTTTATTAAAAATACAAAAAAATTAGTTTTCTTTATAGTTGTTTTTACTTGTCTGCTTTTATCTTTGCTAGAATGGCTACTCATGAGAACACCAAGTTGTGTGATTTTACTAGCACTAATAACAGTGATTTTATCTGCACTCCTATTTCGCCACCTGCTCCTGCTGCTGATTTTTATGAGATTAAACCTGCTTTGTTGAACCTTGTTATGAAAGAGCAATTTTCTGGTGCTAGTACTAATGATGTTGCGGCTCATCTCAACAATTTTGTTGAGCTATGTGAGATGCAGAAATATATGGATGTAGAAGGTGATATTATTAAGCTTAAGTTGTTTCCTTTTTCTTTGAGGGGAAAGGCTAAGGATTGGTTGTTGTCTTTGCCTAAAAATAGTATTGATTCATGGTCTAAGTGTAAGGATGCTTTTATTGGTAGATACTATCCTCCTGCTAAGATTATAGCTTTGCGTAGCAATATTATGAAGTTTAGCCAGTTTGATAATGAACATGTTGCTCAAGCTTGGAAAAGAAGGAAATCTATGATAAAGAATTGTCCCACTCATGGACTGACTACTTGGATGATTGTCCAAACTTTTTATGTAGGACTGAATTTTTCTTCAAGGAACCTATTGGATTCAGCTGCTGGAGGCACTTTTATGTCCCTTACCTTGGGCGCCACAATGAAGCTTCTCGACAATATGATGGTAAATTACTCTGAATGGCACACCGAGAAAGCTCCACAAGGTAAGAAGGTAAATTCTGTTGAGGAAACCTCTTCCTTGAGTGATAAGATTGATGCTATTATGCTTATGCTTTCGAATGATAGGACTCATGTATATCCTAATAATATTCCTTTGGCCTCTTTGGTTGCTCAAGAAGAGCATGTTGATGTAAACTTCATTAGAAATAATAATTTCAACAACCATGCTTATAGGAATAATTTTGCTAGTAACAATTATAGGCCGTATCCTTCTAGCAATGGTAATGGTTATGGTAATTCTTATGGTAATTCCTCCAACAACGCTAGGGTCGTGCCCTCCTAGCTTGAGGTAATGCTCAAGGACTTTATCGGTAAGCAAACTGCTTTTAATAAGTCTATTGAGGAAAAGTTAGGCAAAATTGATATTATTGCTTCTAAAGTTGATAGCCTTGCTCATGATGTTGAACTTATGAAATTAAAAGTGTTGCCTAATGATGTGAAAGAGCACAATCCTTTTGTCACTGCTAATGCTATCCAAGTTAGAATTAATGAAAATGTTAGGATGCTAGCAAAATTACATGCCAGGTGGGAAAGAGAAGATGAGATGGCTAGAAAGATGAAGGTATGTACCATTACTATCTCAAATGATGTTGTTCCTAATGCTAGCAATCCTCTTATATTGATTGGTGTAGAGAAAACTCCTACTCCTAGTGTTAAAAAGCCCAAAACAGCAAAAAAAAAATCTCAAAAGAGTGCTGAAATTTTTCGGAGTGTGGGAGATGATAGCTCTATTTCCTTTAATGATTTTGATGTTGATGGCTGCAATATATCTAAAGTTATTTTGTTCTTGCAAAATCTTGCTTTGACTCCTAATGCTAGTCCTTTAAATGTTGCTTTTACTAAGCATATTACCAATGCTCTCATAAAAATTAGGGATGAAAAGTTGAAGCAAAAAGCTTCTATTTCCAAGAAGTTAGAAGGTGGTTGGGAACCCATCATTGATATGCATATTAATGGTTTTGATTGCCATGCTTTATGTGATCTAGGTGCTAGTATTTTTATTATGCCTAGAAAAATTTATGACATGCTTGATTTACCACCGCTTGAAAAGTGTTATTATGATGTTCCTATTGCTAATGTTGCTAAGAAGAAACCTTTGGGAAGGATTAATGATGTTCATATTATGGTTAACAATAACCTTGTTCCTGTTGATTTTCTTGTCATGGATGTTGAATGCAATGCTTCATGTCCTATTATTTTGGGAAGACCCTTTCTTCGAACTGTAGGTGCCATCATTGATATGAGGGAAGGCACCATCAAATATCAATTCCCACTCAAGAAAGGTATGGAACACTTCCCTAGGAAGAGAAATAAATTGCTTTTTGACTCTATTCTTAGAGCAAATTATGAGCTTGATGCTTCATCACTAGATATTCCTTGATTCGCACTTTCTGCGTCTAGCGCAAAGGCGTTAAAGAAAAGCACTCTTGGGATATAACCTAATGTTTTTACTTTTAGTACTTTTTCTTTTATTTGAGTCTTGGAAGTTATTACTACTGTAATAACCGCTCCTTATCCTTTTTATTTCGTTTTTGTGCCAAGAGAAGCCTCTAATTTGAGTGAGGTAAGATTTGGGGATGTTGCTGTCCTAAAACAGATTTTGGTGCTGCACCGTAAAAAATCATGAAAATTCTCAGAATATCTTTTGGACCTGCGATTTCTTGTGAATATGACCCAGGTTATATCAAAACTTTCATTAATTACACACTTTTTGATTTGAGCAACAGAAAACCCTCTAAAAATTCGACCTTTGTCAGCTGTTCTGTTTTAACAGATTTCTGCCAATATTTGTGTTTGCCGCTTTATCGCTTTTTTTAGTTCTTTTGATCACGGAACTTTTGGGGAAGTTGCTACAATAGTATATGCTTTATATGTGGTGGTTTTGAGTTAAAATCTGAAGCAAAAAAGGGTTGATTCAATGTTATTCTTACACTAATGTTGCTAATAGAATTGTGTTTAGTTTTGTATGAAGGAAGTTTTCAAGTGTAGGGATTGGAGAATGATGAGATGAGTTGAAGAATGGACAAAAGTTCAAGCTTGGGGATGCCCATGTCAGCCCAAAAAATATCCAAGAGGTAAAAGCGTCAAAGCTTGGGGATGCCCCCGAGGCACCCCTTCTTCATCGGCAAAAATCAGGTCACCTTTCAACACACTATATTTTTATTGCTTCATGCATTATGCGTTTTTCTTGGAGCGTCGGTTGTTTTTAGTTTTCAGTTTTGTTTAGTTTTGTTTTCTGCAATAAATAGTTGGACCCCAACAAATTCCTTTTGGAGAAGTTGCCTTGCTTTTCATTTGCCAAGAACACTCAGTTTTTTCACTCTTATCGTTTCAACGAGTGTTCTCTTTTTCTGCTACTGCGTTTAGCTTTCATTTTTCGCCTTGATTTTTGTTCAGATCTTGTTATATCTTTTTATCAAGGTGTATTTTGACCACTGGTCCATGTTGGTTTTCATCAAAAGATTTGTTTCAAAAAAGTTTGTATGGTGTTGGAAAAGAGAAAAAGCTTTATGCAAAAAAGTGGTACAAAAAGGAGCTTGTGTAGACTGCGGCCTAGGCTTTTGCATATCATGCTTGATGTCTTTTTAATAGTATGCTTAGTGGTTTTGCTATAGCATAACTTATCTCAAATGACTGAGATTGCTTAATGAGCCTTTGAAAAAATCATGCGTTGTTTTAATTATTTGAAAGCATTATTTTGGTTTTCTCCTTTGATGCTTTATTTGGGTTGACTTGGTGCATGCTCACACATGTTAGACTCATACAAAGTCGCCATAAACCTCTATGATTATTTAGTTTTTGACTTTTGATGCCATCTTATGCTTCTTTTAATGTTGCTTTGTCGTTCTGCATGATCATGACCGTTATTGCTCTCTTAGTTGGTCGCTCCCAGTCTTTTGCTAGCCCTCATTTTGTACTAAGTATGAGCTTTACTCGTACATCTAGCTCCTAAAAACCAAGTTTGCCATTGTGTCCACCATACATACCTATTAGCAATTTGCTATTCCAAAGTACATTTGACTTGCTTTTATCTATCTTTCAAATTAAACTCTTTTTGGTGTTATGCGAAAATTGGTCAGTAAAGCTCTCACGAACCTGATGGCACACTTTACTTTTCTCGTTTTAAAATTTTGACATTGTGGCTCTCTTATGTTGAGTTGTTATGCTTGCAAGTTGTAAGTTGGAAATTAGCCCAGCCATGCCGTCATGGGGCAAGCTTTTAACATTGCATTATGTTTCATTTGAGTTGATATCGTGATCTTTGTTTATGGATACTCGCAATGTGAAATGAATTGGGAATCTTGCGGGATCATGGAGTTTGTATACGTGTTAGAGAAACGCCTGGGCCGCTAATCTAAGCCATGCATAATTCATAGTGGAAATTTACAGTATGCCCATAGTGAACATTCGATGACGCATCTCACAATAAAAAGCTATACCAATGGTAAATAAAAGAGATGTCTAGGTGTTCATTGTCTGTTTGTCCTATCATTTTGATGTGGGCTTGTTCCATGTCATCGGGCATGGAGGTACCCCGTTGGGGGTTCTTGATGATACGTGTATACTTACAATGACAAGAGCCTGCTTGGGACTCTGAGTAAAGTAGCATGAGGTTTGGGTATTCGTACTTCATGGGACACGAGGTTTTTAACTTATGATTTGTCAAGCATATGCATCATAAGTGTATTCGCATTAACTTTAACCATTCAAGATGCTTATGATGGGGGCAATGAGAGCTCAAAGCTAGTAAGTACCATAATTTTTGAAGGTTTATAAAACTTGCAATCACTGCTTCTCTCCGCGAAGGGCCTTTCTTTTACTTTTTTGTTGAGTCACCACCTTCTATCTTTATGCACCGTCTAAGAGAGCATAGTTGTCATTCTGAGTATAATGTGCATTGTCCCAAAGTTTTCATTGATTGATTCATGATGTTGGTTTTACTTGTTCTCAAATTATTTGTATCTAGTCGCCCTCTTAAACTTGAAGGTGTCCTATGCATTTATGTTTTGCTCTCTCATGAAGGACAAGCTAAAAACCATTTGTATGTTTTTCCATATGATTAGAACACACGTTTGACTTTCATTGTTTCATTTCATGATCTCTCATTTGTGTTCTTTTTCATGTTATAACATGGTTGCTAAGTTTCTTCTATCAAGATTATGTCTTTCATGCCCATGTTTTAAGTTCTTTTGATCCCAGCGCACAACGCTTACATAGATGATCAAGATTGTGTAGGTGCATGTCACCTCAAAAATTATTTCTTTTGTTATCACTTACCTACTCGAGGATGAGCAGGAGTTAAGCTTGGGGATGCTGATACGTCTTAAACGTATCTATAATTTTTGATGCTCCATGCTTGTTTTTACACCATTTGCTTAGTGTTTCGTTAAACTTCGTGGCATTTTTATGCATTTTCTGGAACTAACCTATTAACGAGATGCCACAGTGTCAGTTCCATGTTTTCTACTGTTTTTGTGTTTCAGAAAAGTTACACAACAAATATTCTCGGAATTGGACGAAACAAAAGCCAAACATCCAGAAATTCACCGAAGCTTCCAGAGAACCGAAGAAGAGACGGAGTGGGGCCACGAGGGGCCCACACAATAGGGCGGCGCGACCCAGGGCTAGGTCGCGCCCCCTATGTGTGTGGCTGCCTCGGTCCACTTCTGATGATGCCCCTTCGCCTATAAAGACCCCCCGATGGGAAAAATCTAAATACCCGATCACTTTTCTAGAATACATCACGATCCACCGCCGCCGTTGACCCGAGATCGAGAGGGTCCAGAAGCTCTTCCCGGCACCCTGCCAGAGAGGGGAATCGCCACCGGAGGTCTTCTTCATCGCCATGCTTGCCTCCGGCGCGATGAGTGAGTAGTCTACCTTGGACTATGGGTCCATAGCAGTAGCTAGATGGTTGTCTTCTCCACCATGTGCTTCATGTTTAGATCTCGTGAGCTGCCTTACATGATCGAGATCACCGTTATGTAATTCTACATGTTGTGTTTGTTGGGATCCGATGAATATTGGTGTTATGATTGAGTTGAAGTACTGAATTTTATCTTATGTTATCTCTATGTTGTTTATGATCTTGCATGCTCTCCGTTGTTAGTAGCTATCTTGGCCAAGTAGTTGCTAGTGACTCCAAAAGGGGGTATTTATGCTCGATAGTGGGTTCATGCCTCTATTTAATCTGGGGGAGTGATAGAAACCTCTAAGGTTGTAGATGTGTTGTTGCTACTAGGGGGAAAACAATATTCATATGCTCGAGGGCATATGCTTTGTTTACATTACACACTTTGCTTAATGCAGTTATCTGTTGTTCGCAACTTAATACTTGTGGAGTTCTCGGATTGATTCGCCACAAGTGGATTATTAGTCATAGATGCAGTTGGATGGCGGGTCTATGTATCTTGTTGTAATGCCCAGAGTAAATCTCATAGTGATCCTCTCGACATATGCACGTTATCTTTATTCTATCAATTGCCCAACTGTAATTTGTTTACCCAGCATGTGTTATTTTATCTTATGGAGAGACACCACTAGTGAACTGTGGACCCCGATCCTATTTCCATTATATTGCTATCACCTGTTTACTTTACTCGCACTGTTTACTTTACTCGCATACTACTATTGCTTTCCACTCGATACGCTCATACCCTTTGTTTTCAAGCAAACTGGTGAGATTGACAACCTCATCGTAAGTTGGGAACAAAGTAGTTGGTTGTGTTGTGTGTAGGTTCCACGTTGCTACTAGTTGAAGACGCGCTAACAAGAAATTGTTAACGGCGCCCTTGTTGGAGTGTCACTAGGCTAGCGAGCATCACCTTCTGGAGTATTGGCTTTTTCCTACTGGATTGATAACCTTGGTTTCATAACTAAGGGAAAACTTGCTGCTATATTCATTAAACCTTCTCTTGGGGTTTCCAACTGGCCGGTTATTTACTTCATCAACTACACGCCAACAAGTTTTCTGGCACCATTCATCACCGCGCCGTCAGCGTGTGTCCGATATAGAATTTTTCTGGCAAACTAGGCCATGATCAAGGCCATGAGCTAGCTCATTTGACCTAAACACCATGCAACCTTGAAGATGATAGCTCATTCTGTGAAGGAACTTTTGAAAAAACTGTCGTATTTAAGTTCTAAATTTTTTCTTGAAACTAAGTCACATAAAATGACGCCACACGAAGGTCTTGCATTTTTTGCTTTTTTTCTGAATTCGTTATGCACGATTGGGAATCGCAAAAAATGACGATGTACAAAAACTCCCGCTCGCGGCCAAGCGGTGCAGAGTCCCACTTAAACGGTCAAAGTTTAGTGAAGAAATAACGTGTTGCGGATCCAAAAGCGTCTTGATAAGGATTAAAGTGCAAACCCACCCAGCTTCTAGCAAAAACGGCAGGAGCTTGTGCAAACTTTAAAATATACCTCTAAAGGTTTGCGCATCAAAAAGAGAGCTGATATGCATATCCCAGGTGGTCTATTATTTATGTGCCGTTTCAGTAGTTGCGTCACAAAAAGAACCCGATCTTGGCACTCCAAAAATGAAAAATGCACTTTTCGTGGGAAAAAATGGAAAACGACCTCTATGGAGTTCCTTGCCGTCCCAAGAGCCATGCACGTGTCCGATATGGGATTATTTAAATTTCTAACTTTTAAATATTTTTTGTTTTTATATTTTTTCAAAATTTTCCTTTTTGAACTTTTAGGAATTTTAACAATATTTTATAATTTTTTATTCTCTTTGATTTTTATTGTTTTTAATATATTTTGAAAATTTTGAAATTTTGATTTTTTTCGAAATTCAAAATACACACATACATATACACATACACATATACATACACACACAACTTTCACACACATATACACACATGGCTTAAGAGGATTGATATGATACTAATATTAATAAGGACTTTAGTAGTATAGGACTTAGAAGTTAAAACATCCTCGGCCTAAAGCAATCCGAGGATGGGTGACCGAGTGGAAAGTCATCGTTCCGGTGTTATTAGAGGGATGTTCCAAGTGTGACTGAATATTCAAAAAATTCAAAGAAAATCAAAATTTTGAAAAAAAAATTCTAAAATTCATCTATGCCGACGGCTTCCTCTACGCCGGTGGAAAAATATCCTGAGCCGACGCCGTATTACGCCAAGTCCAGATGTCAGCATAGCCTATGCCAATGACATCTGGCTGTCGGCGCCTTGACCTTTTCCTATAGTGTCCCTCAAGTAGAACATTCAAAATGAAAAAAATCAAACAATCCAAATCTTTTAGGAAAATGCTACTCCCTCCAATCAATAATACTTGTTGCTAAATCTTATGTATCTAGACATATTTTAGTATGTCTATCCACCTGTTTCGGCAACAAATATTATAGGACGGAGGGAGTACATTTTGCCACACTGGAGAACATGGTATGTTTGGCAATTGGCATCCTTTCTAACAAAAACAAAGTGTATTTAAACATTCAACTATCAGTCAAGTTTAAATTTTGTTCCTACACTATACAGGAACACCTGCTTTGATTTCGACCAATGTGGTGCCTCGTGTATGCCACGTCCAGACCACGTGTTTGCCACATGAGTAACAACTTTGGAAAACTTTAATTTTTCTTTGAAACAGAGGCAAGATCTTTGCCACAATAGTTTGGAGATTCAGCTCTGGGAGGATAAGTGGCTAGATAATACCACTCTCCGGGAACAGTATCCGCATTATATAATATTGTTCATCACAATTGCGACACTGTTGCTATTGTTATGGAGACTTCTCCTCCAAATGTGACGTTTAGGAGGGATTTATCATGTCCTAGGCTTGTATTGTGGAACGCCTTACTTCTTCATTTGGCTGCTATCCAACTACAAGCTGGACCCGATGAATTCCAATGGAATTTTTACGAGAATGGAAAATTCTCTGTCGACTCCATGTACAATGCGTTAATCCAACCTCATGTTCTAGTCGATAATAATAATAAACTCTAGAAGATGAAAAATCCTTTAAAGATCAAGGTGTTTGGTGGTACCTCCGAAAGGGAGTAATTCTCCTCAAATAATAACCTTGCAAAACGAACCTGGCATGATAGTAAGAAATGTGTTTTTTGTTATCAAAATAAGACAATCAAGCATTTATTCTTACAATGTTGTTTTGTTAGATCTATATGATCAGTCATCCAATTAGTTTCGAACTTGTATCTGTCATGCAGTGTTGCTAATATATTTGGGAATCGGCTTCATGGTATTGATCACAGATTATGAATGCTTATCAGGGTGGGAGGGATTGTCGTCATTTGGTCGCTATGTCTATGTAAATGATAAGTGTCTAATGATAAAAAAATCTTCACTTTTGCGGGTTATCTACATGTGCACTAATACTCCCTATTTATTGTCATTTCTACGGAGTGTGGAGAATTGAGACCTATTTATGGAGATCAGTTCATGGTTGGAGGCTACGGCGACAGATACTTTTCGCAATATGGGTAGCCTCATACCTTGCGCATCGTACCCCAACTAGTTAGGCGATGTTACAATTTCTCAATATGATATATAAATTCACATTGTTCTTCTTTTTCAACTGGACAACGGTTGTGTGCTTCCTAGTTATGCAGTAAACCTAAAAAATCTTAAGTAATAAAATACCATTTATCGGGAAAAAACTTTGCCACGATCTTTAGTTAAGAAGGGTTTTACAAATCATAGTTCCGTAGATACATGTCACGAAAATCATGCCAAAAATAAGCCTACTCTACCGTCATTAAGACCCAAAATGTTAGGCTATCATGCCGCTTCCTCCTTGGTCCTCTCAAAAACAAAAGACAACATGAAGATGGTGTTTCTGAAAACACTATCGTTTCGCCTGTTCCAAAGTTTCCAAGAGACCAACATGGCTAGAGTCGGTCGCTTTGGAGCAAAACACCCTCCCCTGTGGAAGTGGTGACCACCAATCCTGCACCGATGCAGCCTAGTTCTAGTGATTAGTGCGAAGGCCCATAAGTTCAAGTCAGTCCTGAAGCATGCCCCAAATTTGTTGTATGTATTGACAACGGAAGATAAGGTGTGCCGCCAACTCCGGCTCTCTCTTACAGAGTTGGCAGAGGCCGCAACTGGGCCATCCTCGGTGGAGGCGGTATTTTGAAGTGTAAGCCATGTGAGAAAATTGAATTTGAGTGGATCCCACGCCTGCCAGATGAGCATGGGGATGCAAGACGCAAGGGTGACCTCGAACTGAACTTTGTGCATGGATGATGCAAAGTATTGTGCCCAAGTTCGTCAATTTCCAACAATGGAGTCGGGGACACCCTCATGAAGTTTGACTTGACATAGGAGCTCCCAAGCGTCACATACATGAAGTTTCACATCTTATATCTTATTATCCGATTTTCATCAAATCAATTGTACTTCTTATATTGTCAAATTACTTCTTATATTGTCAAATACGTAGTATGAAATGTCAATTTTAAAATGATTCCCCTTTTGTAGTTAAGTTATATAACTAGTATGGAATGTCAAATTAGGGAGGAAGTTACTGATAGTGGCACACACATGACAGTGATGTGGCCTACAAGTATGGAACACAACAAAAAAATGAAACCACACAGGGACAATCAAACTAACTGGTATTAAGAATTGAAGGGAAAATGTATCCTATTTTAAAAGGAAAAAATGCGCTTTTTCGTTTGTTAAGTGATCAAAGTTATAGTTCTCCCTTACAAATATGAGGAAGCCTCCGAGTGGGATCTCGCATCATGACATATGGTTGTACACTCTCGAGGAACATGTCTTTTTTTTATGGAAGGGGATAAGCCGAACCCAAGGAATGTGTCGTCGAATAGGTTTTCTTCAATTGCAGGATAGAGATCTTGAGGATAAAAACAAATCCTTACTCAGCAAATGGTCGCTCAAGCTATTAAATGAGTATGTAGTTTGGTTAAAGTTGCTAAACGTTAAGTACCTGCACTCTAAAACTATTTGAGAAGTGACAACATAGCCAACTAATTCTCCATTCTATAACATAGTACATTGGAAATGTGTTTGCATTGCCTGATATTGTTTTGGATGCTTCACCTCTAGTGACGATCATTGATTGGAAGTAAGTGGCTGGTCAGCACAGCTATATCTAGTCTAGAGACTAACGAATGTTAATATATCCCTAGATTTGGACGTGTTTTTGTTGGAACCTTCACTCCTCCGGAAAATTTCATGGTAAGTCCATGTATTTATACATGAAGAATGAAATATTGTATTTTGAAGGAAACACGCTTGGAAGTTGATGGTCCCCTCAACATTAAGGTACATCCATAGAGGGATAACCGAAACTACTCCCTCTGTCCCGGTGTATTGGGCTTAGTATGAGTAGCATCACGACCAAGGCAGATTCTGAGTGGCTAGGAGTGATATCCTCGTCCCTTTCTTCCCTCCAATCAGCGTTCAATTAGAAACAAAAAAGTTAATTAGCCAATTAATGGGGCAAATGAAGAGATTTCAAGGCCCACATAAATCGTGCATGCATTGCTCAGCTCCCATCCGCATGCAAGTTGCTCGGATTCCCACCGCATGCTAGAGTAATTAGAGGAAGAGTTAGTCCAAATTAATTGCCAACTAGGCCTTAGATGAGAGAGTAAATTGTGACAAATATATTTTCATAGTAGGACTAATACACCGGGACGGAGGGGGTAATATGGTAGTAGAAAAATATCGGTGTTTTGTGATTGTGATGAAGTGATTCATCATTAATTTTGTGACTCACCCATTTGCGACTCGATAACAGATCTGGTAGCTTTAAATATCCCACCAACTAGCATCTCGAATATGTTCGGGGCTGGTTAAGTGGGGTTAGGAAGCCAATTATAATACGCATATGTGTGGGAGTGAGTGTGCTATGTTGATCTATTTGAAATCTTGAAATGATATTTTATTTATAAAGAAAAATAGTTTAACTTATTTCAGCTCATGCACAAAACTTCCTACATTGGATCCCTACTTGGTCCCCATGAAGCTCTGGAGCTTTAGCACTTTGGGTGCAATCTACTAGCAATAGTCGCACATGTTTTGATGACCCGGTTTGGTGGCAATTTAGAAATAGTTATTACCTATGCATAAATTGATAGGCACCGACTTCGGGGAAGAGGTGCTTAAAGATTTGGTCCAACCTTCA
The DNA here is from genome assembly GCA_007115705.1 of Dactylis glomerata. Taxonomy (NCBI): domain Eukaryota; kingdom Viridiplantae; phylum Streptophyta; class Magnoliopsida; order Poales; family Poaceae; genus Dactylis; species Dactylis glomerata. The sequence continues at coordinate 9,421,716 of QXEO01000280.1, read as the reverse complement.
CGACGTAGGATTTATGATACAAGGGGATAACTAGCTGCAAGCCAAACCCACGGATTCCCCTTTTTGGAAAGGGCTAATGAACCAGAAAGATATCTTTTTCAATTATGGTTCATTCCGTGTCGGTGACGGTGAAGGAACTCGCTTTTGGGAAGACACCTGGCTTGGTGACGCTCCATTGGCGAACCAATTCCCTAATCTATATGCCATCGTGAACCACAAAAATGTCACCGTGGCAAGCTCTTTCACCGAGAACGGCCTGAACATCTCTTTTAGAAGAAATCTTCAAGGCGATAAATGGCTATCATGGCTCGACCTCGTAGAGAGGCTCATGGATATTCAGCTCACAGATGAAAAAGACTCTTTCATATGGAAGCTGACGGAATCCGGTCAGTTCTCGGTTAGATCTCTATACTCGGAACTGCTCAATGGGAATACAAGATTTCTTAGGAAATACTTGTGGAAAATTAAGGTACCACTAAAGATTAGAATCTTCATGTGGTTCCTAAATAGAAAAGAGATCTTAACTAAGGACAACCTGACCAAAAGAAACTGGAATGGCTGCAAAAAATGCGCTTTTTGTGATGAGGAAGAAACCATAGAGCACCTCTTTCTCAAATGTAAATTCGCATCCCTCATATGGAGAGTTGTTCACTTCACCTTCAATATGCCTCCCCCTAGCAATATAAAGAATATGTTTGGTAACTGGCTGAACGGGATTAGCAAATCTGTCAAGGCACGGATAAGAATTGGTGTCTGTGCCTTGGTCTGGGCAATCTGGAATTGTCGAAATGATATTATATTTAACAATGCAAATGTCTCTCCCTTTATGCAGGTTATCAACAGAACTTCGCATTGGATCACCACTTGGGCATTACTACTTCCAGAAGACCAGCGGGGCTATATGGATTCTGGATGCACACGACTGATGGCGGTCGTTCGGGCTATCTTCAGCCAGGGTGGCTGGCGGCATGCTAATAGAATTGAAGATGCCTAGTTATATTATGTATCCCATTTTTAGATGGCTTGTAGCTGTGTCGTCGCTAGGCGATGGCTAGCTGTTTTTCACTCTTCCGTTGCTTGTTGCTTGATACTTGTAAACACTTGAAACTTTGCAATAAAACGGCTGTGTGCATCGATTGATGCAGAGGCCGGGGACACCCCATTTCTAAAAAAAACTAGCTGCAAGCAGACAAAACAAAAATAAGAAATTATAACCGGGCAAAGAGGATGTCAACCGTAGCATGCAATCCAAGACAATCACATATCCACAATCCGTGAAGTAGCCCACACAACCACGCTCATGTCATACAGCCGTGCTCAAGTTGTGGAGCAAAAATTAGGTGCAAATCAGCAAGGAATCACGAGAATAAGGATAAAAGGGTCTCTCTAATCTCAAGATGAGCCTATGTCTTTGTTCTGATAATGAAATGCAAAAATTCCCTTTTAAAAGGAAGCACTAGCTTAATTATACTAAGAAACACCCCCCTCTCTTAAGTATGAAAGGAGGTAAACTAAGTAACCAACTTATCTGGAAAATGTATCAGAAAAAATGTCAACTTGAGAAGTTATTGAGAGGCTTCTCAAAAATTCACGAACCTTTCATAGCCTGAACACCTCCCACGAAAACGGTCATTTCTTGAGATACACAACTTCAAATGATGCAAGGTTTTTTTTGTGGAAAGATAATTTGATGGAGCTTCTGTTGATATACCACACTTGTCCCGTCTCTCATCCATATGGTGCTAGCACTACACAAAAATCAGAAGCAATACTGAAAGCAGCTGATTTTTTGAAGATTTTTTATTGATAGCTTGAAAACTTGTTATTGAAACTTTGTTCTCGATTGTTGTGGGCTCCCTTCAAGCGTGTTCCTGAATTGAACCAACACAAAGTAGACGAAATCATAGTATTCTCATTAAAGTTGAGGTTATATGATAAACTTAAGTTAACGTTCACCTGATCACATATTTTTTTCGCACAGCTTCTTGTAATAAGTCCAATAATGGGGCAATGTTAATGGTTGGGATGTCCTCAACTCCTCGTAATTAATGCTATTTGTAGTTCTTCTACTCCCTCCATCCCGGTTTTAAGGGCACATTTTACAAATCTCTTCGCCCAAGGTTATTTCTCATTGGCCCTGATATTGCTCTCTAATTTTTCATTTATTAGGGCCCTTACCTAAAGAGCTAGAAAAAATGTACATGCATTGGCTATTTGTATGAGATATGTTTCTATTCATGGCCATGCATTGGCGCATGCACATTGAAACTAGGGAAGAGAGAGGATTTATAAGAATAATTAAACATGTTTAATGCTAATATGCCTTGGAGGTGGAGGTGGTTTGGGATTGCATGATTTTTGATATGTGACCATAATACTGGGATGGAGGGAGTATTGTGTGATGATCCCATATATGTATCTTTATTTGATTTCTTGGTCCTCTAAACTCTGAATAACCGTGCAATTAATTGGCTACATGCATCAGTGGATGCAGAGACAATGTGTTCCGCCTTCTTTTCGGGGGGAAATAACGCAGCGAATTTTGGGAGTCCGCAGGAGGGAAACAAATCAAGGACATGATTTCGATGAGCTTTTTTTACAAAGTACATTGTCTCTCATTCAATCATATGAATCCTCACTCCACATAGTATTTTGTTCAGACTTAGCTCTTCTCGACATAGTGTTCATTTTGTGTGGATAACCCAAAGCACCACCCCAGGATAAGCTAGGAGTAGGAGACATCTTTTTGCTTTATTGTTGCTGAAACTTGAAAGTTGAAACTATGAGAGGTTGTGCTTATCTGTTTATAAGCACGAACGGCCCTACGAACCGCCCCAGCACCCCTCCGTTCAGTAGGCAGAGTATTCCGTCCGTAGTGGTGGCGGGAGTCGCCGGGTCAAAAAGTTGTAGGCCTTCCCCTCCTAGTGCAAAAACACACCCTTCTACTCCACGCGATATGGACAGCCAGTCACCCCACTCGACACGGACGATCGTGATCCAGGCCAACTGTGATCGAGCCGTGCGTGCTCACCGACGCAATCATAGGGCAACAGAAGCAGATCACTCTCTCTGATCTTCTCCCTCCGTGACTGAAATGTGGCTTCTCGTATGTATGCTTGCGTACATACCCTTTCTGAAAAGGCCGGTGGTTGTTGCGCGATCGTGCCGTGTGAGTGCTTCTGCTTTTGACTTCCTGTCGCCGAGATCTGATCGGCCAGTCCCGGAACGCGGCGCCGTATCGTCGCCATGGCGATCTTCGACTGTTTACCAGCACGCCGATGAAGTTCACCCACCCAGCCTCCCCATGAACTCCTGTCTGCCCGCTTCTTCCGATCCGATCGTGTTGCGGTACAGGGGTATCTCCATACGTATCCTTGTGACTTCGGTTATTCGAGGGATGAATGGTCTGAGGATCGAAGAATGTTGGTGGCATGTATTAACTAGGCCAAATCTTCACAACATTTCGCTGAAACTACAATTTACAACTAGCTGCGGATGCACCCCATCTTGCATGCCGTCTTTCCGATCTAAAAAAAGGTGAAATAAATCATGTGCATAAGCTATGTTCTATCTTGTGCACCTACAAAATTCTATCCAAAAATACGACAATTTGTGACCCTACCAAAATGTATAAATGATGTGTGAATAGTATAGGATATTATTTACTTAATGTCTTTTTCTTTCCACACAGCTCATATATGGTCATATTTTGAGACAAAATTTGTTGGGTGCACAACATTAACATATCTTATGTTCATGACGAATTGTTTCACATTTTTAAAATAAAAATAAAAATATGGCATGGAACAATGGGGTGCTTGTGCAACTAGTTGAGGAAAGATTCGTGCAGCTTGCGAGCATGGGCGTCTGAATTTGAACGCCAATAAATCTCATGCATAGCGTAAGGGTGCGCGCTCGTGCCGCTGTGACTCTGGAGTCTGGAGGATAGTTAACTCTGAAGAAATGGTCACGATAGTTGCATAGTCATCCATTCGTAAGATTATTCCAATTGGTGCGCTTTGGTGAGCGTGCTGCGTGCCGTAGGGGCATGACATTGACACCAGATCAGGACTAGAAACACTGCAACTCTGCAAGTAGGGGGTGTTTGGTTCCTAGCCACATTTTGCCAAGCCAAAGTGTGGCTAGCCATAAAACTATGGCAGCCACAAAAAGTGTGGCTAAGAAATTGGAAGCCAAACTTTGGCAAGAGTTGGCAAGAAAATTAACTCTATGACAAATGGGCCATATAATTAATGAAGTGTGGCAAACTACAAGTGTGGCAAAAACCAAACACAAGCCAAACAACTTGTGGCTGCCAAAGTTTGGCTTGGCAAACTGGCTAGGAACCAAACACGCCCGTAGTCTTTTGGGTTTTTCCCCCTTTCAGCCGCAAACCACCCAGGGGGCACACGGTTTCTAATGGCCCAGGAGTCCAGGATACCTACGAGCATAGCGCCATTTGTTTCTCTCTTGTACTCTCTCTATTTTAAAAAATATAAGATGTTTTAGCTTTATGAAACGAATATATTTAGATATCTTTTAGTGTATAAGTTCGCTCGAATCTATACACTAAAAGATATCTACTCTCTCCTTCTCAGTTTATAAGGCTTGCACGTGTATCTAGGTAGCCAATTAATTTGACTTGCATAAAATAACTTATTTAGTACAAAAATTATACCATTAGAAAATAGAACATCTAAAGTTATTAGTGATATATTTTGTATAGCATTTACCGTAAGTTGGATAAATTAACAATCTAGATGTACATGCAAGCCTCATAAACTTATAAACTAAGGAGGGAGTAGATATACTATTAGCTAAGCCTGAATTTTGAGAAACAAATAAGTGCACAGGTGATCGTATTTGTTTGACTTAGCGAAACAAATTTCAAGTACTCCCTCTAACCCATATTACTTGTCGCTCATTTAGTACAACTTTGTGCTAAATCAACGACAAGTAATATAGATCGGAGGTAGTACTAAAATATTATGAAAGTCATACATATGATCATTTAGGAGCACTCAAAGTTTCCAACGCAAGATTCAGATTGTTCTACAGAAACCTACAAGGACAATCTTGTATCAATTCTTCACATATATGATAAAAAAAGCTGAAACTTATAAAAGAAAATTCCAAGAAAGGGATTCATATGTACCAGGGCCACATAGTAAGACTTTTCTGCTGGAAAATCCACGTGACGGTATTCATCCTTTTATGAGACTGGCCATGAAGCAGAACATTTTCTTTGCAAAAATTTATTGTTTCGATCTACATGAATGGGCAATGCTCCAGCCGGTTTTCTTGAATATTTTTGTTATGAATTTACTACGAAAATCCTATAATACAAAAACACCCTACATTTCAGGATTGCTAGAGGTTCAATCCTAGCAAAGAGTCATCATTAGGTTTAATACTTAATCCTCTAAAATTCCTATGAAATCCTAGAATGACACCATACAATCCGGAATCGAACAAAGTAACATGTTGTTATTAGAGCTTCAATCCTAGCAAAGAGTTAATACTCCCTCTGTTTCATGATATACTAAGGTGTATTAGTATCTGAAAAGTCAAACATTATCATCTTTGACTAAGTTTTTAGGAAATAATATTAGCATCTACAATAGCATAAAAAAAATCATGAACATAATTTCATATTTAATTTATTTATTATTTCAGATGTTGATATCTGTTCCTCGACTTTGGTCAAAGATAGTCTAGTTTGACTATTCAAAAAACAAATACACCTTACAAAAAGGAACGGGGGTAATCAGTAGTCAACTTTTGCCACGCCCAGGTATGCATCACTCATGTAGATCAACAACAATCATATGTGGCATCCTAAGTCCCTTTGTACATGTCCTTATAGACAGCATGAACTATATTTAAGTCTATTAGTTAGTGCAATCTATTTGAGAATTGGCAATTAAATCATGTACTACTTCGAGATCTGCAGATTTTTCTGCAAATAAGAAGACTGGAAACTAATGTGAACATAGAAAAACAGAGGAGCATCTTTATCTCCGCTTCAGAAGGCAAGGCCTTGCAGAGTTCATTACGCTGAGTTGAATGATGTCATGTTTGCAAGAAGTCTACTCCGTTGCTTGCAAGAATCCCTCTCCCCATGGAGCAAACAAATGATAGTTTCCAGATGGCATAAAGTAATTTATCTACTTTGGAAGTACTCGTCCTAGACTTCGGTCTGTCGACATCAAATTGCTCTAATAACCTATGCTAATGTGTGATAATTAACACTATGTATCGGTGTTCAAGAATGACATAATTAACCGTGTGATGGGCACTTTTAACCAGTGATTGTTTCCAGTATTATGCTAAAAAAAAAGCCAGTAGAATGTCTAAGGCATCAGCATCACATGCAGCAGCTCAACCAAAAGTCAAATGTGTCTCACAGTGTCACTGAGCATGCTCAAAGCAAAGAAAAAAACCTTTGTTACTAATTGAACTGGAATGAAACATCACATGGCTACATGCTTAGTTGGCTGTTGGCTTCGTCCAACTCAACCCCATTGCAGTAGATGATACTCGTACCACACTTTGGTGCACCCAAAAAAAAAAAAAAAAAAAAAGTTTATGGCCATGTGCCGTTTTGTACCCTAGAAAGACAAACTTTGTAGCGGGCTCCAACCTGACTTGGACTAGTTTCTGATACACTGTACTGATGATCTGATTTATAGGCCCATGAAAGCTCAGTGGAGATGAGCTGCTACATGGGCCATCAAGTGATACCATTTATGTTTTTTTGCTACTGAAATAACTCCATTTCCACATACAGTGGTCTGGAAATTGAGATAACCTATTTGTCCACAGTTTGAATCAAGAAAGAACTAATGCTGAAAAAACAACCTATTTATCCACAGTTTGAATCAAGAAAGAACTAATGCTGAAAACTGTAAGTATGATTTGTATGGTTTGATATGCATCCTTATCCATGTAAGTAAACATCTATTATATTCTCAAAACGGGGTTAAACAGTTACTAAAAAACAAGGTTAAGAGGAGCTTCCACATTCACTCTAATTGGCTTCTTTGTTGAACAAACATGCATAAAATGTTTAATTAGTTAATTACTTAGAAAAGGAGTTTATATATAGTTGTTAGCAACACATGACAATGAACAAAAAATTGCTAAACCGAGGTCTGACACTAAATTTGCTTTTACTGTGAAATACAACAACCCGCTATTAAAAAAATAGTATAAGCAAAAGACTAGAGTCCGAAACTGCTGTAGTAGATTTCACTCTTTTTAACACCTATCAGTTCTGCAAACTAATGTGGATATATATACGATTTAGATATAATGTGCTCCATATTTAACCCACCCACCCCCACCCCCACCCCCTATGGCCTATGCCCAACTTCATTGACTGTGACAAGGACCGATATCAATGAAATTATATACAAATCCTACAAGAGATGTGGCATGCCCCAACGAAAAAGAGAGGAGTTTGACTTCATCATTCTCATAAAATGCAACTGATCAAGCAATAAAATCAAGACATCAACAGAAAGGTTGATGGTTAATTTACGGATCTTACCATATTACTTCCGCAATCCAGTCAATCGATCATATAAAACATCACCACACGTCCTCTGGACAAATTCAGCTTTTCCAGAATAAGAATAAATTGAACTCCACACCTCGCAGTCAATGGCTAAACTCATGAACCAGCCTATGTCAGTGGAGACGGGAGGTTATTTTTGCTCGTTGGACAATATGCGTTTTGCAGCTTCTGTTACTGAGGATAATGTTTGAAAATTCCATCTGAACGATCTCAACCTCGGAATCACCTGTTTCTTCCAACTCTGGAGAAGAAAGGCACATGCTAAATAAATCATTTCCAGAGCTAGTACGTCGACATCCTTTTGAGCCTTTCAAGTCAGGTATCCTTTCAATAGTGTCTGAACCCATTTCTTTCATAGCATTGCGCCAGATTGGTTGAGCTACCTCAAGAAATCTAAAAAATGCCAAGACCGGAAGATCAACACTTCCTATATCAGGTTCTTCCTTGTCACCGCGTCCATGGTAATCTGAACCACCAAGCTTCAGAAGCTCATAAGTATCCGCCAGATCAGTCAATCCTGTTGAAGGTAAATACAGCAGTTAATTGCATTGAAGTTTCAGATACAAGATACTAGTGCTTAAAATGTATCATTACTGAGTGCATAAATGACTTAAATGAAGTATTACTAGTACTTGTTAGGATTGGAAAATTATTATGCTGCATTGAAGTTTCAGATACAACAAAAGTTAACTGCATTTCGTGAAAGTCAGCAGTTAACTGCATTGTAGTTTCAGATACAGTACTCAAATAGTACTTGAAATGATTCATTATTGAGTGCATAAATGACTTAAGCAACTAGTACAGTACTACTTGTAAGGATTGCAAAATTATTATGCTGCATTGAAGTTTCACATACAATAGAAGTTAACTGCATTGCCTGAAAATCAGCAGTTAACTGCACTATAGTTTCAGATACATAACATGCATCATTGCTGTGTGCATAAATGTGTTAAATGAAGTAGTATTACTTGTTAGAATTGCAAAATGTTCATCCTGTCCATACCAGATAGTTTCCCATCACTTCTATAGGCCTCAATACCATGCAGACCAGCAGCTTTCAAATCCTTTATAACAGGAGCAGGTTTTTTCAAAGCCCAAGGATGAGCCAGAACTGCTATGCCCCCAGTTCTACAAATTAGCTGCACAACAGATTCCGCAGCTGGCTCACTACCACTATAAATGAACAATAGAAATCCACATCAGTAAATACTACTCTGAACCAGGTGTGAAATGAAACATACATGCATGACCATAGTTCTACAAAAGAAATACTTACGTGGCATAAGCAGGTCCTCCATCATACAAGTACCTGCTAAAGGCTTGCCTAAGATTGTCAACATATCCAGCTTTAACCATGGCACGTGCCACGTGCACTCGACCCGGAGCCACTCCTTTCCCTGCTATATTACAGACATCTTCAAACTTCAACGGCATATCGAGTTTGCCAAGTTTTGATAACATCTCCTTCGCACGTGTATAGCGGCCCTCCCTGATGCTAGATAAGACCTTCTCCAGCTCCTGGGATTTCACAGGCCCCGAACTACCGTAGTATGCGAGAATATGAACAGGTTCGTCGGCTCCTGATCCATTACTTTCAGAACAATTAACAACTTTGAGAATTAGCCACATCAATGTGACCAAAGCATGTTAGAGATTTTAGGGTGGTCATAAGAGGGTTTACCTAGGCAAATAAACGGCGCTTATCTCAACGGCAGGGATGATCCTGATGGGAAATGCCTTTGCGGATTCCATCGCTTCCAGAACACCAGCCATGGTGTCGTGATCAGTGAGTGCGAGCACTTTCACCTGTGCTGGACACCAGGTAAGCAGAGTTAGCATCCGGATGCGGGAAGTGTCAGCCCAAACCCCACGAGAACCAAAGCTCACTCACACTCACACAAGACAAGAAGTTAGAGGAACATGATCACACACAGCGATACGAAGTTTGAGCAGCATAAAATCGCACTGCATTTTCTGTTTCTATTTCCCTTTTATTCAGAAGTACAAAGGCTTAGCCAAACAAGCTAAAACCCTGCTCCACGATCCTACTGATCCGTGCCATCCCACGGTTCGATCGTACGCTGAGCGGACTAAGCATGCCGTCGATGTCGGTCGTGATCCTTCTGTCACGCCATCCCGTGACCATATCAAAACTAACAGCTACCACGGCTGCAGCTAAACTGACTGAAACTCTAGCTAACTGAAGACCTGCAAACTGAACGCACGCAGGCGACAGTGCAGTCTTTTTTTTTAGAAATGGGCGACAGTGCAGTCTGAACCTGACGAAACTGCAACCTAAAGACTAGATGCACAAGGTTAATTTCAAACAGGAAGCACTAGCGTTCCGAAACAACAAATAGTCAGTCGATCGGTCAATGCCACGCCACTCCCCGTACGATTTCGGGTGGGGCGGTAGCTCTGGACCTCTGGTTCCTTATATATTTAACTGAAATAATTACATGGCCTTTTCACATAATAAGTGAAACGAAACAGAAATGCCGCACCAAAGCGTAGCAAGACTGAAACCAAGTGATGGAGGTGGTGTTTGCAACCCACCCATACTGATGAGCTCAAACATGACATCGGTGTTATGACCAAGAAGATTGGAGCTGCAGCTTGCATTTGCATTTACTTTGGTAGCAAGTGCATAATATTGGCCGTTGAACCTTTTACGGTGCTTTCCCTATCTGACATTTTGGATTCACTCTACAGTTGTAAACTGTAATGCTGGGTTTCGTTACTGAAATCGGAGATTAGTCCCTCTCATACAAATAAACCAGGACATAACAGGGTTATTTGGTCGAGCACGCCGCGACCGTGACAGAAGAAGGAAGAAGAAGGAAGGCATACCCCATTGCGGTGAGCGCGCTCGACGAGCGCGGCGGGCGAGAGCGAGCCGTCGCTGCGCGCGGAGTGCGAGTGCAGCTCCACCGCCACGCGCGGGCGCCGCCTCCCGAACGCCGACGGTTGCCCGCAGTCCGCGGTGTCCTCGTCGTCGTCGTCGCCCGCCTCGCCGCGGCGGGCCCAGCGGAGCACGGAGCGCAGCGCGGCCACCTCCTCCTCGCTCGGCGTCCTCCTCCGCTTCTTCTTCTTCTTCTTCCGCCTCGCCCGCCCCTTCGCTCGATCGTCTGCGTCGGGCGCCGGCGTGGCATCGACCGCCGCGGCGGCGGCGGCGGCGGCGGCGGCTTCCACCTCTTCCGCGGTCGTAGGAGCGGCGGGGCGAGTCGTCGTCGTCATGTGGGCTGGCCCGTGGAAGCTGCAGGCGCTACAGAGGTTTGGGCGTGCGTGCGCGAGGCGAGGGCGTGGCGCAATAAAGAGGGGGCATGGGAAAGCCGTGGTCAGAGGCTTTTATGAGGAGATTGAGCGGTCGCCATCAGCGACAGAAAAGGGAGCGAGTGTCTCTCTTCTCGGGAAGAGGGGGGCCGCCGCGCTCGTGTCGTGTGCCCCTCGTCTCGCCCCGATGACTACTGATCCTGGTGCTCCTGCGACAGATCATGCTGTCGAAACCAGGCAACAAAAGCTGAAACAAACATGAACATACTTTAGAAACTACGGAATAATGTACAAAACTACAAATACATATTTGTACCTAGCACATACTGAGCCCACCTGTTTGATAAATTGTTAGTTAGTGTAAAATAGTGACTAAGATTTTAGCAAACAGATTTTATTTGGTGATTCACAAAATCATTTCAGACACAGTCAAGCGTGAGTTGATTCCCGTGGCTATTACCAGCATGTTTGGAGAGAGAAAGAACTTGACCGCCGAAAGTTTACCGGTTGGCAAGGCGATGGAGCCAACAAAGTCAAGCATGGTACAGAGGGAACATGTGATCTCTGTGTATGTCATGTCCATCGAGCATAGTACTGTATGGGGAAGGGCGGCGCATGCCATGCTGCGACCCCGACAGCAAGCACGTTGTACGTGTGTGGTTGCTTCGCCCATATCCAAACAATTATGTACTCCCTCCGATCAGAAATAACTGTCGATAATTTTATACTATCTTAATATAAAGTTTGTACTAAGCGCTCAATAGTTATTTTCGATTGGAGGGAGTAGAATACAACCTATGGATACTATGATGAAAAAGGCTTGTTGTAAGGCTTTTGACTTTGAAATATCATCACTCTATAGACTTGCACCGCTTAAAGTATCTAAAAAATGACCTGCTCTTACGACATTCGATGTTCTGTCTACTTTCATGTCATGTCAGTTTATATGGGGAAGATAAATCTCTGTAGACTAGTGTAGTATGACACCAAGCCGATGCAAGCTATAACGACCATGATACTAGCTACTTCCCATAAGATTTCGGAGGTATTCTTGTAAACAGGCTAGCTATAGACCTATATACTCCAATTTTTGATATACTTTCTCAATGTACCAAGTCTGCACACATGCGGCAAAAACCAATGGTCCATCAATTTGTACCATTGATGTTATATCTCCTATCGGCTCTACTGAGCGAAGAGCATACTTCTCATTGCAGCGCATGGTGATCGTGCCGTTGGCACTAGGAATCTTGAGGATGTTGAAGCCGTGGTGCATTGTCGCCATGAACTTTGCCAAGGCTGGGTAGCCGAGGATGATGTTGTAAGGCAGCGCGATATAAGCGATGTCAAAGTCGAGGCTTTCCGTCCTGTAGTTGTCCCTGGTGCCAAAGGTGATGAGCAGGCGAACCTGCCCGATGGGCGTTGTACAACCCTCTGTTACTCCGAAGAACGGCCGGGTTGGCATGAGCCGATGATATGGCACTTGCATTTTCTCGAAGACTTCGACAGAGATGATATTGAGGCTCGCCCCTCCGTCGATGAGAGTGCGGTTGACGGCGATATTGTTGATAGTGGGCGTGCACAAGAGGGGAATTGTGCCAACGGCCCTGGTAGAGATAGGATGGTCCTCCTCGTCGAAGCCAATCTTGTTGGTGGACCACCTTAGCCTAGGGCTGTTTACGCTTGGTTGTACCGCTGCGATCTCTCGCGACAGCTACTTAAAGTGACGATTAGATAGTGGAGCTTGGGCTCCACCCAGGAGGCATGCGGCGAAGCCTCATGGCTCTTGATAGCCCCTGGTCTCGGTGATCGCTTGTCGATGGAGGCAGCGGTAGCGGCTCAGGATCTGCGCGCGATGGACCATCGCGGCGGCGACCCTCATCCCGGTCGTCATCACGGCTGACAAGGGTAAAGTTAATAGATCCCGTTAGTTGAGTACCCTTGAGGCCCGTTAAGCTAGGCCCAATTGTAATGATAGTCGAATATGAGTCTTTACCGTATATCGATATTGCAATCTGTATCGGACCCTACCCGATCCTCGAGACCTGGCCACCCATATATAGGGGCCAGGAGGGGACGGTGTAGGGCAGATTGAAAGCAAGCCAGGTTGAACACCCAAGTTTACTTTCGACACATACCTATTTCGACTAACTTTACCTTCGAGTTCATCCGACGCCCTATCTCCCCGATCCTAAGTCCTTCATCTAGGACATTTGTCGAGTTAACCCCTCGTCAATTGGCGCCGACCGTGGGGAGTCTGGGCATTGGAATCATGAATTCGACGGCTTTTTCGCTTCTAGCCAATAGCAGTTCAGAATTTGACGGAAGTCAAGAGATGGAGTTAACCATTGGAAGTTTGAGCATCATCGTCGGGCCGTCGGGTTCATCCCGCCTCTCGGATTCGACAAAACCAGATCCGTCGGCAAGCAAGCCCGAAACAAAGGAAACATTGGAATCATCAGAAGGCTCTTCCAATGAGGTAAAGTCGCCGGTCAGCCTAGAAAAAGCATCAGTATCAGAAGGCGATAAAATGCGGGAAAATTTCAACTCAGAAGAAAAAGCGTGTCAGACGCGCAACAACGCAAAGGACTTCGCCGTGGGAAGCAGCGGCGTCTCCAAAGTGCATCAGTTATGCGTCATTGTCACTGAAGCAGAAGAAGGCAATAGCGAAGGAAGTAAGAATGTCGACAGGCAAGTCGACAGAATAAAAGATCACAGTAAAAAGGAAAAGGAGAAAGTCCATGTATCGGCTGGTGAATGGAGGATGATCAAGTCAGCTATCAATAATGATACAGAAGTACCCGAAGGATCGAGAAGAGAAGTTCTAATGGGATATTAGTATGCATTATACCAGCACAGGAAGAAACTAAGGGAGGAAAAAGACATGGTTTTGCAAAGCAATAACAGTATATCAAGGGAGGAATACTGGGAAGACTATAGTGAAGACTCAGAATACAGCAGAGAAAGATGCGGAGACCCAAAACACAACAGGGGGGCGACAGCATGCGGCAGAGAAGAAAGGTACTTAAGGAGCCCTACCCCACAGCCAGAAGGGGAGGAAGATGACTTCATACAAAAAACGCCAGAAGCAGCATTAGTAGCAGCACAAGCGTATTTACTAGCTACAAGACCAGAACCTGGGGACCCACGAGAAGATATGCACCGGGCCGCGATACGTAGCCTCAGAATAGTAGAAGGAAAGATCAGGGAGCAAGGCCCAGAGACAAAGTCGATAAGCTGCAAGGGAAATCGGAAGGAGAAGTTTAGATATAATTTCACAGATAACGAATCTAACGAGTCATCAGAAGAGGCAAAGCGACAGAAAAGGAAGGCGGACGCAAGAATTATAATAGCACAAACTCGAGTAAATAAGTCGCGTCACGCTTGGAGGGAAGAGAACTACGAGGACGACGATAAAGATATGGGTGCGTTATGCTTTACCCGCAGGGTTCGCAAAACACGGGTACCCAAAGGATTCAAATTACCACACGACCAGCATAAGTATGATGGGTCACATGAACCTACCCTATGGTTGTCAGATTATCTGCAGTCAGTGCAAATACTGGGGGGAACAAAGGCAACTGCAATGCAAAGTTTGCAGCTGCACCTCACCGGCGCCGCACGGTCCTGGTTGAATACCCTACCCAACGAATCCATTGGAAGTTGGGGGGAACTCGAAAGTCAATTCACAAGGAATTTTCGTTCCACCTATAAGCACCCAGCGTCACTGGAGGAAGTAAAAGCATGTGTGCAGAGGAAAGGCGAAACGCAATGTTCTTATATACAACGCTGGAGTATAATCAAAAACTCAGCAGAAGACGTCTCCGACGAATGAGCAATAGATGCCTTTTCGGCCGGACTTCGTCGCTCAGATCTCGTGGAAGAAATAGGAAGAACAAGACCTACGACAGTAACCGAGCTAATGGAACAAGCCAACAAATTCGCTGATGGAGAGGACGCGTATAACAACAAAAGAGGACGTTCACCAGAAGTCGACAGACTAAGTAGACAGAGGAGATGACACCGCAGCAGGGATAACCAAGGAAGGCGAAACCAGGTAGCCGCGGGTTACGTACTAGAAGAAGAGGAAGGATATGAAAGCAGGAGGTTTCAGGCAAAAGGAGTAGAAAAATCGAGATACTCTGGTCCTTCGGCCGAGGATATGCTATACGGACCTTATCGAATCCACTACGCGTATCTCGACGGGAAAAGGGTCTCAAATCACCAGATAAAGGATTGCAGAACATTCTTAAGGTTGCAAAGCGCCATGGGCTCAAAATAAGAAGGGAGGCAAGGAGAGAGACACAGAAGTCAAGGATATCAAATGCAAAGGCTAGCAAGGCACCTAGAGTCAAAAGTGTACATATCAGCCATGATTCAACCGGTGCCCAAGTCAAAGAAAGAGCGAAAGAGCATATCCAGGCAAGTAAACCTAGCAATATCACCACCACCAGCTACCACAGAGTACCTACGGTGGTCAGAACAACCAGTCAAGTTCAGTAGAGCAGACCACCCGAAGAAAGTTCCCAGGCCGGGTCACTCGCCTATGGTTTTAAAGGCGCAAATAGGAGGATATGACGTCGGAAGAGTATTCATGGATGCAGGGAGTGGCATAAACTTAGTATATGCTAGAACCCTAAAAGCAATGTGCATCTCGCTTTCGAGTCTAAAGCCAACAGATTGCTCTTTCCACGGAATAGTACCAGGAGCCGCAAACTACCCTCTGGGGAGAATAGAACTCGATGTCTGCTTTGGCAGTAGCGGAAACTACAGAAGAGAGAAGCTGGAGTTCAAAGTTATGGACTGGCCGTCATAATATCACGCAATCCTGGGGCGCCCAGCATTTGCAAAATTCATGGCAGTACCGCATTACGCGTATCCTATGTTAAAAATTCCAGGGCCTAAAGGAACAATTACAGTACAAGGGAGCTTTGAAGTAGCCAACACATGCGACAGAGAATTCAACAGGATGGCGCAAACCTTCGGCATGACAGCAGAATATGAGAGGTTAAAAGGAGAAACGGATCATAATGTACTACCCGACGTTGGACGATCCCTGCCAGATCAGGCTTTCGACACAACGCAGGACTCAAAGAAAATCCAGGTCCACCCTACAGATGCAAACAAGATGACATCAATTGCGGTGAACTTGGATCCCGCATAGGAAAGCGCGCTCATCGAGTTCCTCCGTGAGCGCTGAGAAATCTTCGTCTGGTGTCCATCAGACATGCCAGGGGTTCCCAGGGAACTCGTCGAGCACGCATTAAATGTAGATCCCAAGGTAAAGCCAATCAAGCAGCCATTGCGACGATTTGATGAACCTAAAAGGAAGGCGATAGCATCGGAGTTGCACAGGCTAGAAAAGGCCGGATTCATCAGAGAAATCAAAACTTCGAGTTGGGTGTCGAACCCAGTCATAGTGCCCAAGAAGAACACAGACGTACAAAGAGTATGTGTCGACTACACATCTCTCAACAAGCATTGTCCAAAGGATCCCTTCCCTCTACCCCGCATCGATCAGATAATCGATTCAACAGCGGGATGCACGAGGCTTTCGTTTTTGGACGCATATTCTGGTTACAATTAGATCAAATTGAAGAAAGAGGACGAAGAAAAAACGGCCTTCATCACACCATACGGAGTGTTTTGCTACCAAGTAATGCCATTCGGCCTAAAATATGCAGGAGCAACTTATCAACGGATGATGCAAAATTGCCTCGGAAGCCAAATAGGACGCAATATTCAAGTATACATTGATGATGTAGTCATCACGACAAGAGAAGAGAAATCTTTAATCAGCGACCTGGCAGAAACCTTCGACAACCTGAGCAGGTACAAGCTTAAGCTTAACCCGACAAAATGTTCCTTCAGCGTATCAGCAGGACAACTTTTGGGGTTCTTGGTATCAGCACGAGGAATAGAGGCAACCCCAGATAAGATTCAAGCAATCTTAACAATGGGGAAACCCACGAAACTACACGACGTGCAAAAACTTGCAGGACGCGTCGCGGCTCTAAGTCGCTTTGTTGCTCGATTAGGGGAGAAGGCGCTTCCTTTTTATGCACTTATGAAGAAGTCAGATGATAAATTCGAGTGGACAGAAGAAGCAGACGCAGCGTTTGCACAGTTGAAAAAAGTGCTTTCCACGCCACCAGTGCTGGTCGCACCAAAAGAAAAAGAACCACTGCTATTGTACATCGCCGCAACCCATCAAGTGGTGAGTACAGTATTAGTAGTCGAAAGAAGCGAAGAAGGGAAAGCTCATGGCGTCCAGAGGCCGGTATATTTCATCAGTGAAGTGTTATCTCCAACAAAACAGAGGTACCCGCACTATCAGAAGTTGGCGTACAGTGTCTTCACAACCGCACGAAAACTACGATAGTACTTTGCGGTGCACCCAATTATAGTGGTCAATGAGGCGCCATTGTCGAACATATTGAATAATCCTTCAGCAACAGGATGTGTCTCCTTGTGGGGAATAGAGTTGTCTCCCATGGACATCACGTACGAAAAAAAGAAGGCGATCAAGTCACAAGTTTTGCCAGATTTTACGGCATAGTGGCTGGAGCTGCAAAGCACAGGACCACCCGACTTATCCAGCGTTTGGACAATGTACTTCGACGGTTCTAAAAGAATCCAAGGCGCAGGCGCAGGAGTAGTGTTGATATCACCTCATGGCGACAAATTGAAGTACGTTTTAAGAATGAGCTTTCCACAGGCTTCTAATAATGAAGCAGAGTACGAGGCTCTGTTGCACGGAATGAAGATGGCCAAAGCATGTGGAGCAACTCGCCTAAAAACATTCGGAGATTCCAACCTCGTGGTCCAGCAAGTTATGAACAGATGTGACACAATCAATGACAACATGATGGCCTACAAGAATTTATATCACTATCTCGAAGGAACATTCGATGGATGCGAAGTCTCGCACATAAGCAGAAATAGCAATGAAGAAGCTGACAATCTAGCAAATATTGGGTCACAATATTTACCCGTGTCGTCCGGAGTATTTTGGGAAGAAATAGTAGAAAGATCAATAAAAAGCGGGAAAAGCTCGACTACTGCAGCAGACTCGGGGGCTCCATCGGAGCCAGAGGAGGTCATGATGATAGAAGAAACATGGATGCAGCCATATCTTGCATACATGATAAATAAGCAATTACCAGAAGATGCAGTGGAGGCCAAGAGGATAACTCGAAGATCGAAGGCGTTTGTCGTGTTGCAGGGGAAGTTATACAAGAAAAGTATTACCGGCGTTTTGCAACGTTGTGTAACACCCCAGGAAGGACAAACAATACTACAAGACGTACACGATGGAGTGTGCGGCCATCATGCTAGCAACAGAGCAATAGCAACAAAAGCTTTCTGGGCAGGATTTTATTGGCTAACAGCCATCGAAGATGTGAAAGATATAGTTCGAAAGTGTGAAGCATGTCAAAGATTTGCATCTAGACCGCATGCACCAGCAGCAGAGCTACAAACAATACCATTGTCTTGGCCTTTCGCGCAATGGGGCCTCGATATGGTGGGAAAGTTGCACAAATCTTGGCCAGGAGGGCATGTCTACATGCTAGTGGCAGTCAATAAATTTACCAAATGGGTGGAAGTGGCCCCGGTAACAACTCAGGATTCGATAGCAGCAATCAACTTCATCAAGTCGTTAGTGTTCCATTTTGGTGTACCATATAGCATCATCACAGACAACGGGACAAACTTCACTTCAAAGGAATTCAAGAGTTATTGCGAAGGTCTAGGGATCAAGCTCAAATTCGCATCTGTGGCGCACCCGAAGACAAATAGGCAAGTTGAAAAAGCCAACGGCCTGATATGTAGTGGGATAAAAAGAGGCTTTCAGCACCTCTCGAGAAAGCCAAGAGTGCTTGGGTAGAAGAATTGCCCTCCGTTCTTTGGAGCCTAAGAACTACGCCTAACGCAGCAACTCAAGAAACTCCTTTCTTCCTGGTCCATGGTGAAGAAGCCGTGCTTCTAGTCAAAGTTACACACGAGGCCCCAAGAGTAACGGCATACGACGAGACAACATCGACAGAAGCATTGCAAAATGATGTTGATGCGTTAGACGAAGCAAGAGATAAGGCTTTGGAAAGAGCAACTCGGTATCAACAGAGTCTACGAAACTACCATAGTAGTCGAGTTCGTCCACGATCCTTCGTGGTGGGAGACCTAGTTTTGCGACTCAGACAAGATAGCCATGGCAAATTGGAGTCCCCTTGGGTGGGACCCTACATCATCACAGAAGTAATACCAGGGGGGCATATCGACTACAAGACAAGAAGACAGGAAAAGACGAGAGTAATCTGTGGAACGCAGAGCAGCTACGACGCTTTTACGCGTAAAACAACTCTGTTGGTATCATTAAATTCGAGTTAAACCTTCTGAACTCAGAACATGAGGCCATAGGTCGGGTTCTTTGGGTTGAACTCGACAAAGTTGTACAAGTATCTCTACTTCTCCGCTCGGGGGCTTCAATCCTCGGGTCGTACGAAAGGAATTTTTATCGCGATTTGGAGGTATTTTTCACTATAAGGTTGTACAGACAACCCGATAAAAACTCAAACAAATTAGTTCACAAAAAGAACCCGATACTCTTCATACCAATTGGTTCGCAAAGAACCCGATGTATCTCAAGCGTACCTTAGAACAATGACTTGTTTTCATGGTACTAATAAAAACATCTAAGCGAAGTAAAAATATTCGTTACAGATAACATGGCAAATAATGCCATTATTAAACAAGGTTACATAAAAGATAGACCCTAATCGAAGTGGACTTCAGCTTCATATTTCTTCTGGCAGAGGGTGCCGTTGAAGATCTTTACGTCGAACTTCGACGTGCCGATGTGAAAGTCGAAGGCCATGAAGAAGCCTGGGTGGATGTCGTGGTCTTCTGCAAACTGCGACCAGCCACCCTTAAAGTACTGCTCGCCATCGCCATCATACCACACCTCCACCTCGTATGGGACACCACTGCCAGGCTGCTCACGGAGAACCGCCTCTCGCAGTTCGCGCCCATCCATGAACTTGGTGAAATTCAGTGGTAGGCACAGAATCTCGCGGCACTGCGCCATGGCAATGCAGAGGAAAGAAAAGATTCGGGGAGGCGCAGCAGGAGCAGCGGAAGTAGCAGGAGGAGGAGCGATTGGACCTGGAGCAGCGCCAATCACCTTGGGCTTGTTCTTACTACCAGGTGGGCGGCCGGGGCGACGCTTAGCCGGAGCGGCCGATGATGATCCTGCTGCGGCCGGAGTGGTATTGTTCTTGTTTTTGCTTCCACGAGGGCGACCTCGGCCTCGGGGCGCCACCGGAGAGCCAAGGTTCAGACGGGAGCCATCTGCATCAGCCATGTGGACGAAGGAAAAAGGAAAACCCTAGATGGAGGGAGAAGATAATGCGGCGGAGGAGGAATCTGATTAGGGTTTTTACCCTTGCTAGAGGGTGCTTTATTTATAAGCACGTATTATCGGGCCCCCGTGATAAGCAAGGCCCGTAAACATATTTTACAAACAGGAGTTAAAATCTGCATACAACAGACGATAATATCAAAGAGAAAAAACAAGGCGAGGAGATTGCGGTTGCACGATATAAAAACCTCGACTTGGACTCGGGGGCTTGCAAATAATAGACGAGAATAGGAGAAAGAAGAAAAGATGGCGCCGACAAGTGCAAAATAGGTGCACAAGACTGTATACGAAGGAGTTTCAATTATAGCCATGGGGGCTACTATTTTCAAGAATGGTGAATACAACTTCTCTCTGAAGTAGTGGATTAGTATTCGACGACAAGATGTTCTTAAAGTATCTCGAAGTTGAAGTATCTCGAAGTTAAAGTATCTCGAAGTTGAAGTATCTCAAAGTTAAAGTATCTCGAAGTTGAAGTATCTTGAAATCGAAGTATCTCGAAATTGAAGTATTTCAAGTTGAAGTATGATGAACTACACTATATTTTGAGCCTATACTCGAAAAATTCTTTTTCAACTATAGCCTCGGGGGCTACTCCCATCGGGAGCGCTGAGCGCGCACCCGACGATATTTCTTGGAACAACATTATGAAGAAGAGTTACTCCCATCGGGAGCGAGTTTTATGGTTGTTTAAACCCGAATATTTCCAGTCAAAATTTGACTGCAATATGAGATTCTCGAGTTACGTTATCGCAATGCAACTCGAATGCCGCGACTTGTCGTGAAGGTAAGACCCCGGGATCCGTCCTGTGTGGCCTGGTATACGCACATGGATGCGCTCTGCTGGTATGTATCCGTGTCTACGACGCGAAGAAAATCCTGGTGGACGCACTGGGTACCCTGAGATTCACTGGGATCCATTCTTTATAAGTCCTAAATGCGGCAAAAGAATGGGTTTGACCGGTATCCCGAATTCAAGTCCAAGGGGATTGAATTTGAAGTAGGTGACAAGTATTTGTTCCGGCAGTTAACTGACCTCTTGATCCGTCAGAGTTGTCAGGCTTGTTCATCAAGACCCCTTGCGAGCAAATTATCATGAACATAAGTCGAAAGACCAAGTCGAAGATTTGAAAATAAGAAGAAGTCGAAGAATTGATCAAGTTGAAGATATAAAGATTAGAGATTCAACCTGAATCTGCAATTCTAGTAGAATCTCAGGGGCTACTGACAAGGGTAAAGTTAATAGATCCCGTTAGTTGAGTACCCCTGAGGCCCGTTAAGCTAGTCCCAATTGTAATGATAGTCGAATACGAGTCTTTACCGTATATCGATATTGTAATCTGTATCGGACCCTACCCGATCCTCGAGACCTGGCCACCTATATATAGGGGCCAGGAGGGGACGGTGTAGGGCAGATTGAAAGCAAGCCAGGTTGAACACCCAAGTTTACTTTCGACACATACCTATTTCGACTAACTTTACCTTCGAGTTCATCCGACGCCCTATCTCCCCGATCCTAAGTCCTTCATCTAGGACATTTGTCGAGTTAACCCCTCGTCAACGGCGGTCACCTCGTGAACCACTCTTGCCGTAGCTATGGCTACTCGACGCTTGGTAACTCCATTCTCTTCATGGAATTTCCGAACTACCCAACAATCGTTAGTATTGTGGGTGTCCTTCTTATGGAGGATGCAGTAGCGGCGTCGTCCACCCTTATCACGCTCGGAGCGGTCCCCACGATGTTGCTTATGATTAGGCTCCATCGCGAGGGCAGCAGCCTCCTTACGCTTGGGGTCTTTGGACTTGGAATTTGGGGGAAGCGCCCCCGGCAGGTTGTGCACGAAGAGTCTCCCCTCATCGGCCTTGGCGCATCTATCGGTGATCTCGAAGAGCCTGACCACGGAAGTCAACTCATCATTCATAGACAGCTTTTCCTTCATCTTGATGTTGGCGACACCCGTGGAAATGCGGAGATGACCTCCTTGTTGGAGATCTGTGGGATCTTGTTCCTCATCTGGCTGAAGCGCTGGATGTACTGGCAAAGCTTTTTGCCCTTGTACTGATGCACCGCCTTAAGATCGTTCTTCGTGGCGGGGCGCTCATATGTGGGCATGAAGTTAGCGACGAACTATTGGTAGATCCTTCCACGAAGTGACAGATTCGTGCGGAAGGTTCATGAGCCAAGTTAGCGGCGCATCCTTGAGGGCCATGGGAAACCAATTGGCCATCACATGCT
The DNA here is from genome assembly GCA_007115705.1 of Dactylis glomerata. Lineage (NCBI taxonomy): Eukaryota > Viridiplantae > Streptophyta > Magnoliopsida > Poales > Poaceae > Dactylis > Dactylis glomerata. The sequence goes on along the minus strand of QXEO01000280.1, from coordinate 9,399,213 downwards.
AATCTCCACGCGCGGCCTGAACGGCGACGCTGTAGAGCTAGAGAAACTCGACGGGGTTGGAGGTCCCATCATAACACGCGCCGATGTCCGGCCTGAATTTGTCAGGCCAGACCATATAGCGTCGCTAGCTAGCGAGAGTGAGGCACCCGGGGTTGTAGATGAGCTCCCCGGTGACCTTGACGTTCTTGCCAGCTTCGCCGATGTTGTCGAGGGCGCGGTCATGATTTTCTCGGTGGCGCTCGAGGGAGATGCATGCGTCTTCTGGAGCGTGTTGGACGATTTGGCAGCTAGGCTCTCCGCGCGGTGAAGATGCCGCACGGGAAACTACCTTCTTGGCCTGAGCGGCCTTTCCATCTCCAGCGCCCGGGACATGGTGTCCCGCTGCTGGATCTGGCTCCCCCGCACCCTGGGCACCTCCCTAGGCCGGGTCTTCGTTGGCGATGGTGATGACCTTGGCGATTCGAGCGTGCCACCCCTCACGCCCGTCCACAGTGGGTTGATAGCGCAGCAACTCCTACACCATGGCGAGAGCCTGCGCAGGAGTCGGCTGACTCCCAGAACGAGCCCGAGAAGTAGCGGTGGTGGTGAAGGAGAACAAAGGATCTGTACGCCCGGACGGGATGTAGGAGGACTTGAGATCTTCCTCCTCTTCCTCCTCGGCTGAGACGTGTTGGCGACGGATGATGGGCTCGGTATTTCCTCGAACAGCATTGCAGTAGCAAAGACGCTCGAGCCTAGCGTTGGCGTCGGCCATGGTGAAGTAGATCTAGAAAACACTCCACAGTCCCCTACCTAGCGCGCCAAATGTCGGTGTATTTCGTGTCGCAAGAACACGGGGTACCACGCGAAGGACCAAAGATTCGAACGCAGGGGGCTGTACACGTGAGATCTAGATTGCGACGAAACACAGCGACGGAAGACTCGAGATGTCGGAGAGCACAACGCACGACGGAGAGAGACACCAATCTTTACCCAGGTTCAGGGCCCTCATGGTGAGGTAAAGCCCCTACTTCCCACCTTCTTGTATTACGACACGATACCTCGCGAGGAGTACAAGGCCTTGGTTACAGAGCACTAGCTGGCCGGAGGTAGAAGAACCAACTTAGCCTAGCTAGGAGCTCCGAATTGGGGATCGTTTCTAAGAGGCAGCCTCACCTCCCTTTATAGCGCCGAGGTCCTTGATACGTCTCCAACGTATCTATAATTTTTGATGCTCCATGCTTGCTTTTACACCATTTGCCTATTGTTTCGTTACACTTTGTGGCACTTTTATGCATTTTCCGGAACTAACCTATTAACGAGTTGCCATAGTGCCAGTTCCCTGTTTTCTGCTGTTTTTGTGTTTCAGAAGTGATACACAGGAAATATTCTCGGAATTGGACGAAACCACATCCTGAAGTCTTATTTCACCAGGAAGCCTGGCTCCCCCTCTGACATCGCCCCTTCGCCTATAAAGACCCCCCGACGGAAAAAACCTAAGTACCCGATCACTTTTCTAGAACACATCGCGATCCGCCGCTGCCATCGACCCGAAGATTGGGAGGATCCAGAAGCTCTTCCCGGTACCCTTCCGGAGAGGGGAATCACCACCGGAGGTCTTCTTCATCGCCATGCTTGCCTCTGGAGCGATGAGTGAGTAGTCTACCTTGGACTATGGGTCCATAGCAGTAGCTAGATGGTTGTCTCCTCCACCATGTGCTTTATGTTTAGATCTCATGAGCTGCCCTACATGATTGAGATCACCGTTATGTAATTCTACATGTTTGGTTTGTTGGGATCCAATGAATATTGGTGTTTATGATTAAGTTGCTATACTGAATATTATCTTTTGTTATCTCTATGTTGTTTATGATCTTGCATGCTCTCCGTTGTTAGTAGCTATCTTGGCCGAGTAGTTGCTAGTGACTCCAAGAGGGGGTATTTATGCTCGATAGTGGGTTCATGCCTCTATTTAATCTGGGGGAGTGACAGAAACCTCTAAGGTTGTAGATGTGCTGTTGCTACTAGGGAGAAAACAACATTCATATGCTCAAGGGCATATGCTTTGTTTACATTACACACTTTGCTTAATGCAATTATCTATTGTTCGCAACTTAATACTTATGGAGTTCTCGGATCGATTCACCACAAGTGGATTATTAGTCATAGATGCAGTTGGATGGCGGTCTATGTATTTTGTTGTAATGCCCAGAATAAATCTCATAGTGATCTTCTTGACATATCATGTTATCTCTATTCTATCAATTGCCCAACTGTAATTTGTTTACCCACCATGTGCTATTTATCTTATGGAGAGACACCACTAGTGAACTGTGGACCCTGGTCCTATTTCCATCATATTGTTATCACCTGTTTACTTTACTCGCACTGTTTACTTTACTCGCATACTATATTTGTTTTCCACCCGATACACTCATAATCTTTGTTTCAAGCAAACCGGTGAGATTGATAACCTCATCGTAAGTTGGGAACAAAGTACTTGGTTGTGTGTGTGCAGGTTCCGTGTTGCAGCAAGCAAGCAAAGCTTGGACGAGGCGCCATATATAAATTGTCCGAAGCTGTCGCAAGCTAGCAAACATCACCTTCAGTCGTTTGTCTCTCCTCTCCAAGAACGATTAAACCTTGGTTTCTTAACTGAGGTAAAACTAGCTGCTATACTCATCATACCTTCCTCTTGGGGTTTGATACGTCTCCAACGTATCTATAATTTTTTATGCTCCATGCTTGTTTTTACACCATTTGCCTACTGTTTCGTTACACTTTGTGGCACTTTTATGCATTTTCCGGAACTAACCTATTAACGAGTTGCCATAGTGCCAGTTCCCTGTTTTCTGCTGTTTTTGTGTTTCAGAAGTGATACACAGGAAATATTCTCGGAATTGGACAAAACAACATCCTGAAGTCTTATTTTACCCGGAAGCTTCCAGAGATCCGAAGAAGAGTAGGAGGGGGGCCACCAGGGCCCCACACGCCAGGCTGGCGCGGCTAGGGGCCTGGCCGCGCCGCCATGGTGTGAGGGGGCCCGGACCCTCCTCTGACATTGCCCCTTCACCTATATAAAGCCTCGGGACGGAAAACCCTAAGGGATTCGGCAATTTTCCAGAAAGAGTTTCGTAGCTCCGCCGCCGCCACCGACGAATTTCGGGGGACAGAAGTCTCTGTTCCGGCACCCTGCCGGGACGGGGAAGTGCCCCCGAAGCCATCTCCATCGGTCTCCATCGCCGTCTCCATCGACCTCACCGCCATCTCCATCAATCATGCTGTCTCCTATGATGAGGAGGGAGTAGTTCATCCCCGGGGCTGAGGGCTTTATCGGTAGCTATGTGGTTCACCTCTCTCTCCCATGATGTGATCTTTATGTGATCGTGAGCTTTGTATCATGTTGAACAAGTAGATGTTATTATTCAGATATTATGTGTACTCTAGTGGTGTTATTAAATTAATCTATTCCTCCTGCCATGGTGTAACGGTGACAGTGTGTGCATCATGGTGGTACTTGGTCTAGGCTACGATTGTGATCTCTTATGGATTATGAGAATAATTATTACTATGATAGTATTGAAGTGATCTATTCCCCCTTTCATGGTGTAATGTTGACAGTGTGTGCACCGTGTTAGTACTTGGTCTAAGTTGCAATAATATCTATCTTGAGTTGTGATCTGATTTGAATATCTCTATGAGTGGTGTTTGTCAAGTACTTGATGAACTTTAAGGAGTGCTTCATAGCCCTACGCAATGATTAGTGTTGTTCAATAGGAGAGTAATTCAGAGTACCATAGTGAAGAGAAGTTGTTTATTTGTTCATTCATGTTATATTGTTGGGAGTGTGTCCACTAGTGAAAGTATGATCCCTAGGCCTTGTTTCCAAGCTTTGCACACCGTTTACTTGCTGTTTTGTTACATGTTTGCTCGCAGCGATACTTATTTCATATCACAGTTACTACTTATAATCATCCATACCACTTGTATTTCACTATCTCTTCGCCGAACTAGTGCACCTATACATCTGACAAGTGTATTGGGTGTGTTGGGGACACAAGAGACTTTCTGTACCGTAAGTGTAGGGTTGTTTGAGAGGGATAGCTTTGACCTCTTCCTCCCTGAGTTCGATAAACCTTGGGTGATCCACTTAAGGGAAACTTGCTGCTGCTCTACAAACCTCTGCACTTGGAGGCCCAACACTGTCTACAAGAACAGAAATATGTGTAGACATCAAGCTCTTTTCTGGCGCCGTTGCCGGGGAGGTAAGGTAAAAGGTACTCACATTCTTTGGCTACTAAGTATTTTAGTTGCTGGTGAGTGCTCGAAGTTATTTCCTTTAGATTCTGCAATTACATGTTTTTGTTTCTTGTTTTTATTTTCACTAGTTAGGTTTAATTGAAAACAAAGAGTTCTGTAGTCTTTTTCCTGAGTTTAGATATGAAGTGTTTGAAGAGAAAATTGAAAACCCTTTGGAGCTTGATTTGCATGCTAATAGTGTTGTTAGTATGAATGCTTTGAACATCGTTGTTGCTAATGCTATAGAAAAGTCTAAGCTTGGGGAAGCTGGTTTTGTTAAGCATGATATTTTTAGTTCCCCAGCTTTAGTGGAGAAAGTTTGCTCTGATAATATTTTATCTCCCATATATGATGTTCCTTCTTATGATGATATGTTTGAAGAATATGCTTTGCGAAATAGCTGTTCTTTAGCTTGTGATGATACTAAACCTCTAGTTTATGATGGTTATGATGATGGGTATAATATTTTAAAATTAGTTATGATTACAATATGCCTCCTATTTTTGATGATTATGGTGATGAGAATAATTATTCTGTTGAATCTGCTCCTACTACTATTGTTCCTGTGGTGAGTATTAATTCTTTTATGCATGTGGCTCATGATAGGGATGTTTTATGTGATAGTTATATTATTAGTTCTATTCATGATGCTACTGAAAGTTATTATGAGAGAGGGAAATATGGTTTGATGGATCTCAACAATATTAAGTTTCCCCTCTTTATGTTGCAAATCTTGAGATGGCACTTGTTTTATCTATCCATGCTTGCTACTATGTGCCTCGTTGATTTATTTTCTTACAAGATTCCTATGCATAGGAAGTGGTTCAGATATAAATGTGTTCTATACTTGCTTTTTGATGCTCTCTTTTACTTTAAGTTCCTATATGGTGCCTTTGCCTCAAGCTCTTATATGGCGCCCACATGAGCATCTTTGCAAATTACTGCGCCTAGCTCAAAGGCGTTAAAGAAAAGCACTCTTGGGAGATAACCCATTGTTTATTTTCAGTACTTTTCTTTTATTTGAGTCTTGGAAGTTATTACTACTGTAATAACCGCTCCTTATCCTTTTTATTTCGTTTTTGTGCCAAGAGAAGCCTCTAATTTGAGTGAGGTCAGATTTAGGGATATTGCTGTCCTGAAACTGTTTTCAGTGCTGCACCGTAAAAATTCGTAAAAATTCTCTGTATATCTTTTGGACCTGCGATTTCTTGTGCATATGCCCCATGTTATATCCAAACTTTCATTAGTTGAACACTTTTTGATTTTAGCAACAGAGAACCCTATAAAAATTCCACCTTTGTCAGCTGTTCTATTTTGACAGATTTCTGCCAATATTTGTGTTTGCTGCTTTATCGCTTTCTTTTTGAGTTCTTTTGATCATGGGACTTTTGGGGAAGTTGCTACAGTCGTATATACTTTATATGTGGTGGTTTTGGGTTGAAACCTGAAGCAAAAAGAGGTTGATTATATGTTATGCTTACACTAATGTTGCTAGTAGATTTGTGTTTAGTTTTGTATGAAGGAAGTTTTCAAGTGTAGGGATTGGAGAATGATGAGATGAGTTGAAGAATGGACAAAAGCTCAAGCTTGGGGATGCCCACGCATCACCCCAAGAAATATCCAAGAAGTACAAGTGTCAAAGCTTGGGGATGCCCCCGAGGCACCCCTTCTTCATTGGCAAAAATCAGGTCACCTTTCAAAACACTATATTTTTATTGCTTCATGCACTATGTGTTTTTCTTGGAGCGTCAGTTGCTTTAGTTTTTAGTTTTCTTTTGCTTTGTTTGCTGCAATAAATGGTTAGATCACATTAAATTTCTTTTGGAGAAGTTGCCTTGCTTTTCATTTGCGAAGAACACTCGTTGATTTTATAAGAGTGAAAACGGAGTTGTTCTTGTGTTCTTCTTTTTCTGCTACTGCTTTTGGTTTTCATTTTCGCCTTGATATGCATTTAGACCTTGTCATATCTTTTCATCAAGGTGTATTTTTGCCTCTGATCTTTATTGGTTTTCATCAAAAGAGGTGTCTTAAAAAAAATTCAAATGGTGTTTTAAAAGAGAAAAAGCTTTATGCAAAATAGTGGTACAAAAGGGAGCTTGTGTGGACTGCGGCTTAGGCTTTTTCATGTCATGCTTGATGTCTTTTTGATAGTATGCTTAGTGGTTTTGTTGTAGCATGACTTGTCTCAAATAACTGAGATTGCTTAATGAGCCTTTGAAAAAATCATGCGTTGTTTTTATTATTTGGAAGCATTATTCTGGTTTTCTCCTTGATGCTTTATTTGGGTTGACTTGGCGCATGCTCACACATGTTAGACTCTTACAAAGTCGCCAATAGCCTCTATGATCATTTAGTTTTTGACTTTTGATGCCATCTTATGCTTCTTTTAATGTTGCTTTGTCGCTTTGCATGATTATGGCCATTATTGCTCTCTTAGTTGGTCGCTCCCAGTCTTTTGCTAGCCCTCATTTTGTACTGAGTATGAGCTCTACTCGTGCATCCAACTCCCAAAAACCAAGTTTGCCATTGTGTCCACTATAAATTCCTATGCATGGTATTTGCAAGCCATTCCAAGTAAATTTTCATGTGCTACCTTTCAAAAACCTTCAAAACACTTCTCATTTTGTGACACTGTTTTTAGCTCATGGGGACGTAGTGGTCGGATTTGCTATCTTCCATATTGCTTATTCCAAAAAGAAAAAAAAAAGAAAAAAGAAAGAAAAAAGGCACTCCTCCATGGAATGTGAATGTTGGTGGGCACCCGATGGAATCGGTTAGCCATGGTTTGAGAAAGGAAAAAAGGTGGGGAGGAGTGCCAAGCTTTATAAAAGAGCACAAAAGTGCCAATCTCTCTCTCAAAAACTTGCTTCATTTTTGAATGGAAGATAGTAAGAACCCCATTGCCAGTCGTTGACAAAGACAACCACCTCTCAAAACAATTTTTATCTCTCTGTTTTACAAATGAAAAGCTCTAGCACATGTTTAATCACTGCTTCCCTCTGCGAAGGGCCTTTCTTTTACTTTTATGTTGAGTCTCCACCTTCTACCTTTATGCACCATTAAGAGAGCATAGTTGTCATTCTGAGTATAATGTGCATTGTCCCAAAGTTTTCATTGATTGATTCATGACTATGGTTTCACTTGTTCTTAAATTATTTGTATCTAGTCGCCCTCTTAAACTTGAAGGTGTCCTATGCATTTATGTTTTGCTCTCCATGAAGGACAAGCTGAAAACCATTTGTATGTTTTTCCTTATGATTTGAACACACATTTGACTTTCATTGTTTCATTTTCATGATCTTTTGTTTGTGTTCATTTGCATGTTTACAATATGGTTGCTAAGTTCTTATTGTCAAGATTATATTTTCATGCCCATGTTTTAAGTTCTTATGATCCCAGCTCACAATGCTTACATATATGATCAAGATTGTGTAGGTGCATGTCACCTCAAAAATTATTTCTTTTGTTATCACTTACCTACTCGAGGACGAGTAGGAGTTAAGCTTGGGGATGCTGATACGTCTCCAACGTATCTATAATTTTTGATGCTCCATGCTTGTTTTTACACCATTTGCCTATTGTTTCGTTACACTTTGTGGCACTTTTATGCATTTTCCGGAACTAACCTATTAACGAGTTGCCACAGTGCCAGTTCCCTATTTTCTGCTGTTTTTGTGTTTCAGAAGTGATACACAGGAAATATTCTCAGAATTGGATGAAACAACATCCTGAAGTCTTATTTTACCCGGAAGCTTCCAGAGATCCGAAGAAGAGTAGGAGGAGGGCCACCAGGGCCCCACACGCCAGGCTGGCACGGCCAGGGGCCTGGCCGCGCCGCCATGGTGTGAGGGGGCCTGGCCCCTCCTCTGACATTGCCCCTTCACCTATATAAAGCCTCAGGACGGAAAACCCTAAGGGATTCGGTAATTTTCCAGAAAGAGTTCCGTAGCTCCGCCGCTGCCACCGACGAATTTCCGGGGACAGAAGTCTCTATTCCGGCACCCTGCCGGGATGGGAAAGTGCCCCCGGAGCCATCTCCATCGGTCTCCATTGCCGTCTCCGCCGTCTCCATCGACCTCACCGCCATCTCCATCAACCATGCTGTCTCCTATGATGAGGAGGGAGTAGTTCATCCCCGGGGCTGAGGGCTCTACTGGTAGCTATGTGGTTCACCTCTCTCTCCCATGATGTGATCTTTATGTGATCGTGAGCTTTGTATCATGTTGAACAAGTAGATGTTATTATTCAGATATTATGTGTACTCTAGTGGTGTTATTAAAGTAATCTATTCCTCCTGCCGTGGTGTAACGGTGACAGTGCGTGCATTATGGTGGTACTTGGTCTAGGCTACGATTGTGATATCTTATGGATTATGAGAATAATTATTACTATGATAGTATTGAGGTGATCTATTCCTCCTTTCATGGTGTAATGTTGACAGTGTGTGCACCATGTTAGTACTTGGTCTAAGTTGCAATAATATCTATCTTGAGTTGTGATCTGATTTGAATATCTCTATGAGTGGTGTTTGTCAAGTACTTGATGAACTTTAAGGAGTGCTTCGTAGCCCTACGCAATGATTAGTGTTGTTCAATAGGAGAGTAATTCAGAGTACCATAGTGAAGAGAAGTTGTTTATTTGTTCATTCATGTTATATTGTTGGGAGTGTGTCCACTAGTGAAAGTATGATCCCTAGGCCTTGTTTCCAAGCTTTGCACACCGTTTACTTGCTGTTTTGTTACATGTTTGCTCGCAGCGATACTTATTTCATATCACAGTTACTACTTATAATCATTCATACCACTTGTATTTCACTATCTCTTCGCTGAACTAGTGCACCTATACATCTGACAAGTGTATTGGGTGTGTTGGGGACACAAGACTTTCTGTATCATAATTGCAGGGTTGTTTGAGAGGGATAGCTTTGACCTCTTCCTCCCTGAGTTCGATAAACCTTGGGTGATCCACTTAAGGGAAACTAGCTGCTGCTCTACAAACCTCTGCACTTGGAGGCCAAACACTGTCTACAAGAACAGAAGTATGTGTAGACATCAGGGTTCCCAACGGGCTGGTCATTCACCACGCACAAGGACTGTCTGCTCCCACATCAACTATACGCAGCAGCTAATTTTCTGGCGCCATTGCCGGGGAGGAAGTTGAAGACTTCTGTGAGGGGAGTTTTCGCACAAACATCCTTTACTTTGTTATTGCTTTGCTTTACTTTATTTATTTTACCTGTATCGTTTTTTATATCAAAAACCCAAAAAAAAATAGAATCCTTGGTAGTTGTTTTTACTTGTTTACTTTCATTTTGCTGAAATGGCCAATCCTGAAAACACCAAGTTGTGTGACTTTACTAGCACAAACAATAGTGATTTTATCCGCACTCCTATCGCACCACCTGCTACTGTTGTAAACTTTTATGAGATTAAGCCTGCTTTTTTGAACCTTGTTATGAAAGAGCAATTTTCTGGTGCTAGTAATGAAGATGCTGCAGATCATCTCAACAATTTTGTTGAGCTATGTGAGATGCGAAAGTATGAGAATGTTGATGGTGATATTATTAAGCTCAAATTGTTTCCTTTTTCTTTGAGAGGAAAAGCTAAAGATTGCTTGTTGTCTTTGACTAAGAATAGTATTGATTCATGGGCTAAGTGTAAGGATGCTTTTATTGGTAGATACTATCCTCCTGCTAAGATTATATCTCTGCGTAGCAATATTAGGAAGTTTACTCAGTTTGATAATGAACATGTTGCTCAGGCTTGGGAAAGAATGAAATCTATGATAAAGAATTGCCCCACTCATGGACTGACTACTTGGATGATCATCCAAACTTTTTATGCAGGACTGAATTTTTCTTCAAGGAACCTACTTAATTCAGCTGCCGGAGGCACTTTTATGTCCCTCACCTTGGGCGCCGCATCAAAGCTACTCGACAACATGATGGTAAATTATTCTGAATGGCACACCGAGAGAGCTCCACAAGGTAAGAAGGTAAATTCTATTGAGGAAACCTCTTCCTTGAATGATAATATTGATACCATTATGGCTATGCTTGCTAATGATAGGACTCATGTTGATCCTAATAATGTTCCTTTGGCCTCTCTGGTTGCTCAAGAAGAGCATGTTGATGTGAATTTCATTAGAAACAATAATTTTAACAACAATGCTTATAGGAACAATTTTGCTAGTAACAATTATATGCCATATCCTTCTACCAATGGTAATGGTTATGGTAACTCTTATGGTAATTCCTACAACAACACTAGGGCCGCGCCCTCCGAGCTTGAGGTAATGCTCAAGGACTTCATCGGTAAGCAAACTGCTTTTAACAAGTCTGCTGAAGAAAAGTTAGGCAAAATTGATATTCTTGCGTCTAAAGTTGATAGACTTGCTCATGATGTTGAACTTCTGAAATTAAAAGTGTTGCCTAATGATGTGAAAGAGAACAATGTTTTTGCTACCGCTAATGCTATTCAAGTTGGAATTCATAAAAATATTAGATTGTTAGCGGAATTGCATGCCAGGTGGGAAAGAGAAGATGAGATGGCTAGAGAGATGAAGGTATGTACCATTACTACCTCTAATGATGTTGCTCCTAATGCTAGCAATCCTCTTACTTTGATTGGTGTAGAGAAAACTCCCACTCCTTGTGTTAAAAAGCCTAAAACTGCCAAAACTTTTTCTCAAAAGAGTGCTGAAATTTTTCGGAGTGTGGGAGATGATAGCTCTACTTCTTTTAATAATTTTGATATTGATGGCTGCAATATATCTGAAGTAATTTTGTTCTTGCAAAAGCTTGCTTTGACTCCCAATGCTAGTTCCCTAAATATTGCTTTTACTAAGCATATTACCAATGCTCTTATAAAAATTAGGGATGAAAAGTTGAAGCAAAAAGCCTCTGTTCCCAAGAAGTTAGAAGATGGTTGGGAACCCATCATTGATATGCATGTTAATGGTTATGATTGCCATGCTTTATGTGATCTAGGTGCAAGTATTTCTATCATGCCTAGAAAGATTTATGACATGCTTGATTTACCACCGCTTGAAAAATGTTATTTTGATGTTCCTATTGCTGATGTTGCTAAGAAGAAACCTTTGGGAAGAATTAATGATGTTCTTATTGTGGTTAACAATAACCTTGTTCCCATTGATTTTCTTGTTATGGACGTTGAATGCCATGCTGCATGTCCTATTATTTTGGGAAGACCCTTTCTTCGAACTGTAGGTGCTATCATTGATTTGAGGGAAGGCACTATCAAATATCAATTTCCACTAAAGAAAGGTATGGAACACTTCCCTAGGAAAAGAAAGAAATTGCTTTTTGACTCTATTCTTAGAGCAAATTATGAGCTTAATGCTTCTTCTGATATTACTTGATTCACAATTTTCTGCGCCTAGCTCAAAGGCGTTAAAGAAAAGCACTCTTGGGAGATAACCCAATGTTTTTACTTTCAGTAATTTTTCTTTTATTTGAGTCTTGGAAGTCATTACTACTGTAATGACCACTCCTTATCTTGTTTATTTCATTTTTGTGCCAAGAGAAGCCTCTAATTTGAGCGAGGTAAAGATTTGGGGATGTTGCTGTCCTGAAACTGTTTTTGGTGCTGCACTGTAAAAATTCGTATAAATTCTCTGTATATCTTTTGGACCTGCTATTTCTTGTGCATATGCCCCAGGTTCTATTGAAACTTTTGTTAGTTGAACACTTTTTGATTTGAGCAACAGAAAACCCCTTAAAAATTCGACCTTTGTCAGCTGTTCAGTTTTGACAGATTTCTGCCAATATTTGTGTTTGCCACTTTATCGCTTTCTTTTGAGTTCTTTTGATCACGGAACTTATGGGGAGGTTGCTACAGTAGTATTTGCTATATATATGGTGGTTTTGAGTTGAAACCTGAAGCAAAAAGAGGGTTGATTATATGTTATGCTTGCACTAATGTTGCTAGTAGAATTGTGTTTAGTTTTGTATGAAGGAAGTTTTCAAGTGTAGGGATTGGAGAATGATGAGATGAGTTGAAGAATGGACAAAAACTCAAGCTTGGGGATGCCCAGCACCCCAAGAAATATCCAAGAAGTACAAGCGTCAAAGCTTGGGGATGCCCCCGAGGCACCCCTTCTTCATCGGCAAAAAATCAGGTCACCTTTCAAAACACTATATTTTTATTGCTTCATGCAGTATGTGTTTTTCTTGGAGCATCAGTTGTTTTAGTTTTCTTAGTTAGTTTGGTTTGTTTGTTTGCTGCAATAAATGGTTGGACCCCAACAAATTTCTTTTGGAGAAGCTGCCTTGCTTTTCATTTGCGAAGAACACTCGTTGATTTTATAAGAGTGAAAACAGAGTTGTTCTTGTGTTCATCTTTTTCTGCTACTGCTTTTGGTTTTCGTTTTCGCCTTGATTTGCGTTCAGACCTTGTCATATCCCTTCATAAAGGTGTATTTTTGCCTCTGATCTTTATTAGTTTTCATCAAAAGAGGTGTCTTTAAAAATTTCAAATGGTGTTGGAAAAGAGAAAAAGCTTTGTGCAAAATAGTGGTACAAGAAGGAGCTTGTGTAGACTGCGGCTTAGGCTTTTTCATGTCATGCTTGATGTCTTTTTGATAGTATGCTTAGTGGTTTTGCTGTAGCATGACTTGTCTCAAATAACTGAGATTGCTTAATGAGCCTTTGAAAAAATCATGCGTTGTTTTTATTGTATGGAAGCATTATTTTGGTTTTCTCCTTGATGCTTTATTTGGGTTGACTTGGCGCATGCTCACACATGTTAGACTCTTACAAAGTCGCCAATAGCCTTCATGATCATTTAGTTTTTGACTTTTGATGCCATCTTATGCTTCTTTTAATGTCGCTTTGTCGCTTTGCATGATTATGGCCATTATTGCTCTCTTAGTTGGTCGCTCCCAGTCTTTTGCTAGCCCTCGCCTTGTACTGAGTATGAGCTCTACTCGTGCATCCAACTCCTAAAAGCCAAAATTTTCCAAAGTGTCCACCATACATACCTACTAGCAATTTGCTATTCCAAGTAAATTTGACTTGCTTTTATTTTCTCTTCAAATTAAACTCTTACCAGTGTTATGCGAAATTCGGTCAGTAAAGCTCTCACGAACCGGAAGGCACACTTTACTTTTTCCTGTTCTTAAAAATTTGACATTGTGGTCTCTTATGTTGAGTTGTTATGCTTGCAAGTTGTAAGTTGGATTCTAGCCCATCCATGCTGTCATGGGCAAGCTTTCGACATTGCACTTCTTATTTGAGTTGATATCGTGATCTTTTGTTTATGGATGCCCGCGGTGTGAAATGAATTGGGAATCTTGTGGGGATCATGGAGTTTGTATATGTGTTAGGGAAACGCCGGGCCAGCAATCTAAGCCATGCATAATTTATGGTGGAAATTTGCAGCATACCCATGGTGAACATTCAATGACGCATCTCACAATAAAAAGCTAAACAAAAGGCAAATAAAAGAGATGTCGAGGTGTTCATTGTCTGCTTGTCCTGTCATTTTGGTGTGAGCTTGTTCCATGTCATCGGGCACGGAGGTACCCCATTGGCGGTTCTCAATGATATGCATATACTTATAATGACAAGAGCCTTGCTTGGGACTCTAAGTAAAGTAGCATGAGGTTTGGGTACTCGTATTCACGGGACACGAGGTTTTCAACTTATGATTTGTCAAGCATATGCTTCATAATTGTTCTCTCATTAACTTTAACCATTCAAGATGCTTATGATGGGGGCAATGATAGCTCAAAGCCGGTAAGTACCTTAATTTTTGAAGGTTATAAAACTTGCAATCACTGCTTTCCTCTGCGAATGGCCTTTCTTCTACTTTTATGTTGAGTCACTACCTTCTTTCTTTATGCACCATTAAGAGAGCATAGTTGTCATTCTTAGTGTAATATGCATTGTCCCAAAGTTCATTGATTGATTCATATTGTTGGTTTCACTTGTTCTTAAATTATTTGTATCTAGTCGCCCTCTTAAACTTTGAGGTGTCCTCTGCATTTATGTTTTGCTCTCTTTGAAGGACAAGCTGAAAACCATTTGTATGTTTTTCCTTATGATTTGAACACATGTTTGACTTTCATTATTTCATTTTCATGACCTTTTGTTTGTGTTCATTTGCATGTTTACAACATGGTTGCTAAGTTCTTATTGTCAAGATTATATCTTTCATACCCATATTTTAAGTTCTTATGATCCCAGCTCACAAATGCTTACATATATGATCAAGATTGTGTAGGTGCATGTCACCTCAAAAATTATTCTTTTGTTATCACTTACCTACTCGAGGACGAGCAGGAGTTAAGCTTGGGGATGCTTGATACGTCTCCAACATATCTATAATTTTTGATGCTCCATGCTTGCTTTTACACCATTTGCCTATTGTTTCGTTACACTTCGTGGCACTTTTATGCATTTTCCGGAAATAACCTATTAACGAGTTGCCACAGTGCCAGTTCCCTGTTTTCTGCTATTTTTGTGTTTCAGAAGTGATACACAGGAAATATTCTCGAAATTGGACGAAACCACATCCTGAAGTCTTATTTCACCGGGAAGCCTCCAGAGATCCGAAGAAGAGTCGGAGGGGGGCCACCAGGGCCCCACACGCCAGGGCGGCGCGGCCAGGGCCCTGGCCGCGCGGGCCCCGCGTGAGGGCGCCTGGCTTCCCCTCTGACATCGCCCCTTCACCTATAAAGACCTCCCAACGGAAAAAACCTAAGTACCCGATCACTTTTCCAGAACACATCGCGATCCGCCGCCGCCGTCGACCCGAAGATCGGGAGGGTCCGGAAGCTCTTCCCGGCACCCTGCCGGAGAGGGGAATCGCCACCGAAGGTCTTCTTCATCGCCATGCTTGCCTCCAGAGCGATGAGTGAGTAGTCTACCTTGGACTATAGGTCCATAGCAGTAGCTAGATGGTTGTCTCCTCCACCATGTGCTTCATGTTTAGATCTCATGAGCTGCCCTACATGATTGAGATCACCGTTATGTAATTCTACATGTTTGGTTTGTTGGGATCCGATGAATATTGGTATTTATGATTAAGTTGCTGTACTGAATATTATCTTTTGTTATCTCTATGTTGTTTATGATCTTGCATGCTCTCCGTTGTTAGTAGCTATCTTGGCCGAGTAGTTGCTAGTGACTCCAAGAAGGGGTATTTATGCTCGATAGTGGGTTCATGCCTCTATTTAATCTGGGGGAGTGACTGACGAGGGGTTAACTCGACAAATGTCCTAGATGAAGGACTTAGGATCGGGGAGATAGGGCGCTGGATGAACTCGAAGGTAAAGTTAGTCGAAATAGGTGTATATCAAAAGTAAACTTGGGTGTTCAACCTGGCTTGCTTTCAATCTGCCCTCCCCCGTCCTCTCCTGGCCCCTATATATAGGTGGCTAGGTCTCGAGGATCGGGTCGGGTTCGATACAGATTACAAGTATCGACATACGGTAATAACTCGTATTCGACTTCTATTACAATAGGGCCTAGCTTAACGGGCCTCAGGGGTACTCAACTAACGGGCTCTATTATCTATACCCTTGTCAGTAGCCCCTGAGATTCTACCAGAATTGCAGATTCGGGTTGAATCTCTAATCTTCAAATCTTCGACTTGATCAATTCTTCATATCTTCAGATCTTTGACTTGGTCTTTCGACTTATATTTCATGATATTCTTTCGCAAGGGGTTTTGATGAACAAGCCTGACAACTCTGACGGATCAAGAGGTCAGTTAACTGCCGGAACAGATACTTGTCACCTACTTCAAATTCAATCCCCTTGGACTTGAATTCGGGATACCGGTCAAATCCATCCTTTTGCCGCATTTAGGACTTACAAAGAATGAATCTCAGTGGTTCTCAGGGTACCCAGTGCGTCCACCAGGATTTTCTTCGCGTCGTAGACACGGATACATACCAGCAGAGCGCATCCATGTGCGTATACCGGGCCACACAGGACGGATCCCGGGGTCTTACCTTCGTGACAAGTCACGGCATTCGAGTTGCGTTGCGATAACGCAACTCGAGAATCTCATGTCGCAGTCAATTTTCGACAGAAAATATTCGGGTTTCTACAACCATAAAATTCGCTCCCGATGGGAGTAATACTCTTGCACTTCTCCAATCTCCAATGCTTGACTGATAAATATCGTCGGGTGCGCGCTCAGCGCTCCCGATGGGAGTAGCCCCCGAGGCTATAGTCGAAAAAAGAGTTTTTCGAGTATAGGCTCGAGAGATAATGCATCTCTTCATACTTCAACTCGAAACACCCCAACTGGGATATCCTTCGATTCGAGATACTTTCTTCTTCGAGATTCTTCAACTTGAAATCCTTTCACTTCGAGATCCTTCAATTCGAGATACTTTCTTCTTCAAGGTTCTTCAACTCGAGATACTTTAATTTTAAAAATAATAGCCCCCAAGGCTATAATCAAAGAATTCTTCATAGATTATTCTTTTTATCACTTCTTCTTTTGTCGGCGCCATCCTATTTCTTTTTATGACTTAAATGAAGACGTAATTCTGCACCAATGCGGACCGTTTCATAGGCAATACTGTAACTTTCACGATTTTTTGACCGTTGGTGGGCTGCGCACTTTTTTCAACCGTTAGTGGGCTGGCGTTTCCGATCTTTGCGCCACGTCTCAGCCCACTATCCTTCTCCCTGAAGATATATAAATGGCATAGTGGGGAATCGTACTGTTCACCAGCTCGTTCCCTCTGCCGCCTCCATTGCTGATCTCCCTTGTTTCCTCCTCTCGCTCAGAGCCCCCAAGCGCACTTCCTACTGGATGCGCGTGAAGCATCTGGCCACTAAGAACACCATGGCCAAGACCTCCGCCACCAGCTGGGTTTGCTCCACCATCATGAAGAAGGAGATGGAGAAGGCCAAGACGGACGGCTTCATCTCCGCCGAAGATTCCATCATCTTCCCCAGCACCGAACGGATCCCGAAGCCCCCGAGCGGTTATCGGGTAATGTTTCTTGCTTTTCTCCTTCGTGGTTTCTCTCTCCCTGCCCACAAATTTCTCCGTGGGCTTCTGTTTGTTTACGGTGTACAGCTCCATCAGCTCACACCAAATTCCCTTCTTCATATTGCTTGCTTCGTGACTCTTTGCGAGTCATTTTTGGGCATTGAACCCCACTTCACTCTCTGGAGGTCGATCTTTCGACTCCGCCCCAATGTTTCTCTGGCAAGGAAACCCGAACTGGGCGGAGCCGTTGTTTCTGTGCGCCCTGAGGCGCAATATCTTGAATTTGCTATGGCCGCATCCGTCCAAGGGTGGAGGACGAAGTGGTTTTATATGAAGGACCGCAAATCCTCTCCTGAAGATGAGTTCGGCCTTCCTCCCTTTGACGCTTCTCAAGAAGTGAAGAAATTGAAATCATGGGATTCGCTTCCCTCAGATGCAGAAGTCGAAGAAATTCTTCCTCTTCTATCTCGTATTCAAACTCTGAAAACAGGCCTAGGCGGTGCTTTGTCGGGTACCCAACTCATGGCGTTTTTCATACAACGGCGAGTTCAACCCCTACAGCACTGCCTCACCAAGCTTTGGACTTATTCTGGCTTAGAAGACCCTACTCGCATATCCGAAGATCTGATGTCAGAAGAAGATGTCGACAAGCGAGTTAGGAATCTCACCAAGCTCACCAAGGAGCACTCAGTTGCTGACTTGAAATCCGATTTTTTCGACTCCGTGCACCTTATTCTGGAGGTATACATCGCTGCATCCGCTTTTTGTAAAACTTCTCTTAATTTCGACTTGCATTATTCTCTGGTACCCGAACTTCTGCTGATTTATTAATATGCAGGGTCACGAATTTATTGTTTCTCGTCCTCCTCTTCCGGAGGCAGGGCCCCTACCAGCTGACCTCGCCTCTCCTGCATCTGAAGCCCCCGAGGCTGACGATAGTCATGATGAAGATGATGTCGAGGAATCGGAAGATGAGACTAGTTCGTCGACATCGCTTCCTCCCATTCTTGCTGACGAGGTTGATGTCGATAAGAAAAGGAAGCGTGTCGACGATATTGCTTCCTCGAGTTCTGCGGCGGCTGGTAAAGCTTCTGCTATTGTCGAAGATCTCGAATACTTCGACATGCTAGCATCGTAAGTATTTGTAACCATATCTTTCAATTTCCCTTGTCTTGTTTCCATAACTTGCTCTTGTCATGTAGTGACGATGAGGAGCCGCCAGCACCTGCTGCGTCTGCTCCACCTGTGGCCCCTGATGAGCCGGCTGAGCTAGATGTTGCTCCGAGGATTACCAGGGCCTCCGTGAAGAAGATTTCGCAGACCAAAGCCCGAAATCAAAAGCGTGCGAGGAAGGCTAAAGAAACTGACGTTTCTCTTGAGGCCCATATACCGATGGTTTCTTCTGATGATGTGAGTGACTCGCCTTTGCCTGCTTTCCTTTTATCCACTCATTTCCCTGACATGCCCTTTTCTGCAGGCTTTAGTTAAGAGATTCATCGACTTGGGCACTGAATGCGCGGGTTACCTAAAGGTTGCAAAAGCTTCCGAAGGTGCGATATTGATGTTGAGTCATTACTTTCCCTTTGTGCTCTGGTCTTATCCTGTTTGTCTGACTCCCTTTTGTCTTCTTTTGTAGAAAACTTAGCAACACCAATGCTCGCATTGCATCGTTAGAGGCGGAGCTCAAAGCTTCGCAGAAAGCTTATGACACTGCGACCGCTGCTAAGGCAATTGCTGAGAAGTCGCAGAAATCTACGATTGCCAAGGCGAAGAAAGCTGAGAAAACGCTAGCTGATGCCAACCAGGAGCATGCTCAACGAGAGCAAGCCGTGGCGGAGCGTCTTCACACTATGTCTGCTGCTGCCGAAAGTAAGTTTCTTCGACTTGTCCTATGTTTTCGTCCCCTGTTGCACTGGTGTATTTATTGACACCTGCCTCTTCCTTTCTTTTCTGTTGCTGTAGAATTCACAGGGGTATCTCCGTCGTCCCTTCAAACGGATGACGATTCTCTTATGGATGCGGTTAACCAACTCGAGGAAAACTGGATATCTATCCAGGAAAACTTTGAATTGGTTAGTCGCATCTTATCGCGACTGTTTGTCGGCTTGTGGCCGAAGAGAAAGGCGACAATTCCGAAGGATAACTTGTCTGAACTCGCCAAGCCTTTCGACATCGCTGAAGACCCTCTTCTTCAGTTCAAAGCTCTTGCCATCAAGCGTGGTGCTGAAGGTGCTATTACGCTTTCTCTTGCTCATGGGACGGACTTTGATTGGGGGAAAGTTGGCGCCCCTCATGGCTACTCCCGGGATGAGATGAAAATTTTCTTCGAGAAGGCGAAGAAGTTAGCACCTGCGCTGCTGTCGACTATTTCTCCTTCGGCAGCCTCTGCAGTGCCTGCTGCATCGTCTTCGGCGGCGAAAAATCCAGTACCACCATCGACTTCTGGCGAAGAAGTTGTCGCGCCCTCTTCTGTCACGGAACTAACGCTGAGGTGGCGTAGACTCAGCTTTCTCTATAGTTTTTTAGTTTTCCTCCTTTCAGATGTAGAAGCTTTAGTTGTGTGCAACCCGAGAATCTTAATCATGGGGTTTCACACTTTATGTAAATATGTTTCCATCGTGTGAAATATTATGATGTCCCTTGACCTGTTGAGAATATAGGGGGGTTTTTCTAGTCGTCTCCACAGGGATCAACACAATTGAGACTATTTCCTAATTTCCAGAAGCTAAGCAGAAAAGTGGGGTTTTTGATGTTGAAAACTGAAAAGTAACAGGAGGTTTTGAGCGGGGAAGTTTTAACATAACAAGTTCAAGGATTTCTTGTTTGTCAGGCAAGAAAGCATTGAACACACAAGCAAATTTAGGAAGGGATGTGTTTTTGGGACTAGGTGCAGAGACTAGTCTTACACCTCACGGCTCGAGCAGTTGCAACACAGAAATCACAGTAATCTTGGAGTTTACAATGGAGTGTGTCACTCAAACCATAGCAAACAACAAAGACAAGTGTCAAACTGTTTTACAGTGCAAGATCCACAACATAGCACAGAGAATAGGGACAGGGAGAAAGATTTGCTGTTGGTCACCGAAGGCTTGCCGTGGCAGAGGAAGTAGAGGAGGCAGAGAAGTTGCTGTCGCGGCAGAGGATGCAGAGGAGGCAGAGAAGTTGCTGTCGCGGCAGAGGATGCAGAGGTTGAGGAAGAGCTTGGCCTTCAGATCCTTCGAGCCATGTTCATCTTGTGTTCTTGAGGTTCCTGAGGGAGTTCTTGGAGTTCTTGGTGGGGTTCTTGGAGTTCATGGTGAGTGGAGGAAAAAGGTGGAAAAGTTGGGTGTTGGACTGTGGAGGAGGAAGCTTCGGGCGAGAAGAAAAGTGAGGTGGTTGGTGGGATGGAGTGCTGTGAGGCGAGATGGGATGGTGGATGGGATGAGATGATATGGTGGGAGTGAACCTGGACCTCTCCTTTTAAAGACTTTTTGTGGCATTCTTGCTGCGGCGTAGAGGAGTAGAGGGAAGTTGGTGGCGGCAGCGGCTTTTCTGCTTTTGCCGTTTTTCTTGTCTTTTTGTGCCGTGGCAGCCACTTTCTGCCGTTGGCTTCTTTCTTGCTCCTCAAGATGTACTCCTCCATTCCTGGTGGCTTGGACTATTGTTTGAATTGCTTTGACTTGTAGATTTATGTGCCTTGGCGCACTGAACTGCATCAAAGGATCAAGTGCTATAAAAGCTGGTACAACATTGGATGGAATGGAGTAAAATAGGCAAAGTTCAAGTTCGTGAGATTCAAAATATTATATAGATCTTAGAGTGATCAAAACCCCCAGACCAAAACCTTTGCTTGTCCTCAAGTAAAGAAGTGTGCATTGTACCAAACGAAACACAACAAAGCATGATAAGGAACATTGCTGACTCAATGCATATAAATCTTGCAATTGCCAATTCAAAAACAAGTTTCACAAGAGAATTTGAGTATGTCTAGATCAAACAACGTGGACACATGAGTATAAAGTAATTGACACTGAAATTGAAAACTCAAGATCCAGCAGTTAGCCAGGAACAAACTATGAATGCAAAGTTAGTGCTTCACCTATTACAGTTCCCAGGAACATAATAGGCTAAAGCAAAGACAAGTTAGTAAGTTAGTAACTTAGCTTCTTTGATAGGTCAACTTAGTTAGTGCTTCACAACTACAATCCCAAGATCATAGATGCTAGTGCTTTGGGTATTTACAACAGGTTTTACTTAGCATTTTCAGGTTAGTGCTTCACATACCACAATCCAGAGATCATGGTTGCTAATGCCAAACTTTTTCCTTACTGTTAGTGTGTTAGTGCTTCACAAATCACAATCCAGAGATCATGTTTGCTAATGCAAAAAATGCAACAGATGCAATTGGTTAGGGGCTAAGAAATGGATCATGAACTTCATTCTTAGGGCAATTAGCGAATATACTGATGTTTCACAGGTTCTTTGAGTAAAGCCATACAAAAGTTCTAAAGTGGAACTAGGCTCTGAACAAAGCATTTGACAGAGTTATAAGCAGATTCAAAGCAAAATACACAGTAGCATGCAAGGTGATATTTTCAGGTCCAAGCAGGCGAAATTGATTCATTCCTTAACAAAGTACTTTCACACAAGATCAACCAACAGTATAGTATATTCTGATTCAGATTTTAACAAATGTGTGGAAATGGAAAGTGTTCACCTAGTGGTTTTCCTGCTTCTCTGCCTCGTCAATCAACAGCCATCCTTCTCCACATCCAAGTTCTTACTAAAACAACAAAAAAGAAACAAACACACAAGGCAAAAACATAGAAAGGTGAAAGGGAAATATATGATACAAGGGATACCAGGTTTCCTCCTGGAAGAGAGCTTGTTTAAAGTCACTAGCTTGACTGTAGCTTCTTCATCACTAGTTTGCAGGGGAAGAGGATGCATTGGTGCCATCCTCTGGTTCATCATCTTCTTCATCTTGGCTTTCAATCAAATCTCCAATTCTGTAGTGTTTCAACCTCTGACCATTTACCTTGAAGGTTCCTTCAGCTGAGCTTTGCACCTCAAAGGCACCATGGCCAAGATCTTTCTTGATAACACAAGGGCCAAACCATCTGGACTTGAACTTTCCAGAGAACAGATGTAACTTGGAGTCATAGACCAGTACTGACTGCCCAACAGTGAATTCTCTTCTCAGAATGTGAGAGTCATGCCATTTCTTGGTCTTCTCCTTGTAAATCTTTGTACTTTCATAAGCATCATTCCTTAGCTCTTCAAGCTCACATATTTGCAGTTTTCTCAAGCATCCTGCCTTCCCTAAGTCCATGTTCAGCTTCCTTATTGCCCATTGAGCTCTGTGCTCCAATTCTACTGGCAGATGGCAAGCCTTGCCATAGACAATTCTGAAAGGAGACATGCCTATGGGTGTCTTGTATGCTGTCCTGTAAGCCCACAAGGTATCAGGCAATTTTTGTGACCAATCTCCTCTGGTTTTGGACACGACTTTCTCCAGAATTTGCTTGATTTCTCTGTTTGACAACTCAACTTGGCCATTGGCCTGAGGATGGTAAGGAGTTGTCACTCTGTGGTTCTTCACTCCATACTTGGTCAGAAGCTTCTCAAACTGGTCATTGTTGAAGTGAGCACCACCATCACTAATTACAACTCTTGGCACTCCAAATCTTGGGAAAATGACAGTCTTGAACAATCTACAAACAGCCTTGACATCAGCATTGACAGTAGGTACGGCTTCAACCCATTTTGACACATAGTCTACCGCAACAAGGATGTGCTTGTAGCCTTGAGAAGAGGGCAGGGGTCCAACAAAGTCTACTCCCCAAACATCAAACAATTCTACTTCCAGGATTCCTTTTTGGGGCATCTCATTTCTCCTAGAAATCTTTCCTGCTCTTTGGCAAGGATCACACTTCATTATGTAGTCATGAACATCTCTAAACATACTTGGCCAAAAGAAACCGGCTTGCAAAATCTTGGCTTGAGTCTTGAACACTCCAGCATGTCCTCCATACAATCCTGAATGGCATTGGAACATCACATCACTTTTTTCATCAGAGGGAACACACCTCCTCACAATGCCATCAGCACAATGTTTATACAGAAAAGGTTCATCCCAATAGTAATTCTTGACATCATGGAGGAACTTTTTCTTTTGCTAGTAGGAGAGATCTGCTGGCACAATATCACAAGCTAGGAAGTTCACAAAGTCAGCATACCAAGGTGAAGTGGCACTGACTGCCATGAGCTGTTCTCCTGGCATCAAGTCTTGAATCTCTCTGTTTTCATCAATGTTGATTCTGGACAAGTGATCTGCAACTGAGTTCTCTGATCCTTTCTTGTCTCTAATCTCTATATCAAACTCTTGGAGCAGAAGTATCCATCTGATGAGCCTAGGTTTAGCATCCTTTTTACTCACTAAATATCTGATTGCTGCATGGTCAGTGTAGACAATGCACTTATGTCCAACAAGGTATGGTCTAAATTTATCAAAGGAGAATACTACTGCAAGCAGCTCCTTCTCTGTGGTGGTGTAATTGATTTGAGCATCATCCAAAGTCTTGCTAGCATAATGGATAACATGTAGAGCTTTGTCCTTCCTCTGTCCAAGAACTGCTCCAACAACAAAGTCACTTGCATCACACATCAATTCAAATGGTAGTGTCCAGTCAGGAGGTTGAACAACAGGGGCTGTGATGAGAGCATCTTTCAACTGGTTGAATGCTTGCAAACAGGAGTCATCAAACACAAACTTTACTTCATGATTCAGGAGATTGGTGAGTGGCTTGGCAAGGTGGGAGAAGTTCTTGATAAACCTTCTGTAGAAGCCAGCATGGCCCAGGAAACTTTGAATTCCCTTCACATTTTCTGGTGGAGGAAGCTTGGCAATAACATCTACCTTTGCCTTGTCCACCTCAATTCCTCTAGCAGACACAAGGTGGCCCAGCACAATGCCTTCAGAGACAAGGAAGTGACATTTTTCCCAATTCAGGATCAAGTTTTGTTCAGAGCATCTGTGAAGAACTAGGGTCAGGTTTTTTAAGCAAGTTTCAAAATCTTTTCCATACACAGTGAAGTCATCCATGAAAACTTCCATAATCTTCTCAATGTGATCAGAAAAAATGGACATCATGCATCTCTGGAAGGTGCCTGGTGCATTGCAAAGGCCAAAGGGTAGCCTTTTGTATGCAAATGTACCATATGGGCAGGTGAATGTGGTCTTGTCTTGGTCAGAAGGGTGAATTGGTATCTGCAAAAATCCAGAGTAACCATCAAGGTAGCAGTAGAACTTCTGGCCAGCCAGTCTCTCTAGCATCTGGTCCATGAAAGGCAGAGGGAAATGATCTTTTCTTGTAGCTTTGTTCAATTTTCTGAAGTCATTCACCATCCTCCATCCTGTCACAGGTCTTGTGGTCATGAGCCTCCCTTCTTCATTTTCAACAACCGTGTAGCCACCTTTCTTGGGCACAATGTGGATAAGACTCACCCACTCACTGTCAGAGATGGGGTAGATCATTCCAGCTTTAAGCAACTTTAGAACTTCTTTCTTGACAACATCTTGCATAGCAGGGTTTAATCTTCTCTGTCCCTCTCTTGTTGGCCTGCTGCCTTCTTCCAAGTGGATCCTGTGAGAGCACACTTTCTCACTAATTCCAATGATGTCATCAATGGAATATCCAATGACATTTTTGTACAATTTCAAAATGGACAGAAGGCTTTCTTCTTGCTCAGAGGTGAGGGCAGAACTGATAATCACAGGATGTATCTTCTCCTTCTCCAAGAATGAGTACTTCGGATGAGGTGGTAGTTCCTTTAGCTCAACAATAGAATGATGAGCTTGTTGAGCTGGTAATTCTCTTGAACTTGACTCAGGTATACTTTCACAAGTTTTCACTTCACAGTGCTGTTGTACATCACTTTTTTCAGCTGTAACAAAGACTTGAGCATCAGGTTCTTGTGACTCAGATTGTGGCAAAGTTTCCAACACACTTCTCTCAACAACATCAATGGAATGGCAGTGTTCAGGAACATTGGGTAAGTGAGTGGCATGTTTCATGCTGAACTCAGCTTGCTCTGAACCAAATTGTAACTTGAGGGTTCCACCTTTCACATCAATGATGGCACCAGCAGTTGCCAAGAATGGCCTGCCTAGAATCATTGCTTCAGCATTGTCTTCCATCTCTAGCACAACAAAGTCCGCAAGATATGCAAAGTTGCCAACTTGGACTGGCACATCTTCAAGGATTCCCACTGGTTTTCTCAAGGTTCTATCAGCAAGTTGAAGTGTCATGGGAGTAGGCTTCAATGTTCCCAACTGTAGAGTCTGGCTTGCAGCAGATGGTAATACACTCACGGAGGAGCCTAAATCACAAAGGGCAGTAAAGGTTTTTCTTCCCACTACACAGGGAATGCTAAAGCTTCCAGGGTCTTGTAGCTTCTTGGGCATGTGGTTCAAGATCACAGCACTGCAATCTTCTGTCAAGGCTACTAACTCAGGGCTGTCCAAACTCCTCTTCCTTGTGATCAGATCTTTGAAAAACTTTGCATATAGGGGAATGTGCAACACTGCATCCAAGATGGGGATGGTGATTTGCACTTCCTTCATGGTTTCAAGGAATTTAGAGTATTGCTTCTCCTCCTTGGTCTTGTCCAATCTCTCTGGAAATGGAACTTTCATCAACAGGGGCTTCTCTGTTGGTTCTGTGGCAGAGGTCTGTGCCTTGGCAGGGTTTTCTGTCTGGGCAGGCTGTTCTGTTGATTTTTCCTGCCTTGACAAAACAATTTCTGGAGGTGTTTGATGCTGCACTGTGGGTCTTCTCTGTGGAGCAACATAAGTGATATTTGGTGGGGTTTTGAGCAGGGGTTCAGTGGTCACCCCACTCCTAGTGGTGACTGCATCTACAACTTTGATAGTGGAAAGGGCACCACACTGTTTTGGATTCTTCTCTGCTTGAGCGGGCAATTTTCCTGCAGCTTGGTTTGCAGTGTTGTTGTTCTGGATCCCAGCAGTGAGTTGCTGCATAGTCTTGTAGAAAAGTTCAGATTGCATTTTCATGGTTTCTTGCATTCCACTGAACATTTCCTTCTGTAACTTCATCATTTCACCAAGCTCAGATTGGCTGCTGCTGCTGGAAGATGCAGTTTGCTGATTCACTGGATGGTGTTGTTGTGGGTGTTGCATTTGAC
Source organism: Dactylis glomerata (assembly GCA_007115705.1). Classification (NCBI taxonomy): domain Eukaryota; kingdom Viridiplantae; phylum Streptophyta; class Magnoliopsida; order Poales; family Poaceae; genus Dactylis; species Dactylis glomerata. The sequence continues at coordinate 9,372,772 of QXEO01000280.1, read as the reverse complement.
CTTGGGGTCTGAAATTCTGTTGTCCTTGCTGGTGGTAGCTCTGCTGGGATGCTAGAGCAAAGTTCTGCTGATTTGGTGGTGGGTAACTTTGCTGATTGGCATTCTTGTAAGACAGGTTGGGGTGGTTTCTCCAAGAGGGGTTGTAACTCTGGGAATAAGGGCCTTGGTTCTGGGCATAGTTCACCTCTGATATCATGGCTTCAGGAGTTGCAGACAAGGTGCATTCCATGAGTGAATGACCTTCTTTTCCACAAATTGCACAAGCAGATGAGACTTGGTTGACAGGCACCAATGCTTGGCTGTTTCTTTCTGTCATGAGCTGGGCAATCTGAGTTGTTAAACTCTCCAACTTAGCTTCCAAAGCATTCTGGCCACTTGACTGAATCTGCAGCTGATTGTTGGGGTGGACAGCTCGTTCATTTGTCCAGGAGAAGTTGTGTGATGCCATGCTCTCAATCAACTCAGTAGCTTCATCAAGGGTCTTGTTCATGATTCCACCTCCAGCAGCTGAGTCGACAAATGATCTGGTTTGCTCTGTCAAACCTTTGTAGAAGGTTTGCAAAATGAGCCATTGATCCTGACCATGGTTGGGACACATCCTGATGAGGCCTTGGTATCTCTGCCAAGTATCATACAGGCTTTCTCCTTCATATTGCACAAATCTTGTTATCTTGTCCCTGCATTCAGCTGCTTTGGTTGGAGGGAAATATCTCTCAAAGAAGGCTTGGAGAACATGTTCCCATGTGTCTCTGCAGTGAATAGGAAGAGAATGGAACCAAACTTTTGCAAGTCCAGACAGTGAGAAGGGGAACAATTGCATCCTGATGGCTTCAGGCGGAACACCATTGTGCTTCAAAGTGTTGCAGTACTCCAGAAAGTTTCTGATATGCTCATGGGGGCTCTCCAAAGCAGAACCTTTGAAGGGATTATGTTGCACCATATTGATCAGAGCTGGCTTGATTTCCCAGTTGTTTGCTTGTATTGCAGGCATAATGACATCTGCATTGTTGATCTGGTCCTTGGGGATCCACAAGTCTCTCAATTTCTTGTCACCCATGCTGAAATCTGAAGATGAGGATTCCAAATCTGAGACAGAGGTTTCCAAACCTTCAGCAGAAGCTTCCGAGGCTGCTCTCTTTCTTGCAAACAAAGTCCTCTCTGGCTCAGGATCAAATGGAGCTAGAGGTGAATCTTCAGAGAACTGCATCAACTGAATTTCCACAGAAAATGGATGAAATCATTGTTCTTCTACACACAATCACAAACAAGAACTTAATCAAGGGTTAGTGAACTAAATCGCCTACTAAAAGTTCTAAGCTTTGATCACAAACATGTTGGTGGGACAGACAATTAAAAGTTGCAATTGGAACAAGTATTTACACAGCTTAGTCTACTGTAATCTAAGGAAACAATCAAAAGTTGATCCCCGGCAACGGCGCCAATTTTGACCTGTTGAGATTATAGGGGGGGTTTTCTAGTCGTCTCCACAGGGATCAACACAATTGAGACTATTTCCTAATTTCCAGAAGCTAAGCAGAAAAGTGGGGTTTTTGATGTTGAAAACTGAAAAGTAACAGGAGGTTTTGAGCGGGGAAGTTTTAACATAACAAGTTCAAGGATTTCTTGTTTGTCAGGCAAGAAAGCATTGAACACACAAGCAAATTTAGGAAGGGATGTGTTTTTGGGACTAGGTGCAGAGACTAGTCTTACACCTCACGGCTCGAGCAGTTGCAACACAGAAATCACAGTAATCTTGGAGTTTACAATGGAGTGTGTCACTCAAACCATAGCAAACAACAAAGACAAGTGTCAAACTATTTTACAGTGCAAGATCCACAACATAGCACAGAGAATAGGGACAGGGAGAAAGATTTGCTGTTGGTCACCGAAGGCTTGCCGTGGCAGAGGAAGTAGAGGAGGCAGAGAAGTTGCTGTCGCGGCAGAGGATGCAGAGGAGGCAGAGAAGTTGCTGTCGCGGCAGAGGATGCAGAGGTTGAGGAAGAGCTTGGCCTTCAGATCCTTCGAGCCATGTTCATCTTGTGTTCTTGAGGTTCCTGAGGGAGTTCTTGGAGTTCTTGGTGGGGTTCTTGGAGTTCATGGTGAGTGGAGGAAAAAGGTGGAAAAGTTGGGTGTTGGACTGTGGAGGAGGAAGCTTCGGGCGAGAAGAAAAGTGAGGTGGTTGGTGGGATGGAGTGCTGTGAGGCGAGATGGGATGGTGGATGGGATGAGATGATATGGTGGGAGTGAACCTGGACCTCTCCTTTTAAAGACTTTTTGTGGCATTCTTGCTGCGGCGTAGAGGAGTAGAGGGAAGTTGGTGGCGGCAGCGGCTTTTCTGCTTTTGCCGTTTTTCTTGTCTTTTTGTGCCGTGGCAGCCACTTTCTGCCGTTGGCTTCTTTCTTGCTCCTCAAGATGTACTCCTCCATTCCTGGTGGCTTGGACTATTGTTTGAATTGCTTTGACTTGTAGATTTATGTGCCTTGGCGCACTGAACTGCATCAAAGGATCAAGTGCTATAAAAGCTGGTACAACATTGGATGGAATGGAGTAAAATAGGCAAAGTTCAAGTTCGTGAGATTCAAAATATTATATAAATCTTAGAGTGATCATCCCTCTGAAGTGTTTCTCTCCTCTGTCTTCCTTTTTGAGTTGCAGTTGATGCGCGTCGATGATCCTCTGACTCGCGGTCATTCTCCTTCCTCTAATCGTGGATCCAATCCTCCGATTTCGTCGACTCCTAGTCGATGTAGTGGATGCGTAGAGTATGCTTCTAGGATATCTGACCTTGAGGCTCGCTTGACTTCAGCCAAACGCCAAGCTCAGATGGTGTTTGACAAAGCTAGCAAGACTTCTGCTCTGACAAAGCAGGTATCGGATCTTGGTGATAAAGTGTCTAGCTTGACGGTGAGGATTCTGCATCACGAAGAATGTGATTCTTTTGTTCTTGGCATCGTCGAATCCGCCTGTGAAATGTTGCGATGTGAGTTTCTCTCGACTTATTTTCTTTTCCTTCTGCTTGAACCCTTTATGATATCCTTTGCCCTTATAGGCACTTGTTTGGACTTTGCTGCTGAAGATCGTCGAGTTACCGAGCGAAGTGCGGCTCTGGAAAGGATGTCTGCAGGTGTTGAAACTTTATGGTCTGATCCTCGACGTCGAGGCGCCATTGTACTGCTTCAGGACCGTGCCCAGCACATTGGCGAGGCAGTGGATGGCTGTAGGAAAGCTCTTACAACCATGCACTCGGTCATGCTTCCTCAAAATCCTCTTCCTGCAACTTTCCCGCTTCTCCTTGATACTTTCAGATCCAGCCAGCGGATTCACCGTTTGATAGAACTGAATTTAGTGGCTGGTGCTAACTTTGCTCTTGGATGGATACGCAAGTGGCATCCAAGACTCAACTATAGTTCTATGTCTCTAAGCTATCCCCCTGGTGGGGCAAACCTTCGAGTACATTTAGAAAGTACCTTGCAGCCTGCCCAGCGCATTATAGCCAGGCTGTTGCAAGAAGATGCCGTGTTTTTCCGTGAATTCCACTATTTAGATCCTTTAGGTGTGGATGATTCTGACAACCCGATGTTGTAATGTGTATATGGAACGCGAGAGTTTTACTTATTTCGCGACTATATGTCTGAAATTTTTTCTCAAGGCGTATTTTTATGATTCGTGCGTTTGCCGCATCTTTCCTTTGAGAGATTCGTAAACTCGAATATGAGGAACGATTTATCTTTATTTATACTTGTAATGTAAGATACATGGGGTGACCCAAGAGATCCGGCCTATGACCTGTGTTCTGGATCTAGAGGGCATTGCCCCTGGTATAACTCGTGGCTTTTACAGCCTTTGTACTCTGCTCTTCTCTATGTTTATGATGTCGCCGTTTTCCCTTCTTCTCCTGTGCCTTCGCCTTCTCCTGGTGTTTCTACTCGTGATTTCTTTGCCTCGGGTTCCGCGACGCATCCCTCCAGTAGCTTGATGCCTTCTGTAGTCGTGTTCTTTGCTTTTTCTACATAGTTGGCTATCATGCCAAAGTTTTGTGCCATCTTGTGGAACTCTCTGTCGCAGAGATCTGAAACTTCAAAACTTCCCTTGACTGTAATTATTCCTCTTGGCCATGGCATTTTAAGTACTAGATATGTATAATGAGGTACTGCCATGAATCGCGAAAACGCGGGTCGTCCGAGGATCGCGTGATACTGCGATGGCCAATCCATGACTTCGAAGTCTAGTTTTTCTCTTCTGTAATTTTGTCTGTTGCCGAAGCAAACATTGAGTGCTATTCGACCCAGCGGGTAGTTGGCACTTCCTGGTACGATTCCATGGAAAGAACAATCTGTAGGCTTCAGGAACTCTAGTGATATATGCATTGCCTGGAGTGTTTTCGCGTATATCAAGTTAATTCCACTCCCTGCATCCATGAATATTCTATCAACATCGTACGTGCCGATTTGAGCTTTGAGTACCAAGGGCGCGTTTCCCGGCCGAGGTACTGTTATAGGGTGATCTTCTCTGTTGAACTCTATTGGTTGTTCTGACCAATGCAAATATTCTATCATAGCTGGAGGCGACATGACTGCTAGATTGACTTGTCGAGTTATACTCTTTTCTTCTTTATTCGACTTGGGCACGGGTTGTATCATTGCTGTGATGTGTCCTTTTGATGGGACGTACCCTTCGTCGTCGTCGTCGTGTCCTTTGTTTTGCTGGTCTTGTCCCTGATGAGCTCCGTTGTTTCCTTGCTGCTTTGCCGGAGGGTTGTGATTTCCTTCAAATCCTTGTTGTCTTGCTTCGATTTGCTTATTTACTGCCGCTTCTTTGAGTTTCAAGAATGTTGTACAATCTTTCATTGCATGCCTGGATACCCGCTTTCCATCGACGAACGCTGAGTGTATATGACAAGGTCCGTTGAGCATGTCTTCTGGCGAGGGGTTGTATTCTCTGGATTCTCTTACGGGGAATTTTTTATAGTCCTCTTTTCCATAACTTCGATATCCTGAACTTCTTCGATCACCTCCTTGATAACCATTGTCTTTATGTCCTGCGGCGACTTGACTGTGAGAGCCGTAGGTATCGTAGTTTCAGGATCGTCTCCTTTGACTTCCATATCTATTTCTTCTGTCGTCTTCTGGAGATCGTGTCCGTTTGTTGTTGCACGTATCTTCTCCATCTGCAAATCTGTTTGCTGTGTCCATGAGGTCTGACACTGTTTTCGGCTTAATTCTACCCATCTCTTTGACTAGGTCTCTTCGCCTTAATCCAATGATGAACGCGTCTATTGCTCTTTCGTCTGAAACTTCGACTGCTGAATTTTTGATTAGGCTCCATCTTTGGATGTATGCCCGCAGTGTTTCATCGCGTTGCTGTACGCACGCTTTAACTTCTTCTATTGATGCTGGCCGTTTGTATGTCGACCTAAAATTGCTTGTAAATTGCTTCATAAGGTCTTCCCAACTTCCAATGGATTCTTTCTCTAGTTTGCTCAACCATGACCTTGCTGCGCCGGTGAGGTGTAGTTGCAAACTTTGCATTGCTGTTTCTTTGGTTCCTCCTAGTATTTGGACTGCTTGTAGGTAATCAGCGAGCCATGATTGTGGTTCCTGTGATCCGTCGTACTTTTGCTGATCATGAGGTAGCTTAAATCCCTTAGGAACTGGAGTGGTGCGAACCCTACGGGTAAAGCATGATGCCCCCATCTCCTTTTCATCGTCTTCATAGTCGCGCCTTTCGTTTGGGGATTGCGATCTTCGGGTTCCACCATGCTGTTTTGGTGACGGCGATCGGGATCGATGTTTGCTGCTTCTATGTCGAGGACTGTTATGACGACGAGGTGACCTTGCTTTGTGCACTTCCTTGTGGTGATGTGCTTCTTCTCCTTTTGCTGATAGCTTGTGGCCCACCATGTTGAGTCCGTTCAGTGCTGCTCTATGCATATGTTCTCTAGGATCTCCTGGACTTGGTCGAGTTGTAAGTAGATACGCTTGTGCTGCCACTAGTGCTGCTTCAGGAGTTTTTGATAGGATGTTTCCCTGCTCGTCGACCGATAGGAAGGACGAGTCGAGGTTTTTCGAGATACTTTGCCTGTCGGAGTACTCGAGATTGTCGTACCTTGAGCCGTGCCGACGATTTTTCCTTGCGTTGCTGTATAATGCGTCGCTTCTTGCTTTACGAGCGGCTTCGCTGGCTACTATGGCTGAATTTTTTCTTCTTTGTATCTCTATCTTCTCCTTTGCTAATTGCTTTGCTTGCTGCCTAAGAGCATAATGATACCCAAAGAGCATGTCTTTGCTGGAGTTTGATGGTATTGGCGTGCCGCGCTCTACGGCTTCTCTTATTATTTTCCACTCGTCGACTGATAGTCAAATTTTTTCCCTGGCTATGAGGGATTCTGGTCTTTGCCCTTCTGCTAGATGATTTGCTCCTCTGTCGATATTTTCTGGATTTATCACTGGGTTGTTATTTTCATCGAATTCTTCTGAGTTGTCTCCCACAATGGCGAGTACCTGGCATTGTTTGCCAACGTTACCCTCGAATCTTGAGAAGATCGAGTTACTGTCCTCAGAAAGCTCTAATCCCGTCTTCCAGGTATCTGTTGACTTGTCTGTGAGATCTTCGAGTTGGACTACTACGTCGAAATTTTCTTTTTCTTCATTGTCTTCTATGATCTTTTCTTTTTGCACTTCCTTCGGGCTGACCGGCGAATTTACTTCGCTGGAAGAGCCTTCAGAATACTCCATCATTACTGTTGTTTCGGGTTCTTGTGCCGACGGATCTTGATCTTGTTTCGTCGGATCCGAAAGGCGAGAGGAACCCGATGGCCCGATGAAGATACTTAAACTTCCAATTGCTAGCTCCACCTCCTGACTTTCGTCGACTTCTGAACTGCTGTTGGCTAAAAGCGAAAAAGCCGTCGAATTCATGGTTCCAACGCCCAAAGTCCCCACGGTCGGCGCCAATTGACGAGGGGTTAACTCGACAAATGTCCTAGATGAAGGACTTAGGATCGGGGAGATAGGGCGCTGGATGAACTCGAAGGTAAAGTTAGTCGAAATAGGTGTATATCGAAAGTAAACTTGGGTGTTCAACCTGGCTTGCTTTCAATCTGCCCTCCCCCGTCCTCTCCTGGCCCCTATATATAGGTGGCTAGGTCTCGAGGATCGGGTCGGGTTCGATACAGATTACAAGTATCAACATACGGTAATAACTCGTATTCGACTTCTATTATAATAGGGCCTAGCTTAACGGGCCTCAGGGGTACTCAACTAACGGGCTCTATTATCTATACCCTTGTCAGTGACAGAAACCTCTAAGGTTGTAGATGTGCTGTTGCTACTAGGGAGAAAACAACATTCATATGCTCAAGGGCATATGCTTTGTTTACATTACACACTTTGCTTAATGCAATTATCTGTTGTTCACAACTTAATACTTGTGGAGTTCTCGGATCGATTCACCACAAGTGGATTATTAGTCATAGATGCAGTTGGATGGCGGTCTATGTATTTTGTTATAATGCCCAGAGTAAATCTCATAGTGATCTTCTTGACATATCTCGTTATCTCTATTCTATCAATTGCCCAACTGTAATTTGTTTACCCAGCATGTGCTATTTATCTTATGGAGAGACACCACTAGTGAACTGTGGACCCCAGTCCTATTTCCATCATATTGCTATCACTTGTTTACTTTACTCGCACTGTTTACTTTACTCGCATACTATATTTGTTTTCCACCCGATACGCTCATAATCTTTGTTTCAAGCAAACCGGTGAGATTGACAACCTCATCGTAAGTTGGGAACAAAGTACTTGGTTGTGTGTGTGCAGGTTCCGCATTGCAGCAAGCAAGCAAAGCTTGGACGAGGCGCCATATATAAATTGTCCGAAGCTGTCGCAAGCTAGCAAGCATCACCTTCAGTCGTTTGTCTCTCCTCTCCAAGAACGATTAAACCTTGGTTTCTTATCTGAGGGAAAACTAGCTACTATACTCATCATACCTTCCTCTTGGGGTTCCCAATGGGCTGGTCATTCACCACGCACAAGGACTGTCTGCTCCCACATCAACCACACGCAGCAGTCCTCCTTCCCCTCATCAACTCAGGGAAGGGGTTGCCACAATACGTCCAAGGAGGGGGGACAGCTGTTATCTTCAGTCTTTGCTGGTCTTGGTCTACATAGAGCAGTGGCGCCAGTCCACGAGAGTGGGTGGAGGAAGGCTGACGTCCTCTCCTAGCGCCCTGCACCGTCCACCCTATTTTTAGGGGGGTGGCAACAACCACCGCGCAGCTTTATGTAGGCATGGCAGAGGCTGGTCGCCCCCTTGTCGGGGTAGCGTGGACGGTATGCCATCTTCTAGTCTTATCCTCTCACCAAAATAGGATTGTGCTGAGCTGGCGCAGATCTGGTTCCTCCCCTCACGAGGAACACCTCACGAGGAGGTCTTCTAGTCCTTAGCGGTTTTGCCATCGTTCTCCTCATGAGGGTCTTCCTTGCTGGGCTTTGGTCTTCATTACGCTCCCAGGCTGAAGCTGGGCCGTTGAAGTGGCCCAGGAGCAGGTGGACCGGGATACCCCGGTATCCAGAACACCGACAAGTTCGGGTTCCTACTCGAACTCCTTCCCTCCTTCCAAACCTAGAGGGGGACTCCGAGTTCGAGTAGGAACTCCTCCTTTCTCTTTCCCAAACCACCCTAGGGGTGGAGTCTTTGACCTGGACTCCACCACCTAGTGGTGCGTCTGGCTAGGGGTGGGCCCCATGCGGCCCTGGGCCCATGGTTGTCCACCTCCGATGTTTGACCTTCCATAATTTTTCGGACCTTCCATACATATTTTGGTTTGACCTAATTTCATTCAGACACCTTCTATATATCACTGGTAGGGTTTCAGACCTTTCCGGAACCATCCGTGATATAGTGGAACCATTCCGAGAGTTCTCTGAACCACTTTCGGAGTCTCCCTCTCTCTTTGATCAAAACACCAAACTCATATTCAATAGACGCAAAACTCTTAAGTGTGTGACCCATTGGGTTCGGATATATGTAGACATGCCTTGGACACCATTCAGCGGCAATGATCATATGCGTGATCTTGAATCGCTACAATGATCCCTACATATAACACGAAGATCTTTATCGTGTGAACCGTTACAATATCCGTTTGGGTTTTGGTTTACTTAGCGATACTTTGCACAACCGAAATGAAACTGTTATGTTGAATCTCGTTACCCGGCATGCTCTCTTTACTCTATTCATGTTATCTATGTTCTTGTGACTAACGTCTTAGTCACGTGTCCGGCCAGACGATGACAAACATCATAACACTGAGCGGGCCCAGAGAATATCCTTCCACCATTGGAGTAGTAAATCCCAATCTCGAGATAATAGAACTATTATGTACTTTCCAAGTACTCCACCATCACTTTAGTAATCACCCTTTTATAGTTAACGTTAAGTGTAGCGAAAGCAATCTTTTGGTACCCACGTTTATTTCTCCCATGGTCTTCTGAAACATATAAACGGCAATGTCTTTCATGATTAAATACAAACAACATATTGACGACTAAGTTTCATGGTATATCAATGGGGTCTTGTCCAACACATTCTTCTCCCTGAACAATGTGCTCTCACTTATTATCGGTAACCTCGTAACATATTTACTTATGCCCATAGTCAGGAAAACAAGACTATCGGATAATATACGAACTAGTCTTAGAGGCAAGACTAGGGATTTCTTTGTTGTTTATTATTTCACACCCATAATTAGGTTTTCCTCCAAATCTCATATTTGGAACCAATATACAGTTATAGCATGAAACATAAATATTAATTATGAACAAAAGGAATATTCAATAATACAATTTTATTATTGCCTCTAGGGCATATTCCCATCATCTAGCAGCAACATCGAGCACTGGTAATAGCATCTCCGCCCTTCCGTCGAAGCATCATGACTTTGCCCTGTAGCACCACCGCTCGCCGGTAGCAACAATGCCATCCTTCGCTTGAAGCATCGTGTCTTCGCCTGGTAGCACCGTCGCCCGCTATTTGTAGCTTCATCTACCATCGCCGGTAGCATCGTGGCCCACCGATTGCAGCATCCAAACTGTAGCTCAGTGAAGCGGCCAACGCAATTCGCACCATCACCGTGGGCAATACGTTAGAGACACTTCCAATACTGGCGAGATGGGGAGATGAGAGAGGGGTAGCAAAATCACGCGAGATTGCGGCATAGGACGGGAATATAGTGGCGGAGGTGCGTGACTAGAGAGGAACGATGCCGACGAGAGAGCAACGAGAAGCGATGTCGTGTGAGGAAAACTGAGGTAGAAGATGACCGGGGAGAAGATAAGGGAGAAGGTGGGCCAGTCACGACTGGCGAGATAGCGGCGTAAGATAAGGAATGGAGCGACGAAGGCACGTGGCTAGAGAGGAACGACACCGACGAGAGAGTAGCGAGAAGCGATGTCGTATGTGAGGAAAACGAGGTAGAAGATGATCGGAAAGAAGGTGGGCCAGGCACGACTGGCTGATTCGTTTTGTTTCTATCACGAGGGGGCATGTGGCGCATGTTAAAGGCGGAGTACACGAGTGAGTTATCCCCCGATGGTATAGGATCACTTTCCTTTGTTATATCACGCGCGCCCCTCACCACCGGTGGAACTCCCTTGCCATGGCCGCCTCCTGGACATCGGATGCCGCTGGAGCTCCCTAGGCACGGTCGCATCCTCAACATCGTCGGATCTCCCTCGCCACAGATGCCTTGACGTCGGATGCCGGCGAAACTTTCTCGCCACGGCCGCCTCCTGGACGCCAGATGCTCCCTCGTCATGGCTGTCGGAGCTCCCACGCCACGACCGCCTCCCAAAAGAAAACTAGGCAAGCAAAAAAAAGGAAGGATGTGAAAAGAAAGTAAAATAGATTTGTTTGCATTGTAGTATTATTTTTGTTAATAAAAAGTGTAAAATGGTTGTGCCTCGCATTTTCTATGATATATTTTCCGCCCTACCTCAAATGTTTTTGTCCTCCGCAATTGTTGACGCCGGATGCCGTCGGAGCACCCTCGCCACGGGCGCCTCCTCAACATCGGATGCAGATGGATGACTAGATCTGTTGGCCTCCTTCGGCGACAGGGGCAAGACTCGATCTGGTGGAATCCTCCCCTAGCTGATGAACCTCCTCATGAGGAAGAAGATGAAGGAAAGAGGGGGCTAGTGGTCACGGTAGGAGGAGAGGGGCTCAGGCTCGCGACCGGATGAGAGGGGCAGTAGGACGAAGACAAACTCGCGCGCCAACGCTCACGCAGGACAGACGCACTGGAGGGATGCTCACGCGGGGACAAGACAATGACTGATCTTCCCTCAGATTGTTTGGCGCGCCACACAATGGCTACGCACATGACGGTGATATCGCCCCACACGACACCGACAAAGTCAGTGTTTGGGAGAGGTCGCCGACCTTTTGGGGCTAAGACTATTGTGTTTGGTGGCGATTGCAGGCAGGTGCTTTCGGTAGTCAGAAAAGGGTCACGAGGTCACATAATCACATGGGCATAACGACCGGTGGTTCGTAGACTACCCGTTGATGCTAGGGAATGCCATTGATGAAAATAGCGAGGAAGGAAACATTCGGCTGTCTCAGGATATCTGTGTGGCTTTCCGCTACACCAAACAGACCTATTCTAGTGGTACATACATCTATATTAGTAAAGAGTAATATGAATCGGAGGGAATATAAAATCCACATTAGAATCGTTGATTTCTGTTGCACCAAACAGACCTACCAGACCTATTCTAAATCCCAATCTAAACAAGACCTACGATTTAGGATTACCTAGTGAATCCTCAGGATAATTTTCTAATGAAATTACAGAGCAAACACCCACCGTAATAAGAAATATCAATGATTTAGAATCTAGAATTCGGATGCAAATCCTTTATTAAATCAATCAAATTTCCCGCCGTTGTCACTCGCCGGAGTTGCAAAACCACATGCCGACCCCGGCCAGATCATGTCGACCCGACGCGCCGGACCCGAGCCGCGGGCAGGGTCCGTCCAAAGCCCAACGTGCGCCGAACCGACCAACCTCCCGCGCCCGCCGCGCGCGCGCACAGGCGCAGCCCTCGCTTGGCCCAAAATTTCCGAACGCGAGCGCGCGCAACCCGCGAGGGCTCCATTCCGCCCCGCCCGCTCCAGTTTTCTCTTCCCTTTTGGCTCCTGTCCACCGTGACGCCGCGCGTGCCGCCCACAAACCAGAGAGAGACGGACGCCCAGTCGCCCACCTCCCCCACGCCGGGATCTGCGAAGGAGCGGCGGCCGTCCCCGGCGAGGTTTGCGCTCCGAGCCCTCCCTCTCTCCCCCTCTCCCGCCGCCCCATCTGAAGCTCTTGCCCCGGTTGCTACCTCGCCGCCCCCGAGGCGAGCGGAAGATCCCGCGAAATTACGTCCCCATATTTCGGCGCAGAGCTGACCCCCCGTCGATTCGTCCTGGCGATGGGCTGATTGTCTCGAGGTTTAGAGCTGAACCCTCGACGGAGTAGATTGCGGTTGTTGCGGCTCTATTTCCTCCGGATGGAACCCTATCCCCCCCTCTAAATCGAGGATTTCTTAGGGCGCTGTTCTGTTGCGAAGGCTACGGAGCTATCCCCCAGCCAACCCGACTTGGCATTTTGACCTATGATTTGTCTGGGCGACGAGATTGGGGGGATTCCACCCCACACAACCTTCGATTACACCCGATTTCATAGCTGGCACACGTTTCCTGGCACGCATGCGGCCTGATCTGCCCCAAATCTCCAGTTACCTTCTAGTACACGACAATAGTTTGCCTCCTGCAGCACCGTTTAAGCTGAGTATGCCCATTTTACGGTTGACAGATCCTAGACCTTTATTTTGGTTCTAAACCATGCTTGATGGGTTTTGCTCCTTCATTTTTCAACACAATACAGATACATTGCTTACACTGGATTCTGCTTGTGAATTGATCAATTGCAGATGTAGTACATTCTAATACATGATACTAATTTTGCCTCCTGTAGTACCGTTTATGCTGAGTATGCCCGTTTTCACGGTTCACACATCTTAGGCCTTTGTTTTCGTTCTAACTTCTGAACCATGCTTGCTGGGTTTACTATTCCTTTATTGGCATAATATAGATACGTTGCTTACATTGTATTTTGCTTGTGAATTGATCAATGCAGCTGTATCGCAAGGTTGTCCTTGCCGTTAACTGTCACAAGTTGGTGAGTATCTGGAGGCTGCAATGTCTGAGAACACTCAGGGCAGTGTCCGGCAGGCGTTCGGAGACCTGACAAATGTCCTCGGCAAGCGGCCAGCGTCATGCAACCTGGAGAAGAATCCAGGCGCGGTTAAGATTAGCCGGGTTGACGCAATGCCTGAGAACACTCAGGGCAGTGTCCGGCGGGCGTTTGCATACCTGACAAATGCCCTTGGCAAGCGGCCAGCGTCGTGTGATCCGGAGAAGAATGCAGGCGCAGAAAAGGTTAGCCTGCTCGAAAAGGTTGCTGACCCTAGGAAAGACTCAGAGGTTGCAAAGGCCGGTGGTGGGGCACCAGGAAACGTTGTTCAAGTTTTGGTTGATGGTGTTGGCAAAGAGACTTCGGTTTTCCGTGGATCTAAGGTGCAGCACATGGCCGCCGAGGCAGCTGGGCTGGTGTCCAAGGAGGATGGTGATGCGAGGAATCGTCATGTCTCTTTGGACTCTTCTGGTGTCAATGACAAGGAGGAGTCTTCGCTGGAATCAGAGGGTGGCTGTGAAGAGGAAGATGAAGACACTGATAGTGAGTTGCTGCCATATGCCACCGAGACTGGTAAAATTGCAACTAGTGATAGGGCCAATGAGGGTGAATGTCTGACTCAAGAGGAGATGGTCGTATCTTCAGGAAATCAGGACCCACGGTCTTCGTCTGTTGCTGCAGCCCGTGATAACATGCCATGCGCTAATGTCCAGCATCCTCCAATGGGGGTCGGCGGCTTGGAAGAGTCATGTGCTACAAAGTCATGCACTTGCTCTTTCTGTCTTAAGGGTATGGTTACCTTGAATTTCTTTCTTCCACATGTATTCTGCATGTCATCATGATGCCATGTGAACATACACCTTATTTTTTTTTATTCCTGTCTGAACAGCTGCTTTTATGTGGACTGATCTCCACTATCTGGATGCAAGAAGTCGCCTTGGTGGTAATTGTCTGCAATTTTGATTGCCTTTTCTCTATAAGTAATACATGCAGGGTGGTTCCTTCTTCTTCATTTGCAGTGATCATTTTACTAATATTGTTCCAACTCTGACAAACCTTTTGTAGCATTGAAGAAGAGCATAAAGTTTGCAAGGTCGCTAGAGGCAAAAAGGCAAGTAAATGAATATCCGTTCAATGCAGGCGCATACTCAAAAAGAGCTGCAGAGATGGGATTCGAACTATCTCAACAACAGAGATCACTCTTTCTTCATACGGAAAATGCCCTTGTCCGCGAGTCTGCACAGCTCGTAAGTTGTTTTATCCACCTCCAATAGTCAAAATTATGTTGACGGTGTCTTGGCATCAATTTGTACTGCCTACCTGTGGTTATTAGCGAAAATTGTATTTGTCATGGTTTATTCACTATGCAAATAGCTGCTTGCTCGTGTTGATAAAATTTGAGGCACCATTGGCTCATTAGTTTGCACTTTGCAGTGATGTGATAATTTAGCTCTGCTGTGGCACTCTATGGTTTGACCTTCAATTTTTTGTTTAGTTTTTGGGGCTAGGGGTGGGCATTTGGTCACGTTCGAAAATTCAGTCCTTTTATTTTGGTTTATTTTTATTACGGTCATTCAGAACTGATGGCTGAGTTCTCTCTCCCATTTTAAGTGATAGACAATTTCGTGTACCCGATAATTTGCTCTTTTTTGGTCATGACCACAAAATATGATGGTGACCTGCCAGCACAAAATTTGGATAAGATTTAGTACAATTTTGTAACGTTTGCAGGCCTGTTTGGTTGTTGCAGTCATTGTTGGCTGTCCATGCTGTTGTCTTTGTGGCGCCCCAAGCTGTATTGCCTTGTCCCTTGAATCATGCCCGCCTCTCGTGTGTCTTGGAGAACAGCAGGAGGAAATGAAATTGCACGCGGCAGCCAAGCTGTGCGGGGACGGGCGGGCACCCAGCGCTACGCGGTGGCGGATGCGTCGCGACATCTAGGGTTGTTGCTGGTTGAGGCGCTGGGCGCCGGGACTGGGGAGGTAGAATCGTAGAGAACATGGGGGTCGGGATTGAGCCTCGATGGTCACTTTTAGTTAGTTTTGCCAATGAATTGATGGCTGGGTTGGCCTTGGGGTCACTTTTATGGGCCATTGGGCCTTAGGTTTATTTTGGTCATTTTGGGCAGTGGGCGTTACTGACTGAATTTTACAGAAATATATTTGGCCAGCCAGATACTACCCAAATTAGTGACTGGTCTTTTTGGTTTCTGTCTTGGTCTTTTCAGTTTCGGTCATCTGTTTTTTTGCCCACCCCTATTATGGGCTATGATAGAAGGAAAATACAATTTTCTCCACAAAGATAATTAATGGACAGCTAAAAGTAATGGGTATTTTTAAGATGTTCTAGTATTCGATACCTCTTAGTGACTACCATTGTTGCTACTTTTTTTTTGCATGGAAAAAGGAATTTTATTAAGTTATGTAAGAATTACAGTCCTTGCATATAACATCCTGCAAGTTCGCTGGGTAGTCTGAGATCCAGAACTGAGTATGGTTTAACACCCTACCCATATTAGCCAAACAATGGCTGGCTTTATTTTTTGGCTCCTGTTTATCTTCCTAACACTAATATCCCTTTCTCCTAAACTCTCTTTAATCCTACGCACAATATGCACCATAGCGGAAGATTTATTTCCCGGTGCCATCAGCATCTGGACTGCAGTAGCACAATCTGTTTCCATATCAATCAGCGCTGTCGACCAGTGCAGGGCCAATTGCACTCCTTCCTTCCTTGCATGCTGCTAGCTCTGCTTCTAGAGCAGATGAATAATTCTTCAGATATCGGCAAGCCGTGAAGATCACTTCGCCGTCAGCGCCATGGAGCATCATACCAGCCCCAGCTTCTCCTATACTTTCAAGGAAGCTCCCGTTGTTATTTAGCTTGAGTCGTCCCCTCACCGGTCGTTCCCATTTCTTCTGAACCCCCATGGTCTTCTCCTTCTTTTGTTTGTCCTGCACACTGTCCAAATAAGAGATTACCTCCTTACCTTTGCATACGTCCACTGCTGGGGACTGCTTAATCATCAATAAAGAATCAACGTAGCTGCAAAGAAAATGTATAGATGCTTCCACTGGTCGTGCAGGTTTCTCATGGGTGATCGTTGTGGACATGCCACACTCCATCAAGACCATCATTCTTTGAATTTCAGTAAGCTTTGATATTGTGCGCAAGACCCAATCTCTACCCGTGTTCTCCACTTCCTCTTCCTTTGGCAGATTCCAGCATTGCCGCATTGCATGCCATAGCCCTCGAACATGAGGGCAAGTTACCAGGGCATGGAAAGTGTTTTCATCTTCCTGTCTGCATATTCTACTTGTCCCCAACACTTCCATTTTCCTCCTCATCATATTAACCTGGGTTGATAGTCCGTTCTAGCAAGCTTTCATGCAAAGGTATGCACTTTTGACGGAGCTGGATTTTGCCATATGAGCTTCCACTTATTGTTCACACCTTCTGGTCTGATGCTCCTGGCCCCTGTATGCATACTGCGGTCTTGCTCCTCCATACCAAAACAGTAGGCACTTTTAACAGTAAACACTCCTCTTGTATCTGGTTGCCATGCAATGAAGTCTACATCATTGTGCTCAATGCACGAATTTTCAAAATGTGTTCTATTTCTGTTGGTTGGAAATATCTATTTAGGAGCTAAAAGTCATGGGTATTTTAAAGATGTTCTAGTATTCAATATTTCTTAGTGCCTACCATTGTTACTGCCTACCATTGTTACTACTTATTTGGTGGTGTATGTTGCCATCTACTCCCTCCATTCCAAAATATAAGATGTTTTAGCCTTTTTCTGACACACATGTATCTAGATGCCTTTTAGTGTATAGGTTCACTCATTACTACTTGATGTTTCTTCTGCTATATTTGTTCCCTGTACTATGACTTTTTTTAATGATTTATGTTCCTTAACTATTTTATCCCCTTATCTTAGGAGCCAAAGCACATGGAAATCATATCATCCATATGTTTGTTTACTTGCTTGACATCTATTTGTAGTTATATTGGAAAAACTGTCAAATCTATTGAATAAATAGCTTTCAAAAATGGAATTGTGCATACAAACAGCCATTTGCATGAATGGTGTTCTTATGTATAGTCCTAGAATTTTTTGTTTGTTTTACTGGATTCTGAACCGGCATATCTTATAGACTTCTAGTTTTGGCTATTTCCATGCTAGTACTGTTCACTCTATTAACTTATGCAGTATTGCACGATAACATACTTTGAACTTAGCTGAATATATTTAATTATAGTCAGCCTGTGATGATCATGGGCCTTGTATGATGGTATCATTGAAAATCGCATGGGCCATTTTTGGTATAGCTGTAGGGTTAGCATACAAGCTCATAGCTGAAGGCTGTCTTGCAATTCACTTTTTTAGCCTATCTCAGGAAAGTTCAATTTGAGTTTTTTGGCTGATGTGCTTAACTAAGGGGATTTGGATTGGTACAAACTGGACTTGTTGACTCAGTACCTTGCCTGAGACACGCTTCCAAGAATTTTGTGCTGTGCTGAGAATTCTATTAGCCCGATCTTGATTGAGTGGCCATTTGTGCTAGGATAGAGTACTTATGTGAGGTGTGAGCAACTTTGTTCTTTTTTGTTTCAATATCAGTTTACTGCTATTTTCACTCCATATCTGTGATGCATGTTCGGTTCACTACTATTTTCACTCCATATCTGCACTGCATGTTGGGTAGTATGTCTTACCTTTTGTTGGTTAACTGTCAGTATGAACATCTGCTAATACTCTAAATCCCCTTTTATTCAGCATTCAGCTGTTGTAAAGTTGAAGGACTTGAGAGACAACTGCAAGACAGACCTAAAGCTTTGATCATCAATTCTTTGTTGGGAAAACAAGCCCTGCATGGTTGTGCTGCTGAACTTGTCGCCCTGAGATGTAGTAGGATAAGTGTATGGTTTTTGGTTTCAACTAGGATGTTAGGGGTTTGTTAGTTAAGAAGTTTGGCTGTAGTGCTTACTCCTATCTAGAAACATTGACCAGCACCTTAGGCTCTATAGATTATTGGAGGAAATGCTTTTGTAAAAATATTAATGGGCAGTAGTTCAGTTGGGAACTGTAGGTTTCTGACAGGAGTCCTCTCAGTAGTTCCTGCTCCCCAAAGATCCAAACATGAAGGAAAATAAGGTCGTTCGACTAGTTTCCAATGCTTGCTGCTGGTGTTACCACCATTTGGTGCTGCATCCTGTGAGAACTGAATATCTTTTGATTCTTGTGATGTTGCTGTCTACGGATTGATTGCTCAGTGTTTGTTGCCTACAGTACATAATCGGTAAATTTGCTGTCCCCGTGATGACTTGCAAATACGCTCTATCCTTTTTATGTGTTGTTCACTCCGCCTGTTGGCTAATGTCTCGTTCGCTTTACGCAATTATTTGACAAGAAACAATTCAGCTTCCATTGGCAGCTAGACTAGTTCTGCCATTCCAAAAAAACATGCCTATCAAAAGACTGTAGAACCTTTTGTGATCTGCCTGGAGCCACCAACACCTTCGTCGGTGCCGCGACTGGATGCTATAATCTCGCCAAGTGCCATCAATCATGTCCGATCCACATCTGCCGATAGTGGCTGCTGGCTGTTCATCTGAGCCTCAACAACCATTTCTCGGCGGTGGGAGGCAATTAACTCTGCAACAAATTTTGTCCCACGATAGTCTTTCCAGGACAGAGGCTGTTCTGCAAATGGCACATCAGTGACCCCAAAACGACT
The DNA here is from genome assembly GCA_007115705.1 of Dactylis glomerata. NCBI lineage: Eukaryota > Viridiplantae > Streptophyta > Magnoliopsida > Poales > Poaceae > Dactylis > Dactylis glomerata. Next base: position 9,353,785 of record QXEO01000280.1, on the reverse strand, counting down.
CACAAATCAAGTCCTGGAGCTTACATTGCATCACGCAAGGGAGGACGGGCCTGAATCACCCTGATACCGTTTCTTAGGCGTCAAGTCTAAGCAACACCGACGCATATGTCCCCAATAAATGGCCAGAAAGGGAGTATATGCGTGAAAGCATCGGTGTTGCTTTCTGCGATGTGGCGCATTGAAATTCTCCTACGGCACTCGATAAGTTGTCAACTTGTACTAGTACCCCTAGGCGTCTGTGCCAAGTTATCTGATCAGTGCAAGAACGGCCCCAACAAAATGGGCATATCCTGGTGCTCGACCCATATGAACGTGTCCATGTTGCTGTTACGCCTCGCCACTCGGCCATGATCTTAGCCACAGCTCACGCTCATGAGCGCGCTGAGAGTCGTCTCGTCGGCCTAACCAACAGGTTATTATTTTGGGGGATAGTGGGACGCAAAGGGCGAGATCTGCCTGCCACTCTGCTGTTCCCGCGGGCATTATACGGAGAATTGCAGGCATAAACAAATGTGAGACAGAAGATTTGTTCACTTTATCGGCACTGAAATGAACGATCAGGCCTTTTGCATGATGGGGAACAAACGGATACGTATCAAGGGTCACAAATTTCCCCGCTCCGACTCTCTCTCTCCTCCCCCCCTTTCGTTGAGAGTGTCCGCCTCGCTCCGGCCGGCTCTCCCCTCCCTCTTCGCCGGCGACTCTACCATGGCGATAGGTCTAGGTCTAGTGTGTTTTGCCTATGCACATACTGACGATATGCCACTGGGAAGATCACTACCGAGGTGTTTGGCTGGCTGCCGGTGGTAGGTGAGGTTGGTGATGTTAGCCGTCGTGCCCTGGAGGATGGAGACGATGCTGGCCGACGGTGCTTCTTCTGTTCCCCTCCTAAATAAGCTCGGGATGCGATGTCTTCCTCAGATAGGGTATAGCGGGGCGAAAGCCTGTTTCGTGATAGGGTCGCTATGGTGGCGAGTAGGAGTGGGGGGAGGGGGGGGGGGGGGACGACATCCAGTGGTGTCGGGTGTTAAAATGTGTAGGTTATTGCACTAGCCCTTTGCATCAGTTCAGACTTTTGGTTACGTTAGCTAGTGCATGAAGCTTGACAGAAGATAGCGAAGCTTCGAATGCGGAAGTTCCTAATCGACAGTGAGGTGAGACACCGCGCTATCTGACCGAGGGGGTCACTTCACGCCTCAAGGTATCTTGCTCCAATGGATATTCGTCCTCCGACTAGGAGGATCTTTGGCTTCACCGCGGCGTTCGGTGTCATCTCCACCCCAAGAAGTACGTCCCCGGTGGTGGGATTGGTTTGCTGGTGGCCGTGGCTTTGAACAGTGCATCAGCGATGGTGGAGAAGGTCTGGATCGCATTTTGAAATTTTCCGCGAGTTCCTTTTTGTAATTTGTAGGACAATGTTGTGTTTTCCAATTTTTATCTAGTCCTCTTTGTAATTGTAAACCCACCGTTATGAATGAAGCTTTGGGGTCCTTTGGACCCTTCTCTTGTTAAGAAAAGGGCCTTTACATGCTGGGGAATTTGGTCGTAGACAATGCCCCCAACATTCTCACCAACCTAATTTGTCCGCGGACCAAAAAACAACTGAATCTACTGCCTAGGTACTCGCAGTCACAGCTGAATTCCGGCAACCAGTCAGCAGCCAAACTATAGCACATTGACATTTCTTAAAATATGATTTTTTTTCGAAATGGATTTCTTAGAATAAGCATGGGCATTGTAAATTAGCTGCCGCATGTAAGCCTGTCCAGTTCATACGAAGATAAAAGAGCACGGATCCTGCGAAACCGGGGAACAGTCCTGAACATGTCGAGCTCAACACTCCAGCTAAAAACGAGGCCAAAAATTAAAGTCGCCTTTCTCTATTTTATGTCCCTTTTCCGTTTAGAAAAAAGAATCTCACTACCACACACGAGCAGCACACTAGCACTACAATACACTAGGCTACACGGGACAGATCCACGAGCGAGCAATCATGGACGCCGAGTGCGCGCGCGCGTGCGGCGCGGTGATCTGGAAGATCGGTGTTTTCTTGGCCGTCTCATACGGCGACGATTATTCTTAGAAGCAACGGCGCCGACGGACGCATGTGCAGGGCTAGCAGTACACTGTCGTCTTCATCTCCAGAGTAGCAGCAGTATGTTGTAATCGTATGGATGGATGCACAGCTTCTAGATCGAGGAGGCCCGAACGCGAGCAAGAAACCAAATTCTGCTGAGCTGCCCGATCGATCGACCTATCGTGCACTGTAGGCTATGGACCAGACGAATGCCGATTTTAGCTAGCTCCTCACGGCCGGCCTTACCTATCGCTTCATCGCCGGAAAAAGTGCCGTCCCTGGGCTCCAACGCTACAAATGTCTTGGCGTCCTCTTGTGAGCATGCTTATGAATTATGATCGAGGGGCAAGGCAAATAATGGTGGTGGTTGGAGGAGCTCGTCGAGAAAGATCCAATTGTTTTAGGGTTTTAGCTAGCTAGCCCGTACTGTACTGTACCCCAGAGCATGGATCAATCAAGTTGATACTATATATGCGAGTCTAGATTTCAGAAGCTGCTCCGTAGTAATCTAGTATAAAGTATAAACCCGTGAAACCTGATCCACTAAGAAGATGCTCCGTAGTACTAGTAATCTAGTGTAACCCCGTGAAACCTGTGGTTTTGCCACCCGAATACTTGCCAGAGCCACCTAATTGCCACCTAACTTGATCCACTGAGTCTCGTTTTCTATGTCTACGCTGGAACAACATGAAAACCAACCTACCGTCACTAGTACTAGCACTCAACCGCGGAGGATCCTGAAAATGCAGCAAAAGACTTTAGTATGCTATATATCAATATATGGGACAACAATTCACTTTTGATCTAGGGTGCATATGCTTCTGATTTCTGAAAAAATATTTTAAAATATCAGAAAAGTTTCGAACAAAAAATTCGCACGTACTCTATGCGCGCATGACAAGTTTCGCAGTAAACTGACGTATATTGTGTCGTGTGTAAAAAAGATAAGAAAATATCTCATGAAAAGCTTATTTTAAACACCAAATTTTATGTTTTTTTACACACGACACAAATATATCGGGTTTTTGAGAAACGACTTTGTGAGCATATAGAACGTTGAGAAGTACGCCGTCATTTTTTGTCGCATTTTTTTATGTTTTAAAATACGTCTAAAACTTATTTTAAAAACGAGGAGCATATGGGATCATAACTACCAGGCTAGTGCATCATTATTTTGTTTTCCAGAAACCAGAACCAACCAAGCTAGAGCCTAGAGGTCGGTGCCGATTGCCTCGTTCTGAGACCGGGCCTTTGATCCCAAGTCTACTTCATCCGTTGGAAATATTCCAACTTCGCAGCCGTCGCCTTCACCATCCTATAGCTACTAGGAGTAGGAGACTAGACGTTGATCGATCGTCCGTAGAAATCTTGGCGATCTCGACTTATATTTCCATAAGCAGGTCTCGATCAGCTCTGAACGTCGAATGCTTCAACAATCAACACACACTCACAGTGGCAGACCGTACCAGTCCACAGTCCATAGCCGAATCCTGCTATTCAGCACCTTCCGACGGCGACGTCGTCGTGTCCGGTACCCCTGCACTTTGCTCCGGTTTCCATCCTCTTCGTCAATCCCTGATCTATATCCACATATCACGGCCGATCTCGCAGCAGCTTCCTTGTTTTCCTAAAAAACAAAATGGAGAAAAAAATGCAGCTTCCTGTTTGCTGGTGCTAGCTAGAGTATAGTGAGCATGCATGTGAGTGCATGCAGCAGGAAGCTCACTAGAGACATCACATCGGGGCAGGCATAGTTCGTCGCAATCTGATATTCCGTATGTTGTGTTGTTGCCAATGGGCCACGCAAAGAGAGACTCGCATGCTAGCCACAACGAGAAAGTAAAAGAAGAGCTCTGAAATTCCGTATGTGTGTGTGTCCATAAAACGAATCGAACACGCAGACGATCGAGTTGGATCTGGTCGGTCTTTCTTTAGCCCCACGCACGATCCGACGGCTCCGGCGTTGCTGTTGCGTGACGTTACTTCTTCAATCGACAGGTGTGGCTGCGGTCCAAAAGACCCGTCCCTTCAAACTATGGCGGGGGAATCGCACGGCCACCGCCGTCGCCGCCGCTCCCACGGCAACGGCAAGCTGGAGCGATACACCTTTGCCCGTCCCGAGCTGGCCGTTTCTCTGGACCCTCTGTACAAACATGAAGCGCCCGCGCCGTTGGACGGGGGCAAATATACCACTGTTGGTGCTGTCCCGCTTCATTTTTTTGCTGCGATATTTTTTTTAGATCCACTGTAGCAATTCACAGATGCTGACACGATGCCACCGCCGCTCCCTCACCGGAGTTGGCATGCCGTTGTTGATAACAAACAAGAGGTTTTCATGCACGTACCCTTACGGACAACCGTTCTAGAGTTGAACTCGTCTATATTGAACCCTTGAATTGATCTAAATCTTCTGGCACTAACATGTACTAGCACGTATAAATAGAACGAGATCCACCGTTCCATAGGAGCAGTGACCAAACAATTTCCCGCTAACGAGGTGGACAAGAAGGCAGATATACATTATTCTTATCCCGCACAACGCTACCATAGACACCATAACGTTGCAACGATTGAGCAATATCTAACTTTAGGGACCTTACTAAAGAGCCGAGTGCAGGTCCGAGGTCACCACCCCCTTTTGCCGCAGGAGTGGCAAGTAGAGGAGGCGGGACGCATCGAATCTCGATTGATGATGACGGAGACGGGATAGATGGCGGCTGCGTTTAGGGTGGAACCATAGAGTGTCATCTTTTTCTTGTAGTTCTTGATCACATAATTTCTCTCTTGAATCAACTTTATCATAAAAGTGTTTCCCCAGCTCCCTGGTTACATTAACTAAACCATGTAGAGGCCTAGAATGACGGGAAATTAGAAGAACTGGAAATAAACATCCATGCCAACATCTTCTAGAGCCTATGAACAACATCTCATGACCCCAAAATAAGTTTAAAGAAACATGACACTAAAATGGAATAAGCCAAATCACAAGCATTTTGTCACTCAAAATCCTACCCTGCTTCTTCGGTCATCAGAAAATCAAGGTGCCGCAAGTCTTTGCCCCATGAACGCCTGCCCTCTTGACCTATAGAATCTTGACCGCCACCTTCACGAGTTATCTAAAATTTTTGTTGGAGAGTGCCAGGGTTCTGATTCCCGAAAATGAATTTTTAGGTCGGTATGAGAGGCAAAGTCCGACGGGTTTGCACACACATGGCGCAAGAGAGGTTCATGCCCCGAACAATTGGGGTAAAGATCCTACTTCATGTGGGTTGTTTTGATTTGCATTTGTTATCAGTTTATTTTCTTATTTTTTGTTATCTAATCGTGGTCGTTGCTGACCATCCCTAACGGCAGAAGCTGCGGAAATCCGATTGACGGCGGCGGCGGCCGGCCAAAACGGAACATATGTATCAGCTGGTTCATATACGCGCCATGTACGCACCAGCAACATGCATGCGGGCCTGATCTGATGCGTGTTCAAGGATTACATCATGTACGCATCAGCCGTTGGCCTAGACGCAAGTCTAGCTGCACAGCCGCCTGCGGTTGCCGCCGATCTGGATACTCGTTGACGGGAAGCTGTGCAGGGCTTCAAGATTGGTTTCTCCTCGATAGCATCTAGACTGCCCAAGTTCCGGATAATCTTCACCCGCGGTATTCATGGACAGCGCAAGGCGCTCCTAGACCTCCGGATCGAAGGGGATCCGGCCATGAGCGACCGCAGATATCAGCTTATGTGGATTTGTGGACTCGTGTTGCGAAATCCCACTTCATCGGCCTCGACCGCCGAACTCCACTGGGCGGCCTATGCCCGGAGATTGATGGATATGGTGATTTTCGACGTGCACACCTATGTTTTTATCTGACCGTTTGGTTTCAGAGGGAGCGTTTCGAAGCTCTGCTGGCTGTTAATATCATGGAACACGTTTTCTTGTTCCATGATGCTGGTAGAGAATATCATCGAATGCGAGATATGTGGATTAGCAATGGTGGTAGTATTTGTGGCGATGAGAAATTGGCTGGGTGATTCGTGACTTGGAGCAGTGGTATGTAAGTGGGGGCGACTGTATATGAGAAGTCCAAAGTCTAATCTTTCAGGGTGAAAATCTAAGGTCTGGCCTTAATTGGTTGTGCCTGGCAATGGCCTTGTTGAAGACATTGTTTTGAGAGCGAGGACTTTCTTCAGGGTGAAAACCTGAGATCTATGATCGAGCGACGACAGCGCTTGTGCACTGTTCCCTTCTTGAAGGCGTCGCTTTTGAAGAAGCTGGACTTCTGGTACTGTCTTGGTGGTGTTAGTACTTCTGTTCTAAGGAATATATCACTATAGCGAGACTTTTTTTTATTTCTTCTTTTTTTGGCTGTATGCATCCGTAATGTCGCTCGGGTAATGCGTTGTTGCAGAGGCTGAGTGTAATTGGTATCTTTACGATATTAATATATATTCTTTATCGAAAAAATATAACTACTGTCGGATATGCTTACGCCATAGGAAAATGAAGTGACATTCGGCCATGAAAAAACAAATGAAGGTAGGGAAAATCCCACTTAATTACACCTGGTACACTCTAGAACCTTATGGTTTACAATCACATATAATATATAAAGCTATACAATTGAATTTAAGAAAGTTGTAGGGAGAATTCATAATATAATAACAAATTAAAATGGTATTTGCGGGATAGTTCATCCGTACATATATCCACTTCCAAATTAAGTCCTTATTTATCTCAAATCTACGAGGACTTGGATTGATGAAAGTTTCTAAAGAAAACGTCTCAAAAGAGAGAAACTCACAAATATATCAGTAATAATAATGTTAAAAATATTTGAGGTTTGCTTTAAAAAATATTAGTATTGTTGAATAATAAAATTGTGTCTTATATTTACCAAAAATATTTTTTTGAACATTGCTGTCAAGTGTAATAGAAAACTATAATAAACAAGGCTATACAATTAGATAACAAGTATAAAAAAATGAACTAGTTCATGAGAGTTTTGGCACCGGTCCAGATGGACATGTTACCTAGATTAGTGATTATTCAGTGCAAATTGATTGGCTTATCGTGCATAAGCACTTGAAGAATACAATGTGATTGGTCAGACGTTTCGTACGCATGGCAACATCAGTAATTACCGGCGATGGTGAGACTGTCGTGGTAGGAGATGGAGGCATTACACGGAAGAATTAATCTGAATGAACTCAATAAAAATAGTTGGGAAATCCGCTTTACATATACCTGTTTTCACATCTCATTTGTACGAGTCCAGATCCGTCTCATCAATAAAATGATTTCATGATGGTTCAATAATGTCTTTTAGCAGGTTTCTTTCCTTCTATACCGTGACTCTTTCCATTTAAGTGTCTCTAATTATGGAAAAGTAATTATGTGAAAGACAATATTAGCCCTTGAGAAGGTAAAGTCGTCTCTTACCGTAATAGATCATCTCAGCCACTAGATCAACTAAAATGACAAGTAATTTATAATTGGGAGATTCTTAGGGCATGTACAATGGAGTAATGTCAGCCTTTCCTTAAGATTATCACGTCAGATGATGACTTAGTTGGAGAGAGAATGCAGAAAGATAAGTCTGTCTTACCTTAGCTAAGGGATGATCTCTTATGGAATAAGGGAAGACTATTTTCCCCGTTGTACTGCATGTCCTCCCTTACCCATATAATTTGTTACCAAAATTTAATTAATTATATTAATTGCTAGGGATGAAAATAATAGACAATGTGTTATACCAGTATTATTTATTGTCTTCTTTAAATGACGTGGAGGGCTAAAAGAAGACGTGCCTTCCCTAACATTGTATATTCCCTTAAAAGTTTTCTTACCTTTTTACTGCAGAATTTTGTAAGAAAAATCTCTAACATCTAGAATACCATGAAAAAAATGAGATTGACCTACTTTCTTCTTAATATCTACCGGCAAGTTTATCTTACAATATTTTTCTAAAAGTAACTTCTGCCATAAACCTTATTTATTTTCTAATTTGTTTAGCCATTTGCTTAAAGACAAATATTCATAACCTCTAAGTCAACCATTCCCAAACCCCCTTGATCAAATTTTCCAATTAACAAAATGGCACTTCATATTATCTTCCTTATCCCGCCATAATATTTATTTTCTTCAGAAATGAGCCTAGCTCAATTGGTTAGGAAAGTGGATGTACAACTCAGCCACTCAGGTTAAGTCTCCACAGACGAATATTTTTTGGATTATTATTATTAAAAAATCACTAGTTTGTACTTGTTACTCTTGAGATTAGAACTGATTTCCACATATAATTTCTTTCCAATGAAAATAGTGTATTGTGACAAATATATGACACATGCTATTGTAGAGTAAAATCTCTACAACGAGATCATTTTTTTATAATAGACACTTTGTTGCTTAAAATATTTAAGAATTACACCCGGCTTCTACATGACTAATATACACACTGCTGCTCAAATCCAACCGAACAAACATAAAAAGAGGCACAATACAAGTAAAATTATTGGAGAAAACATCCATGTGGTAAAATAAAACAAAACCAAAGGAAATAGGGTAAATCCACTAGAAGGTACATATGGAAGCCTTTTACGCAAAGTGTTAGTTGCACATAAGCACACTTTCATTTTCTAAAAAATATAAAACTCTTTCAAATAAATCAACAGAGAAATATACACATACGTATGCACATCCACTATGGACGCTACAATTTCTGTAAAAAATAGGTTATGTTTTGATCTATAGAAAAAGACTAATATTGGCAAAAAAGAGTTTTATATTGCTACTACATACAACCATAATTTTTTCTATTGTCCAAATAAAACAGATTTTCCCCAAAACTAAATATACAACGTGTATTAGGCATTCACGGATTTTTTTTGATATTTTGGAACTTAAAAGTTTAATTTTTGAAAATTTTAATATCTGGGTGCACTGGTGCCCAGGTGCTGCAAAAACTCACTCAACGTTTTATGATTGTATTCTAACGAATCCATACTTCTGTTGTCAGAATTTTCGAAGTGTTTTATGAATTTTTGTTGTATTACAGAGAGGCAAGTACAAGACATCAACTACTTTCTACAGCTGGAAAATATGGCCAATCTTACACTTATCAATGGATTGCCGGGTTGGTTGAATACATCTCTTAAATTGGAACATCTTTGAATAGTTTCGAACATGCGCGGATAGGATCGAGTAGGACACTTGGATGGGCAGTATCGTCATAAGAAATGAACTACTCTTGGCTAGCCCATACTCCCATATGTCGCGCGCGCGCCCTTATATACACACCCCCTGCGATAGCCAAGCCAGCCAGCCCTCACCCGCGCAGCGACAGTGCGACACACGCACACTCAGCCAGCCATGGGACGCCGCACGCACGCCGTCCAAGCTGCCCCGGCGGCAGCGTTGTTGCTAGTCTTCGTGCAGCTGCTCGCGTCGTCGTCGCGCGTCGCCGTTGCCGCCGACCCGCCCTTCTCCTGCGGCGGGCCGTCAAACGCGCCGTTCTGCGACCGGAAGCTGCCGATCGAGCAGCGCGCCGGGGACCTGGTGTCGAAGCTGACGCTGGAGGAGAAGATCTCGCAGCTCGGCGACGAGTCGCCGGCCGTGGCCCGGCTGGGCGTGCCGGCGTACAAGTGGTGGTCCGAGGCGCTGCACGGCGTGGCGAACGCCGGGCGCGGCATCCACCTCGACGGCCCGCTCCGCGCCGCCACCAGCTTCCCGCAGGTCATCCTCACCGCCGCCTCCTTCAACCCGCACCTCTGGTACCGCATCGGTCAGGTACACATACGCACGCTTAATTCGTACTCTTTCATCTCATCACAGCTCTGTTTTCTTCGATACGTACCATTTCATACGAGTATTTCTAGACTTCATATGAGTATCTCTAGAGAGGCTCGGCCGTAGTCATCTTACGCAATACGCGTGCGTCCAAGGGATCGTGTGCTGATATTTTTTTTAGGACATTTGCGGTGATAACGATGATGATTAGAAGACAAGAGGGTTTTATCAATGTAAGAAGAGCAAAAAGTGTACCTTTGGTCCTAATTTCAGTTCAGGAGGCAGAGGAATTAAGTATTGAGTCTGTTAGTGTAATGCAGCACGAAGTAGCCCGAAAGCTGGTAAACCATCACCAACCGGGTATACCACTTTTGGTTTTTGAACACCTAACTACCGGTACGAACGTGGTAGGTGCATGCAGCTTTTGAGTTTGTCAAAACTCGAAAGTGTGCTATCTGTAATTCTATAGTGAGCTTCTAGAACGAGAAATACCATGATGAACACAAACGGAAAAAGTGTACGAAATGGCCAGAAAACAGAGCAACCGAATCAGCAACCAGAGGAGTATCTTCTGAACTTCATGATGTTCCCTGACCTCAGGTGATCGGGACGGAGGCGAGAGGCGTCTACAACAATGGGCAGGCGGAGGGGCTCACCTTCTGGGCGCCCAACATCAACGTGTTCCGTGACCCGCGGTGGGGCAGGGGCCAGGAGACCCCCGGCGAGGACCCGACGATGACCGGCAAGTACGCCGCCGTGTTCGTCCGGGGCGTTCAGGGGTACGGCATCGCCGGCCCCATCAACTCCTCCGACCTCGAGGCCTCCGCCTGCTGCAAGCACTTCACCGCCTACGACCTCGAGAACTGGAAGGGCGTCACCCGCTTCGCCTTCGACGCCAAGGTACCACAGCCGCTGTCCCGACGCCATTGATGGCAGGCAGCTTCATACGCACTCACGGTTGATGGTCGTCGTCAGATTCTTTCTTGGAAGTCTGAATTTTGATCATATGCGAAAATTTGTTCAGGTGACAGCGCAGGATCTCGCGGACACGTACAACCCGCCCTTCAAGAGCTGCGTCGAGGACGGCGGCGCCAGCGGCATCATGTGCTCATACAACCGCGTCAACGGCGTGCCGACCTGCGCCGATCAGAACCTCCTCACCAAAACCGCGAGGGGGGATTGGGGGTTTAACGGGTAAGAAGATTGAGTGAAGAAGTGCTAGTTTCATTATTTGACCAGGACCCGTTACTTCAGAAAAGACTGCCTAATTTATACAGAGAAGACTAGCCTAATTATTCAGAAAAGACTTGCCTAATTATTCAGAAAAGAAAGAATAGCTTGCGTAGTGAGTGAGTAGTGTCTGACGCTTGCAAGTTTCATCTGTTGACCAGATACATCACTTCAGACTGTGACGCCGTGGCCATCATCCATGACGTCCAAGGATATGCCAAAGAGCCTGAAGATGCAGTTGCAGATGTGCTCAAGGCTGGTATGAGCTTTTTCATGACTCTAGCTAGTTGTCAACCATACATGTCACATGACCTGCTACAGTTTCTCAAATATGAGTCATTCCACTGCATATGATTCAAGTTGTTGTGACGTATCAAGATTGGAACACTGTGGGCAGTTAGGATATCATAATAACTGAAAACTAAGAGCATGGCAAAATGCATAGAGGTTAGGTTAGGCCACTGAACCGCAACCAAAAGTTGATTTGGTGGGTTTTATAACAGTTTTGTTTTTCACTGCAGTGCTACAGCTCTCTATTTTTTCCTGATTTAGTACTTAAATCCAATCAGAAATAGTTAATGGCATGCAATGGAACATCATGATATCATCCAGCTGCGAGCTGTCCCTTACAAAAGGAAGACCACCTCATCATTCAATTGCAGAAGTTTTTGAACTGCTTATGCTGTGTGCTGGCGTTAGATGGCACAAGGGCACAAGTCAACAGTGACAGTCCAAATCGACCAAACCAATAATGCAAAAAACCCACACAGCTGCAGCAATAAATAAATAAATCATGGACTTAAAACAAAGAACGCGGCTAGTTGTAGGGTGGGTAGAAAAATGATGACCAAAAACCGAAACCGAAAAGAACGATCAAAGAATTGGGTCATTAGCTCATAGTAACCGAATGGACCGAAGTTTATATAAGAGCCGTCATTCTCAAGAATCATGTGATGCACGTGAGCTATGGTTGTTGAATATTCCTCAAACTATGATTACGTTTTTGTTTGGAATTCTTGAAACTTTATTCATGCCACTTGTTAATAATATATGTATTGGAAAATGTCCAAAACACCACTGAAATCATACAATTATTTTACTAAATAATGTTCAAGTTTTGTGTTGACTACATAGACCACATTGTTCGGTCATGACCGAACATGAAACCAAATTTTTAGGTACGAGTATATTTCAGTCTTTATTTTTAGAGGACAAAATTTAAAATAGATCGAAATACAAAGGTCAAATTGTCGGTCATGACCGAACGCCCACCCCTGGTTGTGGGTCAAAATTAACTTCATTCTCAGTCACCCAATCTTATGTGTAAGTCATGGGCAACTTGGAAAAAAATGTGCAATTTGGAAAAACATGTGTTACTGCACGTCCATGTGCAATTCTCACATGTATGAATCATGATGCAAATCAAACAGCATAAGTGTCGACCTAGAACTAAGTTAATTCTTAGTTGAACTATACTAGCAAAAGGGTAAACGTGGCTAATTCTTGCTCCACCTAACTAGCTTAATTCCCGATCATCTAAGTTCATCTTCAATTACTATGCAACTTGAAAAAAAAATTGTGAAATCATGTAATCTTTACGTGCATGAATCACGATACAAATCTAACGGTACTACAGTTGACCTAGAGCTAAGTTAATTCTTGATGGACCTAGAACTAGCAATAGGGTGAACAGTACAAACATGCTCAAATTACAAGGAAACAATCTGTAACCTATAACCATTTCAGGAATGGACGTGAACTGCGGCGGCTACGTGCAGACGCACGGCCTCTCGGCAATCCAGCAAGGGAAGATCACGGAGCAGGACATCGACAGAGCCCTCCACAACCTCTTCACCATCAGGATGAGGCTGGGCCTCTTCAACGGCGACCCCAAGTACAACCGGTACGGCAACATTGGCGCCGACCAAGTGTGCAAGCAGGAGCACCAGAACCTGGCCCTGCAGGCGGCGCAGGACGGCATCGTCCTGCTCAAGAACGACGGCGGCGCCCTCCCCCTGTCCAAGGCCAAGGTCTCGTCCATCGCCGTCATCGGGCACAACGCCAACAACGCGTCGATACTGCTCGGAAACTACTTTGGCCCTCCGTGCATCTCCGTCACGCCGCTCCAGGCGCTCCAGGCGTACGTCAAGGACGCCAGGTTCGTCGCCGGATGCAACGCGGCCGTCTGCAATGTGTCGAACATCGGCGACGCGGTGCACGTCGCGAGCTCGGTGGACTACGTTGTGCTGTTCATGGGGCTTGATCAGAACCAGGAGAGGGAGGAGGTTGATCGGCTCGAGCTGGGGCTTCCCGGGATGCAGGAAAAGCTCATCAATAGCGTCGCTGATGCGGCGAAGAAGCCGGTGATCTTGGTGCTGCTTTGCGGTGGCCCGGTGGACGTGACATTTGCCAAGAACAATCCCAAGATTGGCGCCATCGTCTGGGCTGGGTACCCCGGCCAGGCTGGGGGCATCGCCATTGCCCAAGTCCTCTTCGGCGAGCACAACCCCGGTGGGAGGCTACCGGTGACGTGGTACCCGAAGGAGTTCACGGCCGTGCCAATGACGGACATGCGAATGCGCGCCGACCCGGCGACGGGCTACCCTGGGCGCACCTACAGGTTCTACAAAGGCAAGACAGTGTACAACTTCGGCTACGGTCTCAGCTACTCAAAGTACTCCCACAGCTTTGTATCCAAGGGCACAAAGCCAACATCCATGACCAGCATCGACGGCCTCAAGGCGATTGAGTCGACGGCGGGCACCGTGAGCTACGACGTGGAGGAGATCGGCGCCGAGGCGTGCGACAAGCTCAAGTTCCCGGCGCTGGTGAGGGTGCAGAACCACGGGCCCATGGACGGCAGGCACCCGGTGCTGCTGTTCCTGCGGTGGCCGAACGCGACCGACGGGCGGCCGGCGAGCCAGTTGATCGGGTTCGAGAGCGTGCACCTGAAGGCGGCGCAGGCGGCGCATGTGGAGTTCGAGGTGAGCCCCTGCAAGCACTTCAGCCGGGCGGCGGAGGACGGCAGGAAGGTGATCGACCAGGGGTCGCACTTCGTTGGGGTCGGCGAGGACGAGTTCGAGATGAGCTTCATGGCTTGAATATGCTAACATCCTTGTGTGTTCATGGGATGATGCTTTTTGTTCATGGGGGCGAAATATAATTCTCAGTCGAATGAGAATTATTCTTAATGAAGTCACCGCATCTTACAGTGTTGTGCCATGTCAAAATAATTGGTACCGTAAACTAATCTCTTAGTTACAATTCATTTTAAACCTGAAAAAATCTTACTTGCAACCCACTTAAATCTAACGATTGTTTTGTGAGACACTAGCACGACTCATGTATGTAAATACAACGATTGTTTGTTTGATCTCGAACTAAAATCTAAGTTGACTCAGAAATAACAAAACTGTTTGATTATATATATTTAAAGGTGGCGCCACCAGAGGGCGAGGAAGGGCAGCCACCCCAGATCCGCTACCTGTCGTGGAGCAGGCGCCCCCCAGTCAGTCCGGAGTTTCAGCAGGCAGTAACGGTGGCCCCATTCGCAACCTGCTAAAAAATTTCTCGAATAGGGGGAGATGGGCCAGACTTAGGCCAAATTTGGGAGACAAACCTGTGGTCATCCCCATCCAAACATGTACCCAATCTGACCTAGCGATTTGATATGATTAGTCTAAACGCTCCTACAATCTTCACCTCGGCTCGATAGAAATTTTGCTCCGCCCGTTTTCCGCAAGACACCCGGCTTGGTCCCGTACGGGACTGAGCTCCATATATCATTGATGACAAACGGAGCACATACAAAAATCAGGCTTATGCACAAAAAGCAAAAAAGTACTAACCGAGAAGTAAACTACTAGGGGCCGCAACGCCGCAGCAGCTAGCGTTTACTGAGATATGAGGTTTTATATATTCATAAAACCAAACAAGCTAAGATCAGCGCCATCAAATCTAGCACCACCGTTTTTTTTTTACCAAAGTTGTGACGCTCCAAAATTGGCACCTTGCGGATCGTAGCGATCATGCCACAATCCACACGATGTCACTTTAGAAACGCACCACCAAGCGTCTCGTGCACGTTGCAACATGCACGTGATGCGGGTGGAATCAAGTAGCAGCATTACATAAGTTCACGATAGAACCCACAAAAGAATATATAATCCACTCATCCTCGGATCCGGAGGAGACACTGCCGTAGCGAGCGGTGAAGTTCTCTTCAGAATAGTTGCTGATGCTATCGGAGTTATCTTCCGATCCAAAGTCTGGAAGAAATTGATCTGATGACGCCTTGAAGTCAAAGTTTTCCATGATTTTGTCGAATGAACTGACGATAATTTTCTTGCTTTCCGCAAGTTTGGTGCTGACCAGTGAGTTTTCCTTGCTGCAGGAGCCAACGGAAGTTTCCAAAGTTGTCGCTGATGCAGTTTTGTTAGCCGACGGACCCGAAGAAATCAGATCTAAAAGGCAAAGAGTTTCCAAGGACCCGGCGCAACTTCTGGCCATTAGATTCATCTCTTGATCAAGGTTTCTGAAGATCGAATCTAGGGTGGGTGGGTGTGGTCAAAAGTCGACGGAACCAAAAGAGATCTGGCTTTCATCAACCATCGAGTTGCTTTGTGATGCAGATGAAAATGCAGTCGAATCCATGAATCCACGCCCAAGGTCCCCATGGTCAGCGCCTATTGACGAGGGTGAATCTCGACAATGTCCTAGATGAAGGACTTTAGATCGGGGGAAGAGGGCGTCAGATGAATTCGAAGGTAAAGTTTAGAAAAACAAAGCATAACTTGTGATATTATTGAGACAAAGCTAGGGTTACAAGCTAAATCTCGAAGTCTTCCTGGCCAGCCTCTCCTGGCCACTTTATATAGGTGGCCAGGTCTCGAGGTTCTGGTCGGGTTCTATACAAATTCACCATCTATGCCGGTTCACATATTAAATTCCTTATTCGAATACAACATTCATCGGCTCCTATCTTGGGCCTTAATTAGTGTGGGCCTTAACTCGAATATATCCCAGGGGTACCAATGCCATGGGCCCTGGCAGGCGTGATGACCCACAAGTATAGGGGATCGCAACAGTCTTCGAGGGAAGTATTACCCAAATTTATTGATTCGACACAAGGGGAGCCAAAGAATATATGCAAGCCTTAACAGATGAGTTGTCAATTCAGCTGCACCTGGAAACAGTCTTACTCGCAGCGGTTTATCAGTAGCAACAGTTTTATAGCAGTGACAGTAGGAAAATAGTAACAGCAGTAGTGAAATAGCAGCAATAATAGTAGCAGTTGTAAGCAGTAGGAACAAATACTGTAGGCATAGGGATGGATAACGGGCGTTGCATGGATAAGATAATTCATGAAATCAATGAGGTATGGGCATTGCAGATAAATAATGATAAAGCATCCTAGTACAAACAATCATAGGCATGTGTTCCTTATATAGTCGTACGTGCTCACAAGGAGAAACTTGCACGACATCTTTTGTCCTACCAGCCTGTTGCAGCAGGGCCTCAAGGGAATCTACTGGTAATTAAGGTACTCCTTTTAATAAAGTACCGGAGCAAAGCATTAGCACTCGGTGAACACATGTGATCCTCACATCATAGCCATCCCCTCCGGTTATCCCAATTTCTGTCACTTTGGGGCCTCGGGTTCCGGACAACAATATGTGTATACAACTTGTAGGTAAGACCATAAACAACAAGTATCATCATAGAAATAATAACATGTTCAGATCTGAAATCATGGCACTCGGACCCAAAGTGACAAGCATTAAGCACAACAAGTTGCAACAATGTCATAGGCACTAAATAAAGATACTAGGCACTATGCCCTATCAATCTCATATCAAATTACATGAACAATCTCATCCAATCCCTACCATCCCCTCACCTACAGCGGGGGAATTACTCACACATGGATGGGGGAATCATGGATGGTCGATGGAGGAGCGTCGGTGGTGATGGTGATGAAGATCTCCTCTGAATCCCCGTCCCGGCAGGGTGCCAGAACGGAGTTTCTGGTTCCGAATCGCGGTTTCTGATGGCGGCGGCGCAGCGGAAGTCTATCTGGGAAAAACGCCGTCTCTCTGATCTTAAGTCATCAGGGGGTATATGTACGCGAGAGAGGAGGTCGAGAGGCAGCCTGGGGCCACCTCACACAGGGGTGGCGCGGCCAGGGCTGGGCCGCGCCGCCCATGTGTGACGGCTCCTCGAGCCACTTCTCCCTCCGGTCTTCTGGCTCCGTGGGTCTTCTGGTGAAATATGATTTTTGGTGATTTTTCCCGAATTTTTACTGGAAGTTGAATTTCTGCACAAAAACGAGACACCAGAGCAATTCTGCTGAAAACAACGTCAGTCCGTGTTAGTTGTATTCAAAACACACAAATTAGAGGGGAAACAATAGCAAAAGTGTTCGGGAAAGTAGATATGTTTTGGACGTATCAACTCCCCCCAAGCTTAGCTATTTGCTTGTCCTCAAGCAATTCAGTTAACAACTGAGAGCGATAAAAGAAACTTTCACGAACACATTTGCTCATATGATGTATATATACTAACCTATGTGATCAAGTATTCAGGCAATTCATAATAAGAAATATGCAACTAATGTAACCTCATAGTCAAGCAAGCTATGAAAGAGTGCCAATGCACTAATAACAAGTAACATGTGCATAAGAAGCTACAAGATTGTAATATGCATAAATGATATGAAAGAGTGGTATCCCACTTGCCTTTATTTGTAGAGCAAAACATAAATGCTGAGGCACCTCTGAAGTCCAAGGGAAGACTAGAAGTAGAAATATCAAAGATACAAGCATCATAGTTATACCACAATTAACCGTATTCTGGGACAAGCACATTACACTAAGAATAACAGCTATGCTCTCAAGAAGTGCTTAAAGTTAGAAGATGGTGACTCAACATAAAAGTAAACGAATGGCCCTTCGCAGAGGGAAGCAGTGATTTAGCATGTGCTAGAGCTTTTCATTTGTAAAACAGAGATAAAAGTTTCTTTTGAGAGGTGGTTGTTCTATGTCAACGACTAGCAATGGGGACTTACTATCTTCCATAATAAACAAGTGAGAGCGGTTCCGAGTTCTTTGAAATTTGGCACATTGGTGCTCTTTTTATAAAGCTTTGACACTCCTCCCCACCTTTTCCTTTCTCAAACCATGGCTAACCGATTCCATCGGGTGCCCACCAACTTTCACAATCCTTTGGAGGAGTGCCCTTTTTTTTTCCTTTTAGAATTAAGATTATAATGGTCTGACCAGCTTTCATGCAAAGTTAATGACGAGCAGATGAAGCTGCCTAGTCGAGAGGTACTTAATTTAATATGGAAGATAGCAATTCCGACCACTACGTCCCCATGAGCTAAAAATAGTGGCACAAAATGAGAAGTAGTTGAAAGTTTTGAAAGGTAGCACATGAAAATTTACTTGGAATGGCTTACAAATACCATGTATAGGAATTTATAGTGGACTCTTTGGAAGACTTGGTTTTTGGTGATTGGATGCACGAGTAGAGCTCATACTCAGTACAAGTGAAGGCTAGCAAAAGACTGGGAAGCGACAATCGAGAGAGCAATAACTATCATAATCATGCTTGCGACAAAACAAAATTAATATAGGCATAAAAATGATACAAGAACTCTGAGGCAATTTAGATCATCGAGGCTTAATTGACTTTTTGTTCAGTCATATGCATGCTTGAGCATGTGCCAAGTCGATTCAAATGAAACATCCAGAGGTGGATACCACAATACCATACCATACTATGAATAAACAATGCATGCAAGCATCTACATGACATGCTACAGGCTAATAGTAGATTGAAACTAATCATATGAGAGCAAGAACTACAAAGCGTCCATGAGATGACATATACCTTACATGAACTGACTAAGCATGTCCACATAGATGAGTATATGTACAAAAATGAAAACAAATAGAGTTCATACCAGCCTCTTACCACCTCTCGGATTGTCATATGTCGTCATTATTGCTCTTCACTTGTGTGGCTTGAATAATATAAAGTGAATACCAAGCTCCAATGGAGTAATGGGAGACTGAACTCTGCAACAAACTTTACAAAACAAAAGAAGAACAACAAATATTTTTGGGGTTTTCAATTTTTGAAACAAAAGCAGAAGGAAATAGCAATCAAAGCAAAATATTTTTGGGTTTTTCAAGTAGCAAACCAAAATAGCAAGTAAAGCAAACCAAAGGTAAAGAACTAAAGAACCAAATAGAAAGAAACAACGGAAATATTTTTGGTCTTTTTGTGTTTTGGAAGAAATGAAAACAAGAACGAGACAGTAAAGAAAGCGAAACATGAATATACAAAGGACCGACAGAATATGATATATAGATGAGTGAATTGTCGGCGTACCTCCCCCCAAGTTTAGGCTTTTGGCCTAAGTGGAGATCAATGCCGGCTCTGGTAGCTGCTCCAAGCCGGTGGGTCATCATAGGTGTAATCGTACCCCGGTTCTTGCGAAGATGAAGCTGATGGCGCATAATCATAAAAAGGCCGCGCATATGGAAAATTCATGGTGTTGGAGGGCCGTCCTGACTCCTCAGTGCCCTCTTCATCACGCACAGGAGGCGGGTGTTCCTCCACGTACGCATCAAGCTCATCCTCTGTAAGCGACCATCCATTCCTGCGATCAAGGTTAAACAAAAGAGGTGCAGGCAAACGGATTGATCGTTCAGTCTTTACTACCTTCCAGGTAGTCTTCTTGAAAAAGGTTAGCTCAAATGTTAAATTAATTAAACTAGCAGGAGGAGAAATAAACTTATGTTGAACCATAGCATCAAGACCAAGTCTCTCTTCAGGGAATGGCAAATCTAGAAAATGCGGTAACACACCATGAAAAGCTAACAGGCGTGAAGCTATAAGCCCTCACAAACTCCCCCTTTCTCACGGTTAATATCTAGACGGAAAGCTATTAAGGCACCCAAATGATAAGTCCTATCATGCCTTAGAGCAGCAGCAATAAAAGCTAGATCATGGAGAGACAATTTACTTGCAGATTTTCTAGCAAGAACACATTTGGTAATGAAGAAGGCAAAATATCGAATGGATGGGAGATGAATGTTTCGAATTTTACCACCCTCTCCTGTGAAGCTTCTTCCTTGGCAAATCTCCTCGTAAAGTTCTAACAAATGCCTTGGTTGTCCCCTTATCTTTTCGAGCGATCCCCACTGTGGTACTCTAATAGCTGTACAGAAAACATCAAGAGGCAAGTCCACAGATTTGTTATAAATTTTATAATGAACCATGGGGTTAGAAGCGGACCAACTAAATCTGAAGTCCTGCACCACAGACATTGTTAGCTTAATATATTGGGTAGGTTCACCCTCAACAAAATATTCTAATCCTACATTAGAAAGCAAGGTTTGAAAATCTTGTAGGATTCCAGCTGCACTCAAGAATGCTGAGCATGGATAGAGTGAGGGAAAAACCTTCCCTTCACGGTGTACTTTCATAACATCATGCACTTCTAGTTCATGTTGAGGGAGTTGATATGCATTCCCCTCCATTTCGGAGAGCAAATGATCCAAGTTTCAGCTGAAATGCTGGGCTGAGCAAGGAGATCGAGAAATCCAAGCAAAGAACAGCAAGAACTCGAGCTTGGGCAAATGGGTCGGTGTTTTTCGGGAGAGAGAAAGAGCTGGGGAAGAAGAGATGAGTGAGTGGCCTGGTGGGGCCCCCTCACACATGGGTGGCGCGGCCAGGGCTGGGCCGCGCCACCTGTGTGTGAGGTGGCGTGGCTGCCCCACCTGGCGCCTCCCAGGTGTCTCTCTGCCCCATTTTTGACATAAAAATTTATAAAGAATTTTCTGGAATTTTTCGAGAAACTTAATTTTCGAGGATTTTTCAGAAATTGGCATATCGATAAGATTCGGAAAAACGAGGATGAAAAGATTACAAGCAAATCAAAACTAAACATGCAGCAGCTCCAAGATGCTCTTAATCATGCAACTAAACTGAAGAAATAAAATTTGATGAAAGTAAATACAAGTAAGATGGAGTGAAAGCGGTGAAAACGAAGTTCCGTTCATATAAAATCACTTTGTTAACAAGGTTGATCAAGTCTTGTTACCAAACTAACTTTTTATGAGGCAAAACCTTGCACTTCACTTAATGCTTATGTTACCTCAACTTTGATAGGTATAGCCCCAACCATAACAATTTGGTATTCTTCCTTGGGCTTTCGCTCTGAACAAATAATTTGACCAACTTTGATGGTCTCAACATGCTTGATTGAATTAAGAGCATTCCTCCTATCAATCTTCTTGGGAAAATAAACTGTATATTCTTTGTCATTAACATTAAAAGTGACTTTTCCTTGGTTGCAATTGATAACAGCACCTGCAGTGTTTAGAAAAGGTCTCCCAAGAATAATAGACATATTATCATCTTCAGGCATTTCCAACACAACAAAATCAGTTAATATCAAACAGCTGTTAGCAACCTGAACAGGAACATTCTCACATATACCAATAGGAATAGTAGTAGACTTATCAGCCATTTGCAAAGATATATCAGTCGAAACCAATTTTTCTAAATCAAGTCTCTTATAAAGCGAAAAAGGCATTACACTAACTCCAGCTCCCAAATCACATAAAGCAGTTCTAACATAGTTGTTTTTAATGGAGCAAGGAATAGTCGGTATACCTGGATCTCCAAGCTTCTCTGGAACTTTACCATCAAAAGAATAATTAGCAAGTAGAGTGGAAATTTCCTCACTAGGAATTTTCCTTTTGTTAGTGACAATATCTTTCATATATTTTGCATAAGGAGGCATTCTAATAGCATCTGTCAAAGGAATTTGCAAAAATAAAGGTTTCATCCATTCACAAAACCTGTTGTAGTGTTCCTCTTCCTTGGACTTGTGTTTCTTACTAGGAAAAGGCATTGGCTTCTGTACCCAAGGTTCTCTCTCCTTACCATGCTTGTTGGCGACGAAGTCTTCTTTGGTGTACTTTACATTTTTATCACTCTTTTCCGGTTCTTCTTCAACTTCTTCTTTATCTTCCTCTTTATCAGAAGCATCTCCTGGTTCAGTTTCAGCATCAGAAATAGAAACACTGTTAGGATCTTTACCTGCATCAGAGGATTCTGCAGTTGTTTTATGCTTCTTCTTCTTCTTGGAAGGAGTATCATCACTTGAAGTACGTTGAGAATCTTGCTCGATCCTCTTAGGATGTCCTTCAGGATATAATGGGTCTTGAGTAGCAGCACCACTTCTTGTGCGAATTTCACATGCTTGCTTCTCTTTTGCAGCACTAACTAGCAAGTCTTTTTGCACCTTGGTAAGCTGATCAACTTGTGTTTGAACCATTTGAAAGTGTTTAGCAAGTATCTTCACATCATTTGCGGTTCTCTCCACAATATCCTGCAACTTGTTAATAACTCTAGAATTTTCCAGCAGATGATTATGCACCATTCTATTAAAATTCTCTTGCTTAACAATAAAATTATCAAATTCATCTAAGCATTGATCAGGAGGTTTAGTATAAGGAATATCTCTTTCATCAAAGCGTTGGAGAGAGTGTACCTCAATAGTTGATGAGCGAGGGATTGGCTTACATAATTCTTCTATAGGAGGTAAATTCTTCACATCTTTGGCCTTAATACCTTTCTCCTTAAGAGATTTCTTAGCTTCCTTCATATCTTCATCATTTAATTCAATTATCCCTCTCTTCTTCGGCGTAGGCTCTGTAGATGGCCCAGGAGTTGGTGCTGGTGTTGGCTCAACTAAAGTCCAATCATCATGATTCCGGCTTATTTTAGCCATTAATTCTTCAGCTTCAGCTAGAGTTCTTTACCTGAAAACACAACCAGCACAACTATCCAAATATGACTTAGATTCATCCGTTAGTCCATTATAAAATATATCAAGGAGTTCATTTTTAGGCAATGGTTCTTTAGGCAAAGCTCTAATTAAAGAACAAAACCTTGTCCAATATTCAGGCAACTTCTCTCTTTTTCCCTGTTCAAAATCAAAGATTTTCTGCAAAGCAGCATGCTGAGCACTAGCGGGAAAATATTTCTGAAAGAAAGCATTAACCAAAGCAATAGGACTAGTAAGAGATCCAGGAGACAAACTATTAAACCAAGTTTTAGCAGCATCTTTCAACGAGAAAGGAAAAATCTTAGCAACAAAGTAAGTGCGGAGCTTAATATCATCAGAAAACAAATTACTCAAAGTAGAAAGCTCATTCATGTGCTCCATAGCACTCTCATCTTTAGTACCACAAAAAGGAGTTTTCTCAACAATAGATATGTAAGATAAATCCAAAGAGAAATCATAATCCTTGTCTCTAATATTTATAGGAGAAGCAGCAAACTTAGGATCAGGAGACAAATTATATCTAACAGAACGTCTAGCAAGTAGTTCTTTAACATTACCTGCATCACGAGCAGCACGTGCTTCTGCAATAAAATCATCATTAAGCTCAATATAAGCATCATCATCATAATCATCACTAGAACATTCCCTGGACTCAGGTGAACTAACAGGTGTAACAGTGGTGTTTCCCAACTTAGCTCTAGCAATAGTAGCTTCTAAAAAGGAACCTAGTGAACCTCTCTCATCAAGCACAGTAGAAGCATCATCTAAATTATCAGTGGCACTTTCAATCTCAGCAGAAGTAGTAGCAGTAGCATGTGGGTGTGGTGGTGTAAGCAACTTACTCATAACAGATGGTGAATCAAGAGCAACAGAGGTGTTGAGAGTCGTACCTCTTCTTGTAGTGGATGGCAATATAGGAACTTTTCCATCACAAGGTTTACCCATGATGAAAGGATTGCAGCGAACAATATGAATACCAAGTGAACTTACAAAATAAAGCTATGGTCCCCGGCAACGGCGCCAGAAAATAGTCTTGATGACCCACAAGTATAGGGGATCGCAACAGTCTTCGAGGGAAGTATTACCCAAATTTATTGATTCGACACAAGGGGAGCCAAAGAATATATGCAAGCCTTAACAGATGAGTTGTCAATTCAGCTGCACCTGGAAACAGTCTTACTCGCAGCGGTTTATCAGTAGCAACAGTTTTATAGCAGTGACAGTAGGAAAATAGTAACAGCAGTAGTGAAATAGCAGCAATAATAGTAGCAGTTGTAAGCAGTAGGAACAAATACTGTAGGCATAGGGATGGATAACGGGCGTTGCATGGATAAGATAATTCATGAAATCAATGAGGTATGGGCATTGCAGATAAATAATGATAAAGCATCCTAGTACAAACAATCATAGGCATGTGTTCCTTATATAGTCGTACGTGCTCACAAGGAGAAACTTGCACGACATCTTTTGTCCTACCAGCCTGTTGCAGCAGGGCCTCAAGGGAATCTACTGGTAATTAAGGTACTCCTTTTAATAAAGTACCGGAGCAAAGCATTAGCACTCGGTGAACACATGTGATCCTCACATCATAGCCATCCCCTCCGGTTATCCCAATTTCTGTCACTTTGGGGCCTCGGGTTCCGGACAACAATATGTGTATACAACTTGTAGGTAAGACCATAAACAACAAGTATCATCATAGAAATAATAACATGTTCAGATCTGAAATCATGGCACTCGGGCCCAAAGTGACAAGCATTAAGCACAACAAGTTGCAACAATGTCATAGGCACTAAATAAAGATACTAGGCACTATGCCCTATCAATCTCATATCAAATTACATGAACAATCTCATCCAATCCCTACCATCCCCTCACCTACAGCGGGGAAATTACTCACACATGGATGGGGGAATCATGGATGGTCGATGGAGGAGCGTCGGTGGTGATGGTGATGAAGATCTCCTCCGAATCCTCGTCCCGGCAGGGTGCCAGAACGGAGTTTCTGGTTCCGAATCGCGGTTTCTGATGGCGGCGGCGCAGCGGAAGTCTATCTGGGAAAAACGCCGTCTCTCTGATCTTAAGTCGTCAGGGGGTATATGTACGCGAGAGAGGGGGTTGAGAGGCAGCCTGGGGCCACCTCACACAGGGGTGGCGCGGCCAGGGCTGGGCCGCGCCGCCCATGTGTGACGGCTCCTCGAGCCACTTCTCCCTCCGGTCTTCTGGCTCCGTGGGTCTTCTGGTGAAATATGATTTTTGGTGATTTTTCCCGAATTTTTACTGGAAGTTGAATTTCTGCACAAAAACGAGACACCAGAGCAATTCTGCTGAAAACAGCGTCAGTCCGTGTTAGTTGTATTCAAAACACACAAATTAGAGGGGAAACAATAGCAAAAGTGTTCGGGAAAGTAGATACGTTTTGGACGTATCAAGGCGTATCCATGTCACATGTGTTCATTGGGGAAGTCTTCATTTTTTTCGTAAATCAGCATGAATGTTCTGTTTTCTACTTTGTTGGGTACTATGCCATACATGTTACTTTGATTATATATATACCTTCATAGTATTGGTAAAATGCAATAGTTCGGATCCTACATACTACGATGATGCTCATACCCCTTGGTTTGTTTTTTAGTATGTTAATGTTTAACTGTTTGAACACCTATATATGATCTACATGCATGATACTACCTATTTAAACCCGAATCATGTCTCCACATGGCTTTTGGCCAGAAGGAGACTCACCGTGGTCTGAGATACGCCATGTATGAGGCTCCATGGAAAGATTGTTTCACTAAATGCCCCAAACTTGCCAGAGGGATGCAGATATCCAAGGAGAATGATGTTGATTTCAAAGATAGAGTGAATAAAGCGGTGGCATATGCATTAGATAAAAGTGGTCTAGGACAAGGACTTCCACCCTTGCATCCTGCTACCGATAGCACGCAGGGACCGACATCCCAATCCTTTGAACAGTGGCTCCATGTCATCTAGTCCAATCTCGAATAGCACTGTAAGCGCCATCGGATTAAACCCACCCTATTGTTGGAATACTAGTGGTTTAGCATTACAATTCAGTTCGTCATGAATCATTATATTCTGTCAAATGATTGCCTCTTTGAAAGAATACATATACAACATTCATGATCTATTTCATAGGACTAGTACATACTGCCCAATGATGTCATACATTTGTTATTTGAAGCTGAAAACTTTGCACACTATTTTGTATTATTAAATATATATGTGCAGGGTAATCTGATTTCCTATTTTTTAGGGATCGAAGCACTCCAAATCTATTTTGTAGGTACATTTTCTTTTCTCATCTCGCTAGTTTCTGTTGTGAACAATTATCTAGTTTGTAGGAAGCATGTTCATCCGTATTCAGTTATGTCATGCTGAATATTATCTATTACAAACTAGTTGTCTCCTCAATGTTTACATATTTTGAGGCAGAGGTTTAATTACCTTTTGCATAATCTACTCATGTTTCCCTTCATCCCTTGATGCAGTGATGATGCGGGAATATGCGGCATGATCTACTCATGTTTCCTTTCTTCCCTTGTCTGTGATGTTCTCACACTTTTTAATTTGATGTGCTATGAACTTTGATGTTTCCTTTCTTCCCTTGTCTGTGATGTTCCCTTGTCATATGTGACTCAAATATTACAGTGGATGTAATAATTTCCTTAAGATTTTGTAAATTTGCTAGGCAAAAATTGTAAGTATGAAGTATGCATTTATGATACAGCAGCGCCGGGATCCTACTGCAGTCGGGATCCTACTGCAGTCAGGATCCTATTGCAATCGGGATCATACAGCAGTCGGGATTGTACTGATACGGTAGCTGGGATCTGGCATTTTTTCCCCAGTAAACTAAACCAACGATGAGCATAAATTGGGAGCTGTCACTGCTAAACACTTACCGGTGATAGAAAAGGGAAATTACGAATGTCAATCGTACTCTACGAATGACAGCGTGCATTAGTAACCTGCTCGTTAGAAGTGACGTGCTAATGACGCACGGGCTGACAAATAGTGTGTCATCGGTAACATACTAATGACTATCCATGTGGAATTCTCCATGTCATAGGAACACTATGAGTGACGCCTGCGTGTTACGGTTGCGTTACGGCTCGTCAGGTCAGGAACATCCATGACACGCAAAGCGCGGCTCGTCAGATGAAGGAACTTAATTTGACGAACAAAAGGAATCATACATGAAAGGTCATCAACGCTTTCGATTACCAAGGTTATTACCGGCGGGTGACTATATCGTTAGTATAGCGGAAACCACGCCCGTCACTGCTAGGCCTTTTTGGAGTAGTGATTGTAGATCTAGGGATTCTCTCCCAAACTCCAAAGTCTTGAGGGATTTGGGTGGCAAGGGAGAGAGATCTACGAAGCTTAAGGTCTTGGATCCATGGAGGAGAGAGGAAAAGCCAAGGTATCTTTTGGGGAAGAAGACCCCTTCCTTTTATATCCCCTCTCTCATTTATGGCCGTTGCAGCTTTCCAGAGCGGTAGTACCGAACCATGCAGCAGTACTACCGCTTAGCTTAGTCAACGCTGTGTCTTCAATGGCACCCTAGTCTTCAAGGGCCGGTAGTACCGGCCGCCCTAGCGTACTACCGACTGCTTCACAACTTCGAGCCGCCAATCCGGGGAGGTAGTTGATACGTCCAAAACGTATCTACTTTCCCGAACCCTTTTGCTATTGTTTCTCCTCTATTTTTGTGTTTTGAATACAACTAACACTATTTTTAGCAGAATTGCCCTGGTGTCTTGTTTTTGTGCAGAAATCCGACTTTTAGGAAAAATCTCAGAAAATACTGCAAAATTCCTATTTTACCAGAAGACACACGGAGCCAGAATACGAGACAGAGGGGGGGGGGGGGCACGAGGGGCTCACACCCCCTGGTGGTGCGGGCCAGGCCAGGCCGTGCCAGGGGGTGGTGAGGCCGCCTCGACCATTGCCTTGACCCCTCCTTCCGCCTACATATACCCTCTGACCAGAAAAACATCGGGGGTTCAGCGTTTTTCCCAGATAGAGTTCCGCTGCACCGCCACCACCAGAAACCGCTATTCGGAACCAGAAACTCCGTTCTGGCACCCTACCGAGATGGGGATTTGGAGGAGAACATCGCCATCATCATCACCGACGTCTGTCCATCAACCATCCATGATTCCCCATCCATGTGTGAGTAATTCCTGCTGTAGGCCGAAGGGGATGGTAGGGACTGGATGAGATCATTCATGTAATTGCTATGAGATTGTTAGGGCATGGTGCCTAGTATCCATTGTTAGTGCTTATGACATTGTTGCAACTTGTTGTGCTTAATGCTTGTCACTTTGGGCCCGACTGCCATGATCTCAGATCTGAACATGTTATTGTTTATGATGATAATTGTTGTTTGTGGTCTTACCTGCAAGTTGTATACACATATCATTGTCCGAAACCTGAGGCCCCAAAGTGACAATAATTGGGATAACCGAAGTGGGTGGCTGTGATGTGAGGATCACATATGTTCACAGAGTATTAATGCTTTGCTCCCGTACTCTATTAAAAGGAGTACCTTAATTACCAGTAGTTTCCCTTGAGGCCCCACTGCAAACGGGCTGGTAGGACAGAAGATGTCGTGCAAGTTTCTCATTGCGCGCACGTACGACTATATACGGAACACATGCCTATGGTTGTTTAGTACTTGGATGCTTTATCTTTATTTATCTACAATTGCCTATGTCTTGATTGAATTATCTTATCCATGCAACGCCCATTCATCCATCCTTATGCCTACAGTATTTAATCCTACTGTTTACTATTGATACCGCTACTATCTTTATTTTACTATTGTTGTTACTATTTTACTACTGCCACTGCTATAAAACTGTTGCTACTGATAAACTGCTGCGAGCAAGTATGTTTCCAGGTGCAGCTAAATTGACAACTCATCTGTTAAGGCTTATAAAGATTCTTTGGCTCCCCTTGTGTCGAATCAATAAATTTGGGTTTTACTTCCCTCAAAGACTGTTCCGATCCCCTATACTTGTGGGTCATCAGTAGTGCAGCTACACTACTGGTTAAAAGTATCGCTTAATAAAAGGGAAGGCAGGGAGCGGCGCAACACTGACCGATACTGGACCGGTAGTAGCCAGCGGTCATACCGCTCCTAGTGAGGAGCAGTAGTCCTGCAGTACTACCGCGCATAGTGTTGGTCAGCAGCCTGAGGAGCTTTTGCTGGGCTATAGTACCAGCTGCATCGGCTGTACTACCACTTGTATGAAAGGTGTCTTCAATTCCTATAAATTCAAAGGGTATAAACACGGTAATGGTTGTTGATTAGTCATTATCATCAACACCAAAACATATAGGACAGTAAATGTCCTTTCACCAATGCATTACCGTCCTGGTGATGCTGGCGGCATTCTGGAGTTGTAGTATGAGGTTGCGAGATCTTGTTCAAGGGGTGATACATCTCAAACGTATCTATAATTTTTGATTGTCCATGCTTGTTTATACACCATTTGCTTTCTGTTTCGTTACACTTCGTGGCGTTTTTATGCATTTCCGGAACTAACCTATTAACAAGATGCCACAGTGCCAATTCCCTGTTTTCTGCTGTTTTTGTGTTTCAAAAAAGTTACATAGGAAATATTCTCAGAATTGGATGAAACAAAAGCCAAACCTCCTATTTTTACCAAAGCTTCGCGAAGACCGAAGATGAGACAGAGGGGGGCCAGGGGCTAGGCTCACCATAGGGTGGCGCGGCCCAGCCCCTGGCCGCGCCACCACATGGTGAGGCCACCTGGCCCACCTTCTGACGTTGCCCTTTCGCCTATAAAATCCCCTTGACGGGAAAAACCTAAAGGACGGATAGCTTTTCCTCAAAACATACTACAAGCCACCGCCGTCATCGAAGCGAGATCGGGAGGATCTAGGAGCTCTTCCCGGCACCCTACCGGAGGCCTTCTCCACCACCATGGTCGCCTCCGGAGTGATGTGTGAGTAGTCTACCTTGGACTACGGGTCCATAGCAGTAGCTAGATGGTTGTTGCTGGCAGTTACTGGCGCTAAGTTGACGCGGGAGGTTTTCTTCAATCTTTGGAAGTATTCTTCTTTAGTCCCCGGCAACGGCGCCAGAAAAATAGCTGCTAGCACCAAGTTGACGTGGGAGCAGACAGTCCTTGTGCGTGGTGATGACCAGTCCGTTGGGAACCCCAAGAGGAAGGTATGATGAGTGTAGCGGCTAGTTTTCCCTCAGTTAAGAAACCAAGGTATGTCGATCTTGGAGAGGAGAGACGGCGACGACTGAAGGTGATGCTTGCTAGTTTGCGACAGCTGCAGACAATTTATATATGGCACCTCGTCCAAGCTTTGCTTGCTAGCTGCAACGTGGAACCTGCACACACATAACCAAATACTTTGTTTCCAACTTGCAATGAGGTTGTCAATCTCACCAGTTTGCTTGAAACAAAGGTTATGAGCGTATCGAGTAAAAAAACAATATAGTATGCGAGTAAAGTAAACAGTGCGAGTAAAGTAAACAGGTGATAGCAATATGATGTAAATAGGACCGGGGTCCACAGTTCACTAGTGGTGTCTCTCCATAGATAAAATAACACATGCTGGGTAAACGAATTACAGTTGGGCAATTGATAGAATAAAGATAAACGTGATATGTCAAGAAGATCACTATGAGATTTACTCTGGGCATTACAACAAAATACATAGACCGCCATCCAACTGCATCTATGACTAATAATCTACTCCCGGGGATATCAATCCGAACACCCTAGTAGTATTAAGTTGCGAACAACAGATAATTGCATTAAGCAAAGTGTGTAATGTAAACAAAGCATATGCCCTTGAGCATATGAATGTTGTTTTCTCCCTAGTAGCAACAGAACATCTACCACCTTAGAGGTTTCTGTCACTCCCCCAGGTGAAATAGAGACATGAACCCACTATCGAGCATAAATACCCCCTCTTGGAGTCACTAGCAACTACTCGGCCAAGATAGCTACTAACAACGGAGAGCATGCAAGATCATAAACAACATAGAGATAACAAAAGATATAATTCAGTACAGCAACTTAATCATAAACACCAATATTCATTGGATCCCAACAAACCAAACATGTAGAATTACATAACGGTGATCTCAATCATGTAGGGCAGCTCATGAGATCTAAACATGAAGCACATGGTGGAGAAGACAACCATCTAGCTACTGCTATGGACCCATAGTCCAAGGTAGACTACTCACTCATCGCTCCGGAGGCAAGCATGGCGATGAAGAAGACCTTTGGTGGCGATTCCCCTCTCCGGCAGGGTGCCGGGAAGAGCCTCTGGACCCTCCCGATTTTCGGGTCGACGGGGGCGGCGGATCGCGATGTGTTCTGGAAATCTGATCGGGTACTTAGGTTTTTTTTCTGTCGGGGGGTCTTTATTGGCGAAGGGACGATGTCAGAGGAGGGGCCAGGCTCCCTCACACGGGGCCCGCGTGGCCAGGGGCCTGGCCGTGCCGCCCCTGTGTGTGGGGCCCTGGTGG
The DNA here is from genome assembly GCA_007115705.1 of Dactylis glomerata. NCBI lineage: Eukaryota > Viridiplantae > Streptophyta > Magnoliopsida > Poales > Poaceae > Dactylis > Dactylis glomerata. The sequence continues at coordinate 9,322,277 of QXEO01000280.1, read as the reverse complement.
CCTCCCTCCTACTTCTCTTCGGATATGTGGAAGCTTCCGGGTAAAATAAGACTTCAGGAACTTGTTTCGCCCAATTTTGAGAATATTTCCTGTGTATCACTTCTGAAACACAAAAACAGCAGAAAACAGGAAACTGGCACTGTGGCACTTGTTAATAGGTTAGTTCCGGAAAATGCATAAAAGTGCCACTAAGTGTAACGCAATAGGCAAATGGTGTAAAAATAAGCACGGAGCATCAAAAATTATAGATATGTTTGAGACGTATCAAGCATCCCCAAGCTTAACTCCTGCTCGTCTCGAGTAGGTAAGTGATAACAAAAGAATAATTTTTGAGGTGACATGCACCTACACAATCTTGATCATATATGTAAGCATTTGTGAGCTGGGATCATAAGAACTTAAAACATGGGCATGAACACAAACAAAAGATCATGATAATGAAACAATGAAAGTCAAACGTGTGTTCAAATCATAAGGAAAAACATACAAATGGTTTTCAGCTTGTCCTTCAAAGAGAGCAAAACATAAATGCATAGGACACCTCAAAGTTTAAGAGGGCGACTAGATACAAATAATTTAAGAACAAGTGAAACCAATCATCATGAATCAATCAATGAACTTTGGGACAATGCATATCACACTAAGAATGACAACTATGCTCTCTTAATGGTGCATAAAGAAAGATGGTGGTGACTCAACATAAAAGTAAAAGAAAGGCCCTTCGCAGAGGGAAGCAGTGATTGCAAGTTTTATAACCTTCAAAAATTATGGTACTTATCGGCTTTGAGCTCTCATTGCCCCCATCATAAGCATATTGAATGGTTAAAGTTAATGCGAGAACAATTATGATGCATATTCTTGACAAATCATAAGTTGAAGACCTCGTGCCCCGTGAATACGAGTACCCAAACCTCATGCTACTTTACTCAGAGTCCCAAGCAAGGCTCTTGTCATTGTAAGTATATGCATATCATTGAGAACCGCCAATGTGGTACCTCCGTGCCCGATGACATGGAACAAGCCCACACCAAAATGACAGGACAAGCAGACAATGAACACCTCGACATCTCTTTTATTTGCCATTTTGTTTAGCTTTTTATTGTGAGATGCGTCGTCAAATGTTCACCATGGGTATGCTACAAATTTCCACCATGAATTATGCATGTCTTAGATTGGCGGCCCGGCGTTTCCCTAACACATATACAAACTCCATGATCCCTACAAGATTCCCAATTCATTTCACACCTCGGGCATCCATAAACAAAAGATCACGATATCAACTCAAATAAGAAGTGCAATGTTGAAAGCTTGCCCCATGACAGCATGGATGGGCTAGAATCCAACTTACAAATTTTAAGCATAACAACTCAACATAAGAGACCACAATGTCAAATTTTTAAGAACAGGAAAAAGTAAAGTGTGCCTTCCGGTTCGTGAGAGCTTTACTGACCGAATTTCGCATAACACTGGTAAGAGTTTAATTTGAAGAGAAAATAAAAGCAAGTCAAATTTACTTGGAATAGCAAATTGCTAGTAGGTATGTATGGTGGAACCTTTGGAAAACTTTGGCTTTTAGGAGTTGGATGCACGAGTAGAGCTCATACTCAGTACAAGGCGAGGGCTAGCAAAAGACTGGGAGCGACCAACTAAGAGAGCAATAATGGCCATAATCATGCAAAGCGAGAAAGCGACATTAAAAGAAGCATAAGATGGCATCAAAAGTCAAAAACTAAATGACCATGAAGGCTATTGGCGACTTTGTAAGAGTCTAACATGTGTGAGCATGCGCCAAGTCAACCCAAATAAAGCATCAAGGAGAAAACCAAAATAATGCTTCCATACAATAAAAACAACGCATGATTTTTTCAAAGGCTCATTAAGCAATCTCAGTTATTTGAGACAAGTCATGCTACAGCAAAACCACTAAGCATACTATCAAAAATACATCAAGCATGACATGAAAAAGCCTAAGCCGTAGTCTACACAAGCTCCTTCTTGTACCACTATTTTGCACAAAGCTTTTTCTCTTTTCCAACACCATTTGAAATTTTTATAAACACCTCTTTTGATGAAAACCAATAAAGATCAGAGGCAAAAATACACCTTGATGAAAAGATATGACAAGGTCTGAATGCAAATCAAGGCGAAAATGAAAACCAAAAGCAGTAGCAGAAAAAGAAGAACACTCGATGAACGATAAGAGTGAAAAACTGAGTGTTCTTGGCAAATGAAAACGAGTACATCTCCTCCAAAGGAAATTTGTTGGGGTCCAACCATTTATTGCAGCAAACAAACAAACTAAACCAACTAAGAAAACTAAAACAACTGACGCTCCAAGAAAAACACATAGTGCATGAAGCAATAAAAATATAGTGTCTTGAAAGGTGACCTGATTTTTGCCGATGAAGAAGGGGTGCCTCGGGGGCATCCCCAAGCTTTGACGCTTGTACTTCTTGAATATTTCTTGGGGTGATGCATGGGCATCCCCAAGCTTTAGCTTTTGTCCATTCTTCAACTCATCTCATCATTCTCCAATCCCTACACTTGAAAACTTTCTTCATACAAAACTAAACACAATTCTATTAGCAACATTAGTGCAAGCATAACATATAATCAATCCTCTATTCGCTTCAGGTTTCAACTCAAAACCACCACATATATAGCAAATACTACTGTAGCAACCTCCCCAAAAGTTCCATGATCAAAAGAACTCAAAAGAAAGCGATAAAGTGGCAAACACAAATATTGGCAGAAATCTGTCAAAACTGAACAGCTGACAAAGGTCGAATTTTTGAGGGATTTTCAGTTGCTCAAATCAAAAAGTGTTAAACTAACAAAAGTTTGGATATAACCTGGGGCATATGCACAAGAAATCGAAGGTCCAAAAGATAAACAGAGAATTTATACGAATTTTTACGGTGCAGCACTAAAAACAGTTTCAGGACAGCAACATCCCCAAATCTTTACCTCACTCAAATTAGAGGCTTCTCTTGGCACAAAAATGAAATAAACAAGATAAGGAGCGGTCATTACAGTAGTAATGACTTCCAAGACTCAAATAAAAGAAAAAGTACTGAAAAGAAAACATTGGGTTATCTCCTAAGAGTGCTTTTCTTTAACGCCTTTGAGCTAGGCGCAGAAAATTGCGAATCAAGTAATATCAATAGATGAAGTGCTAGTTACCTCAGTAGGCTCTTTGAAGGTTCTCGAAGATGATTCAACCTGCAAGTCACCCTTAGTGGAACTAAGAGTCTTACCAATCTTAAGAACATATTGAGATTTAAGCGCAGAAACCTTGGGAACATACATAAATTTTTGCTCTTTTCCAACAAACACTTTCTCCTTCTTAAATTTAAGAGAAGAGAAGATTAAGCTAAGAGTTTCCATAGACTCCTCTAGTTTACCAATCCTTAAGTTTTGATTGTCATGAGTAGTGCTAGCCTCTAAAATGGTAATTCTCTTACCAATGTTTTCTATTAATTCACTAACGCGGCTAGCATTTTCTAGAATACTTGGCAAACTTTTCTCTAAAGAGCTGAGCTTTTCTACCACCTCCTCTAAGGTGGTCTCGTTTTTAGCAACATGAATAGGTGGTATTCCCACTAAACTTTCAATTATAGTGCATGCTTCTCCAGTGGGAGTACCCAGAAAATTACCTCCTGTAAGAGTATCAAGAACATACCTATTCCAACTGGATATACCAACATAAAAATTTCTAAGGAGGATCATGGTAGAGTGCTTTTTGGTACACCTATGATAAGCATTGTTAATACGATACCAAGCATCTTTTAAACTTTCTCCCCCTTGTTGCTTAAAACTACGAACTTCTACTTCAGGATTACTCATTTTAACAAAACTAAAAGCAGATAAGTAAAAACAACTACCAAGGATTCTAATTTTTTTGGGTTTTTGATATAAAAACGATGCAGGTAAAATAAATAAAGTAAAGCAAAGCAATAACAAAGTAAAGGATGTGTGTGCGAAAAACTCCCCTCGCAGAAGTCTTCTCTTCCTCCCCGGCAACGGTGCCAGAAAAATAGCTGCTGGCAGGTACTGGCGCTAAGTTGACGCGGGAGGTTTTCTTCAATCTTTGGAAGTATTCTTCTTTAGTCCCTGGCAACGGCGCCAGAAAAATAGCTGCTAGCGCCAAGTTGACGTGGGAGCAGACAATCCTTGTGCGTGGTGATGACCAGCCCGTTGGGAACCCCAAGAGGAAGGTATGATGAGTGTAGCGGCTAGTTTTCCCTCAGTTAAGAAACCAAGGTATGTCGATCTTGGAGAGGAGAGATGGCGACAACTGAAGGTGATGCTTGCTAGTTTGCGACAGCTACGGACAATTTATATATGGCGCCTCGTCCAAGCTTTGCTTGCTAGCTGCAACGTGGAACCTGCACACACACAACCAAATACTTTGTTCCCAACTTGCGATGAGGTTGTCAATCTCACCGGTTTGCTTGAAACAAAGGTTATGAGCGTATCGAGTGGAAAACAATATAGTATGCGAGTAAAGTAAACAGTGCGAGTAAAGTAAACAGGTGATAGCAATATGATGTAAATAGGACGGGGGTCCACAGTTCACTAGTGGTGTCCCTCCGTAGATAAAATAACACATGCTGGGTAAACGAATTACAGTTGGGCAATTAATAGAATAAAGATAAACGTGATATGTCAAGAAGATCACTATGAGATTTACTCTGGGCATTACAACAAAATACATAGACCGCCATCCAACTGCATCTATGACTAATAATCCACTCCCGGGGATATCAATCCGAACACCCCAGTAGTATTAAGTTGCGAACAACAGATAATTGCATTAAGCAAAGTGTGTAATGTAAACAAAGCATATGCCCTTGAGCATATGAATGTTGTTTTCTCCCTAGTAGCAACAGCACATCTACCACCTTAGAGGTTTCTGTCACTCCCCCAGGTGAAATAGAGACATGAACCCACTATCGAGCATAAATAACCCCTCTTGGAGTCACTAGCAACTACTCGGCCAAGATAGCTACTAACAACGGAGAGCATGCAAGATCATAAACAACATAGAGATAACAAAAGATATAATTCAGTACAGCAACTTAATCATAAACACCAATATTCATCGGATCCCAACAAACCAAACATGTAGAATTACATAACGGTGATCTCAATCATGTAGGGCAGCTCATGAGATCTAAACATGAAGCACATGGTGGAGAAGACAACCATCTAGCTACCGCTATGGACCCATAGTCCAAGGTAGACTATTCACTCATCGCTCTGGAGGCAAGCATGGCGATGAAGAAGACCTCCGGTGGCGATTCCCCTCTCCGGCAGGGTGCCGGGAAGAGCTTCTGGACCGTCCCGATCTTCGGGTCGACGGCGGCGGTGGATCGCGATGTGTTCTGGAAATCTGATCGGGTACTTAGGTTTTTTCCGTCGGGGGGTCTTTATAGGCAAAGGGACGATGTCAGAGGAGGGGCCAGGCTCCCTCACACGGGGCCCACGCGGCCAGGGGCCTGGCCACGCCGCCCCTGTGTGTGGGGCCCTGGTGGCCCCCCTCCTACTTCTCTTCGGATCTCTGGAAGCTTCCGGGTAAAATAAGACTTCAGGAACTTGTTTCGCCCAATTCCGAGAATATTTCCTGTGTATCACTTCTGAAACACAAAAACAGCAGAAAATAGGAAACTGGCACTGTGGCACTTGTTAATAGGTTAGTTCCGGAAAATGCATAAAAGTGCCACTAAGTGTAACAAAACAATAGGCAAATGGTGTAAAAACAAGCATGGAGCATCAAAAATTATAGATACGTTTGAGACGTATCAGTTGTCTCCTCCACCATGTGCTTCATGTTTAGATCTTGTGAGCTGCCCTACATGATCAAGATCATCTTTATGTAATCATACATGTTGTGTTTGTTGGGATCCGATGAGTATTGGTACTATGTTAAGTTGATGTGCTGAATCATATATCTTATGTTATCTCCATATTGTTTATGATCTTGCATGCTTTCCATTGCTAGTAGAAATCTTGGCCGAGTAGATGCTAGTGACTCCAAGAGGGAGTATTTATGCTCGATAGTTGGTTCATGCCTCTAGTAATCTGGGGGAGTGACAGAAACCTCTAAGGTTGTAGATGTGTTATTGCCACTAGGGAGAAAAAAACATTCTTGTGTCCAAGGACATTTGCTTTGTTTACTTTACACATTTTTCTTAATGCAGTTATCCATTGTTCGCAACTTAATACTCAAGGGGTACTCAGATGACTCCCCGCGAGTGGATTATTAGTCATAGATGTAGTTGGATTATGGTCTATGTATTTTGTCATAATGCCCAGAGTGAATCTTATAGTGATCCTCATGACATATGTACGTTATCTTTATTCTATCAATTGCCCAACTGTAATTTGTTTACCCAACATGTTATTATTTATCTTATGGAGAGACACCACTAGTGAACTCTGGACCCCTGTCCAATTTCCTTTACATTGTTATACCATTTTACTTTTACTCGCACTATTTACTTTCTTGCATACTATTACCCTTTTACCACTCAATACGCTCAATCCTTTGTTTACTGCAAACCGGTGAGATTGACAACCTCATCGTAAGTTGGGAGCAAAGTTCTTGGTTGTGTTGTGTGCAGGTTTCACGTTGCTGCTAGGTGAAGACACACCAACAATATTTCTGGTGCCATTGTCGGAGTGTTGCGAAGCTAGCAAGCATCACCTTCTAAAGTTTGGCTTTCTCCTACTGGTTCGATAAACCTTGGTTTCACAACTAAGGGAAGACTTGCTGCTGTGCTCATCATACCTTCCTCTTGGGGTTCCCAACGAGCTGTTACTTACAAGCCATCAACGAGTTTTCTGGCACCGTTGCCGGGGATTGAAGAAGAATAATCTCCCTCGTCAACTAGGCGCCGTCAAAGAGTTTTCTGGCACCGTTGCCGGGGAGAAAGAAGACTTCTGCACGGGGAGTCCCTCACGCACAATCTTTTACTTTATTTCTGTTTTGCTTTATTTTATTTTTGCTTGCATCTTTTTATAAAAAATACAAAAAAATTAGTTCCTTTATAGTTGCTATCACTTATCTGCTTTTTAGTCTTGCTAGAATGAGTAATTCTGAAGTTGAGGTTCATACTTTTAAGCAACAGGGGGGAGAGAGTTTGAAAGAAGCTTGGTACCATATTAGCAATGCTCATCATAGGTGTATGAAGAAGCAACAGGGGGAGAGAGTTTGAAAGAAGCCAGGTTAATGAATCGATAGAAAGTATCGGTAAGAGAATCACAGTTTTAGAGGCTAGTACTACTCTTGATAGTCAAAACCTTAGGATTGGTAAACTAGAGGAGTCTATGGAAACTTTAAGTTCAATTTTCTCTTCTCTTAAATTTAAGAAGGAGAAAGCTTTTGTTGGAAAAGAGCAAAAATGTATGTTCCCAAGGTGTCTGTGACTAAACCGCAGCATGTTTTTAAGATTGGTAAGACTTTTAGTTCAACTAAGAGTGACTTGCAGGTTGAATCATCTTCGGGAACTTCTAAAGTGCCTAGTGTGGTAAGTGGTGCTCTTGAGGAAATAGTTGATCTTAATGCCTCATTTGATAATACTTGATTTCCACTTTCTGCGCCTAGCTCAAAGGCGTTAAAGAAAAGCACTCTTGGGAGATAACCCATTATTTTTATTTTTAGTAATTTTTATTTTATTTGAGTCTTAGAAGTTATTACTACTGTAATGACCTCTCCTTATCATTTTTATTTCATTTTTGTGCCAAGAAGAACCTCTAATTTGAGGGAGGTAAGACTTAGGGAAGTTGCTGTCCTGAAACAGATTTCTGCGCTGAACCGTAAAAATTCGTGAAAATTCTCAGAATATCTTTTTCATCTGAAATTTCTTGAGCATATGCCCCAGGTTATATCCAAACTTTCATTAGTTTTGCACTTTTCTATTTGAGCAACAGAAGGTCCTCGAACAATTCGACCTTTGTCAGCTATTCTGTTTTGACAGATTTCTGTCACTATTTGTGTTTGCCTCTTGATCGCTTTCTTTTTGAGTTCTTTTGATCACGGAACTTTTAAGGAAATTGCTACAGTAGTATATGCTTTATATGTAGTGTTTTTGAGTTCGAAACTGAACAAAAAAGGGTTGATTCCCTATTATTTTTATGCTAACGTTGGAGAATGATGAGATGAGATGAAGTATGGAAAAAATATCAAGCTTGGGGATGCCCATGTCACTCCAAGAAATATCCAAGAGGTACAAACGTCAAAGCTTGGGGATGCCCCTGAGGCACCCCTTCTTCATCGGCAAAAATCAGGTCACCTTTCAACACACTATATTTTTATTGCTTCATATTCTATGTGTTTTTCTTGGAGCATCTTTACTTTTACTTTCAGTTTTCTTTTATTTTGTTTACTTTAATAAATGGTTGGACCCCAAAAAATTTCTTTTGGAGGAGATATACTTCATTTTTCATTGCCAAGAACACTCTAGTTTTCACTCTTATCGTTCAATGAGTGTTCTCTTTTTCTAGAACTGTATTTAGCTTTCATTTTTCGCCTTGAATTTTGTTTAGATCTTATTTTATCTTTGCATCAATGTGTATTTAGACGACTGATCTATATTGGTTTTCATCAAAAGAGTTGTCTCAAAAAGGTTTGAATGGTGTTGGAAAAGAGAAAAAATTCATGCAAAAAAGTGGTACAAAAAGGACTTTGTTTAGACTGTGGTTTAGAGTTTTTCATGCCATGCTTGATGTCGTTTTGATAGTATGCTTAGTAGTTTTTGATGTAGCATGAATTTTCCCAAATGACTGAGATTGCTTAATGAGCCTTTGAAAAAATCATGTGTTGTTTTTATTATATAGAAGCATTTATTTGGTTTTCTGCTTGATGCTTTATTTGGGTTGACTTGGTGCATGCTTACAACATGTTTGACTCATATAAAGTCGCCATAAGCCTCTATGATCATTTAGTTTTTGACTTTTGATGCCATATTATGCTTTTTTTAATGTCACTTTGTCGCTTTGCATGATTATGGCCATTATTGCTCTCTTAGTTGGTCGCTCCTAGTCTTTTGCTAGCCCTTATTTTGTACTGAGTATGAGCTCTACTCGTGCATCCAACTCCCAAAAACCAAGTTATTCAAATGTGTCCACCATACATACCTATTAGCAATTTGCTATTCCAAGTACATTTGACTTGCTTTTATCTATCCTTCGAATTAAACTATTTTTGGTGTTATGTGAAAATTAGTCAATAAAGCTCTCACGAACCTGATGGCACACTTTACTTTTCTCGCTTTTAAAATTTTGACATTGTGGCTCTCTTATGTTGATGTTATGCTTACAAGTTGTAAGTTGAAAATTAGCCCAACCATGTCGTCATGGGGCAATCTTTCAACATTGCACTTTCTCTTATTTGAGTTGATATCGTAATATTTTGTTTATGGATACTCGCGATGTGAAATAAGTTGGGAATCTTACAGGATCATGGAGTTTGTATATGTGTTGGAGAAACGCCTGGGCCGCTAATCTAAGCCATGCATCATTCATGGTGGAAATTTACAGCATGCCCATAGTGGACATTCGACGACACATCTCACAATAAAAAGCTATACCAATGGTAAATAAAAGAGATGACGAGGTATTTATTGTCTGTTTGTCCTGTTATTTTGATATGGGCTTGTTCCATGTCATCGGGCAAGGAGGTACCCTGTTGGTGGTTCTTGATGATACGTGTATACTTACAATGACAAGAGCTTGCTTGGGACCCTAAGTCGAGTAGCATGAGGTTTGGGTATTGGTACTTCACGGGACATGAGGTTTTCAACTTATGATTTGTCAAGCATATGCTCGTAATTGTTCTCGCATTAACTTTAACCATTCAAGATGCCTATGATGGGGGCAATGAGAGCTCAAAGCTAGTAAGTACCATAATTTTTAAAGGTTTATAAAACTTGCAATCACTACTTCCCTCTGCGAAGGGTCTTTCTTTTACTTTTATGTTGAGTCACCACCTTCTACCTTTATGCACTGTCTAAGAGAGCATAGTTACCATTCTGAGTTTAATGTGCATAGTCCCAAAGTTTATCATTGATTGATTCATGATTATGATTTTACTTGTTCTTAAATTATTTGTATCTAGTCGCCCTCGTAAACTTGAAGGTGTCCTATGCATTTATGTTTTGCTATTCCATGAAGGACAAGCTGAAAACCACTTGATATGTTTTTCCATATGATTTGAACACATGTTTGACTTTCATTGTTTCATTATTCATGATCTTTCGTTTGTGTTTTTTTATGTTATAACATGGTTGCTAAGTTTTTATTGTCAAGATTATGTCTCTTATGCCCATGTTATAAGTTCTTTGATCTCAGCACTCAATGCTTTACATAGATGATCAAGATTGTGATGGTGCATGTCACCTCAAAAATTATTATTTTGTTATCACTTACCTACTCGAGGACGAGCAGGAGTTAAGCTTGGAGATGCTTGATACGTCTCAAACGTATCTATAATTTTTGATGCTCCATGCTTGTTTATACACCATTTACTTTGTGTTTTGTTATACTTTTTGGCATTTTTATACATTTTCCGAAACTAACCTATTAACAAGATGCCACAGTGCCAGTTCCATGTTTTCTGTTATTTTTGTGTACCAGAAAAGTTATATAGGAAATATTCTCGGAATTGGACAAAACAAAAGCCGAACCTTCTATTTTTACCGAAGCTTCGCGAAGACCAAAGATGAGACGGAGGGGGGCCAGGGGCCAAGCTCACTATAGGGTGGCGCGGCCCAGCCCCTGGCCGCGCCACCACATGGTGAGACCACCTGGCCCACCTTCTGATGTTGCCCTTTCGCCTATAAAATCCCCTTGATGGGAAAAACCTAAATGACATATCACTTTTCCTTGAAACATACTGCAAGCCGCCGTCGTCGTCGAAGCGAGAACGGGAGGATCCAGGAGCTCTTCCCAGCACCCTGCTGAAGGCCTTCTCCACCACCATGGTCGCCTCCGGAGTGATGTGTGAGTAGTCTACCTTGGACTATGGGTCCATAGCAGTAGCTAGATAGTTGTCTCCTCCACCATGTGCTTCATGTTTAGATCTTGTGAGCTGCCCTACATGATCAAGATCATCTTTATGTAATCATGCATGTTGCATTTGTTGGGATCCGATAAGTATTGGTACTATGTTAAGTTGATGTGTTGAATCATATATCTTATGTTATCTCTATGTTGTTTATGATCTTGCATACTTTCCGTTGCTAGTAGATATCTTGGCCGAGTAGATGCTAGTGACTCCAAGAGGAGAGCGTCATTTTGGAGCACGAGCTCCCTGGAGCTCGTTTTTGTAAAATTCAAAAAATTCAAAATTTGAACTTTGGAAAAATTTGAGTAAAATACTAGAGTGTAGCCTACCATTTGTTCTATCTGTGTGTGAATTTGTTTTACGAAATACCTTGTATTCTTTTCTCAGCAAAAATGGCAAAATTTCAGATCTGGGAACACATTTTCAGATTTGGGAACATGTTGCAAAATTTGTCTAATTTATCTTTTTTGCTGAGCCTACAATACAAGGTATTTTACAATAAGAATTTGCACAATCATAGTATACATAGTTGGCTACATCCACGTATTTTTTTAAGAATATTTACAATTTAAAAAAAATCAAAAAAGGGCTCCATGGTGCCTGGGTGCCAAAGCGATTTTTTGCTCCAAGAGGGCGTATTTATGCTCGATAGTTGGGTTCATGCCTCTAGTAATCTGGGGGTGTGACAGAAACCTCTAAGGTTGTAGATGTGCTATTTCCACTTGGGAGAAAACAACATTCTTGTGTCCAAAAACATTTGCTTTGTTTACTTTACGCACTTTGGTTAATGCAGTTATCCGTTGTTCGCAACTTAATACTCAAGGGATACTCGGATGACTCCCCACGAGTGGATTATTAATCATAAATGCAGTTGGATTACGGTCTATGTATTTTGTCGTAATGCCCATAGTGAATCTCATAGTGATCCTCATGACATATGTACGTTATCTTTATTCTATCAATTGCCCAACTGTAATTTATTTACCCAACATGTTATTATTTATCTTATGGAGAGACACCACTAGTGAACTATGGACCCCGGTCCAATTTCCTTTACATTGTTATACCGTTTTATTTTTACTCGCACTGTTTACTTTCTTGCATACTATTACCTTTTTACCACTCGATACGCTCAATCTTTTGTTTACAGCAAACCGGTGAGATTGACAACCTCATCGTAAGTTAGGAGCAAAGTTCTTGGTTGTGTTGTGTGCAGGTTTCACGTTGCTGCTAGGTGAAGACACACCAACAATATTTCTGGCACCATTGTCCAGAGTGTTGCGAAGCTAGCAAGCATCACCTTCTGAAGTTTGGCTTTCTCCCACTGGTTTGATAAACCTTGGTTTCACAACTGAGGGAAAACTTGCTCTGTGCTCATCATACCTTCCTCTTGGGGTTCCCAACGAGCTGTTACTTACAAGCCATCAAGGGGGAGGTGGAAGATGGTGGCCGTAACACTGAGTGTGGTGTCAAGTGTACCATGATGTGATGGCTACAAGGGCGTGGCAATGCGGTGGCGGCAATGTGATCCAACATGGACAATGTTGACCCATCCCGGTGGGAAAAGTCGGAGGTGTGTGCGTTACGAATGAAAATCATGCCCATCTTCGGTCAACGCCATCGGTGATGGTGCCCGTTGGTGTCGTTCCCTTTTGCTCGAGGTGTCACTGATGTCTATGTACGCTGATACGTCTCAAACGTATCTATAATTTTTGATGCTCCATGCTTGTTTTTACACCATTTGCTTACTGTTTCGTTACACTTCGTGGCACTTTTATGCATTTTCCGGAACTAACCTATTAACAAGATGCCACAGTGCCAGTTCCCTGTTTTCTGCTGTTTTTGTGTTTCAGAGTGATACACAGGAAATATTCTCGGAATTGGACGAAACAAAAGCCAGAAGTCTTATTTTTCCTGGGAGCATCCAGACATCCGAAAGAGAGCCGGAGAGGGGCCAGGGCCTGCCCTCACACAGGGGTGGCGCGGCCCAGGCCCTGGCCGCGCCACCCATGTGTGAGGAGCCCCTGGCTGCCCTCTCGCGACGCCCCTTCGCCTATAAGAAGCCTCGGGACGGAAAACCCTAGGGGATTCGACGATTTTTCCAGAACAGTTCCGCAGCTTCGCCGCCGTCACCGACGAATTTCGGGGGACAGAAGTCTCTGTTCCGGCACCCTGTCGGGACGGGGAAGTACCCCCGGAGCCATCTCCATCGGTCTCCATCGCCGTCTCCGCCGTCTCCATCGACCTCACCGCCATCTCCATCAACCTTGCTGTCTCCTATGATGAGGAGGGAGTAGTTCATCCCCGGGGCTGAGGGCTCTACCGGTAGCTATGTGGTTCACCTCTCTCTCCCATGATGTGATCTTTATGTGATCGTGAGCTTTGTATCATGTTGAACAAGTACATGTTATTATTCAGATATTTTGTGTACTCTAGTGATGTTATTAAAGTAATCTATTCCTCCTGTTATGGTGTAACGGTGACAGTGCGTGCACCATGGTGGTACTTGGTTTAGGCTATGATTGTGATCCCTTGTGGATTATGAGAATAATTATTGCTATGATAGTTTGAGTGATTTATTCCTCCTTTCATGGTGTAAAGGTGAGAGTGTGTGCACCGTGTTAGTACTTGGTCTAAGTTGCAATGATTTCTATCTTGAATTGTGATCTGATTTGGATATCTCTATGAGTGGTGTTTGTCAAGTACTTGATGAACTTTAAGGGGTGCTTCTGTAGCCACTACACAGTGATTAGTGTTATTCAATAGGAGAGTAGTTCAGAGTACCTTAGCAAGAGAAGTTACTTGTTCATTCATGTTACATTGTTGGGAGTGTGTCCACTAGTGAAAGTATGATCCCTAGGCCTTGTTTCCAAGCTTTGCATACCGTTTACTTGCTATTTTATTACTTGTTTGCTCGCAGCGATATTTATTTCACATCACGTTTGCTACTCATAATCATATATACCGCTTGTATTTCACTATCTCTTCGCCGAACTAGTGCACCTATACATCTGACAAGTGTATTGGGTGTGTTGGGGACACAAGAGACTTTCTGTATCGTAATTGCAGGGTTGCTTGAGAGGGATAGCTTTGACCTCTAACCTCCCTGAGTTCGATAAACCTTGGGTGATCCACTTAAGGGAAACTTGCTGCTGTTCTACAAACCTCTGCACTTGGAGGCCCAACAAGTGTCTACAAGAATAGAAGTGCGTAGACATCAAGCTCTTTTCTGGCGCCGTTGCCGGGGAGGTAAGGTAAAAGGTACTCGCATCCTCCTGTGTGAGTGCTCAGAGTTATTTCCTTTAGATTCTGCAATTACATCTTTTTGTTTCTTGTTTTTATTTTCACTAGTTAGGCTTAATGGAAAACAATGAGTTCTGTAGTCTTTTTCCTGAGTTTAGATATGAAGTGTTTGAAGAGAAAATTGAAAAACCTTTGGAGCTTAATGTGCATACTAATAGTGTTGTTAGTATGAATGCTTTGAACGCCATTGTTGCTAATGCTATAGAAAAGTCTAAGCTTGGGGAAGCTGGTTTTGTTAAGTATGATATTTTTAGTTCCCCAGCTTTAGTGGAGAAAGTTTGCTCTGATGATATTTTATCTCCCATATGTGATGTTCCTTCTTATGATGATATGTTTGATGAGTATGCTTTGCGACATAGTAGTTCTCTAGCCTATGATGATGAGTATAATATTTTCAGTTCACCTACTATTGAGGATAAAATTAGTTATGATTACAATATGCCTCCTATTTATGATGATTATGGTGATGAGAATAATTATTCTGTTGAATCTGCTCCTACTATTGTTCCTGTGGTGAGTATTAATTCTTTTATGCATGTGGCTCATGATAGGGATGTTTTATGTGATAGTTATATTATTAGTTCTATTCATGATGCTACTGAAAGTTATTATGAGAGAGGGAAACATGGTTTGATGGATCTCAACAATATTAAGTTTCCCCTCTTTATGTTGCAAATCTTGAAGTGGCACTTGTTTTATCGATCCATGCTTGCTACTATGTGCCTTGTTGATTTATTTTCTTACAAGATTCCTATGCATAGGAAGTGGTTCAGATATAAATGTGTTTCATACATGCCTTTTGATGCTCTCTATTGCTTTAAGTTCCTATATGGCGCCTTTGCCTCAAGCTCTTATATGGCGCCCACATGAGCATCTTTGCAAATTACTGTGCCTAGCTCAAAGGCGTTAAAGAAAAGCACTCTTGGGAGATAACCCAATGTTTTATTTTCAGTACTTTTTCTTTTATTTGAGTCTTGGAAGTTATTACTACTGTAATGACCTCTCCTTATCTTTTTTATTTCGTTTTTGTGCCAAGAGAAGCCTCTAATTTGAGTGAGGTAAAGATTTGGGGAAACTGCTGTCCTGAAACTGTTTTCGGTGCTGCACCATAAAAATTCGTATAAATTCTCTGTATATCTTTTGGACCTGCGATTTCTTGTGCATATGCCCCAGGTTATATCCAAACTTTCATTAGTTGAACACTTTTTGATTTGAGCAACAGAAAACCCCTCAAAAATTCGACCTTTTTCAGCTGTTCAGTTTTGACAGATTTCTGCCAATATTTGTGTTTGCCACTTTAGCGCTTTCTTTTGAGTTCTTTTGATTATGGAACTTTTAGGGAAGTTGCTACAGTAGTATATGCTATATATGTGGTGGTTTTATGTTGAAACCTAAAGCAAAAAGAGGTTGAATATATGTTATGCTTACACTAATGTTGCTAATAGAATTGTGTTTAGTTTTGTATGAAGGAAGTTTTCAAGTGTAGGGATTAGAGAATGATGAGATGAGATGAAGAATGGACAAAAGCTCAAGCTTGGGGATGCCCATGCATAACCCCAAGAAATATCCAAGAAGTACAAGCGTCAAAGCTTGGGGATGCCCCCGAGGCACCCCTTCTTCATCGGCAAAAATCAGGTCTCCTTTCAAAACACTATATTTTTATTGCTTCATGCACTATGCGTTTTTCTTGGAGCGTCAGTTGTTTTAGTTTTCTTAGTTGGTTTAGTTTGTTAGTTTGCTGCAATAAGTTGTTAGATCACATCATGTTTCTTTTGGAGGGAGATGAACTCCGTTTTTCATTTGTCAAGAACACTCTGTTTTTCACTCTTATCGTTTCAACGAGTGTTCTCTTTTTCTGCTACTGCTTTTGGTTTTCATTTTCCGCCTTGATTTGCATTCAGATCTTCTTATATTTATTTATCAAGGTGTATTTTTGCCTCTGGACCATGTTGGTTTTCCTCAAAAGAGTTGGATTTAAAAATTTCAAATGGTGTTGGAAAAGAGAAAAAGCTTTGTGCAAAATAGTGGTACAAGAAGGAGCTTGTGTAGACTGCGGCTTAGGCTTTTTCATATCATGCTTGATATCTTTTTGATAGTATGCTTAGTGGTTTTGCTGTAGCATGACTTGTCTCAAATAACTGAGATTGCTTAATGAGCCTTTGAAAAAATCATGCGTTGTTTTTATTGTATGGAAGCATTATTTTGGTTTTCTCCTTGATGCTTTATTTGGGTTGACTTGGCGCATGCTCACACATGTTAGACTCTTACAAAGTCGCCAATAGCCTTCATGATCATTTAGTTTTTGACTTTTGATGCCATTGTATGCTTCTTTTAATGTCGCTTTATCGCTTTGCATGATTATGGCCATTATTGCTCTCTTAGTTGGTCGCTCCCAGTCTTTTGCTAGCCCTCGCCTTGTACTGAGTATGAGCTCTACTCGTGCATCCAACTCCTAAAAAACCAAGTTTGCCATTGTGTCCACTATAAATTCCTATGCATGGTATTTGTAAGCCATTCCAAAGTAAAATTTTCATGTGCTACCTTTCAAAAACCTTCAAAATACTTCTCGTTTTGTGACACTATTTTCAGCTCATGGGGACGTAGTGGTCGGATTTGCTATCTTCCATATTGCTTATTCCAAAAAAGAAAAAAAAAGGCACTCCTCCATGGTATGTGAATGTTGGTGGGCACCCGATGGAATCGGTTAGCCATGGTTTGTGAAAGGAAAAAGGTGGGGAGGAGTGCCAAGTTTTATAAAAAGAGCACCAAAGTGCCAATCTCTCTCTCAAAAACTTGCTTCATTTTTGTATGGAAGATAGTAAGAACCCCATTGCCAGTCGTTGACAAAGACAACCACCTCTCAAAACCAATTTTTTATCTCTGTTTTACAAAATGAAAAGCTCTAGCACATGCTTAATCACTGCTTCCCTCTGCGAAGGGCCTTTCTTTTACTTTTATGTTGAGTCACCACCTTCTTTCTTTATGCACCATTAAGAGAGCATAGTTGTCATTCTTAGTGTGATATGCATTGTCCCAAGGTTCATTGATTGATTCATGATGATTGGTTTCACTTGTTCTTAAATTATTTGTATCTAGTCACCCTCTTAAACTTTGAGGTGTCCTATGCATTTATGTTTTGCTCTCCATGAAGGACAAGCTGAAAACCACTTGTATGTTTTTCCTTATGATTTGAACACACGTTTGACTTTCATTGTTTCATTATCATGATCTTTTGTTTGTGTTCATTTGCATGTTTACAACATGGTTGCTAAGTTCTTATTGTCATGATTATATCTTCATGCCATGTTTTAAGTTCTATTGATCCCAGCTCACAAATGCTTACATATATGATCAAGACTGTGTAGGTGCATGTCACCTCAAAAATTATTCTTTTGTTATCACTTACCTACTCGAGGACGAGCATGAGTTAAGCTTGGGGATGCTGATACGTCTCAAACGTATCTATAATTTTTTATGCTCCATGCTTGTTTTTACACCATTTGCTTACTGTTTCGTTACACTTCGTGGCACTTTTATGCATTTTCCGGAACTAACCTATTAACAAGATGCCACAGTGCCAGTTCCCTGTTTTCTGCTGTTTTTGTGTTTCAGAGTGATACACAGGAAATATTCTCGGAATTGGACGAAACAAAAGCCAGAAGTCTTATTTTTCCCGGGAGCATCCAGACATCCGAAAGAGAGCCGGAGAGGGGCCAGGGCCTGCCCTCACACAGGGGTGGCGCGGCCCAGGCCCAGGCCGCGCCACCCATATGTGAGGAGCCCCTGGCTGCCCTCTCGCGACGCCCCTTCGCCTATAAGAAGCCTCGGGACGGAAAACCCTAGGGGATTCGACGATTTTTCCAGAACAGTTCCGCAGCTTCGCCGCCGTCACCGACGAATTTCGGGGGACAGAAGTCTCTGTTCCGGCACCCTGCCGGGACGGGGAAGTGCCCCCGGAGCCATCTCCATCGGTCTCCATCGCCGTCTCCGCCGTCTCCATCGACCTCACCGCCATCTCCATCAACCTTGCTGTCTCCTATGATGAGGAGGGAGTAGTTCATCCCCGGGGCTGAGGGCTCTACCGGTAGCTATGTGGTTCACCTCTCTCTCCCATGATGTGATCTTTATGTGATCGTGAGCTTTGTATCATGTTGAACAAGTACATGTTATTATTCAGATATTTTGTGTACTCTAGTGATGTTATTAAAGTAATCTATTCCTCCTGTTATGGTGTAACGGTGACAGTGCGTGCACCATGGTGGTACTTGGTTTAGGCTATGATTGTGATCCCTTGTGGATTATGAGAATAATTATTGCTATGATAGTTTGAGTGATTTATTCCTCCTTTCATGGTGTAAAGGTGAGAGTGTGTGCACCGTGTTAGTACTTGGTCTAAGTTGCAATGATTTCTATCTTGAATTGTGATCTGATTTGGATATCTCTATGAGTGGTGTTTGTCAAGTACTTGATGAACTTTAAGGGGTGCTTCTGTAGCCACTACACAGTGATTAGTGTTATTCAATAGGAGAGTAGTTCAGAGTACCTTAGCAAGAGAAGTTACTTGTTCATTCATGTTACATTGTTGGGAGTGTGTCCACTAGTGAAAGTATGATCCCTAGGCCTTGTTTCCAAGCTTTGCATACCGTTTACTTGCTATTTTATTACTTGTTTGCTCGCAGCGATATTTATTTCACATCACGTTTGCTACTCATAATCATATATACCGCTTGTATTTCACTATCTCTTCGCCGAACTAGTGCACCTATACATCTGACAAGTGTATTGGGTGTGTTGGGGACACAAGAGACTTTCTGTATCGTAATTGCAGGGTTGCTTGAGAGGGATAGCTTTGACCTCTAACCTCCCTGAGTTCGATAAACCTTGGGTGATCCACTTAAGGGAAACTTGCTGCTGTTCTACAAACCTCTGCACTTGGAGGCCCAACAAGTGTCTACAAGAATAGAAGTGCGTAGACATCATACGCGTCTGTTCTTGTAGACAGTGTTGGGCCTCCAAGTGCAGAGGTTTGTAGAGCAGCAGCAAGTTTCCCTTAAGTGGATCACCCAAGGTTTATCGAACTCAGGGAGGAAGAGGTCAAAGCTATCCCTCTCAAGCAACCCTACAATTACGATACAGAAAGTCTCTTGTGTCCCCAACACACCCAATACACTTGTCAGATGTATAGGTGCTCTAGTTCGGCGAAGAGATAGTGAAATACAAGTAGTAGTGATGATTATAAGTAGCAAATGTAATTTGAAATAAATATCGCTGCGAGCAAAAATGTAACAAATACGCAAGTAAACGGTGTGCAAAGCTTGGAAACAAGGCCTAGGGATCATACTTTCACTAGTGGACACACTCCCAACAAATATAACATGATTGAACAAATAAATAACTTCTCTTCACTATGGTACTCTGAATCACTCTCCTATTGAATAACACTAATCATTGTGTAGGGCTACGAAGCACTCCTTAAAGTTCATCAAGTACTTGACAAACACCACTCATAGAGATATCCAAATCGAATCACAACTCAAGATAAATATTATTGCAACTTAGACCAAGTACTAACACGGTGCACACACTGTCAACATTACACCATGAAAGGAGGAAAAGATCACTTCAATACTATCATAGTGATAATTATTCTCATAATCCATAAGAGATCACAATCGTAGCCTAGTCCAAGTACCACCACGATGCACGCACTGTCACCGTTACACCATGGCAGGAGGAATAAATTACTTTAATAACACACTAGAGTACACATAATGAAGAAGAGTAACATCTACTTATTCAACATGATACAAAGCTCACGATCACATAAAGATCACATCATGGGAGAGAGAGGTGAACCACATAGCTACCGGTAGAGCCCTCAGCCCCGGGGGTGAACTACTCCCTCCTCATCATAGGAGACAGCAAGGTTGATGGAGATGGCGGTGAGGTCGATGGAGACGGCGGAGACGGCGATGGAGACTGATGGAGATGGCTCCGGGGGCACTTCCCCATCCCAGCAGGGTGCCGGAACAGAGACTTCTGTCCCCCGAAATTCATCGACGGCGGCGGCGGAGCTACGGAACTGCTTCTAGAAATTTGCCGACTCGCTTAGGGTTTTCCGTCCCGAGGCTTCTTATAGGCGAAGGGGCATCGTCAGGAGTAGCCCTAGGTGGTCTCACACCAGGGTGGCGCGGCCAGGGCCTGGGCCGCGCCAGCCTGGCGTGAGGGCCCCTGGTGGCCCCACTCCTCCTCCTCTTCGGATCTCTGGAAGCTTCCGGGAAAAATAAGACTTCAGGTACTTGTTTCGTCCAATTCCGAGAATATTTCCTGTGTAGCTTTTCTGAAACACAAAAATAGCAGAAAATAGGGAACTGGCACTGTGGCATCTTGTCAATAGGTTAGTTCCGGAAATCGCATAAAAACACCACGAAGTGTAACAAAACACAAGGCAAATGGTGTAAAAACAAGCATGGAGCATCAAAGATTATAGATACGTTGGAGACGTATCAGCATCCCCAAGCTTAACTCCTGCTCGTCCTCGAGTAGGTAAGTGATAACAAAAGAAATAATTTTTGAGGTGACATGCACCATCACAATCTTGATCATATATGTAAGCATTGTGAGCTGAGATCAAAGAACTCATGAAAGACATAATCTTGATAATAGAAACTTAGCAACCATATTGTAAACATGCAAATGAACACAAACAAAAGATCATGAAAATGAAACAATGAAAGTGAAACATGTGTTCAAATCATAAGGAAAAACATACAAATAGTTTTCAGCTTGTCCTTCATAGAGAGCAAAACATAAATATATAGGACACCTTCAAGTTTAAGAGGGCGACTAGATACAAATAATTTGAGAACAAGTGAAACCATGATCATGAATCAATCAATGAAAACTTTGGGACAATGCACATTATACTCAGAATGACAACTATGCTCTCTTAATGGTGCATAAAGGTAGAAGGTGGAGACTCAACATAAAAGTAAAAGAAAGGCCCTTCGCGGAGGGAAGCAGGGATTAAACATGTGCTAGAGCTTTTTATTTGTAAAACAGAGAGATAAAAATTGGTTTTGAGAGGTGGTTGTCTTTGTCAACGACTGGCAATTGGGTTCTTACTATCTTCTATACAAAAATGAAGCAAGTTTTTGAGAGAGAGATTGGCACTTTTGTGCTCTTTTATAAAGCTTGGCACTCCTCCCCACCTTTTTTTCTTTCTCAAACCATGGCTAACCGATTCCATCGGGTGCCCACCAACATTCACATTCCATGGAGGAGTGCCTTTTTTCTTTCTTTTTTTCTTTTTTTTCTTTTTGGAATAAGACAATATGGAAGATAGCAAATCCGACCACTACGTCCCCATGAGCTGAAAACAGTGTCACAAAACGAGAAGTATTTTGAAGGTTTTTTGAAAGGTAGCACATGAAAATTTACTTTGGAATGGCTTACAAATACCATGCATAGGAGTTTATAGTGGACACAATGGCAAACTTGGTTTTTGGAAGTTGGATGCACGAGTAGAGCTCATACTCAGTACAAAATGAGGGCTAGCAAAAGACTGGGAGCGACCAACTAAGAGAGCAATAACGGCCATAATCATGCAAAGCGACAAAGCAACATTAAAAGAAGCATAAGATGGCATCAAAAGTAAAAAACTAAATGATCATAGAGGCTATTGGTGACTTTGTAAGAGTCTAACATGTGTGAGCTTGCGCCAAGTCAACCCAAATAAAGCATCAAGGAGAAAACCAAAATAATGCTTCCAAACGATAAAAACAACGCATGATTTTTTTAAAGGCTCATTAAGCAATCTCAGTTATTTGAGACAAGTCATGCTACAGCAAAACCACTAAGCATACTATCAAAAAGACATCAAGCATGACATGAAAAAGCCTAAGCCGCAGTCTACACAAGCTCCTTCTTGTACTACTTTTTTGCATAAAGCTTTTTCTCTTTTCCAACACCATTCAAACTTTTTGAGGAAAATCTTTTGATAAATACCAACATGGACCAGAGGTCCAAATACACCTTGATGCAAAGATATAGCAAGATTTGAACAAAAATCAAGGCAAAAAACGAAAGCTAAACGCGGTAGCAGAAAAAGAGAACACTCGTTGAAACGAATAGAGTGAAAAACGAAGTGTTCTTGGCAAATGAAAAGTGAAGTATGTCTCCCTCCAAACCAACATGATGTGATCTAACCATTTATTGCAGCAAACAAAGCAAAAGAAAACTGAAAACAAAAACAACTGACGCTCCAAGAAAAATTCATAGTGCATGAAGCAATAAAAATATAGTGTCTTGAAAGGTGACCTGATTTTTTCCGATGAAGAAGGGGTGCCTCGGGGGCATCCCCAAGCTTTGACGCTTGTACTTCTTGGATATTTCTTGGGGTGATGCATGGGCATCTCCAAGCTTGAGCTTTTGTCCATTCTTCATCTCATCTCATCATTCTCCAATCCCTACACTTGAAAACTTCCTTCATACAAAACTAAACACAAATCTATTAGCAACATTAGTGTAAGCATAGTAATGAATCAAACCTTTTTGCTTCAGGTTTCAACTCAAAACCACCACATATAAAGTATAAACTACTGTAGCAACTTCCCCAAAAGTTCCGTGATCAAAAGAACTCAAAAGAAAGCGATAAAGCGGCAAACACAAATATTGGCAGAAATCTGTCAAAACAGAACAACTGATAAAGGTCGAATTTTTAAGGTGTTTTTTGTTGCTCAAATCAAAAAGTGTTCAACTAATGAAAGTTTGGATATAACCTGGGGCATATGCACAAGAAATCGCAGGTCCAAAAGTTATACAGAGAATTTTTACGAATTTTTACGGTGCAGCACCGAAAACAGTTTCAGGATAGCAACATCCCCAAATCTTACCTTACTCAAATTAGAGGCTTCTCTTGGCACAAAAACGAAATAAAAAGGATAAGGAACGGTTATTACAGTAGTAATAACTTCCAAGACTCAAATAAAAGAAAAAGTACTGAAAATAAAACAATGGGTTATCTCCCAAGAGTGCTTTTCTTTAACGCCTTTGAGCTAGGTGCAGTAATTTGCAAAGATGCTTATGTTGGCGCCATATAAGAGCTTGAGGCAAAGGCGCCATATAGGAACTTACAGCAATAGAGAGCATCAAAAAGCAAATGTGAAAGACATTTAAATCTAAACCACTTCCTATGTATAGGAATCTTGTAAGAAAATAAATCAACGAGGCACATAGTAGCAAGCATGGATAGATAAAACAAGTGCCACTTCAAGATTGGCAACATAAAGAGGGGAAACTCAATATTGTTGAGATCCTTCAAACCATGTTTCCCTCTCTCATAATAACTTTCAGTAGCATCATGAATAGAACTAATAATATAACTATCACATAAAGCATCCCTATCATGAGCCATATGCATAAAAGGATTAATACTCACCACAGGAACAATAGTAGTAGGAGCAGATTCAATAGAATAATTATTCTCATCACCATAATCATCAAAAATAGGAGGCATATTGTAATCATAACTAATTTTATCCTCAATAGTAGGTGAACTGAAAATATTATACCCATCATCATAACTATCATAAACTAGAGGTTTAGTACCATCACAAGATAAAGAACAGCTATTTTGCAAAGCATATTCTTCAAACATATCATCATAAGAAGGAACATCACATATGGGAGATAAAATATTATCAGAACAAACTTTCTCCATTAAAGCTGGGGAACTAAAAATATCATGCTTAACAAAACCAGCTTCCCCAAGCTTAGACTTTTCTATAGCATTAGCATTAACAGTATTTAAAGCATTCGTACTAATAACATTGCTATGCAGAATAAGCTCCAAAGAATTTTCAATTTTCTCTTCAAACACTTCATATCTAAACTCAGAAAAAAGACTAAAGAACTCTTTGTTTTCCATTAAGCCTAACTAGTGAAAATAAAAACAAGAAACAAAAAGATATAATTGCAGAATCTAAAGGAAATAACTCCGAGCACTCACTAGCAACTAAAAGACTTAGTAGCCAAAGAATGTGAGTAACTTTTACCTTACCTCCCCGGCAACGGCGCCAGAAAAGAGCTTGATGTCTACGTACGCGTCTGTTCTTGTAGACAGTGTTGGGCCTCCAAGTGCATAGGTTTGTAGAGCAGCAGCAAGTTTCCCTTAAGTGGATCACCCAAGGTTTATCGAACTCAGGGAGGAAGAGGTCAAAGCTATCCCTCTCAAGCAACCCTGCAATTACGATACAGAAAGTCTCTTGTGTCCCCAACACACCCAATACACTTGTCAGATGTATAGGTGCACTAGTTCGGCGAAGAGATAGTGAAATACAAGTAGTAGTGATGATTATAAGTAGCAAATGTAATTTGAAATAAATATCGCTGCGAGCAAACATGTAACAAAACAGCAAGTAAACGGTGTGCAAAGCTTGGAAACAAGGCCTAGGGATCATACTTTCACTAGTGGACACACTCCCAACAAATATAACATGATTGAACAAATAAATAACTTCTCTTCACTATGGTACTCTGAATCACTCTCCTATTGAATAACACTAATCATTGTGTAGGGCTACGAAGCACTCCTTAAAGTTCATCAAGTACTTGACAAACACCACTCATAGAGATATCCAAATCAAATCACAACTCAAGATAAATATTATTGCAACTTAGACCAAGTACTAACACGGTGCACACACTGTCAACATTACACCATGAAAGGAGGAAAAGATCACTTCAATACTATCATAGTGATAATTATTCTCATAATCCATAAGAGATCACAATCGTAGCCTAGACCAAGTACCACCACGATGCACGCACTGTCACCGTTACACCATGGCAGGAGGAATATATTACTTTAATAACACACTAGAGTACACATAATGAAGAAGAGTAACATCTACTTATTCAACATGATACAAAGCTCACGATCACATAAAGATCACATCATGGGAGAGAGAGGTGAACCACATAGCTACCGGTAGAGCCCTCAGCCCCGGGGGTGAACTACTCCCTCCTCATCATAGGAGACAACAAGGTTGATGGAGATGGCGATGAGGTCGATGGAGACGGCGGAGACGGCGATGGAGACCGATAGAGATGGCTCCGGGGGCACTTCCCTGTCCCAGCAGGGTGCCGGAACAGATACTTCTGTCCCCCAAAATTTGTCGACGGCGGCGGCGGAGCTACGGAACTGCTTCTGGAAATTTACCGACTCCCTTAGGGTTTTCCGTCCTGAGGCTTCTTATAGGCGAAGGGGCATCGTCAGGAGTGGCCCCAGGTGGTCTCACACCAGGGTGGCGCAGCCAGGGCCTGGGCCACGCTAGCCTGGCGTGAGGGCCCCTAGTGGCCCCACTCCTCCTCCTCTTCAGATCTCTGGAAGCTTCCGAGAAAAATAAGACTTCAGGAACTTGTTTCGTCTAATTCCGAGAATATTTCCTATGTAGCTTTTCTGAAACACAAAAACAGCAGAAAATAGGGAACTGGCACTGTGGCATCTTGTCAATAGGTTAGTTCCGGAAATCGCATAAAAACGCCACGAAGTGTAACGAAACACAAGGCAAATGGTGTAAAAACAAGCATGGAGCATCAAAAATTATAGATACGTTGGAGACGTATCAGTCACAAAAGTGATTCGACCTATCCATCTCTCTCTCACTGGAGGTTGGTAGTGGTCTCTAGGTGAAAGCCTAGGTTTGGAGTCAGATCAGCTTGATGGCGGCGTCCTCGACGTCATTACTTTATTGGGAACATCGTGTTTGGAAACACGGCTTGGAGGGTCTATATTTTTGTTACTCTGGTGCTCGCCGCTATCCTTTTTGATCTTTAGGGGAACAATGTCTGTCGTCTCCGGTGAGTCCAAGACGATGCCTTTCTTGGAATCGGCCAAGTCATGCCATCTACTTGCCACCTCTTTTTAGGAATCAAAGGTGGATGGTGCATTGAGAAGAAAAGTCCAGTTGGAGTTGTTGATCTCCAGAGGTGACCGGCCTCGGCCGATATGAGGCGATGTTGATTAGTCTAGGACATGCTCTTTTGCTTCTAGTGGTTTTGTCGGTGGTGGTTGTTTTTTGACAAGCCCTAGTGTGAAGCTTGTATTGCGGCTCGTTATTGTCAGCAACTTGTAGTTGTCTTATGCTTGAAATTCTGCCTTCTATAAAAGTAAGGTACGACTTGGCATACTCTTAAAAAATCTATTATTGTTCCCCGGTGGTCTATTAGTTTGCATGTCTGGCCTATCAATGACGAGCCATTAATCCCATCAACCGACCATCATACGTTGTCGATTCGGCTCATCAGCTATAACCCATTTAGCCTAGCCAATTTAACGGCCTCGTAACTCAAAAGCCTATTATGGCCAGAAGTGCTTTAGACCCGATAGACATCCTCTTATTGTGGTCACCGTAGAAAATAACCTCAGAGTATGATGAAAGTTTTGCATAACCTTCCATTTCATCTGCCACACTCAAAACATAACTTTAAGAGTATCACGTACATGAAATAGAGCCTATACAAGTTAACTGAATATTACATCATATGCAGATATAAAATTATTCGGTTTTGCTATTTCTCAGTAGATTGAGAAATAGCTTATGGCTCAGTAGAATTTTAGACCATTAGATTTGCATCGTGATTCGTGCAATTGAGTTACAAGTTGAGTTGTAACTGAGTTTTTTTTTTATTGCAAGTGATGTTGCAACTAGGAACTATATATCCAGACCGTTGAATTGCTTCGTGATTCGTGCTAATAGTAAGTTGCAATATGATTTGCAACTGAAATATGATGACATCATTCTACTGAGCGATAAGCTATTGCTCAGTAGACTGAACCCTAGACACACCCAAAATTATTACATCAGCTCTACAAATTCTTGAGCCACTATACCCCATTTTGCAAGTTTGTGCGACCTATTTGCACATACAAGACAAGTTTTGGGCCACTACACCCCATTTTGTAACTTTGTGGGGGCTTTTTTCTCATCGATGACAAGTTCTTGGATGCCCCATGTATTTGTCTCTACTACTTATAAAGGCACAAACATATCGGGATACAATCAATCTCAGCCCTCCATATAGTGTAATCTAACGGTCTACAGCGCTCCAATGTTGAGCTCAACTCAACAAAACGTCCATTAATTTGTTGTAAAAAATGCTCCACTAATTTCTCTACTCCTTCCTTACACCGTGACTAAGGTGTGAGATGATTGGCTCATGGTGATTTCCTTCCAGTTATTTAGCGAATAACTTCTCTTAATTACCCAGTTTACTGCTGCTCTTAATTAGGGCAGTCAAATTTCCCTCACAGTGGATTTGATCCTTCTTGTAACTGCCCAATCCAACGGTTTAAATCATGCATGCATTGGCTTACACGTATACCCAGGTCGTCATTTTGACCAACATAATACAACTTATATACTACAAAATACATATCACTGAAAAGTTCAAACATTGTACTTTTTAATGGTATAATTTTTATGTTATAAAATTTAGATTATATTTGTCAAAATAACGACCTAGGTATACGTGCAAGACTTAAAAACTGGGACGAAGGGAGTATATAATTTTTGGGAGGGACATGGCGACTTAAAGTAATGCATGCATTACGGGCACAACGATAATTGCTTTAAGTAATGCACGGAATTTTCTGATTTCATTAGGAGCCTAATATGGAGGCACTAATCAATGTCTTGCTAACTGCCTTTAGTGCTTTGCGCTAATCAATGCTCATTTAATTGCTCTTTTTCTGTTACCTGTGGTGCCAAACATCGACTCCGCCTTATGTCGAGCGGGACACCAAACATTGCCGCTGCACTTCTTCTCCTCTCATCCAACCATATATTTCGTTGCACCTTCCGATGCATCCTTTGCCGAGGACATCTCCCCCATAAGAGGTTAACGATGTCAGGGCCTTCCGTGGTGGCGGTCGTGGTGGCGGCACGACATGGGATGGACACGCTGCGGATGGCAAAGGCATTTGAGGACCCCATGCATGTGCTACAGGACGAGCGACGCTTTGCGGCCTTTGGCAGAACACACCGACCATGTCTCGATGCGTCGTCGTCATCATGCGCTTGCACCACCTCTCGGCCACATTTCTACCCTCTCATCGGCCTCTGTCACACCAATCCCGTCATGCGACCTGTTGGCAAACGAGGGTGTGGATGACAGTTGGGAGCCTGCACGCGCAGGACACCTGAGGTTCTTTTGGGGAGGTCGTGCGGTGGTGATTGTGACCGTCTCAGCGGCGTCCTGCATGTCCTTGTTGAAATACCAGTACCAACTTGTTGTCTGAATTGGTTTGGACATGGGTCTTCAGTTGTTGTCTTCACTGGTACCATGTATTTTTCCACGACGATATCATCTCTAAGGCACCCAGGTGATGAACGAAAATAACTGGCTTCCAATTAGTGGTTCTACTTACTGAATTCTTCCGAGTTTCTGGTCTAGGATTGGACATTGCTTATTGTTGGATTGATTGATGATCACATGCTAAAAAGTAGCGTTAATTAGGGAGGTCAAAGAGGTTCCACAGCTGCAGTGGAGAGGTCCATCAATCTAAGAATGCTTCCAAGTCATTTGGTTATCATCATATATATTTTAGGCATATCCATAAAAGAAAGTTGGATTATTTCTTTAGTTTGGTAAGGCTAGACCTCTCTCTATATGTGAACAAAATTCTTAATCGGTGTAGTTTTATTCAAAATGAGGTTGTACTATAATATTATTCAAGTAAAGATGATATATAAGTCTTTTTATGTGAATTTTTATTATATTAGTCGAATAGTACGGATCGTGCGTTGCACGTACAAGCTTACTAGTATCTCTAAAATAAACAAAACCAAAGGAAATAGCGTAAATCTGGTAGAAGGTATATGGAAGAGTTTTATGACATTATATTTTTACAAATTTAGAGTCGGAACCTTTGGAAGTGATTTATGGATTTTGGTATATACCAGAGAGGCAAGTAAATCCAAGACATTAATTATTATATTGCGAGATTGAATACATTATATTTTCACTTGTAATCCTAATATATTTCGAGATTAATGACATTATATTTCGAGATCCAAGACATTACTTTCTATAGCTGTTAGATATGTCAAATATTGCCCTTAGTGATTACCCGGATCAAATAGATCTCTTAAATTGGAAGATCTTAAAATAGTTCCAAACATATACGATGCGCAGATAGCCCATACTCCCATTCGACGCACGCGCGGGCCCTTTATATACACCCCCGCGATAGCCAAGCCCGCCAGCCCCGCCCTCACCCGTGCAACGGCAGTGCGCACAGGCAGCCATGGCACGCCGCGCACACGTCGTCCAAGCTGCCCCGGCGGCAGCGTTGCTGCTCGTCTTCGTCCAGCTGCTCGCGTCGTCGTCACCCGTCGCCGTGGCCACCGACCCGCCCTTCTCGTGTGGCGCGCCGTCCAGCGCGCCGTTCTGCGACACGAAGCTGCCGATCGAGCAGCGGGCCGGGCACCTGGTGTCGCAGCTGACGCTGGAGGAGAAGATCTCGCAGCTCGGCGACGAGTCGCCGGCCGTGGCCCGGCTGGGCGTGCCGGCGTACAAGTGGTGGTCGGAGGCGTTGCACGGAGTGGCGTGGAGCAAGGGCATCCACTTCGGCAGCCCGATCAGCACCGCCACCAGCTTCCCGCAGGTCATCCTCACCGCCGCCTCCTTCAACCCGGACCACTGGTACCGCATCGGTCAGGTACTGTTTCATCACCATTCTGCCTTTGAGATGTGTATCTAGAATTGTTCATTCGAGGTCGAGGGGTCATTATTTCGTAATTGCTGGAGTATATCTGAACATGTAACTGCCAGTACGACCGTGGTAGCTGCATGCAGGCATGCAGCTTTTGAGTTTTGTCAAAACGAGAAAAACCAGGAGGAGTATCTTCTGAACTTCATCTGTTCCCTGACCTCAGGCGATCGGGACGGAGGCGCGGGCCATCTACAACAACGGGCAGGCGGAGGGGCTCACCTTCTGGACTCCCAACATCAACGTGTTCCGTGACCCGCGGTGGGGGCGGGGCCAGGAGACCCCCGGCGAGGACCCGACGATGACCGGCAAGTACGCCGCCGTGTTCGTCCGGGGCGTGCAGGGCTCTGCCATGGCCGGCGCCATCAACTCCTCCGACCTCGAGGCCTCCGCCTGCTGCAAGCACTTCACCGCCTACGACCTCGATAACTGGAAGGGCGTCACCCGCTTCAACTTCGACGCCAAGGTACTCACTACACTACCGACATTTTGATGATTACACCGCTCGTCCCGACGCCATTCATGGCAGCTTCCTACGTACTCACCGTCGTCGTCAGGTTCTTTCATGGAAGTCTGAATTTTGACCATATGCGAAAATTTTCTTCAGGTGACAGCGCAGGACATGGCCGACACGTACAACCCGCCCTTCAAGAGCTGTGTCGAAGACGGCGGCGCCAGCGGCATCATGTGCTCCTACAACCGCGTCAACGGCGTGCCCACCTGCGCTGATCAGAACCTCCTCACCAAAACCGCGAGAGGGGACTGGAGGTTTAACGGGTAAGAAGATTCAGTGAAAAAACAGGACTGCTGAAACCTGTTACTTCAGAAAACACTAGCCTGATTTCAGAAAACAAAGACCAATTCAGAAGAGAAAGACTAGCCTGCGTAGTGAGTAGTAACTGACGTTTGCAAGTTTCATCTGTTTGACCAGATACATTACTGCGGACTGTGACGCCGTGGCCATCATCCATGACGTCCAGGGATATGCCAAAGTACCTGAAGATGCAGTTGCAGATGTCCTCAAGGCCGGTATGAGTTTTCATCCATGACTCTAGCAAGTTGTCAACGATATCATTGAATTGCATATGACTCATGTTGTTGTGACGCATCAAGACCCTCTGGTCACTTAGGACATCATAGTAACTGAGAACTAAAAGCATGATTCTAAGAAAAAGCTTCACCAAAGAAATGTTCTTACCATTTGTAACCTGAAACTGTTACAGGAATGGACCTGGACTGCGGCGGCTACGTGCAGACGCACGGCCTCTCCGCGCTCCAGCAAGGGAAGATCACGGAGCAGGACATCGACAGAGCCCTCCACAACCTCTTCGTCATCAGGATGAGGCTAGGCCTCTTCAACGGCAACCCCAAGTACAACCGGTACGGCAACATCGGCGCCGACCAGGTGTGCAAGCAGGAGCACCAGAACCTGGCCCTCCAGGCGGCGCTGGACGGCATCGTCTTGCTCAAGAACGACGGCGGCGCCCTCCCCTTGTCCAAATCCGCTGTCTCCTCCATCGCCGTCATCGGGCCCAACGCGAACAACGCTTCTTTACTGCTCGGCAACTACAACGGCCCGTCGTGCATCTACGTCACGCCCCTCCAGGTGCTGCAGTGGTACGTCAAGGACTCCAGGTTCGTCGCCGGCTGCAACGGGGCGGCCTGCAACGTGCCCAACATCGGCGAGGCGGTGCGCGTGGCGAGCTCGGCGGACCACGTCGTGCTGTTCATGGGGCTTGATCAGGATCAGGAGAGGGAGGAGGTCGATCGGCTGGAGCTGGGGCTCCCCGGGATGCAGGAGAACCTCATCAACAGCGTCGCTGACGCGGCGAAGAAGCCGGTGATCTTGGTGCTGCTTTGCGGTGGCCCGGTGGACGTGACATTTGCCAAGAACAATCCCAAGATTGGCGCCATTCTCTGGGCTGGGTACCCCGGACAGGCTGGGGGCAGCGCCATTGCCCAGGTCCTCTTCGGCGAGCACAACCCCGGTAAGAATTCGTTCGCAGTTTCACTTCTTGCTCTGAACAATTTACACTACACCTACACATCAGCGCGTAGCTTCAGTCCGTATGATTTAGCCCGTAGGTCTAGTGTTATTGACAATTAAATCTCGGCCTAAATCTCATCAGGCGTAATTAAGCCGTACTGATTCTTGGCTATCATCAGGTGGGAGGCTGCCGGTGACGTGGTACCCGAAGGAGTTCACGGCCGTGCCGATGACGGACATGCGGATGCGCGCCGACCTAGCCACTGGCTACCCCGGACGCACGTACCGGTTCTACAAAGGCAACACCGTGTTCAACTTTGGCTACGGTCTCAGCTACTCAAAGTACTCCCACAGCTTCGTGTCCAAGGGCACAAAGCCACCATCCATGACCAGCATCGACGGCCTCAAGGCGATTGCGTCGCCAGCGGGCACCGTGAGCTACGACGTGGAGGAGATCGGCGCCGAGGCGTGCGACAAGCTCAAGTTCCCGGCGCTGGTGAGGGTGCAGAACCACGGACCCATGGACGGCAGGCACCCAGTGCTGGTCTTCCTGCGGTGGCCGAACGCCACCGACGGACGGCCGGCGAGCCAGCTGATCGGGTTCCAGAGCGTGCACCTGAAGGCGGCGCAGGCGGCGCACGTGGAGTTCGAGGTGAGCCCATGCAAGCACTTCAGCCGGGCGGCGGAGGACGGTAGGATGGTGATCGACCAGGGGTCGCACTTCGTCGGGGTCGGCGAGGACGAGTTCGAGATGAGCTTCATGGCCTGAGTTTACTTACATGCTTCTGTGTTCAGGCGATAGGGCGATAGGGCTTTCGATTATATCCACAGGACAAGTGTAATAACCTAGTGTCTAACTTATCTGAACAAGAGAATGTGAAATCTAGATTCGGGTGGCATCCACAATGGTTAATAAGACAATCTTATCTTAGCATTTGCATGACCATTAGAGAAGGGGAAAAAACATGACCATTGCATATCATTTTTTTCCTTCTCCAACATTTTTTTATTATAAATAAAATAGAAAACGGGTCACTAAGATAAGACATCTCATATAATTGAGAAATATGTCCTATCTTTTTTTACTAGTAGGAAATCATCTCCTAGCAACGATAAAACAAACATCAATTTTCTCTATCCCATGCACCACAACGATCATTCTACATGGATCGCTAATATATAACCGATGTGCATGCCCTAAAAGGCATGTTTATTGATTTAGACAGGCGGTGTCTGTAATACTACTCCATGTCACATATAGACAACTTTATAGACAATGTATAACTGTATGTGATATATGTGAGTACAAGTTAGATGCATCATTCATACACCAACAAAACTTAAAGACGATAGTTTCTAGAATCCTACAAACTGTTTATAACTTTACAGATAGCCTCAGTCTCTCTCCTCATTCTCTTTTCTTCACATCACCAAAATCGTCTATAACAACCAGCTGAGTTATCACCATTGTATATGTCCTAAGAGTACGGGTAAGAGACGTTGTAACTTCTTTTAGCGATTTTAGCGACAAGCACGTTGTAAGAGCATCTCTAATAACCCTTTCCATAAACATAAAGAAAACATAAGGAGCAAACATGAGGAAACAGGCACATGCACGACTAAGCTTGACTGTAGTCATAAATTTAATAATAATAATTTCAAATTCAAAGCACACGGAATTAAGTCATCCGCAAGAAAAATTGTTCATCAAAGCCACCACATAGAAGTGAAGGATTGTTCACGGGGTTGCACTTCTTGGCACTCCATATTGGAGTCACCTTGTTCACTTGGTCAACACAATCAGACCATAGGTGGCAACAATTTTAGTATTCTCCCCGACCAGTGTCTAGATACATTCATGTAGAAACACGTATTAGTAATTGGAGAAAGTGTTATAAATAGCAACTTGTTCTGAGCAAGAAGATCTCTAACTTCACGGGGCATCGCGACTTGCTCTGAGCAACGATTTTAGTATAAATAGTACGTACTACGCCAGCACAAATATATTCATTGGTACATACATACACCACAATTATACACGATAAGTTGGTTATGCACTTTTGCTAGTGAGTGACGGTGGAAGAGCGCGCACTGCGTGCAGCTCCTGACAGTGATCAAACCTGAGCCACACGATCGGGCGCGTCGCCCCATCTGGACGGGCAGAAGGTGACCACGTATTCCGGCATGTAGCAGCGCGCCGCGGCGGCGGCCTTGTCGAACGCGTAGCTGTAGTAGCCAGGGCAGGCGTCCCTGAACATGCGCGAGTAGACGCTGCCCTGGCACGTCTCCGCGGTGTCGTACGCGCCGCGGCAGCAGAAGGCGTCCAGGCCGAACGCCAGGCACGCGCTCTTGCACGCCACCACCGTCTTACTCTTCCCGTTCGTCACCTGCAGCTCCGGCGGGCACATCGCGTTCATGTTCTTGGCGCAACCGGCGATGAAGCACTTGCTGCCGGGGTTCGCCGGCTTGGTCCACACGGCCACCGGGAGGTTGTACCCGTCCACCACGCTCACATCGTAGGAGCTCCCCTTGCTCTGGTCCTCGTGCAGGTTCACCTCCACGAGGGTGGCCGGAGGGGCGCCGATGGATCCGTTGCAGGCGAGGCGTCCGCCACAGTCGCCGGTGAGGCAGCTGCCGGCGTTGACGTTGGCGCCACCGAAGTCGCAGCCGGTGCGGCCCCAGAAGCGGCCGTTCCAGGTGGCCGGCGCCCTGACGCGCTTCGACTGACCGGGCGGGAGGAAGAAGCCGCCGTCGGCGATCATGGGGTGGCCGGCGTTGGGCGCGGCCGCCGGCCACACCGGGAAGGGGCACTTGTTGGTTACATGGAACGTGACGCTCACCACGGGTCCTGCAAAACCAAACGCTGTAAGTGTGTGTTCAGTACAATACAAACGCAGCACTTGTACGTATGAAGCACTGGCTCACCTGGGAGAACCAGCACGAGGATGCACAAGAGAAACAGAGGAAGAACACCCATCTCTCCGATCTGTTGAGGAGACCTGCAATGCAAATGGAGATGTAGCTGAGCTTTATACTTGGAAAGTGCAGGGAAGAGGTGAGGACTGTGAGTAGGAGATTAGTAATTGTGTGACTTGCATTGCAATGGAAGTAAAGCTAGGGCATAATGAGAGCGCAGTCACCTGGTGCAGAGACCTGCTAGGCCAAAAAGTGATTCGGTGGGTAAGGAAATTTTAAATATGGAGGCTTGAGATGGTATATCTGTTATCACTAGGCAAGCTTGAACTGTTGAACAGTTTAGTGGAGGCTTCAAAGATGGTGTAGCCGCCTCAGTTGTCCCTCTATTTCAAAATTTTCTTATTGTGATTGTAGTTTAAATTTGAACTAAGACCACAACAAGAATTATGAAACGGAGGATATATGAAATAGTGTGGTTTGCAACCAACGATGTCATGCCACGTAAAGTCATAAGTCTTGCGAAGCTCTTAACAAACATTTATCCGATATTTTGAGTATATAATATTTCACAAAATGGACAAATTGCTCTTTATGGGAGGCATGTCTGCAAAACTAAGGCTGTGTTTAGATGTTTACATTCAAGCCTGGAATTGAACATGGGCATTGACGTAGCCACACTAAACTGAGAGCGGGAGGCGTTGATCTTCACTGATATACTTAGTATATGTGTTAGAAACATTTAGATCATATTATCTATGTTTCGAGATGTATGCATTTTTCGAAAGCAACATGACGATTACATATCATGATGGATCCGATAGCTGAGTCAATATGAAATTACACATGCAGATTATCTGTCTCCATGACAAAGTCTTGGTGAGAATAATGCAATGTGACATAAAGGGAAAAAATTACTCCACTTTGTTGCCTCGCACGTCGAGGCTCTATAACGAATACTTCGTGGGCCAAACACGTGCACGAAGAGTGCTAATTTTGGGTTGCTCCGATCCATCCATTCGGGGCGAAGGGCCCGTGGACGTGCATGAGTAGAAACTGTAGAATGGGCCAACAGAGAGGTCCGTCTCATTCCAGTGATTCGGACAGAAGGCTTCTCTTCTCTATAATGCTATTCGCAACAACAAAAATCTTGACGATAATAAAATAAATGTGCCCCGGACACCTCATCTCATGGCTCACCTCGTGAAGAAAATGTAGCTGGATATCCATGTGCTTCTGCCAAACCTGAACCATGCGGCCTGGAATAGCAATCTTAAGCATACGTGTCACGTGCACATAACCACTTCGTGTCAGGCACGGAGGCATGCAGCCCATTCTTATATAGTCTATTTTAAAAGTATAAAAATGGGAGGACATGGCTATCACTTGTGGGGACAGGGCCTCCAGTCCCGGCCCGTAAGAGCCTTTAGTCCCGGTTTGCAAACCGGGACCCCAGCCGCGGGACTAAAGGGCGGCCCGGTTACCAGCCGGGACTGGAGGCTGTCCACGTGGGCGGCTCCGAGTGAATCCAGGGCCAGGACCTTTAGTCCCGGTTTGTAACACAGACCGGGACTAAAGGCATCTACAGATTTTGTTTTTTTCTTTAGGGTTTAGGGGTTTTAGGTGTTTGGAGGATTAACGTGATGCCTCGTTTAGTGCCTTGTTTGGTGTTCGAGAAATAGTTTATGCATATATATAAGATTAACTTATCTTACAAGCGAGCATATATATACAATTATATTGGAGATCAGAATTATCGGGACTAGAGCCCGTCTATTCGATTACATGGACCAACATCAGTAATGGCCCCTAGCTACACTAAATCGTCCTTTGTCATCTATAGCTTCCGTCCTCAAAAAGGTCGCTAGCTCCTCTGCAACAGCAATCGCGCGTTGCTCTGGTAGGTACTTCTCCCTCATGGCCGTGTACTATATAAGAAGAGGAGATGAATATGAATATCAATCATGATAACAAAGAATGACGGGTAAAAATAGAGGTGTGAATGTTCATTACTTACGTCGTATCTGTAATCCTTGTGCTCAGAGGTAAACGTGCGAATGGTCTCGCAAACATAGTATCCGCATAGATGCGTCCCCCGTGGCTGCTGGTCGCACTTTACGAGAATAGAATATATATAATCAAAATAATAATCTAGCATCATAAATGTATTAAAAATAGAAATATATCATACTACTACTTACCTGAGCGGCTCTAAAGGTCAGCTTCTCATGCTCGATACCGTCAGTCACGCACTTGAACCGCTTCCAAACCCTGCCCGACAAGGAAAATGATTTGCTAAGTTTTTCACTAATTGATATATCAGAAAATCATCGAAAGAGACCGATAGAGCGCAAGAATGATTGAAATTACCCTTGGAGCATGTCCTGCAGGCTTTGGAACTGTTCCAAGGGTCTCGATAATGGGTCGAAGGCATCAACTCTTCCCTTATCAATTTGAATGTCCAACAAAATCCAGTGGTAGCTGCACATGTATATATATATATATATGTCAGTAACTTATCAATTACACTTATAAGTGAATGAACACAACAGAGTAAGACCCTCACCTGAAGTTGTATGGAAACAGTATGTGGTCACAGAAATTTTGATCTGTTAGAAACCTTAGAAGGTTTTCCTCTGTCTCCTTGGGGTTATCAGTTAGCGTCTTTATATGTATTTTATCTAGGTCAATAAACCCAGTATTTAGGATGTTCCTACTTTTACATTCCAGAATCTTCATTCTGCATAATAGAGTACAAGTCAGAACAGAACAAGTTATATGTAGACAATGAATTGAAATAACTGAACAAGTTATATGTAGACAACAAATTAAAAAACTTACAGACAAGTAAGCGATTTGTCGAGGGCGTCGGCATTGTACATCTGGAAGAGTTCATCAAAGTCGATATGGATGTCTTCGGGGCGGCCGTAGTACTCCCGTGGGGCACGCGCCACGATCATCGTTCTCCCATTCTTTGATTCACTTAAGTACCATGTATGCAAGTAACGCATATTTGTTGGGAGATCATCCAACTTATCTTTGCTGACCAAAGGCGCTCCCATGACAAACTGTGGCTTAGGGGCTACCACAGCCTTGGGTAACCTGTCGTCTTGGGAAGCCAGAACGTCTTCAACCGGGATACCCCATTCAGCCGCCCACTTCTTTGCTAATTCCAAATCTTGCCTCTGCACCAGAGAGGGAACATTCTCGGGTAACACCCTGAGGGGTGGGATCGACTGTTTGGCCTGTTGTCCAAGCTGAGGAACGTCTGATCTTTTTTTGCTTGTAGTTGAACTTGATTTGCTCCCACTTGCACTTGCACGTGATCTGCTCTTTTGCCCTTCCTTCTACAATGTGCGTGTATAGTCGTCAGGCTTATGGTGTAAGTCATACTGTGATGGAAGGGTCATGAAGTATTTTGCATATGCTATTTGCTTCTCGGTGTATTCCGGGCGGGGCTCGGGTTCCTTCTTTTTCATCTGCGCATCATAATGTTCCTTTGCTATCCTGGCGTTTTCCTCGTCGGTACGATCATAAGGTCTGATAGGAAGATTAGCATGAGGTACCTTTGGGAGGGGCGACAGTTTGTGCTTTGGGGAGCTCCGTCGCTTAGAACTCATCGACGGAGCATTCTTGCTGGCATGCTTCCGCTTAGTATCCTTAGCGGGGGGCGGCGGAGACGGCCGACCCAAGTCCGGCGGCGGTGATCGAGATGGACTCGTGTTGTGGTGGCCGTCGTCATGTGGAGGGCTTGGAGGTGATGGAGGTGTAGGTGACCTACGACGACTCAGAGGCAGTGTTGTCCTTGGGGCCGAGCCTGGAAGCTTGATGTAGTTCTTGTCCCATAGGATGACTCCACCCAGTACTTCTCCGAGTGTCCTCTCATCTTCGGGTCCAGCCATGTCGAGCTCCATATCATGAAACCCCGCCATGATTTCATCCACCCCGACTTTAGCAAAGCCAGCTGGAATCTCACGGCCATGCCAGCGTGCATCAGGGCCAGAAGGTAAAGCTTGTCCGATGGCCACCTTCATGGATATGTTCTTGAATTTCTGATGGAGTTCACATGATGTTGACTCCTTGATTCCATCCACGGGGTAGCCGGGACCGCCCTCTATCATTCTTCGTGCATCGTCGGGCGGGGCCTCAGATTCAGCCACGCTGCTTTTCCGCTTAGATGGGGCGCCGGAAATATCGAGTGCAGGATCTTCCTGGCGCGCTACTCCTCTAAGCTCGTCAATCTGCTTTTGTTGCTCGTTAAGCCTGGCAAGCAACTGGTTGAACTTGTCATTCTCCTCATCCTGCTGTCGCTTCTTTGCTCTCGCTCGGCTTCTGTAAGTGTCTTGGTCTCTGGCAAACCCAAGCCACCACGGGTAAGAAGGACCGAAGCCTCGCGTTCGTCCTCCATGTTCGTCATTGCCGAGGACCAGTGTGAGCAAATCTTTCTCTCTATCTGTAGTGAACTGTCTTTTTCCCTCTTTAATTTCTTTCACTATCTTTTTCCAATTCTCCCTGGGTATCCTAAGACCGTCACTGCAGATGAGGTCCCCTGTTTCTTCGTCGTAGGCAATATCACCTCAAAGGTGTAATGCGTCCGTGCGTCCAACTTTTTAGTCGGGCCTCGTTTCGTAGCTTTGCTCGATGTGGAGGCCTAAGAGGGAGAAACATTCGTCAAATGAATGTATATGTATACAATATAGAGCTATCTCCAATATTTTTCACATAGTACAAGTGATTGTCGAACTTCATATGTATACCTCGCCGGACTTTATTATTTCTCCACCGGCTTCTCCACCGGCTTCTCCATCAGTGGAGCTATCACCTTCTCCGTCATTGGAGCTATCTTCGGCCCCATCGGCTTCATCTTCGTGTCGATCAACCTCCATTCCATCTCTGGAGGGGTTTAGATATGACGACGGAGATTCAGCAGGTTCAACGTCGGGGGCGTCTTTGATTATATCTTCGATAAGTTCTTCCTCTTCGAGGTTCCTGCTATGTGGATCCATAGTTCTGCAAAAAACGAACATTTGATTAACTAATAAACTAACAAACTATATATGATGCAAAATAATTCTATTTCTATTTGCAAAATAATTCTATTTCTATTTGCAAATAAATTCTAACTAAATAATTCTATTTCTATTTGCAAATAAATTCTAACTAAATAATTCTATTTCTATTTGCAAATAAATTCTAACTAAAATAATTCTATTTCTATTTGCAAATAAATTCTAACTAAATAATTCTAACTATAACTAACTATAACTATATCTAAAATAATTCTATCTCTAAAATAATTCTATATCTAACTATAACTATATCTAAAATAATTCTATCTCTAAAATAATTCTATCTCTAAAATAATTCTATATCTAACTATAACTATCTCTAAAATAATTCTATCTCTAAAATAATTCTATCTCTAAAATAATTCTATCTCTAACTATAACTATATCTAAAATAATTCTATCTCTAAAATAATTCTATCTCTAAAATATTTCTATCTCTAAAATATTTCTATCTCTAAAATATTTCTATATCTAACTATAACTATATCTAAAATAATTCTATCTCTAAGATAATTCTATCTCTAAAATATTTCTATCTCTAAAATATTTCTATCTCTAAAATATTTCTATATCTAACTATAACTATATCTAAAATAATTCTATCTCTCAGATAATTCTATCTCTAAAATATTTCTATCTCTAAAATATTTCTATCTCTAAAATATTTCTATATCTAACTATAAAATAATTCTATCTCTAAAATAATCCTATCTCTAAAATAATTCTATCTCTAAAATACCCTAACACTAACTAATTAACACATTAACTAATTAACACCCTAACCCTAACAAAAATAACCTTGCAGGTATATGGCGGGCGGCGCGGCTGGCTGGACGGCGGCACTGCGGCGGCGGCGGCTGGACGGCGGGCTGGACGGCAGGCACTGCGCGGCGGCTGGACGGCGGCGGCTGGACGGCGGGCGGCGCGGGCAATGCGGCGGCGCGGCGGCGCGGTGGGCTGGCGGCGCGGCGGCGCGGTGGGCTGGCGGCGCGCGGTGGGCAGACGGCGGCGCGGTGGGCTGGCGAGCGCGGCAGCCTGGCGGCGTCCTCGGAGACTCCTCGCGCGCGAAACTCCAAAGTGTGAAGCGGCGGGGAAGAAGGCGCGAGTTTTATACCCCGGGACCAAAAGGTCCCGGGCGGTGGCTCAGGCCGGGACTAAAGGGGGGCCTTTAGTCCCGGTTTGAACCACCGCCCGGGACTAAAGGCCTCGGCGGGGGGGTTTCAGCACAAGGGCCTTTAGTCCCGGTCCGTGGCACGGACCGGGACTAAAGGCCTATTTTCTGTTTTTTGTTTTATTTGTTTTGTAAATAGTTATCTGTTTGCATATTTGAGAATTTAACAAAACTATAAAAATGAAAAGTGTTTGAAATTGAATAAATAATTCAAAACTATTTTCTATTTTAAAAATTAATTATTTTAACTATCCTAAGTATTAACTATTTTGCCATTTTCAATTAAAA
Organism: Dactylis glomerata; assembly: GCA_007115705.1. Classification (NCBI taxonomy): domain Eukaryota; kingdom Viridiplantae; phylum Streptophyta; class Magnoliopsida; order Poales; family Poaceae; genus Dactylis; species Dactylis glomerata. The sequence continues at coordinate 9,280,703 of QXEO01000280.1, read as the reverse complement.
ACTATGTTTATTAATATTGTTTTTGCATATTTGAGAATTTGACAAAACTATGAAAATAAAAAGTGTTTGAAATTGAATAAATAATTCAAAACTATTTTCTATTTTAAAAATTAATTATTTTAACTATCCTAAGTATAAACTAATTTGCCATTTTCAATTAAAACTATGTTTATTAATATTCTTTTTGCATATTTGAGAATTTGACAAAACTATAAACATGAAAAGTGTTTGAAATTGAATAGATAATTCAAAACTATTTTCTATTTTAAAAATTAATTATTTTAACTATCCTAAGTATTAACTATTTTGCCATTTTTAATTAAAAACTATGTTTATTAATATTCTTTTTGCATATTTGAGAATTTAACAAAACTATAAAAATGAAAAGTGTTTGAAATTGAATAAATAATTCAAAACTAGTACTACAGTATTTGGAGTAAAATGTTTTAGTCACACTCTAACGAAAGAGGTAGTCTAAGATGAAATGTGTTGTGCTAGATGAACTACATGAACATTTCTAATTTTGGTGGATGGCATAGTTGCACCAAAATTCAATCTTTGTTGTTTCGTCTAGTATGTACTCTGAAAAGCCCGTTTGAATGCGTTTAGACCAATCAAACTTCTAGAAGATGCGATGAATACCTATTGACTTCATGCGAGAACACAAGAGATAATAATTTTACGATGAAACACTAAGGAGGTTTTTTTCTTCTACAAAATTTGTTTACGAAGGCTTTTTTTCTAAAGAGCGGTGTAACCGTGTCTGTCGTAGCCATGGAGAATCTTCATCATGCATTACATAAAAGGTTTAATACATTATTATATTATTGCACCAACATTCCTATCTATTATTTCTGTTTTCTTCTGGGTCGTAGCCATGGAGAATCTTCATCATTCAGTAGGATGCTTGGGTCAGTTTTCACTTTGAAGGGCGGAATTTCATGAAACTTATTATAATCTACTGACATGTCTGTCTTGTCATCTACTCCCACGATGTTTCTTTTCCCTGAAAGAACTATGTGGCGCTTTGGCTCGTCGGACGATGTCTTCTTTTGCTGATTTCTTTTTCTCGTTTTTGTAGACATGTCCTTCACATAGAAAACCTGAGCGACATCGTTGGCTAGGACGAATGGTTCATCCATGTACGCAAGATTGTTGAGATCCACTGTTGTCATACCGTACTTTTGGTCTACAACTACCCCGCCTCCTGTCAGCTTCACCCATTTGCACCGAAACAAAGGGATCTTAAAAGTAGGTCCATAGTCAAGTTCCCATATCTCCTCTATGTACCCGTAATATGTTTCCAAACAGTGCCCATTCTCGTCTGTTGCATCAAAGCGGACACCACTGTTTTGGTTGGTGCTCTTTTTATCTTGGGCAACCGTGTAAAATGTATTCACATTTATCTCGTACCCTTGGAAAGTACATATAGTAGAAGATGGTGGCCTGGCCAAACAGTATAGCTGATCTCCAACGGTGTCATCATTCATGAGATGTGTCTGCAACCAACTGTCGAAAGTCTTCTCGTGTTCCCCTTTAATCCAAGAGTCAGTCTTCCCCGGGTTTTCGGAGCGTAGAATATTCTTGTGTCTCACGATATACGGAGCCACCACGGTGGAATTGTGTAGAACTGTGTAGTGTGCTTGAGAGAAAGAATGCCCGTCCATACATACTTTTGCTTTCCTTTCTAGTGTGCCTTTTCCTGTCAGCCTACCCTCATACCGAGATTCAGGAACACCAATCGGCTTAAGGTCAGGAAGAAAGTCCACACAAAACTCAATGACCTCCTCTGTTCCATAGCCCTTGGAGATGCTTCCTTCTGGCCTAGCACGATTACGAACATATTTCTTTAAGACTCCCATGAACCTCTCGAAGGGGAACATATTGTGTAGAAATATAGGACTGAGAATTCTAATCTCTTCGACTAGGTGAACTAGGAGGTGTGTCATTATATTGAAGAAGGATGGCGGGAACAACAACTCAAAGCTGACCAGACATTGGACCACATCAATCTGTAACCCTGATAGACTTTCTCGATCGATTACCTTCTGAGAAATTGCATTGAGGAATGCACATACCTTCACAATTGCCAGGCGAACATTTTCCGGTAGAATTCCCCTCAATGCAACCGGAAGCAATTGCGTCATAAGCACGTGGCAGTCATGAGACTTTAGGTTTTGGAATTTTTTGTCTTTCATATTTACGATTCCCTTTATATTCGATGAGAAGCCAGTCGGGACCTTGATACTGAAAAGGACTTCAAAGAAGATTTCCTTCTCTTCCTTAGTAAGAGCGTAGCTGGCACGCCCTTGAAACTGCCCTGGATGCATGCCATCTCTTCCTTTATGACGTTCCTGGTCCTCCCGTGCTTCCGGTGTATCTTTTGACTTCCCATACAAGCCCAGGAAGCCTAGAATATTCACGCAGAGATTCTTCGTCAGGTGCATCACATCGATTGCGGAGCGGACCTCATGGACTTCCCAATAGGGTAGCTCCCAAAATATAGATTTCTTCTTCCACATGGGTACACGCTTATCAGGGCCGTTAGGAACAGGTTGGCTGCCAGGACCCTTTCCAAAGATTACTTTTAAATCTTTGACCATATCAAATACTTCAGCACCAGTACGGATGACAGGCTTCCCCCGGGGTTCTGCCTTGCCATTGAAATGCTTGCCTTTTTTCTTTAAGGGATGCTTGGGCGGAAGAAAATGACGATTGTACGGGTACACATTCTTCCTACATTTGTCCAGATATATACTTTCTGTCTGATCTAAACAGTGCGTGCATGCATTGTATCCCTTGTTTGACTGTCCTGAAATGTTACTAAGAGCAGGCCAATCATTGATGGTTACGAAAAGCAACGCTCGAAGGTCAAATTCCTCTTGTTTGTGCTCGTCCCACACACGTACACCTGGTTCGGCCCACAGCTGTAAAAGTTCATCAACTAATGGCCTTAGGTACACATCAATGTCGTTGCCGGGTTGCTTTGGACCTTGGATAAGCACTGGCATCATAATGAACTTCCGCTTCATGCACAACCAAGGAGGAAGGTTGTAGATACATAGAGTAATGGGCCAGGTGCTATGACTGCAACTCTGCTCCCCAAAAGGATTCATGCCATCTGTACTCAGACCAAACCATAAGTTCCTTGCGTCACCTGCAAATCTCGGGAACTCTCTCTCGATTTTTCTCCACTGCCGACCATCAGCGGGGTGCCTCAACTTATCGTCCTTCATACGATCTTCCATGTGCCATCGCAACAACTTCGCATGATCTTTATTTCTGAACAGACGTTTCAACCGTGGTATTATAGGAGCATACCACATCACCTTGGCAGGAACCCTCTTCCTGGGTGGCTCGCCCTCAATCTCACCAGGGTCATCTTTTCTGATCTTATACCGCAATGCAGTGCATACCGGGCATTTATCCATATTCTCATACTTCTCACCGCGGTAGAGGATGCAGTCATTAGGGCATGCATGTATCTTCTGCACGTCTAATCCTAGAGGGCAGACAAGCTTCTTTGCTTCGTACGTGCTGGCGGGCAATTCGTTCTTTCTTGGAAGCATCTTCTTCATCAGTACCAGCAACTTTTCGAATGACGAGTCAGTCACACCGGTCTCTGCCTTCCACTTCAGCAATTCCAGTGTGCTACCCAGCTTCTTCTGGCCATCTTCACAAGTTGGGTACAACAATTTGTTATGGTCCTGTAACATCTGCTCGAACTGCAACCTCTCCTTTTCTGTGTCGCAGCCTCGCCGTGCTTCAGAAATGACCCGGCCAAGATCATCAGCGGGCTCATCTGGTTCCCGTTCTGCACCCTGATCTTCTTCTTCATTGTCTTCCATTGCGGTATCAGCATACTCAGGGAACATAGATCGGTAGTTGTCATCATCGTTCTCTTCTTCTTCATCGTCGTCTTCCATCATAACCCCTCTTTCTCCGTGCTTGGTCCAAACATTATAGCCCGACATAAAACCGGACCGAAGCAGGTGGCTCTGAATGACTCTTGAGGAAGTGTAATCCTTCTCATTCCGACATTCAACACATGGACAAAACATATAGCCACCACCATGCTTGTTCGCATCGGCCGCATCTCGAAAAGAATGCACGCCTTCTCTGTAAGTGGTTGTGCGTCGATCACCGTACATCCATGGATGGCTCATCTGCGTCATACGATAGTATATCAAACACAATCACGATCCTAAAAATTAGTACCGCACGGTCTAAACAAGAAAATATAGTTGCTAACCTTTTAGAATAAGTGGAAATAAAGAGGAAGAGGTTTAAGCGTGGCTCGGGCATCTCATATCGTAGTTGTGTTCGGTGAACTGAAGCGGCATCGCTCTAACACACATTTCAACAAACACCTCTAGTGCATCCAAGAAAAAGGAGAGCTAGCACACACCCACACTCTTTCATCCAAAAAAATGCAAGGAAGAGGGGAGAGAGGGGCTGCGGCCATATATATAGGCAGAGGACTTTAGTCCCGGTTTGAGACACAAACCGGGACTAAAGGGGGCGCACATGCGGGCCGCTCAGCGCATAGCCCTTTAGTCCGGTTTGTGTCTCAAACCAGGACTAAAGGCTCGTTACGGGCCGGGACCAAAGCCTCCCGAGTGGCTAGGCCATTTTGGGGCGACGTGGCTGGGCCTTTAGTCCCGGCCTAGATGGAGGCCGGGACTAAAGGGTCCAGGCCAAAGGCCCGTTTTCTACTAGTGTATAGGAACAAACCAAATGCATTTTTGCCTCGCTGAATTAGCCCCGTTATGTAAGCTTGGAGTTGACTAATTGTCTCTGTAAGAAACTACTCCCTTCTGTTGATAATTTAGTGTCAAGTTATACAAAATCAGCGATGTTACTATGAATCAAGAAAGTACTCCCTCCGATTGGAAATAAGTGTCGATGATTTTGTACTAACTTAGTACAAAATCACCGACACTTATTTCCAATCGGAGGGAGTATAAAATATCAAAGCTCGCTTGCCCAAATTAACAGTTTAAGGCCCAATAAATTAAAAGAGTGACATTGGAGTAAATGTCTACCAATTTAAAACCGGTAAACACTTCTAAGAGTGAATGCGATGAAGTTGACAAACATATGCATTTGGGACACACCGTGCAGTTACGATGACACGCGTTTAGCTCCTCCCTTGTCGACTGTGTACTCTCGACGATGTTTTTGTCGTTCTTTATTCGCTGCATCACTCTAAGTGCATCCTGTTGTCAATTGTACCTAGTCTCAACCGTGTGATATAAGGAGCGGTAAAATTATCCCACATCATCTAGGGAGATAGTCTATATTAGTCCACAATATAAGACACAAATTTAATTGATGCTTGTTGTGCAATTGAAAGAATGTAATTTAGATGAGAAACATAATTGATAGATAAATTCTATTGAGAAGGAGAAACATAATTGAAAGGCCGTAGTTAAGAATCAACATAGTTGAAAGGATGCAATTGATAAGTAGAACCACTATTGAAAGGATGTAATTAAGAAGGAAAAAATGGACGAAAGGGCGCAGTTGAGAAGAATTCATATTTAAAATGATGATGTAATCGTGAAAAAATCAATTCTAAGGACGTACTTGTAAGGAAAAACATACATTTGAGAAGGAAAACACATTTAAACAATGCATCCAAGAAGGAAAAACACATTTAAATGATGCAGCTGATAAGACAAAACACAGTTGAAAGGATGTAGTTGAATTTTTTTGAAAGTAATCAGTTATGAGGAAAACGCAATCAAAAAACTGTTTACTAAATTTTTATTGGCTGAATATGCACTCGTTAGCAAAATGTTAATTCTATATCCAATCTTACTTAGACAATAGCATTGTTTCCGAGTTAGTGATTTCTCACGAGGTCCCGAGGATGACAAGCAACAACACACTCCTTGAACCATGTAGTGTCTCATTCACGGGTTCAACTTTGGATACACTTTATATTTTGTAAAACAAAATTCACCAAAAAATCATGTGGTTTCATGGACTAAAATCAAACTAAAACCAAAACTTTGTCAAAACTCATAAAAACAAAATTTCCACTTCTGTCAAATTCCTAAGATGAGTGCCAATTTATAGAACATTTATATTGTAGTTTTTCAAATTCTTTTAAGCTCAACGTATGTATTTGTGGTGGTATGTCATACATGACAATTTAATTATATATGTAAAGTATGGCACCCTCGGTGGTGAAATCATAGATCCTCCACTGCTCAATGATGGTATGGTCGTGGATGCTGGGTGTGAGCCATGAAGGTACAGTAAAGTGTGCCACCCGAGTAGCGAAATCCTAGTGCCACTCCTTGATGACGTTATGGTGGTGGATTTTGTGTGTGAGCCAGGAAGGAGCCGCATTAGAAAAAGTATTTGCCATGTTCACCAATTTCCCATTGCTAAGCAATGATTATTCCTATGACATGTCAACTTCTCAAATGTTTATTTGTTGTTTTTGTGATGAACGATAAGTCGCCTTTGATTTTTGTAACGAAAGGAAAGAGGATCAGGGGAGGAAAGTGGACAAAGGAGAAAAGGGGTATAGTGGGAGGGGAGGTGGAGAAGGAACTCAGAGTGAACGTACTGCCTGATTTGTGTATGTCTAAGCTGTCGCCCGCCTTAGGAGTAGCCTTGTCAGGAATGCCTCATCCTATTTGTGGGCGGTGGTGAGGAAAGAAGAAGGATGGACAAAGTTCGTCGACTTAGAGTCACTAGGCATTATATGTCTATAGGCTTCAAGTTTGTAACTGTTGCCCATGAATAAACATGAGCTAAATGAGTTAATCGAGGTTTTGATACCTGCTAAGCTCATTTTCGTAATGAACTAAATGATCAGCTCAACTAGACTTTGGTCATCCTAAGTTTTCAATTATTTTGGATTCTATATTCAGTTGGAACAGAAAAGGGTGGGGGAGGTCGGAGGTGGTAAGTGCCTGAAGACTTCTATAGAGCAAAATGAGCAGAAATGGTCATGTTGTGTCTAGTTTTTTATGCCCTACTCATGTAGTAGACTGCACATTTCCATGTCTAACTATAACTAATCGTTTATTCTTGTCGTGCCATGATCGCCAACACAAGTCTTAACAATCCAATCCGATCCCATTCCCCCGATCACAGCGCCAATGAGCTAAAACACAAAAAACAGCTCACATCTTCCCGACAATCCCAATAATCTTCGGTTCCCCTTGTCCTTCACCGCCAACCAAGTACACGCATCGTCCTCCCAGCCGTCCGACGGCTCCAGACCAGAGGATCAGACCGATCACGGCCGTCAGATTTATTCTCTCCCCCAAACGAATCGAGGGAAGCAGATTCGGCTTTTACCAAATATAGTCCATTCGAGTCCTCGCCGAGCCAGGGGAGAGGGGAGAGGAAGACCCGGGTTGGCCTAGCGTGCTCCGCGCATCCCGCCTCGCCGTCGCCGAGGTGAGCGCCAAGAACCCTGCCCTTGCTCTTTCTGGCAGCTTCGATTGGGGCTGGGAGGTTATCGGTTTCGCTTTTAACGCCTTTTCCGTGGGATGCCGGAAGATTGCCTTTCCCTTTTTGGGTGGTTCTGCTTCCGGACGATTTGGTGCATGTGCGAGAAAGCTTCGAGTTTGGTGGGATATGTGGGGGATCTTTTGGTGCGTGCGGTTAATAGCTTGGAGCCAACCAAAAGCCGGATCTTGCATTCTTGCGGCGGCGTTGTTGGGGGTTTAAGGGGAATCCTGCTTTCTTGGGGGTGTGTGCCATTTCGGCAGGCGTTTCTCGGTTCTTGCAGCGAGCGTCGCCACGAGCAGGAATTGGGGTTTCGCGACCCTTGGCTCCATTACTCACTCCGATTTCGAGCGAGATCGGGAGGTTCCTTCAGGAATTTGGATGATTCTTGCAGAGGGCCGTGGTTGTCTGCTGCGGCGCTACTCTGCAGTTTTCCCCTTCGTAAATGGTTCCTTTAGGTTCTCGAGGGATTTGGATAATTCCCTGGGAGGGTCGTCGACTCGTGGTTGTCCGTTCAGTTGACGCTCTGAATTTTGCCGTCTTGGAATGGTTCTCTGGTACCTAATTTTGTTGGCCGGCAATTGGAAACTTTGGGAGTCTTTTTTCGCACCAGGACTGTGCTGCTGCCTCCTTGCAGGATTATTGGATAGTGTCGATACGACGACATCAAAATCTCGTGCTGGTAGATCTTTTTTTAGAAAATGGGATAGGCCCGGCCTCTGCATGTGGATGTGAACATTGTATACTTGTCCATTAAGTTTGCTGTATCCTGCTCCATCAAGAAATAAAACTTTGCTGTATTTTGTGTGGGTTGGTCTTAGTGTGTCGTCAGATTGTATTAGCACACAATTAGAGGACAAATATGATCTATGTAGGTTTACTTATCACACAAATATTGCTCCATACTACAGGAGTAGGTAAATTTTATACACAAAGAAAACATACTCCAGCAGTCCAGGTTCAGTAACTTCCTTATACTTACAGTTACCTGTCTACTTTACCATACTATTAAACCATGAAAGTTAAGAAAAAGGGTTGTGCAAGGCAGTACAATCAAGAATACAAGACTACCACCTACTGCATGCCCCTCCATAAAGTTTCTTGTCTCGACTCTAAATATGATCTGCTACTTTATCGAAAAAATATGATCTGCTATACTTATCAGGAAGAGTTGACTGTATGAACTGCACTATGTTGTGCAGATCTGGTAGTTTTTGTTACCTTGTCCATCCTACTGTTTCTCAAAATGGGTATTCTCTTTTATCTAACTCAATGTAATTCAGTTTAAAGTAGGTTATTGAAACTCCGAACCATGAGCTCAGGGAGCAATGCAGACAATGGCCATGCAAAAGAAGCAGCACTATATGAGCAGCAGCTGTCCAAGGTGATCCTACATCATCTGGTTTAAGTATTTTGCTTAGATGCAGCTCAGTATTCTTTGTCAGACTTTTGGGGAGCTAATTGTTCCATTAACTCCATTTTGCACGCAAATAGTTGCTGTTTTCTCATATTTATATCCTTCCCTTGTTAGATTGGTGAAGTTAGAGCTGCCCTAGGAAAATTATCAGGAAAATCTGCACTGTATTGTTCAGATGGTTCAATTGCGAGGTATCTGATAGCAAGGAACTGGGACGTGAGGAAGGCTACCAAAATGCTTATGAAAACCTTGAAATGGCGTTCAGAGTATAAGCCTGATGAGATCCGTTGGGTGAGCATTCTCATCTTTTGACTTAAGAAAACCTATATTTCTCTAAAGAGATAGCATGTCATGTACCCAAGTGGTAGAAGTGATGCTCTTTATGCCATTGCGGAGATTTCTAGTATGGTTTATGAAACAATTGATGCCTTATTGTTATCGGTTTGATGGCATAGTGTTTGATAACAGTATTATTTTAATTTCCTGATATAGGATGACATATCAGATGAAGCCGTGACTGGAAAAGTTTACCGAAGTGATTGTTTCGACAAGAGTGGACGGAGTGTTCTTGTCATGAGACCTTCATGCCAGGTTTAATCATGCTTTTTTCTGCTTGTATCAAAATGTGCATATGTAATTCATATGAACATATGATTGTGTCATTTACTCATTCTACTTTTGATTTCTTATTTTCAGAATACCAAGAAGGCCAAGGGGCAGGTCAGGTATTTGGTATACTGTATGGAAAATGCAATCCTAAATCTTCCACCTGGTCAGGATCAGATGGTTTGGCTCATTGATTTTGCTGGTTTCGGTATGTCGCACTTGTCACTTCACGTGACAAAGTTGACAGCAGATGTCCTACAAGGTCATTATCCTGAAAGATTGGGTGTGGCAATTCTTTACAATGCTCCCAGGTTTTTTGAGTCATTCTGGAAGGTATGACTTGTACAACTTATAATTATCTTTTTTATCTATTTAATTAATCAGAAACATAGGAATTATGTGTATTTATGTACTCTCTCCATTCCATAAAAAATGTCGCTAAAATAGATGTATCTGGACACGTTTTAGTGTCTAGATACATCCATATTACTGACATGTTTTATGAAACGGAGGGAGTAGTGCCTAGGCATGTCTCTGTCCTCCTCTTTGCATTGGACTGCATATATAAGATAACACAGTGTGTTCTATTTTTCTTCTTAATATGGAATATCTCGTACACCCTCCATTACAAATTATAAGAAGTTCTGGCATTTTTCTGAATCACATGCATAGACGCATTTTAGTGTATCTGTTCACTCATTTCAGTTTGTATGTAGTCCACACTGAAATATCCAAACATCTTATAATTCGGAAAGGAGGGTATTTGTTTCTTCATGATGCCTCTTTGATCTTGTGGAGTTTCTGTGTTGCTTACAATTTTTTGTCCTATTTCCAAAGCTAAGTTACAAATCTGAATGCAGATGGCAAGTCCAATTCTTGAGCCAAAAACGAGAAATAAAGTCAAATTTGTATACCCAGATAATCCTGAAACCGACAAGATAATGGAAGATCTTTTCAACATGGATGAGTTAGAATGTGCTTTTGGCGGTAGAAGCCAGGCCACTTTTAACATAAATGATTTTGCTGCAAGGATGAGAGAAGACGACAACAAGATGCCGTTATTTTGGAGCCCTGAGAATTCTGCTCTTGCTTCGGAGCCCTATCTGATGAAGAACCACGGTAACCAACAATGTAGCTCAGGTTTGAGGACTGAAGAGACTGCATTGGACAAGATTGAGGAAACAGAGAATATATCTGAAAAGAGTGAAGAATCAGAGAGTACATCAGAGGAGAAGGAAGAGAATGAGGCTGCATCTGAGGAGAGGGGACAGGCTGAGATTTTGTCTGAGAAGAGTCGCGAAACCGAGACTGGCTCTGTAAAAGACGAAACAGAGACTATATCTAAAAACAAAGAAGAATCTGAATCAAGCACAGTTAAATTGACTATCTCGCCAGGAGAAGGTATTACATCTTCAGATAAAGTTGGCAGTTCATCTGATCCGTGAAGCCTCACCACGAAATATACCGTCCAGATGTTGATATGAGCTCCACCTCAGCAAATTCCCACCAACAGATGAACATGAAAAGTGATAACAATCCTTTAACACAAACCGGAAGTGCTGCCTGACTTGTTTTGTAGTCGGCACCCTTATGACATTATTCGAAGAACCTTTTGGCAACAGATGGAACTAATAAGATGGTAAATTGCAATAAAATACTTTGTTCCACTCAGTTTTCTTATGTGATTCAGAATGTTTTTCTGAGTTACATGTACTGGAATATATGCCATATCCTGCGTTTTCTTGTTTTGGAAATCTGAAGTTATCTTTCTGTTATTTTCTGAACTTCTACAAATCAAAATCAAAGTTTATTTCCTGTTAGCCGCTTTCCGTGTTTAGACTCTGTTTTTGGCTGAAAAAAGAGAGGCATATTTCTACTGTTATACTATTTGTGTCAAAACTCAAGAATTTGGCAACAGCTTGTGTTCCTGCTAGAAGCCACCATTTACATTTCAGTTAGTAAGAAAAGTTGCTAGGCATGAAAGTTGAAAAAAATTCAGCCCTCCCACTACAAGCATTTCTGACCCTTGTAATCTATAATATAGACAAAAATTATATTCACTATCACAAGTCAAAAGTCATAGAAGCTGTGTCTCTGGGGTATCGGCGATGGCGACTCGCAATGGATCCTGGAGTCCAGGGTGGAATAGCCCTTCCTGATCTTGCTCCCATTATCTACATCAGCTTCGACCACGAAGACGCTGCTGACAGGCCGGTGGTCGGAGAACCTGGACTCACCCCTAGTGTACTGCAGCTGCTCTATCCCCCGGCCGTGCCACAGTATCCGGTCACACCTACATCCACATTCGCATAGATTTAAGTGTTAACTGTCAGAAAACCTCACATTCAGAGTTCAGATTCAGTCCTTGCTCTTTTCAGTACCACGCAGGTGTTCTTCGTTTCTTCTTTGATTTCGTGGTTTCCCCGGCGTAGGAGTCAGTGTTCGGCTTGTATTTGTACGTGGGCGCGAAGTAGATCTTGCCTTCCTTCCACCCTTTGAACACTCTTCCTGCCTGCCGCTCGATCATCAGCTGTTCATGAATAACCATCTTGTCAGTCAGTCAGCAGATTTTTCGTTGCTGCTGCTGTAGCATTTCTGAAAATGCAGAGTTCATTCATTTCATACCTGATCGTTCTCGAGCAAGGTGTCCCAGTCGTTCTCCTCGAGCAATGCCCTGGTCTCGTCGTAGCTCAGCACGACGCGGTAGTTCAGGTCCCCGAGCCATATGATCCGGCTGAATTATTCACAGATTTAATCAGCATCACCAGTTGCAAGAGCAGAGCAGGTGAATTTTGTTCTGTGGGCTAGGATTAATAATTACTCGTGGTCGATGATCTTCTCGGGGACCCGCTGGCCGGGCACCTTGCAGATGCGCGGGAACTGGGTGCTCTTGAGTATCTCGGCGACGTCGGCGTTGCGGCGCACCTCGTCGCCTTCCTTCTCGCCGGAGGCCAGGTGGCTGCACACGAAGCACACGCTGGTCTGGTGCATCGTCATGCTCATGGCGATGCAGCCCTTGTTGCCGAGGCGGCCCATGATGCCGCGGCCGACGGAGTCCACGCGGAGGTGGCCGATGTTCTGCACCAGCTCCCGCCGCACCCACACCGACAAGAAGATGCCCACCATCTGCTTGCTGGCGATCAGGCAGTAGTTCATGCCGCCGCCGCCGCCGATGGCGTCGAGCCCTCCTACTCCCGTAGCCAAAGACGAGGAGGACGAAGGGTAGTGGTCCGGCTCCTCGCCGCCGGACGACGAGGCCTCGACGCGGTAGATGAACTCCCGCATCTCCCGGGCGCGGCGCACCATGGTGGACGGGTCGGACATGCAGGTGCACGTCTTGACGAGCGCGCTGTTGACGCGGTAGTTCTTGCTGAGCGCCTTGAGGACCGGCTTGTGGAAGAGGAGCGCGCCGCTGCTGGAGGACTTGGGGATGGACGGGCCGCGGCCGTGGTCGCGCCCGCCGCCCTGGCGGGTCAGGGTCTGGGCGGACGTGGAGGTGGACGCGGCGGCGGCGGATGACTCCGTCGGCGAGAGCTCGTCGCCGGAGGACTGGTCCTGCTGCTGCTGGTGGTACTGCTGAGGCTTGTTGAGCGCCTGGTAGATGAGCGCCAGCCATTTGGCCGCCGGCTCGTTGTCCTCCACCACCAGCACGTTGCCGGCGTTCAGAGGAACGATCTCCTGGAACCTGCCCCAAAATGTCACTTGGTCAGGCGATCAAACGATTCTTCTGATTGATTCCCGTATGAAAATGTGCAGCATCGACCATGTGAGAATTTGCAGGGTGTAGCTGACGGATCGAGAAATGTGGCGCGTACCCTAGGACGTAGATGTCAGGTAATCCTTCTATCTGAAGAAAATCTTCTAGGTTAAGGCTGCTGTTTGGAGGTTTCCCTCCCACGTTCCATGTGCCCACGAACACCCTGCACCAAGAAGAACACAATGTCATCAACTTGCAAAATTAACCTCTTCTCTTCCATCCGATCAATCAGAAGTTCAGAACTAAAGAGCTCTTGTGACCTGTATTCCCGTGTATCGACGTTCTGCCTGCTTGGCGAATCCAGGCAGCTGAGGGTCAGGCTCTCGATTCGCGTCGCGCAATGCCGTTCTGACGCCCGAGAGAAGAGAAACAAAATCAGAATCGCGACCATCACGAGCGCACGCATACATTTTCTCCCCAAATAACAATCACCTGAAACGCTTTTGCGGACGGTGGGAGACGCGTCCAAGAACTCCTCCGCCATCGTCGTGGCGTCCGCCCTCTCGCCACCGCCGCCGTATGTCCCTTCCAAATCGAAGACGATGTCTCGGCGCGAGGTGGTCCTCTTGTCCGAGCTCCTCCCTTTCTTGCGGAAGATGTTGGACATGAAGGACTGCGAATTTCAGAGAAGCCAATGAACAAAACCACAAATCAAAATCAGAGCCACATTGCTTCCGCGATCGATCTCTCCCCATGTTGTTCCGCCTTGCCGGCCGGCGCCGGGTCATCGGCGGGCCGAGGCCTGCTCAGTCTCACCTTCTTCTTCTTGCCATTCTTGACGAGCTCGTCGGCCGAGGCGGGCTTGGGGATGTCGCGGGGGACATTGTTGAGATTGTGGTGATGATTTGACATTCAGCCCGCGGTAAAAACAAGGTAACGGCGCGATGCATGGACCCTCATCCGCGAACCTCGTCTTCTTCTGTCGTAAAAAGGCAGCTCGTTCTTTCTCCTCTCCACCCTCCGACCCGGCAGCGAGGCAAGGCAGGAGCGAAATGTGGAGTAGTGGGTGCAGGAAAGAAACAAAAGTGGGGGTGAAAACGGGTGGCAGGGAGGGAATTGTGTGGAGCGAGGGGCTTTGAAAACGAGCGGGCGCCTGGTATTCAGGGAGCAGAAGATTCCCGCCCTTGGTGCCTTCTTGCTGCTTGTTTTTTTGCCCTTTTTGGAGTGTGTTTTTTCATTGCTTTGGATTTGGCAAGCTGAGATGCGTGTCCACCGTCAGTTTCTAGATGTCAGAACACGGTGCCTAGGATGTTTCTGGTTTTCTTTTTTTGATACAGGATGATTTATTACTTAAGCGATTGAAGCCATTACGCTATTTTTGATTATGAGCTGTGTTTTAATTGCCATGGATTACTTGCAAAGATGCATGCGGTACTAGGCTACTAGGGAATGGGTCGATAAATAGCACGTGACGAAGAAGATACAGGATGTTGAACCTAGCTTACAAGAACGAACTACACCTAAACACAAGACACATGCCTACCGAATACCGATGGCACCACATAAGAAAATGGAGTACGAAACATCTAGCACTACTAAGACTACGCAGAAGCATAGCAAATACTAGGCGGACTACGATGTTGTGCCAGTGCTCACCCAAACGGACGAGCCAACAAATAATGCACCCGTCGAGTCACTCAACACCGTTGTAGGAAGCCATCAGAAGTCAATCACCAACAAGAATCGACCAATGCTGCTCACAAACCGCTGCAAATCCAGAGGTGCCCAACAAGAAAAAACGAGGGTTAAGATCACCTGGAAAGCCTTGTCGAGGCTAGCAAACGCCAGAAGCATCGCCACTCCGCCACACCACCATCGAAGAGCTGCCCGCCGTGGACTGCAAGACATTGTCTTCAAGAGAGCACGTCATAAGAGCGCCACCACTGCTCGATCCGTGGATCTTGGGTTTTCACCCAGAGCATGTATGAGGGCAGTGAGAAGTCACAACAACGCCTTCAAGAAGGGGACGACTTCCATGTACGCCGCAGCCGCGGTCCAGGAAAAATCCAGGGCGAGAATTTCCACTCGACTTGTCCTATCCACCACCCAAACATGACGAGGGACGCCACCAAGATGACGACCACACCATTGCCACGGAACACAACTCGCCAAGAACCACTCCATCCACATGGCCATGGCCCTAGCCAGCACCAGAACCATGGGCTCGTCTGCCAACCTACATGGTTCCCACCATCCAGGGCTGCCGCCCCGGTATCCTTGATATTGCATCCGTTGAATATCAGTCGCCACCTTGACGAGTCTCATGACATAGACAAGGAAGGTCGGTACCAATATCAGCAGAGGGACGACAAGCACATCGGACATGGCCCTCCATGCCGTGCCCGCAGCATCCCCATGGGACTGCCCGACGACAATGAACTCAGGGCTCTCCTGGCCCAGAGCTAGCCCCTAGTAGGTAGCTAGGGGAGGAGCGTCCAACCAACCTAGGTAGGCAAAGGTGCTGGCCCGCCTAGCCCAGATCTGGCCAGCGTGACTAGTACGCCACCAACCACCTTGCTCTGCGCCTCTGTTCGCATCTTGGCACATGAGCCTCGATGCTGCCGCTGTTACCCATTGCCTCCGTGAAAAACTGCAATCGCTAGGTCAAAATGACGCTACCGCCAAGGAGTGCTGCCGCCGGCTGCCACTGCCCCGCGTAGGGCCCCGACCGCGTGGGTAATTGTAACATCCCAAAAATTTACAAATTTTGGAATGTTAAATAAATAAATAAAGTTGATTGAATTGTTTTACTTTGAGTGAAATTCTGAATGAAAAGAATCTTTTGATGACTTGTTTGAATTTTCTCAACCTTGATTTAAAAACAATTCAAATGAGCGGATTAACATGACTATCCAATTTTTATTTTTATTAACCATTTGGGTTCTTTATTGAAAAATACAATAATTATCCAACCATACTTGAAATTATAATGAGAGGGAATAAAATGGCTTTCCCAATTATGGTGGAGTATTATTTAAAAATATTTTATTAGATTTTTAAATTATTTATTTGAATTCTTGGATTTTCACAAATATTCTCCAAACACATGTTTCACAAAGAGAGGAAATAATATAACTTTTCCAATCAAGAGTAAAGTTTTGGAGGATATTCTATTTGGTGTTATTTGAATATTAATTGCACTCTGGGTTTTGAGAATATTAATAATACTTTCCAATTTAAATAAATTATAAAGAGAAGATAATATGACTTCTTCATAAATAAAGATTGGAAATTAATTATATAGTATTCTAAATTTATTTGGATTTTAAAATGATTCTTCTATGTTCATATTCGAACATATTACCTTTTTGCATTGGTGGCATTGTGTGAATTGATTGAGTGACCTTGGTTAAACCCTAATATATATTTTAAAATAATGCAAAAGTAGCCATATAGGCCAAAATGCATAAAGTTATTTTTGTATATTTATACTAGACCGGAAATAAGTTTCCAAGTGTCCTAATTGACTAATTTTACTTTTACAAATTTATTTAAATTTTTTTTGACTGGGTTTGGTGTCATAAAAAGGAAAAACAAAATGAAAAAAAGAGGACGTGACATGCACGTGTTCAAGCCATGATCAGTCGGCCCAGCCAAAGCCAATGAGCAGCCTGTCTCTCTTCCTCTCGTTTAATCTGTTTTCTTTCTTGCTGACAGCTTGGGCCCGCTTGTTATCCCCGAGCTCTGGCCAGGAGACCGTGTTCTTCACAAGTTATTCTCGTATCCGAACGAACCCGGATTTTTTCCCCTCACCGATACAACCAATTCGTGCCCCCTACTCCACGCCAAACTCCCTATTTATATCCCCGCATCGACCTCCGTTTATTTTTTTCGACAAAATCAAAACCCAGCCACCGAATCGAACTCGATTGGATCTCGCTGGAGTACTTCAACTGGAGCTTGACCTGAAGATTTTGGTCGCCGTTGACCCTTTCATCCTGTCCAATATCTCTCCGTCGACTCACCACATCATCCTAACCTCTTTCCCCGCACGCAGGAGTCTGGACGTGCAATTAAGGTCGCCGAAGTTCCACGGACTATGCCGCCTCCAGCCGAGAAGAACGTACGCCGTTACGCCCACGAAGTCGCCGCGAGGAAGGGGAGCATCATCGTCTACTTCCCTGTTCTGGAGCACAAGACATCTCCAAGCACCACGACCAGAGCCGTCGTCGTCGCCGCTAGGACCGTCGTGTGGGGCCTCACACCGACTGTCCGAAAGCATTCATTCACGATCCTACGTCTCAAACGTATAATCTTTGATGCTCTATGCTCTATGCTTGTTTTACACCAATTGTTTTTTTTTTACACTTCGTGGTATTTTTATGTATTTTCTGGAACTAAACTATTAATAAGATACCACAGTGCCAGTTCCTATTTTCTGCTGTTTTTGTGTTTCAGAAAAGTTACATAGAAAATATTCTCGAAAATGGATGAAACAAAAGCTGAAGTTTCTATTTACCTGACACGAAGATGGAGTCACAAGGAGAGACGGAAAGGGGCCAGAGGGCAGCCGCATCATAGGGTGGCGCGGGCCACCCCCTGGCCGCGCCACTAGGTGGTGTGGGCCACTGGTCCACCTCCTGACATCGCCCCTCCGCCTATATATTCACTTCATCGAGAAAACTCCTAAAGGCCCGAACACCATGCTAGCCTCCGGAGTGATGCGTGAGTAGTCTACCTCGGACTATAGGTCTATAGTAGTAGCTAGATGGTTGTCTTCTTCTCTATGTGCTTCATGTTTAGATCTTGTGAGCTGCCTATCATGATCAAGATCATCGTTATGTAATTCTACATGTTGTGTTTCTTGGGATCCGATGAGTATTGAGTACTATGTCAAGTTGATTTTGTGATTTATCATGTCTATGTTATTTATGATCTTGCATGCTCTCCATTGCTAGTAGATACTTTCGCCAAGTAGATGCTTATGACTCCAAGAGGGAGTATTTATGCTCGATAGTGGGTTCATGCCTCTAGTAATCTGGGAGAGTGACAATAACTTCTAAGGTTGTAGATGTGTTGTTGCTACTAGGGAGAAAACAACAATATTTTGTTCAAGGATAATTATATCGTTTACATTACACACTTTGCTTAAGGCGATAATCTGTTGCTTGCAACTTAATACCCAACGGTTGTTCAGATGATATCTGGAGGGTAGATTATTAGTCATAGATGCCGTTAGATTACGATCTATATATTATATTGTAATGCCCAAGTGAATCTCATAGTAATCTTCATGACATGTATATGCATTGTTATGCATTCTTTATTTTTTTCCATTGCCCAACTGTAATTTGTTTATGCAGCATATTATTTATCTTTATGGAGAGACACCTCTAGTGAACTGTGGACCCCGATCTATTCTTTTACATATATATTACCGTTTACTTTCCGCAAGCATTATTTATTTTACCGCAAACAAACATCTTTTTCCACACGATATGTTTAATCCTTTGTTTATAGTAAACCAGTGAGATTGAAAATCTCACTGCAAGTTGGGACAAAGTACTTTGGTTGTGTTGTGTGCAGGTTCCATGTTGCTGCTAGCGCCGGTAGTGCGCCTTGCCAATAGCCAGTTAGCAACAATCTTTGGAAGTGGTTTCTTTCTCCTACTGGTCGATTAAACCTTGGTTTCATCTGCCACTCCGTGGAGGTCTGGGTTCTCCAATGACAGCCAAACTTATAGAGGCCGCGAGAGAGCGAAGAAGCAAAAGGCGTAGGAGGAGGCAGACCAGATAGAGAGCCTAGAAAGGCAACAAACTGAGCTGAGAGAGATTTATTCCAGCAGCAGAAGCAACTAGAGGAAATAAAGTCGCAAGCGGCAACTCAGCTGCCGCAACAGCCAAAACATGCTTCTGGCGACCTATCTCAGTGGAGAAGCAACGTGGCTTCCACGGGGGTCGGGGCAGATGAGGCACCGATGGATCGCTACCCCGTGGATGATATCACGGACAAGACAAACTGTGAGCTGCATCAGGCCATGAAGAACATATCGATGAAGGTGGCGGTCGGCTATGCATTACCTTGTGGACCTGGAGAACTCCGGCATGGCCGTGAGATTCAAGATGGTTATGCTCACGTTGGGGTGGATGCAATTGAACCGGGGTATGAGTCCCTAGAGCTTGCCATCCCTACACCTGAAGATGAGAGGGCACTTGGAGAAGTCTTGGGTGGTATCATTCTTCGGGATAAGAAACACATCGAGTTTCCAGGCTTGGCGCTAAGGCGGCTACCCTCTCCTCCAAGTCGTTGCAAGTCACCATCACCCATAGGTAGTCCACCCCATGACTACGAACACCATAGTCCATCTCGATCTCCACCATCAGGTCAGTCATCTTTGCCGCCGCCTGCACCCACTAAGGCTACTGATCAGGGCCAAAAGCAAAAGCGTACCAAGACATGAGCCCCTCCCAAGCATACCCGACAGGAGCCCCTCCCAAGAGTACCAAAGGTTCCTCCCAAGAGAGCTTACGACCGTACTGAGGTGGAAAACCGTGAGATCGTACATGATGATATTCAAAGGCAGCTTCATCCGAAAAAACCCTAGCCCGAGCCACCATTCCCTGAGAAGGTCATCAAATGGGCTACGAGTTCATTAATCAACCATCCCAATATGAGTTAAATAAGGATGATGACTATACACGAACAATCAGGAAGAAAATTGAGAAAAGAGACGTTCCCTAGCTTGGAACACAGGCGAAATAATCGATCCCCCCTCAAGGTGTTATCCAAAGACGTTCCCCCGCAAGTAAATATGGATGAAGCTGCGACACTAGCAGCCCAAATGGATATGAAAGTTGCTGAATTGTTAGGCGGCAAAGAATTATCCAAGACTGTTGTAGTACGAAAATATGTCCATGGGTAGCCGTTGGTCAGCAATGAGAAGTTGCATCAACTGCCAACGCATATGCGGAATTTGCATGCCTGGTACCTGAGTGCCTCAAAACGTGAGCAAACAATGCTCGTGGCGAAAGTCGTAGAGGAGTATTACTTCCGTGAAGAAGAGATCTATATTGACTTTGTAGAATTCTTTCAGTTATTTAATCAAGACGCCCTTGACAAATCTCTCATGAGTTGCTATTGTCTGTAAGTTGTTCAATTCATTGTCTATAAATTGTTCAATTCTTTCAGTTTATTAACCTGTAATTATCCTTATTATATCCTTTTATTTTCTATTATGCAGAATGAAGATCCTGCAAAGTACAACGACAGAAGCATACAATATTGGGTTCATTGACCTAGATAAAGTTCATACACATAAGCTAAAGACGAAACCTTAGGAAACGACACGTAGCTTTCTAGGGTTTCTAAGGGAGCAACATTTTTGTAACTGCATACTGTTTCCTTACAACTTCGGGTAAGAATCTTACTCTCTTGTACACATTCACATTTGTTTACTCGATGTTAACTGTAATTGATGAGTTATTGACATATATATATATATATATATATATATATATATATATATCAACGCGGATTTGCTACCACCGGTGGTAGCTATGCATGCATGCATAGTCTTTGGATTATGTGAGCATGGTATTCCTCCGCATGCGATGTAGAGAGCAGGAGATGACGGTGATAACGGATGAAATTCCCCCGTTTGTTGCATGCACATGGTACTCTTGAATGGCTAGCTAGCATGGCAACTGTGGATGGCATCTGCATGTGGTGATTTTAGACATACCATACCTAGTTATCATACCTAGTTGCCATGCGTAGTTGCCATGCGTAGTTGCATGTGGTGATTTTGGGAATGCCACACCTAGTTGCCATGCACACTATCCAAACACACTAACCACCTAGACATGCTATGGTATGAATTATGTATCAGAGAAATGCTAAATAGAAAAGGATACGGCAGCTATGAGTACACAATATGAGTGGTGAGATGAGATGATTTGTTTGCATGATTCCACGGTGTGGTGGCTTTGGATGGATAGATTGAGTGGATGGTATAGTAGGTGTGTGTGTGTGTGTGTGGTTAGTTGGGGTGGATAATCCAATAGGTGTGTTGGTGTGGTGTGTTGGTGTGGTGTGTTGAGGTGGTGAGAGATAGGAATATGCATGCAAACACCATCGCTTCCGTCTGTTAACTCTTGTGCTCCTGGTAGAAAATCACATGCTCCCTATAGAGGATCTAATGGTGGATGGTGGGTGCATAGCTACCACCGGTGGTAGCAAGCTATTTTGCATATATATATATATATATATATATATCAACGCGGATTTGCTACCACCGGTGGTAGCTATGCATGCATGCATAGTCATTGGATTATGTGAGCATGGTATTCCTCTGCATGCGATGTAGAGAGCAGGAGATGACGGTGATAACGGATGAAATTCCTCCGTTTGTTGCATGCACATGTGGATGGCATCTGCATGTGGTGATTTTAGACATACCACAACTAGTTGCGGCTACCTAGCATGGCAAATGTGGATGGCATCTGCATGTGGCTACCTAGCATGGCAAATGTGGATGGCATCTGCATGTGGTGATTTTAGACATACCACACCTAGTTGCCATGAGTAGTTGCCATACACACTCTTGAATATCTACCTAGGATGACAACCGTGTATGGCTAGAGGAGGTGGTGATTTAAGACATACCACACCTAGTTGCCATGCACACTCTACTAACCAAGTTACCTGCAGAGTTGCCTTGTATGATTTCCTAACCGATCAAGGTGGTGATTTTGGGAATGCCACACCTAGTTGCCATGCACACTATCCAAACACACTAACCACCTAGACATGCTAGAGGCAACTCTAGCCATACGTGTGGTTTTGGCGGGATTTTTTTGTTGGCGCGAATGTTATGGTCTTCCTTTTCCCTCCATTATCTCCCTGCTGCCACAACATATATAGATGACAATGCTAGAGTGGAGCAGCGGAAGGCTGGACAGAAATCCTAACTTGCATCGCCCAGCTCCGCCTGCTCATCACTATATTGTTCGGCTATAATCTCTCCTTCTCTGGCGAGCTGTAGCAATGGATGGTGATAACCCACAGGCCGGGTAGGGTTTTTTTCAATTCATGTTGTTTCAATTATCGGTTGTGTTTAATTTATCGGACCCTAATTATTCGGGAAAAAACTCTAACAGTGAAGAAGCTCAAATAACAAACAAAAATGCGACGGAGGGTAAGAACTAATTAAAATAAGTTCATAAATCCTATCGAGGGAAAAAAGACATTTGTGAAATGAGCTCTACTTGATTAAGTAGCGGCGCTCTCAAAATCAACAAATCAATTACCCGCTGATTTTTATGGATCAAGGTGTTCGTCCTAGTGAGCTGTGGTATGAATCATGTATCAGGGGAATGCTAAATAGAAAAGGATACGGCAGCTATGAGTACACAATATGAGTGGTGAGATGAGATGATTTATTTGCATGGTTCCACGGTGTGGTGGCTTTGGATGGATATATTGAGTGGATGGTATAGTAGGTGTGTGTGTGGTTAGTTGGGTGGATAATCCTATAGGTGTGTTGGTGTGGTGTGTTGGTGTGGTGTGTTGAGGTGGTGTGTTGAGGTGGTAAGAGATAAGAATATGCATGCAAACACCGTCGGTTCCGTCTGTTAACTCTTGTGCTTCTGGTAGCAAATCTCATGCTCTCTATAGCAAATCTAATGGTGGATGCTAGGTGTGTAGCTACCACCGGTGGTAGCAGGCTATTTTGCATATATATATATATATATATATATATATATATATACAACAATACACAATAAAATAAAAATATACAGTAAAATAAATAGTAAAATATGCAGGATAAATATGAACTATGCGTGATAATAAATTCTTTTATATTAACGATTATAAATACGTAAATTTAATATTCAAATTATATTATTTTTTGTATATTCTGCAGGATCTTTATGGCTGTCGAGGCCAACAATTCGAGCGGGGTGTGCGCAGAGTTGTATTGTCCTACTCGGTACTCACCATATTTTTCACCATATTGCTTCAGGAGTAGCTAAGTTTATTTCCCTAAATTTCTTTAGTCAAATTTATATGGGTTAATTTCTTATCGTCTTCCCAGGCAGTTCCACCCAAAGGGAACACTTCTCTACAACCTGGCTCTGATACCAACAATACACAATAAAATAAATAAACAGTAAAATTAACAGTAAAAATAAATATACGGGATAAATATAAACTATGCGTGATAATAAATTCTTTTATATTAACGATTATAAATACGTAAATTTAATATTCAAATTATATTATTTTTTGTATATTCTGCAGGATCTTTATGGCTGTCGAGGCCAACAATTCGAGCGGGGTGTGCGCAGAGTTGTATTGTCCTACTCGGTACTCACCATATTTTTCACCATATTGCTTCAGGAGTAGCTAAGTTTGTTTCCCTAAAATTCTTTAGTCAAATTTATATGGGTTATTTTCTTATCGTCTTCCCAGGCAGTTCCACCCAAAGGGAACACTTCTCTACAACTAAGGTTCTCGTTCTGATGCCATACACAAGGCTTAACAGAGAACTACATGCAGAGGTTTCTCCTATAGGATCCCTAGCATAAGAACCCATCCCATATAAACATGCTAAAAAGATTAAGGGAAATACGAAACTACTTCATTTCCACAATATAGCTTACATATGGTTTTCCCTTTCGGGAAGCCCCGAAGGGTTTACACGAGAAGGAGGGATTACCTTAGCTCCTTCGGTACAACACGATTGCCTTCACTATGCAGGCTTATTATTACAAGTGGTGGTGGTGGTACTACTACTACTACTAAGCAGGGAGTTCTCGCAGGAGCTCGCTGCTGGCTGGTATTTCTTCTGCTGGTGTTTGCTTGCTCTGTGTGTGTGTTCTGCGTGTGTGTTCCTTCGCTGCGCTCTTCTCCTTTTATAGGCACGAGAGAGCACCATTTCTGTAGCCTTGCTTCTCTATTATTGCTGCATTCTACAGCCTTCTTTCACCATTATTGGTTCTTGTCTCCTCTTGCTCATCATACACCTATTTTGTAGGACTTTTTAAGGCTTTCTAGGCCTTAGCCATTTTAGAGCATGTTGGAGGGACTATTTGTACAGCCTCCAAATTGCCTTGGCTGGCTATGGAGGTGACATCTTCCTTATCTTCATCTTGGAAAAATCTTCTCGCTTCACATGATGGTGTCTTGGAATCTGCTTCTTTACTTGGCTTGATTTACTTCCTCTTGTATGCATGTAGAAGCTCTTCACAGCTTCGAATCTTTGGCTGCTTGCATGCTTGAAGATGGTGGAGATCTTCATAATAGGAATATTTATTTTTATTCATTCCATAAATATTTCGATTTTTTTTTTTTTTGAATTTTTCAATTGTTCGGGTATAGGTCCTCCGCGCCCGAATAATTGATAGTAATATCAATTCAGGTTTATTCTAATATTTGGGTCCTCCGCGCCCGAATAATTGATAGCAATATCAATTCATATTCAACAATATTTACATGCTTCTATATTTATTCTAGAGGCTGACCATGTCCAGCGATGTCCATGTGGTCATCGTCTAGAAAATTTAGGTCATATTTAGCATCATATTCTCTTTTTAATGCTTCAAATTTTTCATTAAATTCAGCTTGTAATTCTTTTAAAATTTCTGCTTTTATTTCTTCTTTCCATATTTTTGCAATTTCTTCAAATTTTTGGTCTACCTTCAAGTCTATATGCTCTGAATCCAGAGGATCCACGCCTTTTAAAAGGCACGCCTTATATGTTAGAGTCTGGGGGGACTCTTCCTCTTCTTTTGCCTTCTTTGATGATTCTCCCTTTGTATGAGTTGTATTCGGTGGAGGGGGAATATTCTTGTTTTTTCCCTTAACTTTCTCAATATATTCTTTCACTTTAGGGTCTATATAGAAGTCTTCTCCAATGATATCTTTTGCATATTTTAAGGCTTCATTGATATCTATATATTTTTTCCATGTTAAATCTTCTCCTTTCATTCTTGCTATAGATTTTTGTTTTGCTAATTCCTCAAATTTTGTATATATGCCTGGTTTACTTCCATCAAATAGGACATATACTGATATTATTTCTTGCGTTTGAATTCTTGCTGACTTCGGTGAATTTTTATTCATCATGTTAAAATATTCTGCAAGGCTATTCAGAATGGATAATAAATATCCCTTCTCTTCTCTTTTATTGTTATATTGGAACCAGAAATTATCCAATATGCATTCTTGAATTTCATCTAGAGCAATATGTCCCTTTGCCTTGAATTTGAATGTATTTGGAGGGAATATTCTCAATGTATTATCAATTCCAAATGTGAATACTTCTGTCCCATTAGGGAGTATTCCTCTCTTCATTTCTGCAAAATTGATGCACGAGAGAATATATTAGGTAAGCTATTGTCCTTTCCTTTAATATGCTCAAAAATTACTTTATAACCATTCCCGGTTATGATATCTTCAAATAAAACCCATCTTCTAGTAGAACTTTTCTTACTATTGATTTGATTGTAATATCTACATATTGCTTCACAATCTGTTCGTACTGTAAATTCCTTAAATCCTAAATATAATCTAAATGCGTTTATGGCATGGACTACTGCAAGAATTTCTCTATCAATATTATTCACAGTTTTTAACTTATAACTCCCTGAGGCATATCTACATATTTTTTCTTCTGCCTTTGGAGAATATTTATTAGGCTTTTGCTTTAATATAGCACCCCATCCTACCTTAGATGCATCTGTTTCAATTATGAAATAATTCTCTTCTAATGGTAATTCTAAGGGTTTCAAGTTTTTGACCTTTTCTTTAATAGCCTGAACTAATTTTATGTCTTCAGAATTAAAATATTTCTGACCATTCTTTCTTAATTTAGCATATAATGGTCCAGCAATCTTTGCTAAGTTATCTAAATAGTTTCTTGCATAGTTTACAATTCCTAAAAATTGTTGTAAAACCTTTTTATCATTCATGGCATCAGGAAATTGTAATATTTTCTTAGCTATATGCTCTTGCAAATATATTTTTCCTTCTCCTATTTCATGACCAAGGAAATTAATTTTCTCTTTGCAAATTTCCATTTTCTTTTTAGATAATATTAACCCATTTTGCTCTACCTTTCTAAAGAAAACTTCAAGGTGTGCGATATGCTCTTTATAAGTCTTTGAGAAGACTAACAAGTCATCTACATAGACTAATATGAATGCTTGATTCTCATTGAATATATTTTGCATTTTTCTTTGAAATAATGCAGGCGCATTCTTTAATCCTAAAGGCATAACTAGCCATTCATAATGACCTTGAGGACATGTAAATGCTGTCCACGAAATAGATTCTTCGGCCATTTTTACTTGCTAAAAACCGGCCTTTAAATCAAACTTTGAGAAATATTTGCTTCCTTGTATTCTATTAATCCATTCTTGCTTATTTGGTATATTATATGCATCATCTATGGTATTATCATTAAGTCTTTTGTAATTAATAACCATTCTAGACTTGCCTCTAACTTCTTCAGCATGATTTCTAACTATAAAGGCTGCGGATCTATGAGGGCTTCTACTTTCTCTTATTGCCCTTAATTTCAGTAATTCTTCAATATGCATTTTGAATTCTTCTATATCTTTGGGAGTAGCTTCTATAGGTCCTGACTTAATTATGTAATCAGGGTTTATAATATTTATTTTGCATACTATAGCATTCTTCTCCCAATGTTTCATTGGTATTTCTCCAATGATTTGTATATCTTCTAGTCTTCGCACAATCTTGTCTATATCATTTTTTGATTTTATATCTCTATACCAATTGGGTGAGAAAGATTGTAACCCTATGCACTCGATGCATGTATTTTCTATATGATATTTTTCTATACTATCACTAAGCTCTTCTTCATTGCAGATTTCAAGAGGGTCTATACTAGTGCTACCCTCATCTTCCAGCTTAGATATTTCTACATTTTGCAAGGATTTTCTTTGTTTTCGCACCTCAGATATGTATGGAACATTATCTTGGTGTGGGATGAATGTAACTCCTTCTTCATGTATAATAGTGGTTTGCAGGGATTGTTGTAAAAACCTTAATCCTAATATCATATCATCACTTATTATAGATAAATCTCTGATTGTAATTTCATCTATTATGTATTTGGTGCCATTTATGTATGATTCGATATTATATGCTAGTTGATTATGTACTTTCTTTATTCCTGACATGTCTGTGGATACTTCGGCTTTATTATCATCTATTGTTTTAACTATTTTAGGGCATCTTGCAAAATACTTATCATGAATTATGTTCTTAGTGCAACCTGTATCTAATAATGCTAATATTTTGTAAGAAATGTTTGGCTTTAAAATTATTTTAACTGGAATCCGTATTCCTAATACTTCCTTAAATGGTAGGCGTACTATATATTTATTCCCAAAGCTTGTTATAGCATCTTTTAATTGTATATGCCTATCTCCTTTACTTTCTCTTACAGTTACCATTTGATCTTTTAATTCAGTATTTTTGGTTGTATTATCTTCTTGACATTTAACACCATTATTATTATTTTGTAACTTATAATTTATTTCTTCTAATTCTGCTTCTAGTTTATTTATTCTATTTTCTAGATTTCTAACTCTACTTGATAGTACTCGATCTTCTGGTTCATATTCTATTTCTTGTCTCCAACTTTGATTTTTAGCTTTCAAACAAGAAAAACATGCTTGTCTTAAACATATACTACGAGTTGACCTATTTTCTTGGCTTGGGTAGTATATGCAAAAAGCACATTTTATATAATAGTCTCCTTTACCTCTAATCCAATCATGCTCACAATCTACTTGATTCATCATTTCAATTTTTAATCCTGCTAATTCTTCTATTAAATCTATCTCATCTTCACTTGATTCTTCTTCTCTTATCTCATTTTCTACTTCATCTGTTTCTATGATTGAATATATTGACTCATCATCTTTTATTTCATCATCACATACTAATATATTTTCATTGACACTATCTATGATTAGCACTCTTTCTTGCTCTTCTAATTTACTAGAATATCTTTTCTGATCTTTATTGGGACAAGTTCTACTTAGATGATCAGGTGAGTTACATATAAAACACCTGCATGTACTATCATATGTTTTTCTGGGATTATATCTTCTTACATTTCTCTTATGTAAGAAAGGGGCTCTATTATCCGACCTTCTTAAGAAATATCTTCTTTTTGTCCTAAAATTTCTATTATCTCTCCTTTGAGGTTTATAATATTTTTTATTCCTATGCCTATCTTCTCCATATGTTAATGGAATTTGGACAATATTATTGCAGAAATTGTAATCTGATCTCTTCATAGATCGTTGTGCTTGTATACTTGTGCAAACTTTTCTTAAATGTTTAAATACAAAGGTTATGGCTTGGGATATATTCATGATGAAACCTTCTGTTTCTTTCTTATATTCTTCAAATATTATGGATCCTAATGGGTCAGGTAATTTGTTAAAATATCTTTCGACGACACCTTTATTGTAACCTTGTTTAGCAGTGGTAGCATTATATAAATAATGCTGAGAGAATTCCTTTATTCCTTTCCAACTAGTTAAAGTTAATTTTTCTATTTCTCTCAACCTTTCATTTTGTAATGCTGTATTTCCTAATTCTGGGTCTTCTGCTATGATCATATTTGAAATAATGTTAGCAAAATTATTTGGGTTACTTCCAGCCCTTTTTAATTCTTCGTAATTATTTGGATATGTTTCTACCCATTGTTCCCATAAAACTTTTACGGATTCTCCTAAAAATGTTTCAAGATATGTTAGCATATCTTCTACCTTATTTCCTATATTATGCTGGTTTTGTATATATTTTTGAACTATTAGGCTTTTCCATATGCTAATTATATTTGGCCAATCTGCAGGATCATGAGCTGCTAAGTTTAATATAGCACCATCATTCCTATAATTTTGAAATTGCACTGGCCTTTCAAAATCTCTTCTTTTAGAACCCATATGCTTGTATTGTCCTGGAATGTAGGTTGGTTGGTAATCTTCTTTTTCTGGAGGCCATCTTCCAGCTGGTCTGGTTGCTCTCTCTCTTTCTCCTTCTTGTTTTACAGAACTATCACCATATGCAGTTCTTTTTCTCTTACTATTTTCAACTTCCATGGCTTCCATTGCATTTTCTAAATTATGTAACCCTACCTCATCTAGGGAATTTATAAAATCATCATATGCTTCAGACTCATCGTAGTCTATATCTTCTTCTAGTATTTCATTTACTATTTTTTCTTCTTCTTCATAACTTTCTAATAGCAATTTATTGTTTATATCCCATTGCTCATCTTCATCTATAACTTTATCCTTATGACTTTGGTTGATATTGACATTTTTATCTTTGTCTTTGGGCTCAACCATATTTTTTACCATAACTGAACTGCTAGCGGTATTATTTTTGTCACTTCTTAATTTTTTAAGTCTTGAAATTTCTCTAATGAAAAATAATTCTTTTTCTCGAATCTTAGGCCAATCTTGTATCATAGAATTATTATATTCCCATTCTATATGTTTTAATTTTCCTTCCCAATGAATTATTTCATTGTCTAGATTTGCCTTTTCCATGCATTCTGTCGCACCTTTGCACCTATTATCACTAAATTCAGATTCTGACATTAGAGATTCTGTGTCATCTAAGGATGCGGCTTTATAATTTGTGAACCTAATGCTACTACTTCCTTCACAATTTTGATAGCTAATGTAGTTTTCAGGTAGTTTTAGTTCTTTCTTTTCTATTAATTCTCCAATATTCCACTCTTCTCCTGCTCTTTCTTCAGAACTAATTTTAAGAGGACTCATAAACTTTATACCTTTTGACTGCATACTTTCAATTACGTCATTTACATTTACTCTATATCTAGAGCTGCTTTTGTTAGTGAGCCTTCCTATAAATTCTATGCTTACTAACAAATTTGTTCCTCTAAAATCTTCATATCCTTTAGTCTGGAATCCAAAACTCATTTTATCTATAAATTCTTTTACTGGCATCATTAAGTCTGGGGCTATGTAGGTTATTAGCCTATTTTCATTCATATCACCTTCCATAAAGCCTAATGAAGCTTTATCTATTGATCCCCATCTTTTATCTAGTAATGTTATTAGAACCTTCGCTCCTAATTTCTTTCTTGTCATGCCTTTAACTCCTATGATATACATACCTTGATGAATGTATTTATAACCACTATATTTAAGTTCATTTTCAATATTCTTACTCACAATTCTTAGGTCTACAGGATGAGTTATCACACTTAACTCAATTTCTCTAGAAATTCTATATAGACCGCTTCTACTTTCAAACATGCCCATATGATAAACTTGTTGTGGTCTTATTTTTCTTAATGTATCTTTTTGATATCTTTCTAGATCTCTATCTAGGTCTATAACTTCTTCTAAACTATCAATGTCATCATTCCTGCTGCATGAAATTCTATTCATCATTGTTAGGGGTCTAGAATCTTGCCTTACTACTTGGAGACCTTTGTCTCTTCTATTGAGGCTTTTAGATATGTCCATTTTTCTGAGTTGATATTCTTCGATGATATTACTACACCAGATGATGCTAACACAATTTCTTTGTTACCTTGTTCTCTATTTAATTTTTCTAAGACTTGGATTAATAACTGGATGATTGTATTATTTTGCTTTATTAAAATTTTAGAGTCTTCTTTTGGTGAGTCGTAATCGGAGAAACCAATAGGAGGCGTTAAATATTTGGCTACTTCGCTTAATGCTTTGTTATATTCGGACATGCAAATTATGAGAGGATCAGAGTTTTTACCTCTTGCACCAACTCTTTAATTTCAAGAATATGATCTTGCCTTGTTGTGGAACCTGACAACAAGTCTTTATTCTTATTTAAACTATGCTCTATATTTTTTCCAATGGATTGTACTTCTTCTTTAATATAATCGTTATTTCTGCAAACTGTATTCTGTCTTGCCTTTGCTTCTTCTAGCTTATGCAAGGCTATATCAATTTTATTATTCAAACCTGAATATTTTTCTGCAAGCTTATTGTATTCTTTCAATAAACTTTCAAACTTCTGGTCTAATATATCTTGTCTTTTTCCCCAAGATATGAAAAAGTTATATATGAGATCAACAATTATATTTAGCTGGCTATGTGTAGTATGCCAAGTATGCTCTTCAGATGGATTTATTCTACACCTTATATCAATATTTTCCTTAGTTTTTATTATTCTACCTGCGCTAACTTCTAAATTCAGATACTTTAACCTTTCAATGATTAAACACTAGCTCTGATACCAACAATACACAATAAAATAAAAATATACACTAAAATAAATAGTAAAATATGCGGGATAAATATGAACTATGCGTGATAATAAATTCTTTTATATTAACGATTATAAATACGTAAATTTAATATTCAGATTATAATATTATTTTTTGTATATTCTGCAGGATCTTTATGGCTGTCGAGGCCAACAATTCGAGCGGGGTGTGCGCAGAGTTGTATTGTCCTACTCGGTACTCACCATATTTTTCACCATATTGCTTCAGGAGTAGCTAAGTTTATTTACCTAAATTTCTTTAGTCAAATTTATATGGGTTAATTTCTTATCGTCTTCCCAGGCAGTTCCACCCAAAGGGAACACTTCTCTACAACTAAGGTTCTCGTTCTGACGCCATACACATGGCTTAACAGAGAACTACATGCAGAGGTTTCTCCTATAGGATCCCTAGCATAAGAACCCATCCCATATAAACATGCTAAAAAGATTAAGGGAAATACGAAACTACTTCATTTCCACAATATAGCTTACATATGGTTTTCCCTTTCGGGAAGCCCCGAAGGGTTTACACGAGAAGGAGGGATTACCTTAGCTCCTTCGGTACAACACGATTGCCTTCACTATGCAGGCTTATTATTACAAGTGGTGGTGGTGGTACTACTACTACTACTAAGCAGGGAGTTCTCGCAGGAGCTCGCTGCTGGCTGGTGTTTCTTCTGCTGGTGTTTGCTTGCTCTGTGTGTGTGTTCTGCGTGTGTGTTCCTTCGCTGCGCTCTTCTCCTTTTATAGGCACGAGAGAGCACCATTTCTGCAGCCTTGCTTCTCTATTATTGCTGCATTCTACAGCCTTCTTTCACCATTATTGGTTCTTGTCTCCTCTTGCTCATCATACACCTATTTTGTAGGACTTTTTAAGGCTTTCTAGGCCTTAGCCATTTTAGAGCATGTTGGAGGGACTATTTGTACAGCCTCCAAATTGCCTTGGCTGGCTATGGAGGTGACATCTTCCTTATCTTCATCTTGGAAAAATCTTCTCGCTTCACATGATGGTGTCTTGGAATCTGCTTCTTTACTTGGCTTGATTTACTTCCTCTTGTATGCATGTAGAAGCTCTTCACAGCTTCAAATCTTTGGCTGCTTGCATGCTTGAAGATGGTGGAGATCTTCATAATAGGAATATTTATTTTTATTCATTCCATAAATATTTCGAAATTATTAATTTTTTTTTTGAATTTTTCAATTGCTCGG
This sequence comes from Dactylis glomerata, assembly GCA_007115705.1. NCBI lineage: Eukaryota > Viridiplantae > Streptophyta > Magnoliopsida > Poales > Poaceae > Dactylis > Dactylis glomerata. The sequence continues at coordinate 9,247,968 of QXEO01000280.1, read as the reverse complement.
GTATAGGTCCTCCGCGCCCGAATAATTGATAGTAATATCAATTCAGGTTTATTCTAATATATATATATATATATATATATATATATATATATACAGGGAGACTATTTTATCATCAATGACAGAATAATATTCTATACTGCTCACGAGACAGGTTTGTACTGCTTTATATGACTGCACTGTACTGCTTGTTCGTGAACTTTGAACTGCTCGTGTATCTATATAGTTGTTTCTCTTAATTTTAAAAAAAAATATTGGAATTTTGCAAATAATATATCACTGGAAAGCTTATGAAAATTCGCAACTCTTTTGTATTCTAACTTATTTCAAATTATTAACCATTCAAATTTAATTTCAAAAATCAGAAATCTTCATAAACACGTATAAAATGTATTTTGGACTTAGTTTTCAAACCGCTGATTGGAATGGTGCAAATGATATACCGTTGGAAAGCTACTGAAAATGCACAACGTTTATATCTCTGCAAGTTTTATCAAATTATGTACGGTTTTTAGTTAATTTTGAAAATACAATATTTCGGATCTACTAAAAAACAACGGATAGTAATTTGAGTAGAGTTTTTTAACCGTTTGTCGGAATAATGCAAGTAATATGGCGTTGGAAAGCTATGGAGTAGGTGCAACTTTTTTGTTCACAGTGTTTTTGCAAATTTCTTATGGTTTAGGAGCAGATTTGAAATTACAGCTCATTGTTTGTAGTAATTGGCTTTGAACAATTTTTACCGTTATTATCAAATGGTATATGCAAATGATACAAGTAATATATTGTTCAAAATGTGTCAATAAGGAGCAACTTTTTTGTCAAGTTCATATTCCTCAATTTCTTAAGGTTTGAGATTAATGTGCGAAATTTTAAGTTAACATATTTGCATTGGTTGCGAGATAGCGACATGAAATTAACAAGCTAAAATTCGTGATTCCTTATGGAATGTAATAGATAATGAAATTAGAGTTATACTCTTCCATAGTAATCATTTGTGCCAATAATTGAGGCGATACATGCTCAAAACAATGAGATTTGCATAATATATTTCCACCCCGAAAAAACAGAGTATTCGTACTTCCTTAGACATGTATCGGTACTTCTCTTTTACAAGTGTTTGTACTTTTGTCATGGCTTCAAAAATTATCTAGAAAAATAGATGCAACTTTCTCATACGGTGTTCGTTTTGTGTTCACAATCACTTAAAATGCTCAATACAACAATGCACTTGAGTTACAACCTAAAAAAACACATCCTAAGTAAGGTTTTATGCGGTCAAAGTTTGGTCAACCCATTTTATGCATATTTAAACAATCATTTGGTCTTCCATTCGATTTCCGAATTGTGTTATTTTTGTTATGTTCTAAAAATAAAGGCAATGCCTATCTGAGCAAAAAAAAAACCATTTTTGTTGTACTCCTCAAAATTTAATATGTGTACTTCCTTAATTGAGACCTTACACTTTCTATTTGTCACTGTTGTACTTCCTTTCATTTTCACGGATGATGCCATTATTTGTCTTGCAAATTATGGAAGACTTTGCACTTCTGAAAGTGAACATATATACTTCACATTGTCAATACATGTACTTCTTGCTCTTATACTTTTGTACTTCCCTTTAGATGATTTTATTATGTTTCTAGCACTTTTATGTAGAATATGCACTTCCAAAACTGAACATTTGTACTTCCCTATTTATGATTTATCATTTTTCTAGCATTTCACGTGAAAGATGCACTTCCGAAATTGAACATTTTGTACTTCCTTATATTATTGCATATACTTCCCGTTCGCATAGTTTTATACTTTCTTTTAGATAATTATCATTTTTCGTGCTAGTGTATACTTCTCGATCTTCTTCGTTTGTACTTCCTTATTTTACTGTTATGTGCTTACCTAAACTTAATGCTTGTACTTCTTAGTCTTATTTGATGTGTACTTCCCGATCTTATTATTTTTCTACTTTCCTAAAAAATTAATATGTGTACTTCCCGACCTTATTAGACGTTGCTAGGATATATTTTCTGACATTTCTGTTCTATACTTTTCTGAATTTAATATTAGTACTTCCTAATATTGTGGCTTGTACTTCCTAATCTTGTAGGGGTGTACTTGGCAACCTTACTTTTTATTTTCACCACTCTCCTTGCCTCTGAAACTTCCAGGAACCGTACCTATACACTTCAATGAAAAATGTGTACTTCTTGAACCGTGTTTGCATACTTCTGGGTACTACTCATGTGTTTCCGTCGGACTTTTTAGTTCAAAGAATATAAATCCTCTAATGATTTAATAAGTGCATTTGCTGCCATTGAATGATTATACTTTCGAATAAAAAAATCTACACTTATTTGCCAATTTTTTTGCAGGGCTCTGTTGCATATTTTTATTTAGGTTTAATCATCTTGAGATAATTTTAACCATATATCATCCAAATGTTTGAATCAAAAGGAAGAGAGCATCATCGTACATTCATATGTATATTGCTGACATCCAAATACATATATTGTGCCAAATAAAGTATGTGGACATAACGTGCACACACACAAGATGCAGGATACATCTGCGAACGCAGCACAAACTACAACTGTCACGCAGAGGAAGACAACGTAGAGGACAGGGACAGACATTTGCCGGAGCTGCGTAGTGAGCACTGTGTCGGAGACGTGGGAAAGGCACGGTAGCAGGGTAGCGATTGGGAGCTCCCCGGCTTGGAGTCGCTGGGCGTAGGGAGCATCGATGCACGTGAGCACCCCCAAGCAGATGCCACTGTCCAGCCGGTGCGGAGCCGCCTACAGGGATGCCTGGCCACCGGCAGCTTCTCAGGGGGCGCAAGACAGGGGCGGGGACGGCAGGCCATTGGTGGCTATGCGGCACGACCAGGATGGACTCCACTCGGGCGCGGCGTCAGGCCATTGGTGGCTACTCGGCGTTGGAGTTGTAGGCGTAGTACTACAGCGATGCCGAAGGTTGGGGACGGGGAGCTCCGGCTGCGCAAGGATCCGGTGGCAGCTTGAGCCGCTGATTCCTTGGAGGGCGCACCGGATGTGTGGGAGCGGAGGGACGGGGAGGGGGCGGTGCCGGCAGTGGGAGAGAAAGGGAGCGCTGACAGTGGAGGAGAAGGGGCTCCGGTGGTGGAGCGGGTCAAGGTCGCCGGCGAGCGACGATAGGCGTCGCCGGTGCCGACTCGTAGCGGGAGAGCGAACTGGTAGTGTGGATAAGGTCGTGCGGGGAGGACAATGGGCTCGGTGGGTTTTCCCCTTTTCTGTTTTTTCATTGGGTCGGCCCTATATAGATGGAGATGTATAGAATAGTATTCTATCATTCAACGCGGATTTGCTACCACCGGTGGTAGCTATGCATGCATGCATAGTTCTTGGATTGCATGAGCATGATATTCCTACCGCATGCGATGTAGAGAGCAGGAGATGATGGTGATAACGGATGAAATGCTTCCGTTTGTTGCATGCACATGGTACTCTTGAATGGCTACCTAGGATGGCAACTGTGGATGGCTAGAGCAGGTGGTGATTTGAGACATGTCATGCCTAGTTGCCATGCCTAGTTGCCATGCACACTCTTGAATGTCTACCTAGGATGGCAACTGTGGATGGCTAGAGCAGGTGGTGATTTAAGACATGCCATACCTAGTTGCCATGCACACTCTCCTAACCAAGTAAACTGCAGAGTGGATGGTGAGATGAGATGGTTTGTTGGGGTGGTTCCTTGGTGTGGTGGCTTTGGATGGATAGGTTGAGTGGATGGTGTAGTAGGTGTGTGTGTGTGGTTAGTTGGGGTGGATAATCCAATAGGTTGCATGGTGTGGTGTATTGGGGTGGTGTGTTGAGGTGGTGAGAGATGGGAATACGCATGCAAACGCCGTTGCTTCCGTCTGTTAATTCTTGTGCTCCCGGTAGAAAATCAGATGCTCCCTATAGAGGATCTAATGGTGGATGGTGGGTACATAGCTTCCACGGGTGGTAGCAGGCTATTTTGCTTCTATTATTAGTTGCAAAATAGTCTCACCCTAGAGTATACATATAAAAAAAACACCATACCTAAAGTATACATACCCCATTTATATCTACTAGACATTTACAAATCATACATACCTCAGATATGTATAAAACATCATATATTTTATACGTATTGAGCATGGTGCCCAGGCACCTTGGTGGCCTGGTTATTTTACCTATCTTTTTCTTCTTTAATATAGGATTCTAATTAGTAATGGTGAAGCCACTTTTGATTAAAACATTTGATTTCTGATTTTGCCCTTCTCAATAAAACAGGTACTTGCTACTATGAAAAAGGGGCATGGCTAGCTGACGGTCACCCGTGCCCCCGGTTAATTTTCCGACCGTCACTGTAGCAGCTGCGTTTGTTAGAACCGGTCGCACCGGAGAGAGGGAAGAAGAAGAGGGGAGAGGGAAACGCCGCCGCCGCACTCCAGATGCGCCGGCGAACTCCAGACCACCTCCACCCCCCGCAGCCAACGCCGGCCGGGCCGCCTGCCACCGCCGCCCGCGGCCGGCGGCGCTCCCGCGGCCGCCTCGCCGCCCCGCCCTCCACGAACCGCTACCTCCGCCGGTCCGCCGCCGCCCCGGCCATCCCTCTATGCCTGGGATTCTTCTTCTTCTCCGGTGCCGGTAGACCTCCCCCACCCCCAGCCCTAAGTTTGTTCCTCACCTCCATCGGCGCCGCCGCCTCTGCGTCGTGCACCGCCTCCGGCTGGGTCCATCCTCGCCGTCACAGTCTTCTCTGCGGCAGTTCGCGGCGTCGCCGCCTCCGGCCGATCGCCGGCCTCCGCGCTTCAAAACTCCGGTCGTATCTCTGGCTCGATGGGGAAGAAAAGAAGACACCTGTTCGGTCTCAGAAGAGATAAGGTAAGGAGAAGAAATCGTGGCTGAGCAGTTATTCCTAGAAGAAAGGAGATAATCGCATGTGAGATGGGGCCCACATCAGGATAACGCATGCTCGGCTGTAACCGTTGCCACTGTCACCCGGAAAGGAGCTTCCCTGATGAAAAAGATCGCTAAACACGGTATCAATCACGGTATCGATTTTGGTATCAAATCGCGGAATCGCGGAAAGAATTAATGCAGTAATCAATACCATGGAGGGACGATCACGCTCATAGTCGTATACATCCACGCCCAATCAAGTGTGATAAAATTGTGCTCCTTGGTAAAGATGTTTTTCCTCCGGGCTTCGTCCGACCCCTCTACCACTTCCCCGCACAGCGACGACTCCTGAGCTCGGCCGCCTCCTGCACCCCCTTCATCCTCGAGCCAAACCACTCGGCTCCGTGGAGTTCACGAATCGGCGCCGCACAACCAAACTTCCATTTCCGCAACGGTGCGGACCTCCTCAATCCCCTCGAACCCTGCACCACACAGGAGATCCTCACCGAGGCCGTGTGAGGCTCGGTATATACTACGACGGCGCACTCAGCCATTGACTCTCTCTCTCCCCTTCTAATCCTCTCTATGGTGGCTTGGATTGGAGCCTTCGGATGGATTCTTGGCTTCAGATTCTATCTTTAGTCTTTGTTCTGTGGCTCTCCCTGCTGGTGGTGATGTATCCATCGCCTGATCTGCTCATGTTGCCTTCGTGGCTTGGCTGGAAGGTGTGCACATCCCCACAGCTGAATCACCATGCCCAGGCGAATCCGCATGCTCCTGTGCGGCCTGCTGTATGTAGTCGGTGGCCTTGATGAAGATCTTGCCGAGCTAAATCTGGCAGAAGCTAAGTATGGTTCTGCAGGTCAGCCTGCACTTGCAGGAGGGGATTATTCCCCGGTCCCGTGTTTTCTCATAGCTTGCAGTTTCTCGATTATCCACTTCAAGCTTATTGTTATTTAGGCAGGAACATATTTGTGCTGAAGTACGTAACCTGATTGATTGCATTAGAGTATCTTAGTCATGTGCTTCAGTATTACTTGATGTCAAGCGCCTGGAAGCCCATCTGGCACCTGGCAGTGGCAAGATGAGCTGGTTTAGAAAAATGTTTTGGATTGACTGACAGAGGAAAAGGTCTGCACAATACGGTAAATTACTTCTGTGTAGTTTCATCTGCTATGACAAGCAACAATTTTTACTTTGCTCATTCAAGTTGATCTGCCCTATTGTTTCATCTCACCTAATAGATTTTCATGATGCTCTACTGAACTGTGTTCCTGCACTGCTGCCAGATGTTGTTTGATATACTCTCTCCGGCCCGATTTAGATGGCCCCCCAGCGGTCCAGCCCATTAACTGTACATTTTGCAAAAGGGATTTCTATTTTTGTGCCCTCAGGTCGTTAGTTGTACTCAGTTTTCCTCAGCTGCTTAACTTTTACTCAGTTTTTCCCTCGCTCTAGTTTGAAACCCCTCGCAGACGGTCGGACGGGAGGGTTGCCGTTTAGTTGACCGTTCCGTGCTGACGTGTGGGGCCGCGTCGCGTGGGGCTGGTAGAAAGGGACCGCGTGGGACAGGACAAGACCGCGTTTGATTGTACGTGAGAGCTCGGTTCTGTCTCTCTCGGGCCAAATTGGCATTGCCTTTTCAGAGCGCCTTTTCAGAGCGCCTTTTTCCCCTCTCTCTGTGTAACAGTTCTCTCTATTTTCACCAAATTAGTATCAAATCTAGAGAAGCTTCTATTTCTGTCTTTCTTCAAAGATTGTTGCCTTTTGGCCCTCGTTTTTTGCCCAATATAGTAACAAATCTAGTAGCAAATCTAGAAGGTAGTATAGGATAAATTCACAGCAGCATAATAAATCTAGAAAACTAAGTATAATACATAAACTGCATACAGCAGCGAAAAGCAGCCAATAACGATGTTAATGTTCATGACAAACTAAGCTGAAAATAATATAAGATGCAATGTATGCCCAACATAAAGATTAGGATACCCCAGGATGAATGAATCTGTTCTTCATTCATCATATATATATTCGTCGCTCCATTTTCTGGTCCGAAAGAAATATTCATTGAACTCCTTCCGTCTGCAGTGTGCGGCCAATACATCCTCCAAACGGTATGGCATTTGTTCTTTTTTCAGACCGTACTTTTGTAATCTATCCACATATAGTGGCCACTCATCCCAGGCGTTCATATCATCAAAGTACTCTCTGATATAACCCAAATCCGCGTAGTAGATGCAGCCAGGTCAAAGTGTCGGGTGCACTCTGGTGTCGACGGAGATACACCGGACATGATGGACGAAGAAGGCACGACTGTCAATGTTACTGACGGCATGGAGAGAGCGGCTCTCAGTGTCCACACGGTACACCACTGTTTGACCTTCCTCCAAACGACCGCCCAACAACACAAGCAGCAGATCACCATCCGACTTCACAAGGTATAACTTGTCATTTCCAAGTTCTGGAAATGAAAATAGTGTCTCCATGTTGACATTGCTCGCGCCCTGCTCCAACTGGATATTGTTGGTGCACACCAATGTTTCGAACTCAAAATTGTTCACAGCTAGTGCATAGAATTCACCATTGAACGTGGTAATGCAACACATAGAATGGTACTCGATCGAAAATCTTCCTTCTCCCCAATCTTCATCTATACCCTTAGTTGGAGTGCTCTCATCGACCCAAGCAATTTCTATCGGGTAATATGTGGAAACGAAGAGCATAGTCGGGGACTTCATTACAGTGACTGACTCTAGAATAACAGATGGCATCTGCGCCTGAAATATAGTGTTCGATGTCTTTGTGAGTGGGTTCAGAAGCCGTATCTTGTGCGGCTGGTTCTTTTGGGCAAGCACGATGATGCCACGGCAAAAGCTGACGAAGTAGTATCTAAAATATATGGGATTGATGAAGATAACATTCAGCACTAAGATGTTTACGATTGAAAATAAAAGGATTAACTCTATAGATATGGAGGAATTTGAACCTTGCATGAACTTCCGTTAGATCGATGGTGACGTAGCGGGGTGTGCGGAGGTGGAGGAAGGAGAACTCAGCGGCGCGTGAAAGGGCGTGCTCTACCATGATCCATTCGTGCGGATGCACGTCGGGCTCAGGTAAATCTGAGCGCCAATTAGTACAAACTTGCCTCAAAGCAGAGTAGGTGTCCACGTACTCCTCGTTCGCCAGTAAGCAGGTGCCGATCTTGTGAAGTGGTCCGTCAGCCCTGAGAGAGGCCCAGTTCATGGAGGCGCCGCGCCTGGATGCGCCGCCCTCGGAGGCGACGGGCACGGCGGCGACGGCCTCGGATGCGACGGGCTCGGAGGCGACGGGCTCGGAGGCGACGGGCTCGGGGGCGACGGCCGCTGGCGCATTCTTCTTCTCCATCGCCGGTAGGGGAGCGCGCGTAGGGCGGCTGGGGTTTTTTGGAGAAGGTGATGGGACATGAGAGGCGTGGTTGCGTGCGTGAGTTATGATGAGACTGTGTGCAGAGGGAGGGAGAGGGGCTCTGTACTGGCAGTTGACGTTTTGGTCTCAGCACGCGCACCGCGCGGCTAACCGCTGCTCACCGCGACACGCGTCCGTGGGACTGCACGTCAGCACCGTTACGTGTACTCAGTTCTACCCTCGAGTCTTACACTGGAAAAATATCTGTACTCAGTTTTTCCCTCGAGTACTAATATTGGCTAGTGCAATATACTCAGTTTTACCCTCAAGTGGCTGGTCAACAGAGAGTCAACAGATGGGATTAAGCCATCTAATTGAGTCATTTCATGCGCAAAAAAATTCAAAAAAATAAAATCATAGTGCCTCCGACTCTTGCGCAAAATAAAATCATAGCAATCATATATAAATCAAGTTTTCACACAAATGGCCACTTCTGAAATCACTAGTAGCTATGAAGGTTCATGGCTTTCCACTCAAACCCCTTCTCAAAACATCTATACCCAAAACATAGTTTGTCTGAATGAGGCTACAATTTTTACACTCATGTATATTTGAATTGCTAATACTTTGAGGTAGGCCAACCTGGGTTTTATTGTACAAAACATGTGTTTTTCTTTTTCTAAATCTCTTATTTGAATTCCTTAGCCTATTTACTATTTACTTGCCCTAGTATCCTTGATACTACTCAGTTTTACCCTCTCCCTTCTCACAGAAGCCCAAACTTGCCCTGATTGGTCGAGCTGTTGTCACACGAATCGTGCCCACCTACCGTAAATCCTATGATCCAACGGGCAGGATCGTGCCACCCTCTCTCTATCTGTCGGTGGCAAACTACTACCCCTCTATGTATGCTAAATGACGAGTTTGCCACTGGATTCAACAAGTTGGGTAATCACGAATTTCTTGTAGGCATTACTTTTCACGGTAAAATGATAAACTATCACGAATTTCCATTTCTTGTAGGCTTTACTTTTCACGGTAAAATGATAAACTATCACGAATTTCCATTTCTTGTAGGCTTTACTTTTCACGGTAAAATGATGAACTATCACGAATTTCCATTTCTTTTAGGCATTACTTTTCACGGTAAAATGATAAACTATCACAAATTTCCATTTCTTGTAGGCATTACTTTTCACGCTGAAATGATAAACTATCACGAATTTCCATTTCTTGTAGGCTTTACTTTTCATGGTAAAATGATGAACTTTCAAGAATTTCCATTTCTTTTAGGCATTACTTTTTTGTTGAGATATAAACCACCCCCAGAACGGTCATCTCCTCCTTAATTTATTGTGTAAACCCCACAACGGTCATCTCTACCTTAATTTATGGTGTAAACCCCACAACTGTCATCTCTGCCTTATAAACCCCCACAACGGCCATCCCTCATGTCAATAGGTTCTGCCTCTCTCTTCTTTGTTTCTGCCTCTCTCTTCTTCGTTCACATACACTTGATCCATTGCCATGGCTTCCACGTCTCGGACGCCGACCGGAAGGGGAAGGGGAAGGGGCGGCCGGGGTGGTGGATCATCATCATTGCCACCACCACCGTCAACACTGCCATTGATCATAGAGGAGTTCTTCATCACCATCTATGAAGACCTTTTGGCCAAGAAGGTACGTACGCGTTCGCACATATATGATGCATGTGATTAATTATGTGCATGTTCTAAAAAACTTTTAATTTCAAACGATCGGCGTTCGATCTCTTTGCAGGCACTCCCACAAAAGTTTGCAGACTATCTTGACGGCCAGGAGCCCGCAAAGGTGTATCTGCGAGCAGCTGACTGCGGCCCTTGTCTTTGGACCGTGGAGGTCCTATTTGACGGACAAGGCCGGATGTACCTCGACAAGGGCTGGGAGAATTTCGCCATCGCGCACGGTGTGGATTTCGGCTGCTTCCTACACTTCAAATATGAAGGCGATTATGTGCTCACAGTGAAGGTGTTCGACGGAACAACGTGCAGGAAGTACTACTACACGGACGACGAAGATACTGACGATGAAAGCGACGACGACGTGAAGCCATGCATCTAAGGGGATTATGACCAAGAATATATATGTAGCTTCATATGCATCGATTTATAGATCTAGCTATTTTCTATATATTATGCATGTAAAAATAATAGGGAATCGCAATTTCCACCATGATTCGAGCACCACAGCCTCCAAACGATGCCGATGCCGATATCGGCATGGTCAGAACGGGTATGCATGCTCGCCGCCACTGCTAGGTCACCGTCGGGATGCACCCTCAATCCCGTCCCCTTATTCGATCACTGACACACCAGAGATACCACCGAGGCCAATGACGAACGTACATGCTGATGCCAATGCCGAACATGCACGCCGCTGTGGGCACGACCATGTCGTCCCGCTATGCTGGACGCCACAGACCACCGCGAGGTCTTTCCCTTCGCCACCACACTCCCCTAGCACCTATCTATACACGCCAGAAAGGAGAGACACTAGTTTTCTCTACATTGCTCGCGTTCGTGTCCGACACCGTCAGTCAAAGTGTTGAGGTCGTCGTCGATGTCCTCGACCATTTCTTCTCTTCTTTGCATGGTTAAACGCGTCTAGTTCATATCTATTTAATGCGTCTAGTCTCGCCTCATGCAGTTCTTTGTGGACGTCGATCTCATCTCGGCACCCCGCAGGCTACCTCCTCCGTGCCATCGCTGTAGAGCTCCGTTTAAAAATCTATTCCTACCCGTGTATTGCACCCTATATCAGCGTCATGGCCCCACTTGTCATTCGATATACCGAAGCCCCACTCGTCCGCGTTTTGGTCAGGGATACGGCGATGCTTACGGTCAAACAAAGATGGATGCTCTGACGTGTCTTTGCGGGCTCTACGTGGCCCCACTAGTCAGCAGTTAACGGTCAAAGGTGTTCAACCGTCAGGCAACCGGCCGTTCCAGCACTGGTGACGGTTTCAGCCAAGGGCTTGGACAAAACTGAGGAAAAACTAAGCGGCTGGGGAAAACTGAGTACAACTAATGACCTGAGGGCACGAAAATAGAAATCCCTTTGCAAAAACCCCCTTCCTAAATCTTTTCTTCTCCAGCGGAGGTCCAAATTTCAAATCGAGGGATGGGGCAGACCTGGACACGGCTCGCGTCCCCGCCGGCCGGACCTGGGCTCGCGTCCCCCGCCGGCCGGACCTGGGCTCACGCTCCGGAGCTGGTCTTGCGCCCCCGCCGGCCGGCCGCGGCCGCTCCAGTAGCAGAGAGCTGGTGCCTCCAGGAGAGGAGGAGAGGCCGAGCTCCCCCGCCGGCCGTCCCCCACCTCAAGCAGCTCCATCGCCAACCCTTGCCGCTCCGCCGCTGTCCAGAGCTCCCTCCGGCCGCGCCGGTGCTCCGCTCGCCGTCAAAGGGCTCCGATTGGAGAGGAAAGGCCGTCCTCCTGCTCCAACGAGCTCTGCCGGCCGCCGCATCACCATTCTCTTCAGTGTAACAAGAAACTTTAGGTACGGAGTACCTCATAAAGATACGCTGCTGCCTCCCCCACCACCAATACCTATTGCCTGCTTCCCATCATACTGCAACAACAAATTGTTCCTGTGAATTCAGTCATCAGAAGGAGGCAGCTACTTCAGCCTTTCAGAAACAAATAAAGACAGTGACATACTCCCAGAATGTACTGTTGTGGTGGCTAGCCAAATCTCTAAAATATACAGTACTGTAAGAAAACTGCAGAATATAACAAACAGAACCTTCCATTCAACGCACATTAGTTAATTTGGGAGTAGGCCGCTAAATCTAATTCACTCTCACATCCTACTGTAGCTAGTCAATTGGATTCTCACAATCTCAAGCAGGCAATTGCAGCTAGTTCACTGTTAAATCGTCAGACGCAGTCCACAGGTTAAGAAACCAGACAGTTCCACATTTCTACTGCTAGATCGAGAATTCAGTAGCAATGCATACCCCAAGTAAAGCAACCTTTTATTCTAAACCATACAACAATCATTTCATATGAGAACATGCATTGTAATAGCTCTGTAAAGCAGAGGTGCCTGAAAATCCAGCAACATGAGAACAATAGATGGTTCCACAGAGGTTCTCACCATGGGCTTAAAAGCATCATCATCGACCTGGCTACTGCCGTTTTCAAGCAAAGAGATACTTTGATGCACCACCAATGCCATCTCCTGCCCCACCTTGGCCTCCGCAGAACGCGAATCAGTAGCCGGCGTCTCTCTCGTCCTCTGAAAATCAATTAAGCAGCCAAAGCAGAGTAATTCAGAATCTTGCGTGACGAATAGGTCCGTAGTAATCAACAAGCAAATCTATCACTAAATATCATTTACGGAGTAGTATAGCAAGCAGCAGTATTCAATAGTGAGTTCATCGAAGACGAATCCTCCGTGAGGAAAAACAGGCACACGTATCATGATCACAGAATGATGGTGCGGAGTATAACACGAAGGAGTTTCAGCAAACACCAAATAATGACAGATCCCATAATCAGATCCCAAGAGGAAAAATATTGGATAAGCATCGTAGAAAACAATTGGGATGGAGTTGAGACATGGTGGCTTACATCCAGATGGTTCAACATGTTCTGGTCCAGCCTCAAAAATTGAAGTGAACAAGGGTCTGCAACATCCAAAATAGTCACACGTGTTATGCAAATGCAACTGTAGTTTTTCAACTCAGCTATAGACTAATGGTTGCATGCAGGCAGACTAATAGAATAACAAGATCAACCTAACAATGATATGCATGTTCAATAACGTTACTCTCACCTCACAAAGAAGATCAATCCGATTAAGCATAGCATTAGCTTGAGCTAGTGCAACAGGCCTGTTTGTGCCTGCTAGCTTCACAGAAAAAAAGAACAGTAAGGGAGTCAATTCTCAGTTGGTCAACTTCAACAAGAAAGCAAGCTACTCTTATATCTTACCAACACAACCCAGTCCCTCTCCATGGAAACTCCAAGTGCCAATCCTTTCAATAGCTCCGGCCGCCACTAGTGCAATGAACCAAGGTCTGAGCATAGATGAACCATGGCAGCTGATATCAACTGAGTAGCTACCTGCCAAAGCGGTTGAATAGCTGATATGAGCTGATGGAGTAGCATTAATTATTTTGCATTGGCATAACATTATAATCTAAAACAGTCGATTTTCTTTGCTTGAAATGATCATATCTGCATTAGACAAGCACCTAGACAGCATTCAATCCTGTATACATGGGTATTCGAGGGAAATGATCATATTTGCATGCCATAAACTAATTACTGGGTAGCTTAAAATCTCTTTCACATTCCTTGGAAGATGCAATCTGAGAAGCAAGTATTACCAAAACTAAAAGCAATGATTTTGCAAGCTTTTCATTGACATCACTGTTTTTAGTTATAACTCTGAGTGCTTATTACAACAGGCACAAGAAGAAAATGGACCTGGATCTCAATTTGACTCCACAGGAAGAAGATGTGCAGCATCCACAAGAAGAAGATGTGCAGCAGCCACACCATAGGGAATTGCCAGACAGTCATAGATATGCAGCATATGTTGCATTAAAAGCTCTCGGGAAAGACAGACAAGTTACAAAGGCAGATAAAAAACATGTAGCTGCTCTTTTGGAAACAAGTCTTACCACTATTCGTAGAATATGGACGGCAGCACAAGAACAAGAAAGAGCAGGCAAGAGAATAGTGGAGGTAGATGTGTCCAGTAAAAAGAAGGGGAACTGTGGAAGGAAGAAATCAGAGCTTGGTCTGTCAAGGATTCCTTCCATTAAGCTGAACAAGAGGTCTACACTGAGAGGGCTCGCAAGGGAACTGAATGTCCCCTATGCCACATTGCAGAGAAGGTTCCAATGGGGAGGAGTAATACGCCGACACACAAGTTCACTCAAACCAGCATTGAAACCTGAAAACAAGATTGCGAGGCTAAAGTTTTGCACGTCAATGTTTGATCAAGCAACAACATCTGATGACAAACAATCATTTCTCAATATGGAGAACATAGTTCATATAGATGAAAAATGGTTTGACATGACGAAAAAGAATAGAACATACTATCTCCTCTATGAAGAGGAAGATCCCGTGCGAACTATACACAACAAAAATAGTATCGGGAAGGTCATGTTCTTAACAGCGGTGGTGAAACCCCGATACGATGAGCAAAGAAAGGAGACATTCGATGGTAAGATCAGAATATGGGCGTTCGTGAAAGAAATGGCAGCAAAGAATGACTCCAAGAATAGGCTCAAAGGAACCATGGAGCTCAAGTCAATAGTTGTAACTAGAGACGTGATGAGGGAGTATATTTGTGAGAAGGTAGTTCCGTCTATCGCAGCTCTATGGCCTGACAACAAGGAAACCATATTTATACAACAAGATAATGCGCGGACGCACATTCTTCGAGATGATCCAACGTTTCTTGCTGCCGTGAAAGAAACGGGACGCGATATTCAGTTGATGCAGCAACCAGCCAACTCCCCGGACTTGAATGCCCTCGATCTTGGCTTTTTTAGCTCAATTCAGTCCATCACAGTTCGCTATGCACCTAACACTCTCCAGGAACTAATAGAGTCGGTTGAAAAGGCATATGATGAGTATCCTGTGGATATCCTAGTGAAAGTGTTTATAACCCTTCAATCTGTCATGATTGAAGTCATGAAAGATGAAGGAGGAAACGTCTACAAGATAACACACATGGGCAAAGACAAACTGAAAAAAAGAAGGAGATCTGCCTTTGGTTCTAAAATGTGATGCTGCCATCTATCGGAAAAGCATGGAGATCATAGCAAATCATGATGCCGCATTGGCTCAACATGCAGGTATAGGTTCCTCCCTAATGATATTTTCTTGTCCTCTAGTTACTTCCTCCCTAATCTATCGGAAAACTTGAAGTTTGATGTTGCTTGATGATTCTTGTCCAGGGGATCCATTGAACCACTCATCGAAGAAAAAAGCACGCCGGACAGGCCCCAAAGTGATTGTGGATAATGAGACGATGATCAAAAAAAGATGTGTATAAAAAATGGCTTGATGACCCATCAAGCCTTGTCTCCAAAAGGCATCGAGTTGGCGAATTCCAAGAGGACACGGGACAACTGAAGTTGGTGCATCGGCTCAAGAAAGCACAAGCAACTATAGTTGACACACCTTTTTTTGGCATAAACTACCGTCTGTGTGACTAAATTGGAGTACCATCTGCATGACTAAATTATACCATCTGTATAGAAAAATGCAGTACAGTTACATTGCTGTATAGCCCATTGTTGTATTTTCGACTATGATCAGACAACTTCATGACTAGTTGTTCATGACTAGAGATAAAAAAATGTTCATGGCTAGTTGTTTTAACTTCTAATGAATGTGTTTATGCTTCTTTGCATACTTCCAATGAGTTCCCCTGCTTTACTGTACTCCCTAGAAAGACAATCAGAATTGCCAACACACAAACACAACCATTTGCTTACAAATGCACAACCAACTAAAATCAGCACAACAAAGACTAATAAAGTCTCCCTAGAAAGACAAATCATTGTAAGTGGGAAACAAAGACACGACTAATTTGTTTTACAACAAAGACATGACTGAATTTGTTAACAGTGAGATATGACTGAACTTGTTTTACTGTAAGGTATGACTAAACTAGTTTTACAGCAAGACATGACTGAGATTGTTTACCCGTGAGAAAACTAATGGATGCAAAATTCAGGTAAGAGCAAGCCAAGGCACCACCAGCAACAGCCATCGCTCCTATGCAATTACAGAAACACCTATGCTACAGGGCATAAAAGAAGAACAAAAGAGCATCACCTTGCACTGCTGCCCTTGAGCTGATGCACGAAAGCATCCACCTTGTCGAAGTCCACAGATGGCTTGTCCCTGCACACACAGCAACCAAATCCCCAAGCAAAGAATCAAGCATCTGATCAAACAGAACATGGCAAAGCGGGCGAGCAAGATGAAGCATACGTACAGCAGCTTGGCGAGCTCGCCGATGATCCGCTCGCCGTCCTCGCAGAAGAGCGTGACAACCTCGGCAACGAAGTTTGGGGCGCTCCCGTCCTGGAGCATCTGCAGCTGCTGTATCGCGGCCGCCATGGCAACCCAAAGCGAGGACTGGAGCAAGCGACTCGAGCAGCGTGGCCCGCCTTCCCGCTCACCAGCACCGCCGCAAGCGCCCACTGCTCTGCGTCCTAGCGGTCCACCTCCGCCGCCGCGGGTCCCAGGGTGACGCCTCCAGAACCTTGCCCCATGGCCGCCGCGGGAGCTCGAGGTCGCCGCAGGAGCTTGGGCTTGGGGTGTGATACGTCTCCGACGTATCCATAATTTTTGATGCTCCATGCTTGTTTTTACACCATTTGCCTATTGTTTCGTTACACTTCGTGGCACTTTTATGCATTTTCCGGAACTAACCTATTAACGAGTTGCCACAGTGCCAGTTTCCAGTTTTCTGCTGTTTTTGTGTTTCAGAAGTGATACACAGAAAATATTCTCAGAATTGGACGAAACAAGTTCCTGAAGTCGTATTTTTCCCGGGAGCATCCAGACATCCGAAAGAGAGCCGGAGAGGGGCCAGGCCCTGGCTGCGCCACCCATGTGTGAGGAGCCCCTGGCTGCCCTCTCACGACGCCCCTTCGCCTATATAAAGCCTCGGGACAGAAAACCCTAGGGGATTCAGCAATTTTCTAGAAAGAGTTCCGCAGCTCCGCCGCCATCGCCGACGAATTTTGGGGGACAAAAGTCTCTGTTCTGGCACCCTGCCGGGACGGGGAAGTGCCCCCGGAGCCATCTCCATCGGTCTCCATCGCCGTCTCTACCGTCTCCATCGACCTCACCGCCATCTCCATTAACCTTGCTGTCTCCTATGATGAGGAGGGAGTAGTTCATCCCCGGGGCTGAGGGCTCTACCGGTAGCTATGTGGTTCACCTCTCTCTCCCATGATGTGATCATTATGTGATCGTGAGCTTTGTATCATGTTGAACAAGTAGATGTTATTATTCAGATATTATGTGTACTCTAGTGGTGATTATTAAAGTAATCTATTCCTCCTGTTATGGTGTAACGATGACAGTGCGTGCATCATGGTGGTACTTGGTTTAGGCTATGATTGTGATCTCTTGTGGATTATGAGAATAATTATTGCTATGATAGTATTGAGTGATCTATTCCTCCTTTCATGGTGTAATGTTGACAGTGTGTGCACCGTGTTAGTACTTGGTCTAAGTTGCAATGATTTCTATCTTGAATTGTGATTTGATTTGGATATCTCTATGAGTGGTGTTTGTCAAGTACTTGATGAACTTTAAGGGGTGCTTCTTTAGCCACTACACAATGATTAGTGTTATTCAATAGGAGAGTAATTCAGAGTGCCTTAGCAAAGAGAAGTTATTTGTTCAGTCATGTTATATTGTTGGGAGTGTGTCCACTAGTGAAAGTATGATCCCTAGGCCTTGTTTCCAAGCTTTGCATACCGTTTACTTGCTATTTTATTACTTGTTTGCTCGCAGTGATATTTATTTCACATCACGTTTGCTACTTATAATCATCTCTACCACTTGTATTTCACTATCTCTTCGTTGAACTAGTGCACCTATACATCTGACAAGTGTATTGGGTGTGTTGGGGACACAAGAGACTTTCTGTATCGTAATTGCAGGGTTGCTTGAGAGGGATAGCTTTGACCTCTAACCTCCCTGAGTTCGATAAACCTTGGGTGATCCACTTAAGGGAAACTTGATGCTGTTCTACAAACCTCTGCACTTGGAGGCCCAACAAGTGTATACAAGAATAGAAGTGCGTAGACATCAAGCTCTTTTCTGGCGCCGTTGCTGGGGAGGTAAGGTAAAAGGTACTCGCATCCTCCTGTGTGAGTGCTCGAAGTTATTTCCTTTAGATTCTGCAATTACATCTTTTTGTTTCTTGTTTTTATTTTCACTAGTTAGGCTTAATGGAAAACAAAGAGTTCTTTAGTCTTTTTCCTGATTTTAGATTTGAAGAGAAAATTGAAAAACCATTGGAGCTTATTTTGCATAGCAATGTTATTAGTATGAATGCTTTGAATCCCGTTATTGCTAATGCTATAGAAAAGTCTAAGCTTGGGGAAGCTGGTTTTGTTGAGTATGATATTTTTAGTCCCCCAGCTTTAGTGGAGAAAGTTTGCTCTGATGATATTTTATCTCCCATATGTGATGTTTCTAATGATGCTTGTGCTCCTCATCCTTTTGAAATACCTATGAAAATTGTTAGGCGTGTTATGGATAACTGCTATTTAGGAGATAGAACTGTCCATCCTGGTGATCATTTGCTTTTTATACATGAATTATGCGAGTTGTTCCAGTGTGCAGGTATTTCAATGAACCAAGTTAAGAAGAAGCTATTCTCTTTATCATTGAAAGGCAGAGCTGAGGAGTGGTATCGGCTGCTTGAAGATGGTCCATCTATTGCATGGGAGGAAATTGTGCCTCTCTTTTATTCCAAGTTTTATCCTCCAAGTGAAATTCATAAAGATCGTAATCGGATATATAACGTTTGGCCTCATGAGGGAGAAAGCATTGCCCAAGCATGGGGAAGATTGAAGTTACTAATGCATAAATGTCCTATTCATGATCTTCCCCGTAATATTATTATTAACAATTTTTATGCAAGGCTTTCGGGACATTACAAGGACTATCTAGATGCATGCTTTGATGGGTCTTTCACAAGCAAGGATGTCGACACCAAGTGGGGTCTGCTTGAAACAATTCAAAACAATATTGAAGGTTGGGATAGCGACAAAGGTAAAGGATCAGGTATGAATTACGAGTTTGATTGCATTAAGTCTTTCGCTGAAACTGCTAATTTTCAAGAGCTTAGTGCTAAGTATGGTCTTGATCCTCAAATTATGGTTGATTGCTTTAAAGCCTTTGCTTCCCATATAAATATTCCTAAAGGAAATGGGGACGTGTATCATGAACCTTTTAAGGATACTTGCATAGAAAGTGATATTGTTATTGATGATTGCAATAAACATGCTCAAACTTCTAAAAGTACTATTTCTTATAAGCATGTTAATTTTTGTGGAATACATAGACCTTATGAATAGAGTTACAACAAGGAAGATTATTGCATCACCCACGCAAATGAAGAAACTAGCATGTGGCTCAAGGATCTAGATGTGCTTGGTGAATGGGTTTGTGAGCTTTATCCTTTTCTTTGTGAATTTTGCAGTGAAAAGGGGCACTTTAATTTTCAATGCCCAATTAATCAAACGAGTACCGCAGATTTGTATTGTGATGATAAGATTACTTTCAATCAGTATGATGAGCTTACTTTGTTTTTGAATTGTGAAGAGATATCTAGAAAGATTGCTTTGGTAGACATGAATGATGTTGATATTAATAGCACTCTTCTTGGTTGTCATCTCTATTGTGCTAAAGACTGCCTCGCAAATACTTACTTACAAGATCTTATAAAACATGATATTTTGCCAGGCTATGACAGGACTAATAGATGTTTCGATATTATTAATAGAGAGGAGGAATCCTCCAAAGTTTCTTCTGTTATTTCTGTCAGCAAACCAGATTATGTGGAGAAGATGCCCTTCAAGTCTCTCCCTCCTAAAGGAGAGAGTAAGAAGAAGAAGAAGAAGAAGAAGAAGAGGAGTAAAAGGCGAGAGGACACGGTATCTTCCCCTAAGCGTTATGATCCTGCTATAGATTATGATAATTCTGATTGGGATGATGTTCCTATGCCTGTTACCTATGTTAGTGATCATGATTGGGAAAAGCACTCTACTTTTGATATTGAAAATCTTTTTGGTACCAACTCTAAGGTTAATAATTGTTGTACCATTAGTGCTATCCATGCTCCTTCTTATGATGATATGTTTGAAGAATATGCTTTGCGACATAGTAGTTCTCTAGCTTGTGATGATACCAAACCTCTAGTTTATGATGGTTATGATGATGAGTATAATATTTTCAGTTCACCTACTTTTGAGGAGAAAAATAGTTATGATTACAATATGCCTCCTGTTTTTGATGACTATGGTGATGAGAATAATTATTTTGTTAATTCTGCTCCTACTACTATTGTTCATGTGGGGAGTATTAATTCTTTTATGCATGTGGCTCATGATAGAGATCCTTTATGTGATAGTTATATTGTTAGTTCTATTCATGATGCTACTGAAAGTTATTATGAGAGAGGGAAACATGGTTTGATGGATCTCAACAATATTGAGTTTCCCCTCTTTATGTTGCAATTCTTGAAGTTGTACTTGTTTTACCTTCCTATGCTTTTTGCTTTGCGCTTTTATGACTTGTCTCTTTACAAGACTATTTTTCATAGGAAGTGGTTTAGATTTAAATGTGTTTCATACTTGCTTTTTGATGCTCTCTTTTGCTTTAAGTTCCTATATGGCGCCTTTGCCTCAAGCTCTTATATGGCGCCCACATGAGCATCTTTCCAAATTACTGCGCCTAGCTCAAAGGCGTTAAAGAAAAGCACTCTTGGGAGATAACCCAATATTTTATTTTCAGTACTTTTTCTTTTATTTGAGTCTTGGAAGTTATTACTACTATAATAACCGCTCCTTATCCCTTTTATTTCGTTTTTGTGCCAAGAGAAGCCTCTAATTTGAGTGAGGTAAGATTTGGGGATGTTGCTATCCTGAAACAATTTTCGGTGCTGCACCGTAAAAATTTGTGAAAATTCTCCGTATATCTTTTGGACCTGCGATTTCTTGTGCATATGCCCCAGGTCATATCCAAACTTTCATTAGTTGAACACTTTTTGATTTGAGCAATAGAAAACCCCTAAAAAATTCGACCTTTGTCAGCTGTTCAGTTTTGACAGATTTCTGCCAATATTTGTGTTTGCCGCTTTATCGCTTTCTTTTTGAGTTCTTTTTATCACGGAACTTTTGGGGAAGTTGATACAGTAGTATTTACTATATATGTGGTGGTTTTGTGTTGAAATCTGAACTGAAAAGGGTTGATTCATTACTATGCTTACACTAATGTTGCTAATTGAATTGTGTTTAGTTTTGTATGAAGGAAGATTTCAAGTGTAGGGATTGGAGAATGATGAGATGAGTTGAAGAATGGACAAAAGCTCAAGCTTGGGGATGCCCATGCATCACCCCAAGAAATATCCAAGAAGTACAAGCGTGAAAGCTTGGGGATGCCCCCGAGGCACCCCTTCTTCATCGGCAAAAATCAGGTCACCTTTCAAGACACTATATTTTTATTGCTTCATGCACTATGTGTTTTTCTTGGAGCGTCAGTTGTTTTTGTTTTTTGTTTTCTTAGCTTTGTTTGCTGCAATAAATGGTTTGATCACATCATGTTTCTTTTGGAGGAGATGAACTCGCTTTTCATTTGCCAAGAACACTCTAGTTTTCACTCTTATCGTTCAATGAGTGTTCTCTTTTTCTGCTACTGTGTTTAGCTTGCATTTTTCGCCTTGATTTTTGTTCAGATCTTGTTTTATCTTTTCATCAAGGTGTATTTTTGCCTCTGATATTTATTAGTTTTCATCAAAAGAGGTGTTTATAAAAATTTCAAATGGTGTTGGAAAAGAGAAAAAGCTTTGTGCAAAATAGTGGTACAAGAAGGAGCTTGTGTAGACTGCGGCCTAGGCTTTTGCATGTCATGCTTGATATCTTTTTGATAGTATGCTTAGTAGTTTTGCTGTAGCATGACTTGTCTCAAATTACTGAGATTGCTTAATGAGCCTTTGAAAAAATTATGCGTTGTTTTTATCGTTTGGAAGCATTATTTTGGTTTTCTCCTTGATGCTTTATTTGGGTTGACTTGGCACATGCTCACACATGTTAGACTCATCCAAAGTTGCCAATAGCCTCTATGATCATTTAGTTTTTGACTTTTGATGCCATCTTATGCTTTGTCGCTTTGCATGATTATGGCCGTTATTGCTCTCTTAGTTGGTCGCTCTCAGTCTTTTACTAGCCCTCGCCTTGTACTGAGTATGAGCTCTACTCGTGCATCCAACTCCTAAAAACCAAGTTTGCCATTGTGTCCACTATAAACTCCTATGCATGGTATTTGCAAGCCATTCCAAGTAAATTTTCATGTGCTACCTTTCAAAAACCTTCAAAATACTTCTCATTTTGTGACACTGTTTTCAGCTCATGGGGACGTAGTGGTCGGATTTTCTATCTTCCATATTGCTTATTCCAAAAAGAAAAAAAAGGGAAAAAAGAAAAGAAAAAAGGCACTCCTCCATGGAATGTGAATGTTGGTGGGCTCCCGATGGAATCGGTTAGCCATGGTTTGTGAAAGGAAAAAAGGTGGGGAGGAGTGCCAAGCTTTATAAAAGAGCACAAAAGTGCCAATCTCTCTCTCAAAAACTTGCTTCATTTTTATATGGAAGATAGTAAGAACCCCATTGCCAGTCGTTGACAAAGACAACCACCTCTCAAAACCAATTTTTATCCCTTTGTTTTACAAATGAAAAGCTCTAGCACATGTTTAATCACTGCTTCCCTCTGCGAAGGGCCTTTCTTTTACTTTTATGTTGAGTCACCACCTTCTTTCTTTATGCACCGTCTAAGAGAGCATAGTTGTCATTCTTAGTGTAATATGCATTGTCCCAAAGTTCATTGATTGATTCATATTGTTGGTTTCACTTGTTCTTAAATTATTTGTATCTAGTCGCCCTCCTAAACTTAAAGGTGTCCTATGCATTTATGTTTTGCTCTCCATGAAGGACAAGCTGAAAACTATTTGTATGTTTTTCCTTATGATTTGAACATACGTTTGACTTTCATTGTTTCATTTTCATGATCTTTTGTTTGTGTTCATTTGCATGTTTACAACATGGTTGCTAAGTTCTTATTGTCAAGATTATATCTTTCATGCCCATGTTTTAAGTTCTTATGATCCCAGCTCACAATGCTTACATATATGATCAAGATTGTGTAGGTGCATGTCACCTCAAAAATTATTTCTTTTGTTATCACTTACCTACTCGAGGATGAGCAGGAGTTAAGCTTGGGGATGCTGATACGTCTCCGACGTATCCATAATTTTTGATGCTCCATGCTTGTTTTTACACCATTTGCCTATTGTTTCGTTACACTTCGTGGCACTTTTATGCATTTTCCGGAACTAACCTATTAACGAGTTGCCACAATGCCAGTTTCCTGTTTTCTGCTATTTTTGTGTTTTAGAAGTGATACACAGGAAATATTCTCGGAATTGGACGAAACAAGTTCCTGAAGTCTTATTTTTCCCGGGAGCATCCAGACATCCGAAAGAGAGCCGGAGAGGGGCCAGGGCCTGCCCTCACACTAGGGTGGCACGGCCCAGGCCCTGGCCGCGCCACCCATGTGTGAGAAGCCCCTGGCTGCCCTCTCGCGACGCCCCTTCGCCTATATAAAGCCTCGGGACGAAAAACCCTAGGGGATTCGGCAATTTTCCAGAAAGAGTTCCGTAGCTCCGCCGCCATCGCCGACGAATTTCGGGGGACAGAAGTCTTTGTTCCGGCACCCTGCCGGGACGGGGAAGTGCCCCCGGAGCCATCTCCATCGATCTCCATCGCCGTCTCCGCCGTCTCTATCGACCTCACCGCCATCTCCATTAACCTTGCTATCTACTATGATGAGGAGGGAGTAGTTCATCCCCGGGGCTGAGGGCTCTACCGGTAGCTATGTGGTTCACCTCTCTCTCCCATGATGTGATCTTTATGTGATCGTGAGCTTTGTATCATGTTGAACAAGTAGATGTTATTATTCAGATTTTATGTGTACTCTAGTGGTGATTATTAAAGTAATCTATTCCTCCTGCTATGGTGTAACGGTGACAGTGCGTGCATCATGGTGGTACTTGGTTTAGGCTATGATTGTGATCTCTTGTGGATTATAAGAATAATTATTGCTATGATAGTATCGTAACATCCCATGTTTGTAATTAAGAGCATTTGCAGCATTTGCATCATCTAAAACCCACTAAGAAAAATTTGCATTTGTAATAAAGTGGAAACCCTAAATATTTTCAAATCTTCCTTTGTTCAAATGTTTTCAAAAGTTCAAATTAAATTTTATGCAACTTCTCCTAATGTTATGGAGGTTACATGAATATTATTCATAAGTTATAAAGTGGTTTTAAACTCCTGAGTGTTTCAAAATAGTGCAACACATTTGCTGAAGTACAAAAGAGGAAATGTTTTGGAAAAAAAGGGTTTTAAATCAAATAGGGCTGGCAGCCCAATTCCTCTTCCTTCCTTCCCCTTTTGGCGCATCCCAGATGCGGCCTGGCCCAACTTCCTTTGGTCATCGTCTTCCTCCAGGCGGTAAGCTACACGCTGTCGATGCAGAGACCACCCGATGCGCCGCTTCGCCGTCGACGTGCTGGATGAACGCCGCCGCCGTTGCCTTCCGCGGGGATAAGGATGCCCCGACGTCCGGCTCTCTCTCCCCTTGTCCTTCTCCCTCCTCTCGCGCCCCTCTTCCTCTTCCCTGGCGCGCGTTCGAACCCTAGCCGCCATGGCCGCCGCTCTCCGACGCCGTTCCTGGCCGCCTCGAGCCTCTCCGAGCCTGCAGGAAGCCTCGCGCCGACTCACTCCTCCTCCTGGTCGAAGGAATCGGCTGCGGGCGCCCTCAATCGCCGCCGCCGAGCTCGCCTTTCCCGCAGGCATCCGCGACCTCCGCCGTCCGATTCGCCGCCATCCGGCATCCCTCGACCATGCTGACCAAGCTGGCGTACTCAGGGTGAGCTGCGTCCATATTGTTCCTCTTGCACTCACGCGCCTCCTCTCGCTGCCCCGCATGGCCTCCTCAGTTGTTTCCATGCGCGACTACACAGAAACAATTGCAGAATATTGTTTCAGTTTGAAGCTACAGAGGGAGCATCGATAGTAATTGCTGTTTGATAACGTGGGAGGTAAAAGAGTCCTCCTAAATGGCTAGAGCTACTTTCTACTTGAGTGAGGTACTACCGTCAATCCTCTTGTACGTACACGTTTCTGAAACAGTGTCTACCTGAACTTTTCAGTCTAGCAAACTATCATTCTGATCACTTTGTCAATGCATCCGTTGCTGGCATGTCAATCTCTTCAGAGTTTATGTTACTGGTTGTTCCATTATCTTGCCAAACTATACCATCTCAATTCGAATTCCAACAATGAGCAGAAATATGCTAGTATTCAGGGTACTAGTTGTACACGGTGGTTTTGTTCAGATTTCTAGAAGACTGAGAAACCAGAGAACCAGGTGTTTGAAATTAGTTGTTGTGCCTATGTTATCAGTGTCGTTCCTGTACATATCCAAAATCCAACCAAACGCTGCCGAGCAAAGTAACAAATTCAGTGAGACCTTTTCAGAGAGTTTAACAGAGCAAATTTCATAATCTGCTGTTTCCCGTTTCTAGAAAATATCTGAACTTGTAAAATCCATAACTAATTCATATAAAATCAGAAAAATGCAAATAAGATATCAAAATGTTCACAAAAAGGTAATCTATCTGATTGTATCAGAATCATGCATGTATAAGCAACTTTGAACCCTGTTTAAATTAGAAGAATAAAATAAACCTTTCTTTAATTATGGAGTTGATACAAATGCTATCTATAGTGCCTTTGAACTCCATTTAAATTGATGGTCATGCTTAGGGTGAATTTTAATACCTATTAATCTGTCATATCATACATGCTTGTATGCGCATTGCATTATGCCATCTATTGAATGTTGTTTTCCCTTTCTAGTGTGTTTGTGCTTCTTCCCGGTAGGACCCGAAGTTGATGTGACCAACGAGACCGAGATCAAGATCGTCGACATCGAAGATCTATATTTGATTATCAACAAATAAGGCAAGCAGCCCCCTCTGAACCTATGTTTCAAAGTATTTCAAAACTTACTATTTTGCACCACCCGGTTCAGCTGTCTTTTATCGATAGGTAGAGTTATCCTATCTAATGCATGTTCCATTCTTGTCGCCTAAATACCCTGATCCACTGCTCCTAGCATAACTAGGTTTTGCTTGTGTGCGTCGCTAGAGCTTTTATACATCTGTAATGCTTAGCCATGCTTAGTTGTTTACTCTGGTACATATGGTTAATGAATCGGAGCTGCAAATGAACCTAGTATGATATGTTAACGTGGTTTGATCAGTGAAGGTGGTGAATAAACATGCTAAAGGCTTGGATGAGCCGCCACATGGGATGTGGTTATTTGACTCATTCTTGCCGACCCTAGGACCCGAGTTCTCGCCTCTTGAACCAAGATTGAGCGTACAACCACACGGGGGTTTATGGGAGCCCCCTCGACCCCAACTTGCCTAGTCTGTTCCATGAGTCACCTTATTTGGGTGTTTAAACTTTGTTTTGAACGTGGCCAGGGTTGCTTGAGGTGCGGCCTCTGGTAAACCAACCCCTGCACACAATTAGAGGGACCGACTTCGGGACTGGACCCGTTACGGCGGAGCTTCCCTCTTTTAGTGAACTCATAGTTTAGACAAAGTAACGGAAAGGTCTTGGTCGACCACCCTCTGCCGACACACCAAGGGAAGTGTGTAACGTACGGCGCTAAGAGTCGGTCGACACGTGTGGGTAAAGTTGTGCACCCCTGCAGGGTTAAATCTTTTCGAAAAGTCGTGTCCACGGTTATGGACGACTTGGGAACGGATTCTGAGATCATAGAGAACTTTAACATAATCGTAAAACTTAGCAATTGATGTGAGCTTAGGATGCTTCCTCTAGGTGGAAAGAGGGGGTGATCCTAGTGGATAGGTTCTGGTGATTTTGATTCGGTGGATGTCTCAATGATTAAAGATATCGCTTTCTTACCCCTTTAAAATGTTCTGAGTAGTCGAGGTTCTATTCTTACTTGTTTTATGCAAATAATGATGGCTTTATGCAAACAACTCCACAGAAAGCCTTTCTTAACCAAGTTTAGCTAATAGGATACGTAAGTCTTGCTGAGTACCTTATGTACTCACCCTCCCTTTGTTGATATTTTTGCTGCAGAGTAAGTTCCACAACGAAGATGAGTTCTGTACGAAGATCGACACCGACGAGTAGCTTGGGGTTCCCAGACAGCAGCTTGGGGCTGCGGAATGGGTTGTCGCTGTTATGCTTCTGGCCTCTTAGGCCATGTTATCCTTGCTATGTCTAATAGCATAACCTTCCTTCCGTTGTTTGATGTAATGTTGGTCAGTGACCTCTGTTTGTAATCCTTTGGATTTTTGCTCAGGTAAGAGCTTTTCAATATTACCTTTGAGTCGTAGAGTCGCTGTTGTATACCAACTTTGGTTACCCATCTCGTGCATAATGCGTGTATGGATATAAAGTGCACGAGAGGGGTTTAAGATTTCCGAGCTCTCTGTTATGCAGTCTTGGTTATGATTAGTTTCACGGCGCTTCGAGATGTGTAGAGCCGATGTTTAATTCCGGCCTGCCTGCCGATGGTGTTCCGGCCTGGGACTGGTAACCCCAGTATCACTCGTTGCTAGCGTGACTAATACACATAACATCTCTGTATAGCTTAGAACACGGGGTCCTCACAGGTTTTGGTATCAGAGCAGGACTGTCTGTAGGAAACCCTTGCTATTGGTCGATGTTGAGTCTAGTGTTTGTGAAAACTACTTGAAAGCTAAAAATGAGTTGCAAAAATATAGGTAAGGTTTCTTTTTATTCCTTATCTCCATAAATCTTAGTTCTGAGCTTTCTTATCCTTTCCTATTGATTTGGGAAAGGTTTTCTATCTCTTCTAGTCATTCAAAATTTAGGTCCCTCGTGGGCATGTCGTTTCTAAACCAGTTGACCTAGTGTGGTGCTCTCCAGAGTCTTCTGCATACTACCAGCTAATACAAGAAGATGCAACTAGAAGATTCCTCTCCATCACTATATCTCTACTTGTGGGTTCCACATAATTCTTCTCTAGGCTTCAAGGATTCTTTCACCTTGTATGCCTCCTTTTATTTCACTAGGGTATTTTAGAAGCCATATCTTGTTCTGGAAGCTACCTCGTGATTATTACCCTGTGGCATCCTCTGAGTTGCTTAGCTAGTAATTATTCCTTTCTCTATCTTTTACCCTTGGACTTGAACCGAAGGTCCCCGATTGTGCTGGATACCAGTACATGAAGCTGGCCTTTAACCCAAGATCCATTCCGTTGAACCCTTGTGTTAGTGATTAATCATTAACTTAACATGGTTTGCCTTTCAAGCTTGTGGTTGCAGTCGTAATTGAATTGCGGCAACAAAGGACTTCCCCTCCCACTAGCTATGGAATATGTTCTCTCATGGAACCAAATGGATCACGACAAGAGTCTCTTAGTGTGTCTCACTTCTATGTCTGTGACTCTTCCACACCCTCCATTTAAGCATTTGTTTTCGGAAGATGATAACTTGTGCATCCAAATCTAAGGATTCCTTCTAAGCGTGTTCCTTCTCTTAAGCTGCTTTCTGATCCATCGTCTACTAGTTGGTAGACAAGATGTACATTGCATTGGTTTCCTCCAGTGCATGTTATCTTGTGGTCTTATAAAGCCATTCCACCCCAAAATGTCAGGAGAAACAAACTCCAGAACCTCGTCTATTTTTAGGACCAGGTCAAAGTGGTGTAATCTACAGAATATGAGCTCTATGCAGCTTCTGCTCTATTCCACCTTAGAGTATCACACTCTTTTATACCAAGAGGTTGTGCCAAGTATCATGGCCTCCTTGATGAAGTGATGCTCTTACACATCTTTGCTCACCTTTTCTCCGAGATGGTCATGCTTGGAATGTTGGGTATGCATATTGTTGTGGCCATCTGAGATCCTTAGTAAATCTTATTGCTTTGAAATCCCAAGGACATTTTTGTCATTCTTAGCATGATTGGTTACCCGATCACTAAGCCAAGTTTCTTTGTGTTGCCAAGTCCGTAATTCAGGCACACATCTTCAGTCAAAGAGTTAGGTTTGTGCCAAAACTCTCAAGACCACATTGCTTTCCTTGTAAAGCAAGATTCACTCTTGAACTGACATACCAATGATTTGTGATATTCTAGTTGTCTTCCTAGAAGTATTGCCATGTTGCCACATGACTGTGTTATCAGGTTCATGAGTAAGCTGGTTCTCTGAATCGTTCTTTTCTCCAAGAATCCATACTGGATACCCTGGAATAGTTGGTTGAGCTTGAACAACAACTTGGAGAGTCCAAAGACAAAAGCTCTATCTGACTCTGTTCCTTCTTAAAGGGATGTCTAGTTTTGTTCGTATTGAAGCAAGATAATATCATTTCCTTGGATCTACTATCTCCCAATCTTTGATTTGAGTTTGCGTCAAATCAAACCCAACCCAAAAACTATTTTCATGATGTTTCTACTCGTAGTTTCCACTTGAGTACATCATCATTTCCTTTGGTCTGACCAATACTTTTGCCTTGTTCCTACAACATATGAGTCCATTATCTTGGAGCATTTAAATAAGCTTGTTGTTGAGCCCATCGACGACATTCTTATTTTCTCCATGTTTGAAGACATTCATATTGGACATTTGGCATTAATGTTGGAAATTTGTTAGAACCATCTTTGTGTCATCGCGAAGTATGTGTTCTGGATGTTGGAAGTGACTTTCTCTCTTTGGTTCATGTGCATTGCTGAAAGATGTCACCGTGAATTCAAGAAGAATTTTCTTTGTCTCCTCGGGAATCATCTTGAATTGGTCATGCATGTGCGGAGTATTCTTGAGATGGTAGATTGTTACCTCCATTTCAATGAAAAGTTCCTCCATGCACACTTAGCCACTGACTAATTCATTCAACAAAGAGAAGAAGTTCAAGAACTTCACTATCTTCTTTCGCGTTCTCCCAACAAGGACTCCGTTGTGTTTTATTGCAATAAGCTCCTGCCGGTGCAATTGTCTTTTGGCAATCGCAATCTTACTTATCTTTTTGGAGACTGACATTGTAGCCCATATCTTGAGAATCTAGCAACGCTACCTCTCTGACATCCGTTGAAACTTTCCAGTCGACATACTAAGGCTGAAGTATGATTCTATCTAATCAGAGCTGAATCTTAAGCAGCAATGATGGTTAGTGTCCCTCAAGGTTTTGACATAGGTCTCTTTGATATTTGGCAAGGTTAATGTTGTGGTTGACACAACTAGCCGAAAGGCCTATTGACATAATCCCTTGATTTCTCAAGAACAACCATTCTCCATGAGGATTTCTTGTGACTCATCCTAAAAGTTACCCCTTATGGTCTCTTTTAATCTCAAAGTCCAACCTTTACTTGATGACTGATTGAAGGCTTGTCATAAGCTTGATATTGGCATCTAGAACATCAAGGAGAACATTAGAAGCAAAACTAATGTATCCTGGTTAATCTTCTATAATCTTTATCTTGTGGAAACAACTCCTTTTGTATCGAATCCACCCTGTGGATGATCTTTCACACTTCAAGTGCTTCACCCTCCCATGTGTTTATACTTGAAGTTCTAATCAACTTAAACATTGTGTGAATTCGTCAGTCACATGATGGCCCAAGACTTTTAATCATGGGTGTTCTACGAGTCTCCCAATTCAACAGTGTGCCCCTTCATGGTATCAAAACCAATTCCACTCCATGGCTAGCCTTTCACACTTCGTTGGCTAGTGTTTCACCTTCCTCTTTAGGTTATCTCTTCCAAGAGTTCTACTAAAAATGTTCTATAACAATTTTTAATAAGGATATAGAGATGTCGTAGAACAAGGTTCTGTACATGCTATATCGACACGAGAAACCATGTTTTAAAAAGGAAAAGCAAACTATATCTGAGCTTTCCCTTCATACAACCATATCGCACATCCAATGCTCTTCCTTTTGATGGTTTGCCAGTACAACTCAAATGTACTCACGACTTTGCGAACCAAATTTGAAACTTTCCCATTCCTTCTCACACTTTCAGGTGTTTCATGTTTGTTAGCTCAAGAGATGTTTACGAACACTCATTCTATGAGTTGACCATGAGATACTCAATATTTGTGAAGATCCATCTTTCCAGAGTTGTTCCCTCTTTCCTTCAAGAAAGAAGATCATGGTGAGCTTGTGAAGATCGTTGAAGACCGTTGCGACCCTTCCCTCTTTTCTTACATAGGAATCTCGGGGTCGAGATTCTTGTAAGGTGGGTAGAGCTGTAACATCCCATGTTTGTAATTAAGAGCATTTGCAGCATTTGCATCATCTAAAACCCACTAAGAAAAATTTGCATTTGTAATAAAGTGGAAACCCTAAATATTTCCAAATCTTCCTTTGTTCAAATGTTTTCAAATATGTTTCAAAAGTTCAAATTAAATTTTATGCAACTTCTCCTAATGTTATGGAGGTTACATGAATATTATTCATAAGTTATAAAGTGGTTTTAAACTCCTGAGTGTTTCAAAATAGTGCAACACATTTGCTGAAATACAAAAGAGGAAATGTTTTGGAAAAAAAGGGTTTTAAATCAAATAGGGCTGGCAGCCCAATTCCTCTTCCTTCCTTCCCCTTTTGGCGCAGCCCAGATGCGGCCTGGCCCAACTTCCTTTGGTCATCGTCTTCCTCCAGGTGGTAAGCTGCACGCTGTCGATGCAGAGACCACCCGATGCGCCGCTTCACCGTCGACGTGCCGGATGAACGCCGCCGCCGTTGCCTTCCACGGGGATAAGGATGCCCCGACGTCCGGCTCTCTCTCCCCTTGTCCTTCTCCCTCCTCTCGCGCCCCTCTTCCTCTTCCCTGGCGCGCGTTTGAACCCTAGCCGCCATGGCCGCCGCTCTCCGACGCCGTTCCTGGCCGCCTCGAGCCTCTCCGAGCCTGCAGGAAGCCTCGCGCCGACTCACTCCTCCTCCTGGTCGAAGGAATCGGCTGCGGGCGCCCTCAATCGCCGCCGCCGAGCTCGCCTTCCCCGCAGGCATCCGCGACCTCCGCCGTCCGATTCGCCGCCATCCGGCATCCCTCGACCATGCCGACCAAGCTGGCGTACTCAGGGTGAGCTGCGTCCATATTGTTCCTCTTGCACTCACGCGCCTCCTCTCGCTGCCCCGCATGGCCTCCTCAGTTGTTTCCATGCGCGACTACACAGAAACAATTGCAGAATATTGTTTCAGTTTGAAGCTACAGAGGGAGCATCGATGGTAATTGCTGTTTGATAACGTGGGAGGTAAAAGAGTCCTCCTAAATGGCTAGAGCTACTTTCTACTTGAGTGAGGTACTACCGTCAATCCTCTTGTACGTACACGTTTCTGAAACAGTGTCTACCTGAACTTTTCAGTCTAGCAAACTATCATTCTGATCACTTTGTCAATGCATCCGTTGCTGGCATGTCAATCTCTTCAGAGTTTATGTTACTGGTTGTTCCATTATCTTGCCAAACTATACCATCTCAATTCGAATTCCAACAATGAGCAGAAATATGCTAGTATTCAGGGTACTAGTTGTACACGGTGGTTTTGTTCAGATTTCTAGAAGACTGAGAAACCAGAGAACCAGGTGTTTGAAATTAGTTGTTGTGCCTATGTTATCAGTGTCGTTCCTGTACATATCCAAAATCCAACCAAACGCTGCCGAGCAAAGTAACAAATTCAGTGAGACCTTTTCAGAGAGTTTAACAGAGCAAATTTCGTAATCTGCTGTTTCCCGTTTCTAGAAAATATCTGAACTTGTAAAATCCATAACTAATTCATATAAAATCAGAAAAATGCAAATAAGATATCAAAATGTTCACAAAAACGTAATCTATCTGATTGTATTAGAATCATGCATGTATAAGCAACTTTGAACCCTGTTTAAATTAGAAGAATAAAATAAACCTTTCTTTAATTATGGAGTTGATACAAATGCTATCTATAGTGCCTTTGAACTCCATTTAAATTGATGGTCATGTTTAGGGTGAATTTCAATACCTATTAATCTTTCATATCATACATGCTTGTATGCGCATTGCATTATGCCATGTAATGAATGTTGTTTTCCCTTTCTAGTGTGTTTGTGCTTCTTCCCGGTAGGACCCGAAGTTGATGTGAGCAACGAAACCGAGATCAAGATCGTCGACATCGAAGATCTATATTTGATTATCAACAAATAAGGCAAGCAGCCCCCTCTGAACCTATGTTTCAAAGTATTTCAAAACTTACTATTTTGCACCACCCGTATCAGCTGTCTTTTATCGATAGGTAGAGTTATCCTATCTAATGCATGTTCCATTCTTGTCGCCTAAATACCCTGATCCACTGCTCCTAGCATAACTAGGTTTTGCTTATGTGCGTCGCTAGAGCTTTTATATATCTGTAATGCTTAGCCATGCTTAGTTATTTACTCTGGTACATATGGTTAATGAATCGGAGCTGCAAATGAACCTAGTATGATATGTTAACGTGGTTTGATCAGTGAAGGTGGTGAATAAACATGCTAAAGGCTTGGATGAGCCGCCACATGGGATGTGGTTATTTGACTCATTCTTGCCGACCCTAGGACCCGAGTTCTCGCCTCTTGAACCAAGATTGAGCGTACAACCACACGGGGGTTTATGGGAGCCCCCTCGACCCCAACTTGCCTAGTCTGTTCCATGAGTCACCTTATTTGGGTGTTTAAACTTTGTTTTGAACGTGGCCAGGGTTGCTTGAGGTGCGGCCTCTGGTAAACCAACCCCTGCACACAATTAGAGGGACCGACTTCGGGACTGGACCCGTTACGGCGGAGCTTCCCTCTTTTAGTGAACTCATGGTTTAGACAAAGTAACGGAAAGGTCTTGGTCGACCACCCTCTGCCGGCACACCAAGGGAAGTGTGTAACGCACGGCGCTAAGAGTCGGTCGACACGTGTGGGTAAAGTTGTGCACCCCTGCAGGGTTAAATCTTTTCGAAAAGCCGTGTCCACGGTTATGGACGACTTGGGAACGGATTCCCGAGATCATAGAGAACTTTAACATAATCGTAAAACTTGGTAATTGATGTGAGCTTAGGATGCTTCCTCTAGGTGGAAAGAGGGGGTGATCCTAGTGGATAGGTTCTGGTGATTTTGATTCGGTGGATGTCTCAATGATTAGATATCGCTTTCTTACCCCTTTAAAATGTTCTGAGTAGTCGAGGTTCTATTCTTACTTGTTTTATGCAAATAAAGATGGCTTTATGCAAACAACTCCACAGAAAGCCTTTCTTAACCAAGTTTAGCTAATAGGATACGTAAGTCTTGCTGAGTACCTTATGTACTCACCCTCCCTTTGTTGATATTTTTGCTGCAGAGTAAGTTCCACAACGAAGATGAGTTCTGTATGAAGATCGACACCGACGAGTAGCTTGGGGTTCCCAGACAGCAGCTTGGGGCTGCGGAATGGGTTGTCTCTGTTATGCTTCTGGCCTCTTAGGCCATGTTATCCTTGCTATGTCTAATAGCATAACCTTCCTTCCGTTGTTTGATGTAATATTGGTCAGTGACCTCTGTTTGTAATCCTTTGGATTTTTGCTCAGGTAAGAGCTTTTCAATATTACCTTTGAGTCGTAGAGTCACTGTTGTGTACCAACTTTGGTTACCCATCTCGTGCATAATGCGTGTATGGATATAAAGTGCACGAGAGGGGTTTAAGATTCTCGAGCTCTCTGTTATGCAGTCTTGGTTATGATTAGTTTCACGGCGCTTCGAGATGTGTAGAGCCGATGTTTAATTCTGGCCTGCCTGCCGATGGTGTTCCGGCCTGGGACTGGTAACCCCAGTATCACTCGTTGCTAGCGTGACTAATACACATAACATCTCTGTATAGCTTAGAACACGGGGGTCCTCACAAGTATTGAGTGATCTATTCCTCCTTTCATGGTGTAATGTTGACAGTGTATGCACCGTGTTAGTACTTGGTCTACGTTGCAATGATTTCTATCTTGAATTATGATTTGATTTGGATATCTCTATGAGTGGTGTTTGTCAAGTACTTGATGAACTTTAAGGGGTGCTTCTGTAGCCACTACACAATGATTAGTGTTATTCAATAGGAGAGTAATTCAGAGTGCCTTAGCAAAGAGAAGTTATTTGTTCAGTCATGTTATATTGTTGGGAGTGTGTCCACTAGTGAAAGTATGATCCCTAGGCCTTGTTTCCAAGCTTTGCATACCGTTTACTTGCTATTTTGTTTCTTATTTTCTCGCAGCGATATTTATTTCACATCACGTTTGCTACTTATAATCATCTCTACCACTTGTATTTCACTATCTCTTCGCCGAACTAGTGCACCTATACATCTGACAAGTGTATTGGGTGTGTTGGGGACACAAGAGACTTTCTGTATCGTAATTGCAGGGTTGCTTGAGAGGGATAGCTTTGACCTCTAACCTCCCTGAGTTCGATAAACCTTGGGTGATCCACTTAAGGGAAACTTGCTGCTGTTCTACAAACCTCTGCACTTGGAGGCCCAACAAGTGTCTACAAGAATAGAAGTGCGTAGACATCAGGGTGCTGCCGGAGATCGAGCCGGGATGCATTTGGCGGAGGAGATCGAGCTGGATTTCCTTTGTGAGAGTAAGAGCGGCGTGGTGTTTCTGAGAGAGTGAGTCGTCGGTGGGGGAGGGACGATAGTTTGGCCGGGAAATAGTGGAGGTGGTTTTTGCAAAATATATAGTTAATGGGCTGGACCGCCGGGGGGCCATCTAAATCGGGCCGGAGGGAGTACCAAATTTGTCATTCCATTTTGCTATTATTTGCTACTCTTTGATCAGAACAAAGAGATATGCAATGTGCTGTTTTTCTAGCTATTGTTAATTCGCTATTGCCTGTCGTATAGTTTGCTTACACTATGGTACACTTATTTACTGCTTGACTAAAATTTTGGTTGATTTATCTTGGTTTATGTCTTATTTCTGACGACTGAAATGAAACACCTTGAGAATGGCTTCAGTGTTGTGTCCGGCATCAGACATGTCAGCTTGCAGGGATCCTATCTAGGCAATGGATTTACTTTGCTGGTGAGTGAGACTACACATGTGAGATGAATAGATGATATTATAGCAATGACCAGAACTGTTGACGTAATATTGAATACATAGGGTAAGGATTTGTGGCAATGTGTGGAGATGACTAATTAGTATAGTAGGCTATCCAAATGTACAAAAAAAATTGAATGGAAGCACTGAGTTTTTTTGTAATGACCATACATATAATAAGAATTGACTACTCACCAATCCTCTTATCTGATATTATGCCTACTATTTTGTGTTAAGGCTACATATAAGGCTGCTCATAGTGGGGAGTAACTTAGAGTAGTGTCATGCACATGTTACTATTACTAGTTGATACCCCACGCGTTGCGGCGGGTATTAGAGATGGTTTCTTGTATGCAAAAAATGGCACCAACTATTTTTGGAAATAATGCTTATTTGAATATAGTGTTATGAAGTGCAAACATATAGTTGCTATTTACTATGCTGCACGTTGACAGGGAAATGGAATATGAAAACAATATCATGAAACAGTCTTGAATTCAAAGATATGAAGCCTTTTTTGGTTGGTAACACATGTCAGGAATTAGCTAATTATAATTTAGATAGTAACAATCATGTGCATCATTAATAGCACAACAATATCATTGTAGCAGAATATGTCAAAAAAATTCACCAGTATAGGTGATAATTTTCTATCTCCCACATCAGGAACAAAGACATGTACGTGAATAAAAAGTCATAGGATTCCTCACATGTAGAAGGGCAATGTAAGACATTTGACCAGAAAAACTGAATATATGAAAAATCCATCATTGTCAGGCCTTCATTCATCAGGGCATGTTCGGGCGTCTGTAAGAGCAACTACATTTCTCGAAAAAAAAGAGCAACTACAACTCGCTTGCCATGATGGTGACCTTTATGCCTCAGAACATGCCTGGGTATCTGCAATGTCAATAAACATTGTCACTTTAGAAACTGAGAAGCCATCTATTCTATGTTCTTTAATAATGCGGCCAGTAGAGCTAATTTGGTTTCAGACCTGGGCTCCATGCGTGTGAAAAAAGGAGCCTTGCCAATGACAGGAAACTTCAGAAAAAGTTTCCTAGGCTTGCGGGTAGTGATTATTTTCCCCATTATAACATAAAGAATATATACAGCAGTACACGATCTACAATTACATTTTCATGAATCACATTGGCTTGATTTACCATGTGGGAATTACTATTCATTTATTTTCCCGAAGTAGGATTATACATTTGGTTTCCGGACATGAGATAGAGACACTGAACTTCACTATATGACCAGAGTATTTGACACCTGCGTGTGCGGATAACAGTATAAACTGCTATTTTGACATAAAGCATGCAAAGAATGAAACTAATTGACAATTTTTTAAGAAAATAACAGATTTACCACTTATTATTTTAGAGTTTGCTGAGAAGATCGTTTAGGAGGCTGGGTCTTCTAAAATATAGAGCAGAGTGGGACTCCATGCTGGGGGTGTAAATATCTGTAATCCTTTCTGTAATCAAAAGGAGAACAGTTTGTAACAGTAATTAAAAAAGACATAATGTTTAAATTTTTTCTGTATCCTTTAGAATAATAAGAAGAGAATATATATATAACAAAAAAGCTGCCAACTTTTACACAGGCAAGGTCCTTCTCTCGTGTGTTGTCCTGTGTGAGAAACTGAGAATGCACTCTGATGTCGTCAAGTTAATTCAGGTCTGCATCTACGAAAATAAGGAGTGATAAATCATGTTTCATAATAATATTCTGAGATCCATGCCAATGGAAGAAAAAATATGTTCACCCTCCTTGAACTGTTTACAAATTAATATAGGTTACATGTGGGGACTGCAAATTCAAGACTAACATGCAAATATCAATATACTTCAACTGTTAAGAGATACATTCAACACAGAACAGTAGGGAAAATAGAAGATGTGTTCAATGATAAAGAAGATTATGGATGCATACATGAGAGGGAATTTGTGCAGTATTGCAGGTAATTTCTCCAGATCTTCTTTAGCAAACAATAACATATTTACCTCTAGTGGATGATAGCATAGCGCCATAGCCTTCCTCAAGGGGCTTCAGTAAATTGATTGATAAAATCCAATGTCTTTGCATATGCCATCAGCTAGAGGAAATCGGATTAATTGATAGCAATTCTGAAACCCTGAATGAAATTCCAATCAAATCAGGGCAGGCAACACGTCGAGCAGTTCTGAGCAGGAGAGAAACCTGACAGCATGTGTGAGGGGATACAAAAAGGGAGAAGAAGAATCTAGATCTGACAACTACCAGAATGGAGAGTGCTGCCAGAGATGCACAGGAGCAGGCGGGGACTCTGCATATCCATGGCAACATAGGGAGCTTTTTAAAACGTGGAGGCGGCGACGGATCGTTTCAACCTACAGCAGTTTTTTAGGGCAATGATGGCTGATAAATAATGGGCATCGTGGTGCAGTTTCACAAGCATTTCTGGCCAGGAAGGCATTGGCTGTAGAGGGAGGATTCGTGGCCATGAATTCCTAGGTAATGGCGGCGGCTGAGAGCACCATCAAGAAAGAGGAACGACAGGAGGAAGTTTTTTTTTGAGCCAACGTCGGGCTCAGGAGGAAGTGTGAGCGACAAATCAGGGCATCTCGTCCAGCCCAAGTACGGATGCCCAGGCCGCGTACAAATAAGCCCAAATAGGAATCCACGCACGAAAAGCGACGCCCGGGGAGAATTAACCATGACATGGCCACGCACAATGAAGCGACACATTGTTAGAATTAACTGGGAGAATTAAGGGTGACGTGGACGCACGAGAAAGCTGCAAAATCAGGTAGTGGGGGTCTCTTATTTAGATATAGAATTTCTCTCGTGTGTTGTCCTGTGTGGGAAACTGAGAATGCACTCTGATGTCGTCAAGTTAATTCAGGTCTGCATCTACGAAAATAAGGAGTGATAAATCATGTTTCATAATAATATTCTGAGATCCATGCCAATGGAAGAAAAAATATGTTCACCCTCCTTGAACTGTTTACAAATTAATATAGGTTACATGTGGGGACTGCAAATTCAAGACTAACATGCAAATATCAATATACTTCAACTGTTAAGAGATACATTCAACACAGAACAGTAGGGAAAATAGAAGATGTGTTCAATGATAAAGAAGATTATGGATGCATACATGAGAGGGAATTTGTGCAGTATTGCAGGTAATTTCTCCAGATCTTCTTTAGCAAACAATAACATATATTTTTTTTTGAAACGGAGGCAAAAGATTTGCCTCAATCTATTAATTAAGAAGAAGAGAATTGCCCAGTTAATTAACGGAAAACCGGGCGAAAACCGTTACAACAACCACCACAAGCGGACTACTTCCAAAGCATGGCACTCCCCGGCTGTCTAGACAAACCCACCAACTCTTCTTTAGCAAACAATAACATATTTACCTCTAGTGGATGATAGCATAGCGCCATAGCCTTCCTCAAGGGGCTTCAGTAAATTGATTGATAAAATCCAATGTCTTTGCATATGCCATCAGCTAGAGGAAATCGGATTAATTGATAGCAATTCTGAAACCCTGAATGAAATTCCAATCAAATCAGGGCAGGCAACACGTCGAGCAGTTTTGAGCAGGAGAGAAACCTAACAGCATGTGTGAGGGGATACAAAAAGGGAGAAGAAGAATCTAGATCTGACAACTACCAGAATGGAGAGTGCGCCAGAGATGCACAGGAGCAGGCGGGGACGCTGCATATCCATGGCAACATAGGGAGCTTTTTAAAACGTGGAGGCGGCGACGGATCGTTTCAACCTACAGAAGTTTTTTAGGGCAATGATGGCTGATGAATAATGGGCATCGTGGTGCAGTTTCACAAGCATTTCTGGCCAGGAAGGCATTGGCTGTAGAGGGAGGATTCGTGGCCATGAATTCCTAGGTAATGGCGGCGGCTGAGAGCACCATCAAGAAAGAGGAACGACAGGAGGAAGTTTTTTTTTTTGAGCCAACGTCGGGCTCAGGAGGAAGTGTGAGCGACAAATCAGGGCATCTCGTCCAGCCCAAGTACGGATGCCCAGGCCGCGTACAAATAAGCCCAAATAGGAATCCACGCACGAAAAGCGACGCCGGGGGAGAATTAACCATGACATGGCCACGCACAATGAAGCGACACATTGTTAGAATTAACTGGGAGAATTAAGGGTGATGTGGACGCACGAGAAAGCTGCAAAATCAGGTAGTGGGGGTCTCTTATTTAGATATAGAAGATATGTTACTATCTTCATAGTGAGTAGTAACTTATATGTGGTGTCATGTAAGGTGTCATTTATTAGGTTATAGACTCATTTTGCTTTGGGGTGTGTGATGTTATGGTAACATAGCTTGTTACCACAAGCCCCTCTCTCTTCAATTAATGACCTGCCATGTCACCATTCTATCTTGAAAAGTATGATGTTACCACCTAAGTTACTCCCACTATGACTAGTCTAAGCGAGCTTGTCAGAAATTTTGCCGGTCCTTTAATTCCCTACGTAAAGCTTGCCAGAGCCGCCTTGCCCTGCCCCATACTCAATCCGCCTTGCCCTGCCTCATGCTCAATCGGCGCCTCATCACCTCTATATCCACCTTGTGAACCGCCGGCACTGCCTTGGCCAATCTCATACTCCTTCGAGCGAGCGACATTGTGAATTGCCGTGAGCGTCAACAATATTAATTATAGTGCTTAACTTAATTTGTAGAGGTTTTATTGTTAATTTATAATTTGGTTTCTATCTCGCATTCATCTTAGGTCCCCTAGGACCCCTTGCATGTGGGTAGGGGTCGCGTTGCATGTAGCAGCTATGAATAATATATGCGAAAATCGTCCCATTAGGAGAAATCTATTTTTGGTAGTGACATATTTCATAACAAAAAATATATAACAAAAATTTATTCGTAGCAACGCACAGGTATTTAGCTATATATATATATACTAGAACCTGACGCGTGCCTTGCCGCGCGGGATTAAGTCGGTAGGCGTGTTCTTTCTTATTTGGCTGCTTTTGGTTAGGCAAATGTGATGTTCCCTTTTTCTGATGAAATGGTCGCATTGTGAGGAGGCGATGTCAAAACAGTTGTTGTATCCATGCTGAACTTATAAGAAGAGAATATTGTAAGGTTTCAGTACCTATAGTTCGTTTTGTGAGAGAAAGGTGCAGTTATCTTAGTCACAGCAGGAGGTATTTGACTTTTGGGAGTGTGTTTGTAAAATCAATTTATTTTTTAAAGTTTAATCAAGTGCTTTTTTATTTTTTCTTTATTCTTTGCTGGAGTCGCATATACCTGTTGTTGAGAATTGTCGAGCATGTAGACAGTCATAAAACTGATTTGTTTTTTTTAATATAAACTGCATTTATATATCTTGATTGATACTGTACATATAGAAGGTAATGTTCTGTAGGTATGATAAAACATCGTGCTTGGCCTACATGCTCCACCTAGAAACCTGGAATGGGACGACTACGTGCTGCTCCGCTGGTTGTTGCCTCCTATGCTAGGTAAACCTTGCGTGCTGGTTACTGGCAGCACTGCAAACTGCTACACCAACGTCTACGTATTGCTTTTTTGCTTTTTTTTTTTGAACAAGGAGCAGCCCCGAAGGGCCTAGAAGATTATATTAAAGATATGCAGTGGCGGTACAAAGTTATTACAAGGAACCCCATAAAATACAGGAATAACACATAGGTCCCTGGCAAAAGTAGGAAGGACCTCGCTGAGAGATACAGAGAGCAAACCGATCCTCCTCTCTCACCACCGTCGAGCCAGAGCCAGAAGCCAGCACTACCACCGTCGAGAACGAAGGCGGGGACGAAACCACTTGCCTCCGAGCCGACGAAAGCCGCGGCAGCCGACCTCTGAAGGGGCCTCCGAATGGAGGTTGAACTCATGCCGGAATCCTTGACCGGCAGCTTGATGGGCCTAATGGCCTTATCATTGAGACGGCGTGCTCTCGCCGTCACACAAAGGCTCGATAGAGTGGTCTTCCCGCTCCCAGTCCAACGGACGGGAACAGCAGGAGCAGATTCTTCACCAACGCCACGGAGAAGGGACATCCCGCCGTCAGACTCCCAGAACCTGCCACGGATGGGAGGAGGTAGGCATAGGATGGCGGCCTGGAGGAGAAACCTGCTCGCAGGAGAGTGCTCGAAGATCCCGCCCGGGTAGGAAGCGCCCTTCCGGTCCCGGGCAGCAGGTAGCACCGGCCCTCTTGCCGGCGAAGTGACAACACCAGGGGAAGGGATTCCCTCGACTTCTCTCGCCCAAGGACTCCACCAAGGTTGGGCCATGTTGTCGCCACTCTTCCCCTCGCCACCACGGCAGGCCGGAAGAGCAGAGACATCCCACAACGACGCTCGGGGAAGACTCGGAGAGGGAGTCACCGGGGATTCGAGACCGAGGTCTAAAATCCAGCCGGCCATGAGCTTATTTGGGGGCGGCGCTTCAATGTCAGCATCCGGTAAGCCACGACACCACGCCGGAGCTTTCAGGCTCGACATCTCCATGACTCCTCCGCCGCTGCTCGAAAACGGCCGAGGGTTACCGCCAGCC
Source organism: Dactylis glomerata (assembly GCA_007115705.1). Classification (NCBI taxonomy): domain Eukaryota; kingdom Viridiplantae; phylum Streptophyta; class Magnoliopsida; order Poales; family Poaceae; genus Dactylis; species Dactylis glomerata. The sequence continues at coordinate 9,205,190 of QXEO01000280.1, read as the reverse complement.
ACAACAACACCACATCTCACCCCGCACCCCTCGCCGCCACGGCCGGCCGGCAGGAAAGTGAGCAGCAGGAGCGTTGCGACGCCGACGAAGAGAAGCAGAGGCCACCTCTTCCAATCCCGACCACCTTGGTCAGGAAAAGAGGGAGAGACGACCCGCTGCAGCACCCTCCATATGCAGATGAGCCCCCCAACGACAGGGGACTCCGGATCGAGGCCACAGGGGAGCAGATCAAGGCAGACCCCGCCGATCCTGCCTCCATGGCGAGATCGAGAGGGGGGGGCGCCTGCTCGCACCTCCTGGCCACCGGTCCAGGCCTAGCCGGGTTATTCCGAGAGCTGGGCCGAGATCCTGCCCTTGCCGCCGCCCACCACGGACGCCAGAGAGGGAGGGGAGCTCGCCGACCACCTGCGCCGCCCGTCGGCGCCAGCGTGAAGCTCGGGCGCGGCATACTGCCGAAACTAGGGAGAAAACCTAATCTACGGGCTGTACGGGGGGGCTGGCCGACCCTCTCCCGGTCACTCCAACCGGCAGAGCCGCCGGAGGAGGGGGAGAGGGGGGCCGGCGGGTCAACGCCACAACTGGGCTCAGCCGGGGGGTGTGGAGGGGAGAGGGTGGAGCTCACATCTAGTGCCTGTGTTGTTCGCTGGATGATCCGTGCGCGGATCAGCCGACCGACGCTTTTTTGCTGCTTCTCATGTGTGGTAAACCATGCGTGGTTTCTAGCAGTTGTTCATGTAGGCAAAGCGTGCTGCAAGACGCTTTCTCCTGGTGAAATGCAAAACATGGCCCCTCCTGGTGCCTGGGGCCGACGCTCTTCTGGTGTGGCGTCTATTCTTCTTGGACTGGAAACCCAAAGGCGTCATCTTAGACGCAGCCCTGCACAAAGCGTAAGATGTTTACGCATTACTGCTGATTGCTTTGCTGCTGGTATAGAGCTGCATAACTAACAATGGTTTACCTGCTCGAGCAGAGCACGCTCGGTGTCACGCTTGTGGCCGAGGAGACGTGTCACTGAATTCGCCAGCTTGCTGAGGTCGGAAAACTGGCCTCTTCCTTTCAGCGTACACCTGACCGCGGATCGATGGTTGATCGACAACAGGCCAGCCGACTTGATGCAGATGTACTCGATTTTCCCAAGGAGATCCTCGTACCTGAACCAAAGTGTGTTTGTGTGGCGCCGTGCCTGCTCCGAAATGGCCTGATGGTATGTCGCAGTGGCTGCACACATTCACTCCGTACACACGTTCTTGTGTGTGCAGTGGAACTGGATGATGTTGTCGGCGGCGCCGTCGATGGCAGCGTACTCAGTCAGCATGGGCGCGCCATGGAAGAGCTTTCGACACGGCTGACGTCCAGGATCTGGCACAGCCTGGTGGTATTCCCACGTTGATGTACCCCTAGAAGCTGCCATCGGTGAGGCGGCTAGTGTAGACGGACACGATGGGGAGGTTCAGCACAATGCACATCCGCTGCAGAATCTGCTGTCGTGGTACATAGACGGTCAGATCTACCTGCAAGGATGAACAGATATCAGATATGTCTAGAGTAGAACACTTTCACGAGTGAGGATTAACAACAGAATCTGCGCATTGTGTCTACGTAGTACCTAATCAAGATCGGCTGATAGCCCTAGGCTTGCACGCCGAAGCAATCTGGAGCAACTTTTCTACATGCGGTTCTGTTTCCTTGATATGTGCCTTTTAAGTTTTGTCTTGCTAGTTGCCAATGATTTATCCTGCTATCTATTGGATTGGCCTAAGCTTATGTGTAGTGGCGTCCTGGTTTATATAATCTGTCAGGATTTTTTTGATATGCTACTTATGTTGTTCGATTTTTATCTTACATTGCTGCTTCCCAAATTTATTTTTTATTCTCCTGCTAGAATAGATATAGAAAACTATAAAATGAACAGCGTACTATGAATAAATAATGAAGCTAAATCTGTTTGTACTCTTGGAATAGCTCTTGAGAAAAGATGGCTGTAGATTGATATTTGCAGTTTTTCAGAATGTTAAAAACTGCAGTGGAAGCAATGATCGCCTAAAATTCACATGTATGGCTCTTTTTGAACAAATTTTATCAAGATAATCAAAAGTAGGTCGCAAATTGATGGAAAAGGTGCGCTGCACACACGCATATTGAGACATGCATGCCATGTTCAGGAAACAGTAGCAGAGTTCTCTAGATTAATCGGTCACTTCTTCTGAATCGACTACAAAATGCGATGTGCTGTGCTAAAATGTAACGTAGATGAACAAGTTGTACTTGTGGAGGTGTTCGATTAAATTCTAAGCAAGTCAGTTAGCAAACTCAGCAAAAGAAAGACTAACTAAATGGCGTCAAGGCTAGGCTGCATGTCAGATTATGAGAATGACAGCAGAGTTTTACAGAGACAACATCGGTAAATCAGATGGAGAAAATCGACGGTAATGTATGAGGAAGCTAAGCGTGAAAATCAAGTATATCAGTGATGTGCTTCACGGAATCGAGCGTGTACGACCTGATCTCGCCGATGCACGGCGGCCATCGCTTTGATCAGCCGAGGAAGCGCCTGATGCGGTACTGCAGCTTTGTTGCTTGGGGCCCCTGAGCCTCCTCGGCGTGTCCCTGTGCCAGCGCATCCAGGAGATCTCCGCACAGAAGAACTAAATCGAGGCACACAGAACAAACAAGCGCCCAGATCTTCGATTAGAGATGTCCGCATTCACCAACGAAACAGCATCAGGACCTAATCGTCCTCGCGATCTAACACCTCACAAGGCCACGCATCTAGCCGCCTCCCCACGCATGTAGCCGCTACTACCGCAAATCGGTATCCGAAAAATAAGGAAAATGAACTAACAGAACGCACACAGGGAGAGGAAAAAACAAACCTCCACAGAGGGCAAGCAGGCAACGAAGACGATGCCGGCCGACGGCCGCCCCACATCAAGAACAAACTCAGAGAGAACCAACGCCGACCCGTCGCATGTCCGACGCCGCCACCACCAGCACTAGCACACCGCCGCCACCACCAGCGCTAGAAACCTGCCGCCGCAGAGAGAGACAGAGAGAGAGAGAGAGCGGAAGAAAATAACAGACCATGGGTTGCGGGTCGCCCCTCTTCACACCACTCGCCAGCTGTGGCCCGAACCGACTCGTAATGAAACCGACCTACCGCATGTATGAGAACTGGACGCGCGTCCCAGACCGACAACACGATAACAAAACACGCACTGCACCTGGACCCCACACGCCAAAAACAACGCGGATGCACAAGAGCGCTTCATTTGCTTCGTCACTACAAATTGGAGAAGATATATATATATGTGTATGTTCCATTGGATTCTGATGAACATTGAAGTTAACAACGGAAGAGTTCAAGTATTCGATCCATTAAAGAGAGACATGGAACAGTTCCACGACATGCAAGATATGCTCCAGAAGTAATTTCAATCATTTTCGCACTATATCGGTCTCTTTCGTTGATTTCCTGAGATATCAGGTAATTACTAACTCATTCATTTATTTTCTTTGTCGGACAGTGTTTGGGAACGGTTCAAAGGGGTGGTTCCGAGACCATGGCGTGAGCGGCTAATTTTTACTACGGTCGAGGTAAGTCGGCGTCCGCACATTTCTTTACTTCTATTTTCATTATAATTATGATGCTTAATTATTATTTTGTGTGGTGACCCAATATACCACTGCATGTTATAGTATGCAAGTCATTGATATAACACTCATGAAGTACCATTTCATAAATATTACATCTCTCAGAGTGGTACAATAGAAACATAGTGGTCTTTATTCAAGCACTAAATATTACAAGCCATAATTGTACAAAGGACTCCAGTTCCTCCTCGGTCCAAAGAGGAACACTAGCAGGTTCTATCTTACAACTACAAACCATAGTTACAAGTGAAAGTAGTAAACTAAACATGATGGTCCACTCAAGTCGCTTTATTCTAAAGTATTCGGTGCGACTAAAGTTGCTACACTACGATCCTAGTTGTCGGCCTCCTCCTTGTGTCCTTCACCTATACCATAGGCGATGATTGATACGTCCATTTTGCATCACTATTTTATATCATAATTTACTGTTATTCATTGATATATTTTATATTTAGAGATGATATTTATGTTATTTCCTCTATTTTGAATGTTTGATGATTATTGGAGAATTCATTGCTGGAGTCAGGATTCTGCTGGAAAAAGGACCGTTAAGATACAATATTTCTGGAGACCAGCAATTCTAGGAAATACCCAGAAGTTCCTATTTCGCTAGAAGACGGAAGTAGCTAGAAGGAGAGGGCGAGGTGGGCCACCAGGGGCCCACACCACCCCATGGCCCGGGCCAGCCCTAGGCCGAACCACCAGGGGTGTGGCCGCCCTGGCCCACCTCTGCCAGTGCCCCTTCGCGTATATCGTCTCCCCGAAAACCTAAGACTGGGAGGAGGATCGCAGAAAGACTCCGTCGCCTCTACAGGGCGGAAAACACACAGAGAGAGAAAGCTCTCCGACAGGCAGAAATCTACCAGGGAATTTCCTTCTCGGAGGGGGGAAATCGTCGCCATCGTCACCGTCAACGAGCCGAGCTTCATCGGGATCATCATCACCATCGCCACCAGCACCTTCATCACCATCATCACCACACCGTCTCGTTGTAATATCTTGGGTTGAATCTTGTCTAGTTCATAGGGGAAACTTTCTCGGTGTTGATTACTACTTGTAGTTGATGCTATTGAGTTAAACTGTTGAATTAAGGTTTATGTCCAGATTGTTATTCATCATTATTTCTCCTCTGATCATGATCTATATGATGTCTTGTGAGTAGTTCGTTTAGTTCTTGAGGACATGGGAGAAGTCAAGATGTTAGTAGTGGAACTATGTTGAGTAATATTTAATGGTTTGATTTATATGTTATGGTGTTATTCTACTAGTGGTGTCATGTGAACGTCAACTACATGATACTTCACCTTTATGGGCCTAGTGGAATGCATTGTGTATTTGGCCACTAATTGTGGGGTTGATGGAGCGACAGAAACCTAAACCCCCATTAGGAAACCAGTGCACCAGGGAGTGTAGGATCCTAGAGTTTAAGGCTGTGGTTAGATTTATCTTAATTACTGATATGTCTCAAACATATCTAGAATTTTTGATGTTCCATGCTTGTTTATGCACCATTTGCTTTGTGTTTTATTACACTTCATGGAGTTTTTATGCATTTTCCGGAACTAACCTATTAATGAGATGCCACAGTGCCAGTTCCCTGTTTTCTGCTGTTTTGTGTTTCGGAAAAGTTACACAGGAAATATTCTCAGAATTGGACGAAACAAAAGCCAAAGTTTCTATTTTTCCCGACACAAGACGGAGTCCAAACCAGAGACGGAGGGGAGCTAGAGGCAAGCCGCACCATGGGGTGGTGTGGCCTACCCCTAGCCCTTGCCACTAGGTGGTGAGGCCACCTGGCCCACCTCCTAACACCGTCCTTCCGCCTATATATTTTCCTCGATGAGAAAATCCTAAGCACCAGATCAATTTTCCAGAAAACATACTGCAAGCCGCTGCCGTTGTCGACGCGAGATCGAGAGGGTTGAGAAGCTCTTCCCGGCACCCTACCGGAGAGGGGAATCACCACCGGAGGCCTTCTTCATCACCATGCCTGCCTCCGGAGTGATGTGTGAGTAGTCTACCTTGGACTATGGGTCCATAGCAGTAGCTAGATGGATGTCTTCTCCTCCATGTACTTCATGTTTAGATCTTGTGAGCTGCCTATCATGATCAAGATCATCGTTATGTAATTCTACATGTTGTGTTTGTTGGGATCCGATGAATATTGAGTACTATGTCAAGTTTATTTATTGATTTATCATCTCTATGTTGTTTATGATCTTGCATGCTCTCCGTTGCTAGTAGATATCTTGGCCGAGTAGGTGCTAGTGACTCCAAGAGGGAGTATTTATGCTCGATAGTGGGTTCATGCCTCTAGTAATCTAGGGGAGTGACAATAACCTCTAAGGTTGTAGATGTGTTGTTGGTACTAGGCAGAAAACAACAATCTTATGTTCAAGGACATTTTTTATTGTTTACATTATACACTTTGCTTAAGGCGATAATCTGTTTCTTGCAACTTAATACCCAACGGTTGCTCGGATGACATCCGGCGGGTGGATTATTAGTCATAGATGCAGTTGGATTACGGTCTATGTATTATGTTGTAATGCCCAAGTGAATCTCATAGTGATCCTCATGACATTTGTATGCTTTCTTTATTCTGTCAATTTCCCAACTGTAATTTGTTTACCCAGCATGTTATTTATCTTATGGAGAGACACCTCTAGTGAATTGTGGACCCCGGTCCATTCTTTTACATTTATATTACCATTTACTATTTACTCGAATTATTTATTTTCTCGCAAACTACTATCCTTTACCACACGACATGTTTAATCCTTTGTTTACAGCAAACCGGTGAGATTGACAACCTCACTGTAAGTGTAACATCCCAAGATTTTAGCAAATTTAGTGGGAAATTTTTGCTTTTGTTTTGCATGTGTTGATTGAAAATTCACAAGGATTTAAAACTTTTTGAGTTTATTTAAAAGCTTTGTTATAAAAACCATTCCAAACTTCCTATTATCTCTGGAAGGACTTCTTTGAGAAAACCAAATATCAAAATATTATTTTCTTTCTTTCTCATTCAAACTTATGCAAGCTTGCTTGCAAAGGAAAGAATTACAAGTGTTTATCAAAAGGTTTATATTAAGTAAAGATTGAATTATCAACACTAAGCTTGAAAGTTAGTTTCAAACATTATTTATATAAAATATTTTGAAAGAATTATTTTCTTAAACCCTAATGCATATTTTATGTTATGCAAACAAAGTTCTTTTCTAAATTCATAAGGTTTTGTTAAAATCAAGTTTTATTTTGAAAACTAGTTTTATTACTGGTTTAAAACCTTGCTTTGATCATTAGGATAATTTAGGAATTTGTTTGAGACAATTTGAATCAAATTTGCAAAAGATTTGAATAAAACTAGAAATCAGTAAAAAAAGGAAAAAGAAATAAAAAAATAAAGGAAAGGGCCGGGGGCACCGATTTGACCCATGCCGAAAATCGGCCCATGGCCCTCCCGGGCGTCAGCCCCGAATCGTTACGCCCCTCTCTTTCCCCTGGTGCTAACATGCTGGCCCCGCATGTTAGGCTCACCTTCCACCTCGGCCAGGAGCTCCACGCGCGCACGGCGCTGCTGCGAGCCGTCCATCGCGCCCCACCCTAAACCCTAGCTTCTTGTCCAAGACGAGGCAGCCCATAAATAGCCCACCCCCTCCTTCGTCTCCTCTCTCTTCCTCCCCTATAGCCCACCCCCTCCTCCGTCTCCTCTCTCTTCCTCCCCTCTCAATTCACCCCCAGGCCGTCGGATTTCTTCGTCGAAGTCCACAGGTACTAGCAGCTCTCACCGCTGATTCCGGCAAGCATCGGCCCCCTCTTGGCACCCTTCTCCTACCTCCAGCTCCCTCATCTCCTCGCGCACCTCCCTGACATGGTTTGGTGATTTTTCGCGCACCAGATCGACAAAACCGTCCTCAAGCCAAAGCCACCATCCGCTGCTGCAAGTTCGGCGAGGAACCACTGGTGAATCAGAGCACCTTGAGCTTTCTAATCTCGCCACCATACTCACCGTGATCGCACGAATCTCATCCGCACGTGCTTCATCATTGGGAGCCCCTGCAGCGACGAGAACGTCCACGCCAGAGCCGCGACCTCATCGGAACCCTATTCGCCGGTGAGGAACCTTCTCTCTTCTTTCCCTCTTCTTTCTCTAGCCACCAGATCCAAATCGGATGGTCCACAGTGTTGACTTAACCGAAGGGGTATGGTTCCATCTAGGACATCCAGATCCCATTAAATCCAACGATCCACAATGGCGATCCGTCCAAATCGGTACCCTCGAATAAGAACATGCCACATGTCAGCCCCTTATTTAAACTCGATTCAAATAAAAATTTGAGAGCAGATTTCGTCCAAATCTTTAGAAATTCATATCTTTAGATTCATAACTCGAAAAATTACAAATAATATATCATTGAAACCTTGAGACATGTAGAATCCATTAGTGTGATAATATTTCATAGGTTCATTATTCAAATTGAATTCATTTTCAAATTGAATCAAACATATCTGTTAGCTTGTTAAATTCATATCTTTTGTTCTAAGTGTCTAAAAATTACAAATTTGTAGTCTTTGGAATCTTCTAATCATGTAGAACATCATAGAATCAAGAAATTTCAAATTTGACACGTGCACACACTTTGTGCATTCAAATCTATCCAAAACACTAATTTGATGATAATTTGAATTCTAAAAACTTTTTTTGAATGATTCTAATTGCTTTAGCTTTGTTTTACTGCAAACTATCCATTAGTATCACTTCCCAATTTTTCTTGAACCACTTCACAATTATTCAAATTCAAATATGAGAATTTGAGTATTTATCTTCATAGATTAATTCTATTCCTTTTCAGCAATAATTTCCTTCTATCTTAATGAACCCTATGTCCATAGCCAGCCATCAAAGACCATTTTCACATCACTTTGACCCCAAATCATGTCTACCTAAGTCTATCTTGTTTAGTTCACATTTATTCAAATTGCAACTGGGCTACTTTAGTAAAATGTGAATTCATCCCAACCAAATGTTCAACATTTGCTAATGTGGTGTTGTTATAACCTATACCATAGCATAAGATCTTATTTCATATTGTTCAATGAATCCTTTGAGCTATGTCCTCAATTGTCATCTATTCATATCAAATTCTTTGTTCATTTAATCGTGATCACTTAAATTGAACTATTCAATTTGCAAATGAGTTAATTGAGTACTTCAATGCTTCATGAATTCTAGCCCAATGCCAATGTGTAATGCATACTATTTAAGAGTAATTGTTGTCACATTTACTTAATAGTATTATTGTTGCACTATTTGACTTTTGAGTGGCTTACTTCACATGAGTCTTATCAAGATTCTATTCATGCTTTAATAAAGCATCAAGACTTCATCAATTATATCTTGCTTAATTCAATTCTCTCTAATCATTTAATCTTTTCCCAACTAAGATCCCAAATTCATATCTCACAATTCACAAATTCTTTTGCCATATATCTCATATCACAATATCTTAAGAACTCTAAATTGTTAAACAAACACTTTTCGATTGTCTGTCTTGTTTGGTTTTGTTTGGATTGTATGGTGTGTTTATGTTGTGTTTATTCTGTGTTATAGTTTGTGCGAAGAGCTACGTGCTTAGTTGAGAGAAGTGAAAGTTCGCGGACTTCAAAAAGGCAAGTGACACACATATCCCCTACCTACTTTTATTCTGCATTAGTGTTTTTAGTAGTATGCATGATAGATGGAATTGAAAGCTTGTTTTATAAAATGCTAGATCCTAGTAGTGAGTAGCTATCCCTGAACCTCCCTGGTAGGATGCTAAATACTTTGAAAGATATGATGCTATGCTATGATCACTTGGAAAAGTTGTTTTGTGAATAAAATTAACAACTTCAACTAAAATGAACTACCTGGGTGGAGTGGTAATTGAAAGAGGATGGTCAAAGAAGGTGGGTTCTGGGGCACATGCCTCTTAAAGGATGTGTACTGAGGATACTGCTCGGGATGGCTACTCAGGATTAAAGAGATTAATATAGCTTCTATGATTAAAGTACTTCCAGTGTAGCCTTATGACATTATGGGCTATGTCTTGATTGAGTATGATTAAGGGTTCATCCATGGGTACTGACATAGGGTGGAAAATGGGTACGGTCAGATCCGTTTGGTTGAATGCTTTTTCTGAAAGGTCTTGTCTCATTTCATGTATGGGCGTAAAATGAGTCTTAAGGTGAAAGTGCACAACCCTTGCAAGGTGTTAAAATCTAATCGATTAGCCGCGTCCTCGGAATGGACAATTGAGTCTCTAGCCATGGAATGATCGGAAGAATATCATCATTGTTTTCTGAATGCTCTAAAATTTGATTAGATACTTTTAATCAGAAGCTCAGGACTATGCACTCTTCGTGGTGTTGGTTACTATTGTTTCAATACTGTTGAGTTTTGCCCAGAGCTACATGCCTAGCTAGTTTGTAGTGTATGGGGGTTATTTCAGCCCTTCATAAATAAAATTTTGATAAAAAGATTTTGCAAAGATTTTAGGATAAAATCGGCTTTATGCAAATTAGCCTTTGAGATCCACTAAACCAGATATCATGTAGTATAGTCTTTTCACAAATGCCACCAAATATGTGTCATTTGCCAGTACATTGTTGTACTGACCCCTCTGGGGCTGCATATTCAAACATGCAGGTTTTTATTTCGAATAAGGAACCAGGAGTAGGATCTCGAGCTTATATTCCAACATGTCTGCATGTGGCACGTGAAGAAGATGAAGGCTCATTGCTACTATGCTTTATGCTATGTACTCGTAAGGTTGAAGAACTATGTAACTGGATTTACGTTGTAATATTGATGCTATTGCAATGATTATAATATTTTGTACTGTGGTGCTATCTACTGATCCAGGGAATGGCACAGTAACACAGGAGTTCTGCCTTTAGGTAAAGGTAGGGCGCTACAGGAAGTTGGGGCAAAGTACTTTGGTTGTGTTGTGTACAGGTTCCACGTTGCTGCTGGTGCAAAGCTACGCCCCAGATAAGGCGCCATATATAAATTGTCTGGAGCTGCCGCTAAGCCAGCGAGCATCAACCTTCGGAAGTTGGTTCTTTCTTCTACTGGTTCGATAAACCTTGGTTTCATACTGAGAGAAGACTTGCTGCTGTGCTCATCATACCTTCCTCTTGGGGTTCCCAACTGGGTGCCTAACATGCACTATCAAGCAATTTTTCTGGCGCCGTTGCCGGGGAGAAAGAGGATTTCTACAAGGGGAGTCTCTCACTTCCAATCTTTTTTACTTTGTTATTGTTTTGCTTACTTTATTTTTGCTTGCATCTTTTTATCAAAAATACAAATAATTAGTTCCTTTATAGTTGTTATTTTTGCTTGTTTGCTTTTAGTTTTGCTAGAATGGGTACTCCTGAGAACACCAAGTTGTGTGATTTTACTAGCACCAACAACAATGATTTTATCTGCACTCCTATTGCGCCACCTGCTCCCGAGGCAAATTTTTATGAGATTAAACCTGCTTTGTTGAATCTTGTTATGAAAGAGCAATTTTCTGGTGCTAGTACTGATGATGCTGCAGCTCATCTCAACAATTTTGTTGAGTTATGTGAGATGCAAAAGTATAAGGATGTAGATGGTGATATTATTAAGCCTAGAAATAGTATTGATTCTTGGGTTAATTGTAAGGATGCTTTTATTGGAAAATATTATCCTCCTGCTAAGATTATAGCTTTGAGAAGTGATATTATGAAGTTTAAATAGTTTGATAATGAACATGTTGCTCAAGCTTGGGAAAGAATGAAATCTATGATAAAGAATTGTCCCACTCATGGACTGACTACTTGGATGATTATCCAACCTTTTATGCAGGACTAAATTTTTCTTCAAGAAATCTCTTAGATTTAGCTGCTGGAGGTACCTTTATGTCCATCACCTTGGGCGTCGCAACAAAGCTTCTTGATAATACGATGGTAAATTATTCTGAGTGGCACACCGAGAGAGCTCCACAAGGTTAGAAGGTAAATTCTGTTGAAGAAACCTCTTCCTTGAGTGATAAGATTGATACTATTATGGCTATGCTTGTTAATGATAGAGCTCATGTTGATCCTAATAATGTTCCTTTGGCCTCTTTGGTTGCTCAAGAAGAGCATGTTGATGTAAACTTCATTAGAAATAGTAATTTCAATAGTGCTTATAGGAACAATTTTGCTAGCAACAATTATTGGCCGTATCCTTCTACCAATGGTAATGGTTATGGCAACTCTTATGGTAATTCCTCCAACAACACTAGGGGCGCGCCCTCTAATCTTAAAGTCATGCTCAAGGACTTCATTAGTAAACAAACTGCTTTTCATAAGTCTGTTGAGAAAAAGTTGGGTAAAATTGATGTTCTTGCTTCTTAAGTTGATAGCCTTTCTCTTGATGTTGAACTTTTGAAACTAAAAGTTTTGCCTCATGATGTGAAAGAAAGCAAGACTTTGAATTCCATTCAGGTTAAGATTGATAATAATGTTAGGATGTTAGCAGAATTGCATGCTAGGGGGAGAGAGAAGATGAGATGGCTAGAAATATGAAGGTTTGTACTATTACCACTGATGACCCACAAGTATAGGGGATCGCAACAGTCTTCGAGGGAAGTAAAACCCACACAAGGGGAGTGATGACCCACAAGTATAGGGGGTGTATCGTAGTACTTTCGATAAATAAGAGTGTCGAACCCAACGAGGAGCAGAAGGTGTTGATAAGTGGTTTTGATCAAGGATTCACTGTAAATACTAGCAAACGGGTTTTCAGGGGTATTTGGTAATGCAAATAAATAAAGTGCAAGTAAATAAAAGACAGTAGTAATAAGTGCAGCAAGTGGCCCAATCCTTTCTTCAGCAAAGGACAAGCCGGTTCTATAACTTGTAATAACCAGACGTTCTCGAGGACACACGGGAGTTTCTGTCAAGAGCTTTCGCTTCATATTGCCAAATAGTCTTTATTGGTTTGATAGGTGTTATGGGGGTGAACCTGTGCTAGCACACTACCCTTACTAGGATAAATACACACTTGTGATTATACCCCCCTGCAAGCATCCGCAAATACAAGAAAGTAATTAAGATAAATCTAACCAGAGCCTTAAACTCTAAGATCCTACGCTCCCTGGTGCAATGGTTTCCCAACGGAGGTTTAGGTTTCTGTCACTCCAGCAACCCCACAATTGGTAGCCAAATACACAATGCATCTCACTAGGCCCATAAATGGTGAAGTATCATGTAGTCGACGTTCACATGACACCACTAGTGAAATAGCACCACAACAATATGAAACCATTAAATATTCTTCAACAATAATTCACTACTAACATCTTGACTTCTCCCATGTCCTCAAGAACTAAACGAACTACTCACAAGACATCTTATGGATCATGATCAGAGGTGAAATAATGGTAAATAACAATCTGAACATAAACCTTAATTCAACGGTTCCACTCAATAGCATCAACTACAAGAGTAATCAACACCGAGAAAGTTTCCCCTATGAATATAACAAGATCCAACTCAAGATGTTAGAGCGGGATGGCGTGGTGATGGTGGAGATGAAGGTGCTGGTGATGGAGATGATGATGATGATGATGATCCCGATGAAGTCCGATATGATGGTGATGACGATGGCGAGGATCTCCCCTCTCCGGAAAGGAATTTCACCAGCAGATTTCTCTCTGCCGGAGAGCTTTTCTCTCTCTGGTATTTTCCACCCCACAGAGGCGGTGGTGTCTATCTCTGAGCCCCCCCTTGACTTAGGTTTTCGGGGACGATAAAGTACGTGAAGGGGTGAGACCTGGAGTGGGCCAGGGTAGCCTCACATAGGGCCGGCGCGGCCAAGGGTCAGGCCGCGCCCCCTGTGCGTGAGGCCAGCCCCTGGCTCCTCTCTCCTTCTCCTTCTGGCTTCCAGAGTCTTTTGGTAAAATAGAATTTTCTAGAATTTTCCTGGTCTTCTGAAATATGGTGTCACGACGGTCCTTTTCCAGCAGAATCCTGACTCCGGCAGCAAATCCTCCAACGATCATCAAACATGTAAAAATAGAGGAAATAACATAAGTATCATATCTAAATATGAAATATATCAATGAATAATAGTAAATTATGATATAAAATATTGATGCAATATGGACGTATCAACCCCCCAAGCTTAGACCTCGCTTGTCCCCAAGCGAAAACTAAACTCAGTAAACATGACCATAGGTTTATGGAGTGAAGTGTCGATAATTAAAATACGGACAAGAAGCCTCACATTCACCAAAGGCACAAGTTATAATAGACAGCAACTTCCCTTTATATAATATAAACTTGCAATAAGTAAAGAGAATCACATATAAAGACACTACAAGAAATGTGTTGACTAGTGACGTTTTCATCATGACCCTAGAGAAAAGTGTCATAAAATAGTGACGATTTTATACCAGATCGTCATGGGCTAATTGGGGAGGCCGCCAGCCCTAAATATTACGACGATTTGAACCAGAAACGTCATAACCCAATGGACACAAAATCGTCATAACCTATCCCATGTAGTTTCAAACCTTATCCAGAGCCGTTTACGACGAAAATAGATTGTCATAGTCGCTAAATTAAAATATGTTTGAAATAGTTGGACTGCCACCTCACCGGTTTTGCCAACGTGTCGTCCATGTGTCTATTTACGCTTATGTGTAGTATCCACGTGTCAATTTAGCTTATATATATGAATGCACTAGACATGTAAATGTGGGACCCACATGTCATATACTCAGATTTTGTGTCTAGCTGATTGACATCTAGGCCCCACCATTCCTACCAGACACGTGGGTCCCACCCACCCTCTCCACCTGACAATCGGGTCCCACCCACCAGGCCGACCGGGGCACACCTGTAATACACTCAGAATTTGTGTCTAGCTATTGACATCTGGACCCTACAGTTCGCCCCCACCGACCTGATAGAGAGGTCCCACACAGCACTCATGCCGACCTGACAGAGGAGTCCCGGCCACAGAGGAGTCCCGGCCAATATATGTGGCAAAATAAAGGGGGCAGGCGGGGGTTCGAACCCGCAACCTCCCCACCCAGGCGTGGTTCCCTTACCACCACGCCATACTCAACCTTGCGATATCTCCATACGCTATCTTAGTTTTAATTAGAAGTTCTCGGTTAGTTGGGCCTAGGCCGCTGTGAATAGTACTTGGGCCGCTGTGGACACGGGGGCTTGGTGATGTTTTTCTTTCTTTTTTGTCCCACAAAGCTGACTACTTGGTCCCACCATCCAGCCTGAAACGAGTCCGGAATAGCAAAATAATATATCGCGTGGCCGGCGGGGGTCGAACCCGCGACCTCCCCACCGCACGTCCCACAGCTAACCACCTAGGCTGAGACAACTTTGTGATAGTTCTCCCAGCGGATTGCTTTATAATCATAAAATATTTCGCGTAGTTGGGCCTGGGCCGCTTTTGAGAAGATTTGGAGCGTTGTGAAGAAACACTTGATAATGTTTTTTTTTCTGTTTTTCATTTCTTTTAAGATTTAAACACAAAAGATTTGAAGAATATTCAAGGCAAAACCAAATGAATTCAAACAAACTTTGTAAATTATTTTTATTAAATATATAATAACATTAAATTTTTTCTCTGCAAAACAAATTTAGAAAACAAAATTTAATCACTAGAATGCCATTATGGTGTATATAAAATACGGTTATAGCGGGCGTGACCTTCGCTCGCTATGTGTTAAATCTTAAAAAAATCTTACTGGATCATAGAATAGATAGTTTTGTAACTAGGAATGATTTTTGAAAAAAAAATATGAGTAAACTTAAAGCATCTATAGTTCAAATTTGACCCGCTTCCAATTAAATTTTCAAAATGTTGGCAATATTCAAAGTTTGTTATTTTTCCTAGCAACTAGGTCATATAACATGATACAACGCGAAGGGTTTGTATTTTTTTGATTTTTTTTGATTTTTTTGGAATTTCTTATGTCGATTTCAAAATGTGGCCAAAACGACGGGTGTGACCGTTCCTATGAAGGGATAGAATCTTGTCAAACTCTTTATGGATCTCTGATTAAATAGATAGTTGTGTACCTAAAAATGATTTTTTGAAAAAAACGTGAGCAAACTATGAAGCACCTGTAGTTCAAATTTGACCCGCTTCCTACTAAATCGGCAGAACTTTGTCAATTTCTTGAGGGGTGTCTAGATAACTTTTCCATGCAAACAAATAATGAATTATGCATAAAATATGGTATAATATGATTTGAATTTGTGTTGGTCCATTTTTGAAACTTATTTTTGGTAGATGCTTCACAAAATAACCCATTTTTAGCATTAAGAAAATGAAAAATGAATTTTTTGTGCAAAGAAAATTAATACTCTCCAAAGCAACTTTGTTTGCCATACCAAGATGCACACATGTGCATAATATGGGGTCATTTGAACAAACTATGCCATGATTATGGCCATAACTAGCTCATCTGGCTTGAAAGCCATGAAACTTCGTACAAGATAGCTCTTTTTTGTGAACACTTTTTCAAAATGTTGGCAATATTCAAAGTTTGTTATTTTTCCTAGCAACTAGGTCATATAACATGATACAACGTGAAGGGTTTGTATTTTTTTGATTTTTTTTGAATTTCTTATGTCGATTTCAAAATGTGGCCAAAACGACGGGTGTGACCGTTCCTATGAAGGGATAGAATCTTGCCAAACTCTTTATGGATCTCTGATTAAATAGATAGTTGTGTACCTAAAAATGATTTTTTGAAAAAAACATGAGCAAACTATGAAGCACCTGTAGTTCAAATTTGACCCGCTTCCTACTGAATCGGCAGAATTTTGTCAATTTCTTGAGGGGTGTCTAGATAACTTTTTCCATGCAAACAAATGATGAATTATGCATAAAATATGGTATAATATGATTTGAATTTGTGGTGGTCCATTTTTGAAACTTATTTTTGGTAGATGCTTCACAAAATAACCCATTTTTAGCATTAAGAAAATGAAAAATGAATTTTTTGTGCAAAGAAAATTAATACTCTCCAAAGCAACTTTGTTTGCCATACCAAGATGCACACATGTGCATAATATGGGGTTATTTGAACAAACTATGCCATGATTATGGCCATAACTAGCTCATCTCGCTTGAAAGCCATGAAACTTCGTACAAGATAGCTCTTTTTTGTGAACACTTTTTCAAAATGTTGGCAATATTCAAAGTTTGTTATTTTTCCTAGAAACTAAGTCATATAACATGATACAACACGAAGGGTTTGTATTTTTTTGATTTTTTTTTGAATTTCTTATATCGATTTCAAAATGTGGCCAAAACGACGGGTGTGACCGTTCCTATGAAGGGATAGAATCTTGCCAAACTCTTTATGGATCTCTGATTAAATAGATAGTTGTGTACCTAAAAATGATTTTTTGAAAAAAACATGAGCAAACTATGAAGCACCTGTAGTTCAAATTTGACCCGCTTCCTGCTGAATCGGCAGAATTTTGTCAATTTCTTGAGGGGTGTCTAGATAACTTTTCCATGCAAACAAATGATGAATTATGCATAAAATATGGTATAATATGATTTGAATTTGTGGTGGTCCATTTTTGAAACTTATTTTTGGTAGATGCTTCACAAAATAACCCATTTTTAGCATTAAGAAAATGAAAAATGAATTTTTTGTGCAAAGTAAAGGAAAATATCCCAGAACAACATTGTTTGCCTTTCCAAGATGTAGAGCACAAACCAACTCAACCCTATTATCTATTCTTTTATAATCTATTCTTTTCTCAGAATTAGTTGGAAATTGGAAAAGGTCTTAAAAGAAAAAGAAAAAAAGCACAAACCAACTCAACCCTACCAGCCAATCAGATCGCAGAGCTCCCTCCCCATGGATTGCCGCCTAGCAGCCATCTGAACCATCGACGCCCGGTGATCCAACGGGCCAAAATGCATATCCAACCCACCAACCCCTCCCCATCGCCCCTGACCTACCAAACCCTAGCCGCATTCCTCTCCTCCAACCCCTCCCCATCGCCCCTGACCTATGAAACCCTAGCCGCATTCCTCTCCTCCACCGCCGCCACTCTCCAATCTTTCGCAGCAGCGCACCCCACTCTCGCCCACCGCGACCATATGCTTGGCGACCGCGACCTTCTCGGCGGCGTGGCAGCTCCTCTCCCTTGATGAGCTCCACGCAGGGGCGGCCCTTTCTCTCTCCCGGTCGAGGCGCTCGATGAGGGAGCCATCCGTGCAGCTGCTCCAGCACCGGGTCGCGTTCGGTGGGCGGTGAACGACGTGTTCCTCACCCTCGTCGGCGCCAGCAATGCCCTCGCCGACGTCCAGCGCCGCCTCGACCTCGAGTTCCATGCCTCCTACCCCGACCACATCAGTAATCCCTCCCCCCTCCCCCTTCCTGAGACACCCTGAGACAGCGGCCCTCTTCCAAGCAGCGAATCTTGCACTCCCAGTCCACGGGTCGCCGGATCCGCCAGCCTGATCACGACTTGAGCAAGCCAGGGCGTCCCTCTCTTTAGCTTCTCCGTGCTCTCTCTTCCCCAATTAATCTCTCTTACTCTCTCTGCAGGCGCCTAGATGCGAGGGTGGAGCGTTCACGGGCGCGTGGACACATGACGGGAGGTGGAGTTCCGCACGGATCCGGCGTCTCCGACCTCGGCATCTGCACGCAGGACCAACTGCAACGCCGGACATGCTGTTGGTGCTACTGATGATGTGCTGGTTATTTCGTATCCCTTTTTTTAAACGTTTGGCAGTCAGTCGGTGGGATAACAGGAATCATGGTATAGTACTATCGGTTCTGACAGATGTGGCTGTTTCTGGTTACTGTTTGCTGCAAGTGAATAATTGAACCTGTTTGATTTAGTTAGGATTAGTTGCTGTAGACACATAGCATTGACAACTCTAGGATATCTTAAATTTATGAACTTAATTATGATACTGTAATAATTCAAATAGGATACTGCATAGAGATTTGTGTTTCACTGTGAAAGCCATAAACTGAAAGTTGGACTAGTAGCAGCAGGCTACCTTGCTACAATAATTCAGTTGCAATTGTGTAGATTATCACATTCTTCGCTGCAGTAATTAAGAATACTCACTGATTTACTTGCAAAGTTACCGTCAGTGCATAATTTACTAAATTTACTGTGAGCATGAACACTATAGGTGTTTTTTTTTACTGTGAGCATGTAACAGGAATTATGAGAATGTTTGCCCGATGCTTGATGCATATCATGTGCTGCCTAAATTTAGCAGCTAATTAAGTGAATTGAACAGATATTCCATATTGTCTTGGTTACTTCCTAAGGGGAGCTTTAATTCATATTAGTGCGTTGGAATGCGAATCTTACATTTCCTTGCTTTAATGGGTTACTGTACAGTAGCTCACAATCTTTTAACCATGGATACTAATTTGACACTTTTTCTGATTTGCTTTATCTGTCTTTGTCATAATACACTCCTTTGGTTGCAACTTTTATTCAAAGTTATTCTTTTAGTAGAAGCATTTTGGAAATAATTTCTTCCATAACATGTGAAACTAGCATGGCCACCCTGCACTTTAAATGCTGCGAACTGCTTGACATCCAGAATTAAAATAGATTTTCTTCTATTGAACTTTGCTCCGCTAATGTTGTGCATGGTCTTATAAGAATCTGTACAATTCTTTCATGCCGGATAAGACCTCTGTTTCGATTCTTTGTAGGTAAACACTGGCGGTGCTGGTCCACCGGAGCTGCTCCTCTTCCGGATCTGCTGCTGCCGACCACCACAGTCATAACGTCCCGCTGCCCGGCCGTTTCGTACATACCTGCCAGGTTAACACCGCCACAGTTCTCACATGACTGCACAAGCATTTCTACTATTGAAATAGTTTTATAGTTCAATTGAAACACTCCTGTGCATGAAAACCTTTTGCTTGTTTGCACGCTAGAGCTATCTCTAATAGCTTGCTACCCTTTGGGTTTTTGCTCGCAGTGACACATGTGAAGTGGCACTGGAGCTGTACGAGGACATGTCGCGGCGGTGCTATCTCGACATCAGCACTTGCGCCTCGCCGTAGAGGACAACGCGGCCCCGGCTTGTGACGAGCTGGTGCTGATACCGGTGGCTGAGACTTGCAGGACGATCTACAGGTTGTGTCTGTCGCTCTCTGACAGCCTGCCTGTCTTTCTAGATACTGATGACGCAAGGGTATGCATATCTTTCTCAGTTTTTGCACCTTACCATCATTTGCCATGCAGTTTGTTATTATGCTCTTTAATCCTGCTTGCCTACTAAGTTTGCCATGCTCCTTCAGTTAATCAAATAGATGAAAAATTCTATGCAAGTTTGTGTTCTGCTACTTAGCATGCTTTACTAAGTCTACTTGTATAGTCTAATTAGTCTACCTGTGAGATGCAACTATTTTACTCCAGTAGTAGTGATGTGTGCTGCATGTTATTGACCACATGCTAGTAAGCAAGTTAGCCGCTGTGTACTGTTGCTCTCATATTGTCACATGCAAAAAACTATGGACTCTGCCCTGTCGTTTGCACATTTTCAGTTTGCTGTTCTCATGTCTGTTGTTCTCATGTCTGCTGTAGTTCTCATGTTCAGTTTGCTGTTCGCATGTCTGTTGTTCAATACTTTGCTGTAGTTTTGCCTAAAATAGACTATGCAAACTTTTGTTCTCTAAAATAATATAGAATCATTTATAGATAATTTGGCTTAGTGTGCTGTTTCTATTTTGGCTTTTGCTATCTAAGCTTCAAGTAAGGGTGCTCTTGTGACTTCCAGGTGCACAAATGCTGGAGCTGGAAGGCAAGCTGGCCTGGACGCGTACTTGTTTCTGGCTTCTCGTGGAATCCGAAGGTGTTCATGTGTCGACACTTGCATGCTGTAGAGTAAGTTTGTTTATTGATCTGAGAGCGTTTTTTTTAGCTCTTAAGTGTTTTGGCACCAGTTGTTGCTTAACTGTCATGACATGTAATTACCAGAATCTTATTGGTTGCTTTATTCTGTAATGTGTTGCATGCACAATGGACATCCTATCATTTCAATGATGCAATACTAGAAGAACTATGATGAACTTGTAATCCTGGTTATGCAAAATCTTGTGTAGGTTTCCTGGTTATGCAAAATCTTGTGTATATTTGCTGGTTATGCAAAATCTTGTGTAATCTGGTATATTTGCTTGACAGCCTCACACACTTGATGAACATGTTATAGACAATATTTGATGTAGCCAGTAGTATAATAGGCAGCATTCACAGCTTATTACATTTTTTTGACTAGGAACTTATGTGCTCCCTGTAACTGAATATTGTTACTTACATGTCATTTCTGAACTTATTTGCTTCTGTTTGTAATTGTTTTGTCGAAACTTTTTGCAGATATCCTTTAGTTACAAGAGCTACAGCCGAAGAAGTGAAAGCGTGAGGACGTCAAGATGTTCCGTAGTGTTATTTGTAGTTTTGATTAGAATATACTGTAGTTAGCAGGCTGATGAGCTGCATGTTGAAGTTTATTGGCTAGAATATCCAGCCTTGTATATATTGTATATATATGTGTTATGTGGAAATTTTGTTATGCTTGTGAATTTTTTTATCTATTCATTGCTTCTTATCTAGTATTTAATTGTTGTCAAATTGTGGGAAAATAAGACCTGACCAGTGGGACCAGTATGATAATACGAACTGACAAGTGGGACCAGTGCGAGAATTGACAGGTGGGACTAGCCCAGTAAAAAATTAACTGTAGAAAATAAAAAAAGGATATAAAAAAGCTATACAGCCCAATAGAGATATTGACCAAAACAAGGCCAAGGCCCAGGGAAAAAAGGCTAGACTTATTGGGCTTGGTCCATATAGATCACTGAAATGGATTGGGCTGATTTCAATTTACATGTCTGCCATGTGTATGCCACCTGTATTCCACGTTGGATTGCTGATGTGGCCTTCTGCCACGCGTATGCCATGTCGGATTGGTGATGTGGCCTCCTCAAATTGCCCATGACGATATTGAATCGTCATAAGCGTTATGACGGTCCAATATCGTCATAGACGGTTATGACGATCTCAGTGAATTCGTCATGTTCGATCATCAACGACGCCCCGTTTTTGACGATGATTTTTTCGTCATAAAATCGTCATAGATCAACCGTTATGACGATTTAGTGACGAATTTTGAGCGTCAGTAGTCAACACATTTTTTGTAGTGAGATGCACAGAGTAAACTATAATTGGTGGTGGCAAACCTTAGTTCTTGGTCAGAGAACAATGAACAACTATACTAGCCTTTTGAATGGAGCCTTTTTTTTAAACAGAGCTAATATAGCAAAAACCATATGCTCAACAAAACAACATTTTTGCATTCATAGAAAGCTTTCAAAGATATATTCCTTCAGACAAAAGCATTGTACAAAACAAAGAAGATAATAAACATGATTAAATGGATCAACATATGGATGAATGAAACATAACAACTCAAATGCTGGCTTGAGATAGAGGGGCATAGGTTGAATCAACATAAAAGTAAAAGATAGGCCCTTCGCAGAGGGAAGCAGGAATTAAACATGTGCTAGAGCTTTTCATTTGTAAAACAGAGGTAAAAATTGTTTTGAGAGCTGGTTGCTTTTGTCAATGACTAGCAACGAAGTTCTTGATATCTTCCATACTAAACAAGTGAGAGCGGTTCCGAGATGTTTGATTAATTGGCACATTGGTGCTCTTTTATAGCTTTGCACTCCTCCCCACCTTTTTCCTTTCTCAAACCATGGCTAACCGATTCCATCGGGTGCCGACCAACTTTCACATACCATGGAGGAGTGCTCTTTTTCTTTTCTTTTTGAGATTATAATGGTCTGACCAGCTCCCTTGCAAAATTAATGACGAGCAGATGAAGCTGCCTAGTCGAGGGGTACTTAATTTAGTATGGAAGATAACAAACCCATCCACTACGTCCTCATGAGCTAAAAACAGTGGCACAAACTGAGAAGTATTTGAAGGTTTTTGAAAAGTAGCACATGAAAATTTACTTGGAATGGCTTAAAATACCATGCATAGGAATTTAAAGTGGACTCTTTGGAAGTGACTTGGCTTTTGGAATTTGGATGCACGAGAAGTATTTCCTCTCAGTACAGGTTTTTGGCTAGCAAGGCTGGGTAGCAAGCATAAGTATTGCATGAAACAAACAAACATACATATAATAAGAATAATCATGCACACTCCCTTGAAGGTACAACGATTTTAACTTTGAGAATAACAATGCTTATAAGCCAAACATAAGGAAAACTAAAGTGAAGTAGCTACAAACACTTCTTTATTCTTTTCTACTCAAACCTCAAGGTAATGCTGCTACTGACCAGGCTAAGTTTGCCAAAACCAACTAAATTTACTCATGCTCCCAAAGTGATACCAATACTAATCAACAAGACTAATCATATAAGAAACATTGCAAACTAAAATAAAGTGTGCGGAAAGTAAACGATAGAACTTCTCATTAATATTTCATTACCGCAACTCACACCAAGGGATACATAGATAACCAACTAAGGAGGATACTTCCACACTGCAAACTATTCTATAGGATAATTTCTCTATTCATGATATGACTCTACTTGAAAAGTAAATGAGTAAAAAGGTAATGATGCGATACCGCGGCACTCCCCCAAGCTTGGAACAAACCAAGGGGATGCCTATACTGATGACGAGTTACTCCTTTGGCGGTAGTGGAAGCAGCCTTGGATTAACAAAGTATTCCAACATCTGGCGAAGCCTGAGATTCTCTTCTTGAAGCATCTCTACCTCCCTCTTCAAAAATCGATATTGAGCACAAAACCCAACAGTGATCAGCATACCCTCTTTTACAACAGGCATAGAGTTTAGATCCAGAACGTGTAGTGTAGGCCCCTGCATATCATGAGAAAAGATACGTCTCGCTTTCGTTGGTCCTTCAAAAGCAGGGTTTCTTGGCTTTGCTCTTCCTGAACCTTGCTCTTCCTTCCACTTTTGGCTTTGGTGATTATCAATCCAGGGCCTTTTGCCCTTGTCGCCACTTGAAGAGACCATGGTGCTCCCCCAAGCTTAAGATCAACTCCTGATAGAAACAGCTCGAAACAAAATACGACAAGAAAACGATATACAGACCTCGGGGACTCCGGGGGGTTATATAGGCGAAAATTATACATCGAAACAAAATCACAGGAGGAAACCGGGACGGAAACGAGTTTCGGTGTGCTCTCACACCAGGGCGGTGCGGACAGAGGTGGGGCCGCGCCCTCTGTGTGTGAGGAGCACAGACTCTTTTTCCTGCCCATTTTCGTCTCATGATTTTTCATATTTAGTAAAAATAGCAAAAATAATAAAGGAAGAGTTTTTCGCAAAACTTTTCTAACTAGAACTATTACCTATTCAAAAACAAACTCTGCAGGTACCTGCAATTTGTCTTGGATGAATTCTTCTGGAGAAACTGTTTCAATTACATAAACATCTTCATTATAAGAATCTCCAGTAATATAATGTTTGAGTCTTTGCCCATTCACCACTTGTGTAGAGTCATCTTTCAATGAAGCAATCTTAATAGCACCTGAGCAGTATACTTCCACAATAACATAAGGTCCTTCCCATTTAGAGAGTAATTTTCCTGCAAAAAATCTGAGACGAGACCTATACAATAGAACTTTCTCACCAACATGAAATTCTCTCTTAAGAATTCTCTTATCATGCCATTGCTTGACTTTCTCTTTGAAAAGTCTGGCATTCTCATACGCTTCATTTCTCCACTCATCTAGAGAACTTAAATCTAACAACCTTTTCATACCGGCTAGTTTAAAATCTCTATTAAGCTCTCTCACTGCCCAAAAAGCTTTGTGTTCTAATTCTAAAGGCAAGTGACACGCTTTTCCATAAACCATCTTATAAGGAGACATGCCCATGGGGTTCTTATAAGCAGTTCTATAAGCCCATAAAGCATCATTTAACTTACTAGCCCAATTTTTCCTAGATCTATTGACAGTCTTCTGCAAGATAGACTTGATCTCCCTATTCGAAAGCTCTACCTGCCCACTAGTTTGGGGATGATAAGCAGAAGCAATTCTATGATTAATATCATATTTAGCAAGGGTTTTTCTAAAACCACCATGAATAAAATAAGAACCACCATCAGTCATAAGATATCTAGGCACACCAAACCTAGGAAAAATAACATCCTTAAGCATTTTAATGAGGTCTCACCATCGGCACTCTTTGTAGGTATGGCTTCTACCCATTTAGTAACATAATCAACAGCAACAAGAATGTGGGTATAGCCTTTTGAAGGAGGAAAAGGACCCATAAAGTCAAATCCCCAACAATCAAATGGTTCAATAACAAGAGTGTAACTCATAGGCATTTCATTGCGTCTAGAAATATTACCAACTCTTTGACATTCATCACAAGATAAAACATACCTTCTGGCATCTTTAAAGAGGGTTGGCCAATAAAAACCTGATTGTAGAACCTTTTGTGCGGTTCTATCTCCAGCATGATGCCCTCCATAAGCACTGCCATGGCACTTTCTTAATATATCTTGTTGCTCGTATTCCGGTACGCATCTTCGCATAATACCATCAACTCCTTCTTTATATAAGTGTGGGTCATCCCAAAAATAATGCCTCAAATCATAGAAGAATTTTCTTCTTTGCTGAGCTGTAAAGGTTGGAGGTAAATACTTGGAAACAATAAAGTTAGCATAATCAGCATACCAAGGAAGGTCTCGCGAAGTTACATTTATTGCAGCCAACTGTTCATTTGGAAAACTATCGTTAACAGGAATAGGATCAAAAGAAATGTTTTCCAATCTAGACAAGTTGTCAGCCACATGATTTTCAGCACCTTTCCTATCTACGATATGCAAATCAAACTCTTGTAAAAGCAACACCCATCTAATAAGCCTAGGCTTAGCATCCTTCTTAGTCATAAGATATCTAATAGCAGCATGATCAGTATGAATAGTAACTTTAGAATCAACAATGTAAGATCTAAACTTATCACAAGCAAAAACAATAGCAAGAAACTCTTTCTCAGTAGTAGCATAATTCTTTTGAGCAGCATCAAGAGTCTTACTAGCATAATGAATAACATTCAACTTATTATCTACTCGCTGTCCAAGAACAGCACCAACAGCAAAATCACTAGCATCACACATAATTTCAAAAGGTAAATTCCAATCAGGTGGTTGAACAATAGGAGCAGTAGTTAAAGCCTTCTTAAGAGTTTCAAAAGCTTCCTTACAATCATCATCAAAAACAAATGGTACATCTTTTTGAAGAAGATTGGTAAGAGGCTTCAAAATCTTGGAGAAATCTTTAATAAACCTCCTATAGAAACCAGCATGACCAAGAATACTACGAATACCTTTAACATCTCTGGGATAGGGCATTTTCTCAATTGCCTCCACTTTTGCTCTGTCAACTTCAATACATCTTTCAGAAATTTTATGCCCAAGGATAATTCCTTCAGTTACTATAAAGTGGCATTTCTCCCAGTTGAGAACAAGGTTAGTTTCTTTGCATCTCTGCAAAACTTTATCAAGGTTGTGCAAACAATTATCAAAAGAAGTTCCATAGACGGAGAAATCGTCCATGAAGACCTCCACAATTTCTTCACAAAAGCCATGAAAAATCGCAGACATGCATCTTTGAAAAGTAGCAGGAGCATTGCATAAACCAAACGGCATACATCTATAAGCATAAGTTCCTTAAGGACAAGTAAAAGTGTTTTTCTCTTGATCTTCCTTTTTAACAGCAATTTGAGAAAAACCAGAATAACCATCAAGGAAACAAAAATGAGTTTTCTAAGATAACCTTTCTAGCATCTGATCTATAAACGGTAAAGGATAATGATCTTTCTTAGTAACTTTGTTTACCTTCCTATAATCAATGCACATCCTATAACCAACTACTACCCTCTGAGGAATAAGCTCGTTATTCTCATTAGGCACAACAGTCATACCTCCTTTCTTAGGAATGCAATGAACATGACTAACCCATCTACTATCAGCAATAGGATAAATAATACCAGCATCAAGGAGCTTTAATACCTCATTTCTTTCCACATCCTTCATCTTGGGAATTAGGCGGCGTTGATGCTCCACGATTGGCTTCGCGTCTTTCTCCATATTAATGGCATGCTGACATAAAGTGGGAGAAATCCCTTTCAAATCATCAAGAGTATATCCCATAGCTCCTCGGTGTTTTCTCAATATCTCCAATAATCTTTCTTCTTCCTTTCCTGAAAGTTTAGAACTAATAATAACAGGATATATTTTCTTATCATCTATATAAGCATATTTAAGATTATCAGGCAAAGGCTTTAATTCAAACACAGGATCTTCCTTAGGTGGCAAAGTGGTACCAAGATCCTCCACAGGTAAATTATGCTTGATTAATGGTGGTTGACGAAGAAGAATGTCGTCAATCTCTTCTCTTTTCTTGCTAAAAATATCACTTTTGTGATCTTCCATGAATTGCTGCAAGGCATTATTAGGAACAAGAGCAATAGAAGCAAGCTGTTCAACTTGAAAATTTTCATTAGGCTTGTCATTCTCATAAGAGGTCTTAGCAAACTTGGAAAAAATAAACTCATAAGACTCTCCATTAAACTTAGTAAAAAAATTCACCTTTTTACAATCTATCACGGCGCCACAAGTGTTCAAAAATGGTCTACCAAAAATAATAGGACAAGTTTTACTAGCCTCATTACCAAGTACTAGAAAATCAGTAGGGTATTTAGTCTTACCGCAAAGAACTTCCACATCTCGAACAATACCAAGAGGCCAAACAGTCTCTCTGTTAGCAAGCTGAACAACCACATCAATATCTTCAAGTTCACAAGCGCCAATCTCATGCATAATTTCTTTGTAAAGCTCTAAAGGAATAGCACTTGCACTAGCACCAATATCACATAAACCATAATAGCAATGATCTCCAATCCTGATAGAAATAACAGGAACACTTGTTTTCCTATGCTTTTTAGGATGTGAGAGAATGTTAGAAGCATCTTCACAAAAAAGAATATATTCATCCCCTATGTCTTTAGTAACAAGATCCTTCAATATAGCTACAGGAGACTTAATAGTAATTTGCTCATCAGGTTCTGCAGCTTTCTTAGTACTTTTATTAGACACACTTACCAAAGTAGAATAATTCCTTACCTTAGCAGGGAAAGGTGTCTTCTCAAAATAAGGTTCAGGCACAATGCTATCAATAGTACAAACTTCAGTAGCTGCAGCAGGTATATGACTAATAGAGTCTTTATAAGGCGCATGATATTTATTCCAATCTTTCTTTGGAACATCAAGATAAGAGGCAAAGGCCTTAAGACAATTAGCAAGTATTTGAGAATCAAGACCATAAGCAGTGCTAACACTATGAAAGTCATCGGTTCCCACAAAAGATTTAATGCATTCATAATCATAGTTTATACCTGACTTCCTACCTTTGTCGTTCTCCCATCCTTCAACATTCTCTTGTATACGGTCAAGAAGTTTCCACTTGGCATCTTCTTTCATATGAGTAAATGATCCAAAGCAAGAAGCATCCAAATAATCCTTATCAGGAAGAGTAAGCCGCGCATAAAAATTATCAATAACAATATTATTGGGAAGTTCATGAATGGGGCATTTGAGCATTAGTAACTTCAATCTCCCCCACGCTTGGGCAATACTCTCTCCATCATGAGGCCAAATATTATATATCTGATTATGATCTTTATGAATTTCACTTGGAGGATAAAACTTGGAATAAACGAGAGGTACAATGTCCTCCCATGCCATAGATGGACCATCTTGGAGCAGTCGATAACACTCCTCAGCTCTGCCTTTCAATGATAAAGAGAATAGCTTCTTATTGACCTGGCTTGGTGAAATACCTACACACCTGAACAACTCGCATAATTCATGTATAAATAATAAGTGATCCCCCGGATGGACAGTTCCATCCCCTGAATAGCAGTTATCCATAATACGCCCAACAATTTTCATAGGTATTTTAAAAGGATCAATTTCAACAGGTGGTGGCGGTGGTGGTTCATCCACATGTGCAGCAGTAGTAGATGTGTTCCCAAATAGGAAACCAAATGGAGAGTTCTCCATAGCAGAGTAAAATAAAAATAGAAGACAAAATAAAAACAATACTCACAGTGACGGTTACCTTTACCAATTCCACTCTTCAATAGCGCTACACTCCCCGGCAACGGCGCCAGAAAATAGTATTGATGACCCACAAGTATAGGGGGTGTATCATAGTACTTTCGATAAATAAGAGTGTCGAACCCAACGAGGAGCAGAAGGTGTTGATAAGTGGTTTTGATCAAGGATTCACTGTAAATACTAGCAAACGGGTTTTCAGGGGTATTTGGTAATGTAAATAAATAAAGTGCGAGTAAATAAAAGACAGTAGTAATAATTGCAGCAAGTGGCCCAATCCTTTCTTCAGCAAAGGACAAGCCGGTTGTGTAACTTATAATAACTAGACATTCTCGAGGACACACGGGAGTTTCTATCAAGAGCTTTCGCTTCATATTGCCAAATAGTCTTTATTGGTTTGATAGGTGTTATGGGGGTGAACCTGTGCTAGCGCACTACCCTTACTAGGATAAATACACACTTGTGATTATACCCCCTGCAAGCATTCGCAAATACAAGAAAGTAATTAAGATAAATCTAACCATAGCCTTAAACTCTAAGATCCTACGCTCTCTGGTGCAATGGTTTCCCAACAGAGGTTTAGGTTTCTGTCACTCCAGCAACCCCACAATTGGTAGCCAAATACACAATGCATCTCACTAGGCCCATAAATGGTGAAGTATCATGTAGTCGACATTCACATGACACCACTAGTGAAATAGCACTACAACAATATCAAACCATTAAATATTCTTCAACAATAATTCACTACTAACATCTTGACTTCTCCCATGTCCTCAAGAACTAAACGAACTACTCACAAGACATCATATGGATCATGATCAGAGGTGAAATAATGGTAAATATCAATCTGAATATAAACCTTAATTCAACGGTTCCACTCAATAGCATCAACTACCAGAGTAATCAACACCGGGAAAGTTTCCCCTATGAATATAATAAGATCCAACTCAAGATGTTACAGCGGGATGGCATGGTGATGGTGGAGATGAAGGTGCTGGTGATGGAGATGATGATGATGATGATCCTGATGAAGTCCGATGTGATAGTGATGACGATGGTGACGATCTCCCCTCTCTAGGAAGGAATTTCCCCGGTAGATTTCTCTCTGCCGGAGAGCTTTTCCCTCTCTGGTGTTTTCCGCCCCGCAGAGGCGGCGGTGTCTATCTCTGAGCCCCACCTTGACTTAGGTTTTCGGGGACGATGAAGTACGCGAAGGGGCAAGACCTGGAGTGGGCCAGGGTGGCCTCACATAGGGCCGGCGCGACCAGGGGTCAGGCTGCGCCCCCTGTGCGTGAGGCCAGCCCCTGGCTCCTCTCTCCTTCTCCTTCTGGCTTCCGGAGTCTTTTGGTAAAATAGAATTTTCTGGTATTTTTTGGAATTTTCCTGGTCTTCTAAAATATGGTGTCACGACGGTCCTTTTCCAGCAGAATCCTGACTCCGGCAGCAAATCCTCCAACGATCATCAAACATGTAAAAACAGAGGAAATAACATAAGTATCATATCTAAATATGAAATATATCAATGAATAACAGTAAATTATGATATAAAATAGTGATGCTGTCGTCGTGGTGAAACAACATATGCCATGGGATGGCTTAAATGGGGGCTGAACTAGATGCTGGAGGATTCGGGAGAGGGGAACGAGCTAAAAAGCACGACAGAAAGGAACACAGATCTACCCAGGTTTGGGGCTCTCATAAGAAGATAACACCCCTACTCCTGCTCTACTGGTTATATATTTGGAACGATGGAGTACACAACAATAGTGCTTCCAAGCTCTTTGCTAGAGGAGGAAGATGAACTGCTAAGTGTAGGAACACAGAGTGACCCACCCCCTACTAGGGCTCCCTGTGCCACCTTATATAGTGATGGCCAGGGTTACAACGGTCATAAGAGACCAGAAGAAACCAACTACACTCCAAATAGGACTTGCTGACGAAGACAGAGACCCTTGACTTTCTCCCTGATTGCTCTCGATGGGACTCCACATCCCTGTATCTTGTACCTCTTGAACTGTGACCTTACCTCTGTGAGGTAAGGGCTGTACTTGTGCACAGTGATGGTAGGTAGACCAGCACTGTGCACCCTGTCAACATGATACTTCTCCATACTTGGCAGAATCCCTCCTTGATTGTTGGGATAGGACACCTTAGTTGACTTATGTATCTCGGATATGACCGTTGGCCATATCCTGGACCTATATGCCGGACCATCGACCTATGAAGGTCGGGTAATCCGGCTACCCTGCTCCTGCACGATATAACATATAAGTTAGGCCGGCATATCTATGTATATGCCGGCATTCCTCAATAAGTATCCCTGTTATACCGGTATATCCGGACATTAGCCGGGATACACAAATATGCCGGCCTGGCCGATGCTCTTATATTCCGGCCAGGCCCTTCCTTGATGACCCGGCATAAAGTCAACCATAGTCCTTGTATCTTTCTAGTCTCTTGACCCTACCGGGGGTCATCCCCCCGACATTAGTCCCCGAAGCTGTCGAGGTCCCCCAGTCTTGACTGAGGGGCCTTGGCAGGTTCAACATATCTTCTTTTCATTATATTTCGGCTCTATTGTTATATACCGATGATTAGATTATATGCCGGGACATCCGCTCATATACCGGCTACTGTTCCTTCTCCAAAAGTTATTCCGGCCGGTCCCGGGGTATTCCGGACGGAACATATTCCCCGGGCAGTTATTTCGGCATGACGAGACTTCCTTGAGAAGCCAAGCCCGACAATTTGCATCGAAACTTGCAACTGCCCTGCCATCATGAATGGACATACGACGTGACGGTTCACAGCGCCTTTACCTCAGGCCATCATTGCCTAGTGGCTCGGTTACTGTAACCGCCGCCCCACTCCGTGCCGCCACGCGGCGGCCTCCCGCAGAAACGGTCGGGGTAGTGGAACACTCGCCACGATCCCCACGACCCTGGCCCTTCGGTATAAATATGGGGGTGGGGGTAAACTTGCTCTTTTTACCCCCACAGTGCCTTCTTCTTCCTCCGTTCCTCTGCCTCCTGCGCTTCCTCGCCGGACCGAAGAACAGCGAAGGAGCACCGCCGCCGTCCTGCTCCACGCCGGCGTCGACGCTCGACGATGCCCGACGTCCCCGTCGACGACGCCGCCGTCGCCTCTTTTCTTTGCAACATTGCTGTGGGATCGAATCTTCCTCTCCACGCTCGCCGCCGCTCCATTGCCGCCGGCCAAGCTTCGGTGAGTTCATCCCCTGTTCTTCCTCTTGCATGCTTTTTTTCAACCTTGTTCTGGTATCACTGCGCGCTTAGATCTTTAGCAGTTTCTCTTCATAGTATCTTCTTGCTTCGATTAGCATTGCCAGAGAAGCTTTTCCATGGTTCGTAGATGTTCTTGCGTAGAGCTTATTTCCATGCTTTGTTTCCGGTTTTAACTGCGATGGTAGATCCCCTTTTCCTGCTAACTTCTGGGAGAGTGGTATGTCGGAGAGACTAACCTCCTAGGATTAACATCACGGGACTCTGGCTCTCACACCTTGTTCCGGCCATCAAGATGGCTTCCTCAAGCATGACGGGTACCTCGGCCTCAGAGGAAGATAACTCGGCCCGGGTCCAAGGACGCTCCGGCTGGGAGGGGTCGGAGGTTACCCCGGCTGACATATCTTGGGTCACCTCCACCAGGAGAGTGCCGGAGGGTGTTGCATGCCGGCTACCTGCGGGAGAGGCTGCACCGGCACCTGAACCTGGCGAACGAGTCGTCTTCATCGCCCACTTCGAGCGGGGCTTTGGTCTGCCGGCATCGGACTTCTTCCGGGACTTCCTCGACACCTACGACCTGCAACCTCACCACATCCTGGCGAACGCGGTGATGATCCTCTCCGCCTTCGCCGCATTCTGCGAGGGCTTCGCCGGCATAGAGCCCTTCTCCCAAGCCTGGGCGAAGTACTTTCAATTACGGAAGCAAGTCATCCAAGAGCCGCCCCGGAGCAAGGATGACCCGCCGGAGACGGCCCAGGAGAAGAAGGACCGCCCCATGACCCTTTGTGGCGCGGCCACCATCATGTCCCGGAAGGGCTCAGACTTCCCCAAGGTGGAACTCCTCGAGTCTTGCAAGAAGTGGCAGAAAAGCTTCTTCTACGTCAAGAACACCACCGACGTGGATATGCTCAACCTGCCGCCATTTGTGGACGAGCCAACCTTGGCTATGAAGAATTGGACCTACAACCCGAAGAACTCGGTGATGCCGGTGAACGCGCTCCATTGGGTTAAGGGCGAGCTCCGGGACGCCGGCCTTACCACTCAAGATCTAGTGGCATGCTTCATCAGCTAGCGCGTCTCTCCTCTGCAGCGCCGGTCACACAAAATTTGCCAGATGAGCGGGCCCATGGACCCCACCCGGCATTCTACACACGAGCTGACTCCGGTCGACATTCTGCGGTGGATCAAGGACGTCTGCAAGTCCTCTCAGGCCACCTTTGCCTGGGGACTTGAACCATATAGCCGGGATTGGCCTGCCCCAACGGTAAACCCTCCTGGCCGATACATAATCTTTGTCCGACATATAGATACTTAAGCCGACACATATCTATTTACCGACATATATCATGCTTGGCCCGAGACATTGCTATTTCCCGAAATATTCCTTTGTTTGATCAATTGACCTTGCTCCTATGCAGAAATTCAGCTTCCAGGCCATGGAGAACTCCCGGATCCAGATCGCGGCAGACCGCACTGTTGCGGATGTTGAAGATCCGGATCATTGGGACAAGCTGCCCCGGAACACCCGTGCTGCCTCTGCCGCGGGTAAGGCCTCTTCATCCTGGCATTTCACTCAAGACCGGAGTGACGATGACTCCGATGAAGACTGCCAGACATTTATCTGCCCGACACCTCTTGCTTATGCTTTTCCAGAAACACCTGTTGCTTACGCCTTTCCAATGCCGTCCTCAGCTATCCCGGATGACATGGTTGTCGACGCCGCCCCTCTGAACCAGGGACCTCCTTCCACCGGCGGACGTGCCGGCCGGAAGCGAGGTGTGAAGCCCCAGCCCGACACACCTCAGCAACAGAAGAGGCAGAAGGTTGGCGTGCCTATTTCGAAGAGACAGAGGCCTGTTGCCTCGGGGTAAGTTTATTTTCTATGTATTTCCTCTGACATATCTATTGCTTTGATTATTAACTTGATGTTTTCTCTCTTTCAGGGCTCCTCTTGCACCGGAACAAGCTTCTGGCTCGAGTGGCGGCCCGAAGGTGACCAAGCCGGTGGAAACTACCACCTCCGACATACCATCTGCAAGTCACACAACCTCCCTGGCGCCGGCATCTTCGCCTGCGCCCGATAGACCTACCTCCCCGGCGAAGGACGATCCTCTGCCGGAGCAAGACAACTCTGCCCCCGACGTCCACATGGACTCGGGGGCTCAACAGGAACCTCCAGCTTCTGATGTCCATATGGACACAGGAGCCCAACAAGATGCCCCAGACTCCGGCGCGCCCATCAGCGGCGCCGGGACTACTGAGGATGCCGGCGCAAGCAACAGGAGCGCCGGCACAGATATCAAAGGAAAGGGCCATGCAGTGCCAGAAGTCCGGACTATTCCGGAACCTGCCCCTGCTGGGCAAGCTGCACCCGCCGTGCCAGAACAACCCTCGCCGAAGACTCCCTCTGCTGAGAAGACTCCAGCACCAGCTAAGACCACTGCCCCGGCCAAGACCTCCATCCCGGACAAGACCTCTACCCCGGTCAAGTCCGGCACCCTCAAGATCCAGCCGACCAAGTCCGGCACACCATCCGCCGCCACTGCTCCTTCTAAAGCAATATCCCGGCCCAGCTCTGCTCTGGCCCTGCACCTTGGCAGGGCGGCAACCCGGCCTGGCTACCGGCCCAGCTTCTTCGACACGCCGGAACTTGAGGGCCGCGTCTCCCTAGTGTCAAAAAGCGACAAGAGCCTTGGATCTCTCAAGGAGCACTGCATCAGGTGGAATGATGCCGACAATCTGGATACTGCCAACTCTAGGAGCAAGAAATTGGCCGAAGCTTCGGCTACTGGCGATCCATCTGATATCCTGGCCGCAAAGCCTATTCCAATTGCCTGCGAACTCCTCAGCCTCTAGCAAAGACTTCATCGCCTGGCCGATGCCACCAACGTAAGTCTTTTTTACATATATACATATCCCCAGTCCCCGAAAATGTCGGCTGTCCGGGATACGGACATCCGGGATTTTCCAATACTCTTTTAGCTAGCTGTTCTCAAATTAACCGCCGACATATGTGCTCGATTCGAGCTTCAAATCCTAGCCACCGAGAGCCGGGATAGATGCGCAGCACCTGTGCCGGGTCTCTAACTATTTCACATCTTAATTATTTTTCAAATCCTCTTGACTGAGATATAAGCTTGTTTCGAGCTTCAAATCCTAGTCACCGAGAGCCGGGATAGGTGTGCAGCACCTGTGCCGGGTCTTCAACAGCATGAATACTTTGCATAATCTTCAACTGTACTGGCTTGCTAGACTTTTCTCATAACCTTTCAAATCCTAACACTTTGCAGCGCATGAACAACACATGCGCCGACATGTTCCACGACTTGGTGTGCGAACACCGAAAGTTATCTGACGCACATAGCAAGCTCCGGCTTGAACTGTCCCAGAAAGGTACCCTCTGCCTTCATATATGTCGGATGCCTTGCCTTTTTTTATACCCCTTTTGCCGGCACACCTTAATATGCCGACACATAACCTTTTGCCATCATTCCGCAGCTGGAGCCGAAGCCCAAGTCACCGAGCTTGTCAAGAGGGTGAAGGAGCTGACAGGTATGCCGGATCCTGCTGTCTCCCAAATAGACACTTTATACTTCAAATCCTTTATCTCTTGTCACTGTTTTCTATCTTCACATTATTTTGACTTGAAATCTTTTCAGATGATAAAGCTGCACTGGAGGCACGCCACCAGGACTGTACGTCCTCAGTGGATGTGGCCAAGCAACTGGACGACCGGGATGCCGCTCACAAGGTCGAGATAGAGCAGTTGAAGGGCCGGATCGCCGAGCTTCTGGAGGAGAAGGAGCAGAGGGAGGGCCAACTCAAAAAAGCCCAGGAGCTACTTGTCACCTCCGAGACTGATGCCTCCAACGCCCATGCCGAACTGTCTAGCTTGAAGGAGCAAGCAACAAAATGGGAAGTTACAGTTGCACAGCTCAATGCCGACCTCGCCAGTAAGCTTCAAATCCTTTTTCCTTATCCTGCCCGGGATATCATGATCCTTTCCGGCATAACCTTTACACCGGCATATCCCCTTTTGCTAACCTTATTTCTATTTCTCAGACATGTTTCCTGCTTCTGTCGAAGACGTTGAGAGGGCTCTGCAGTTGGATCGAGAGAACCGAGGTGTTCCGGTCGACTCGGCCAACTGGGACATGTCGGAGCAGCTGTTGGCCCTGCAATCCCGGAAGAATGCCATGACCTTCTACAGAGAAGAACTCTTTCTTGGCACCCAGGAGGCATTCTCTGCCCTCTGGCCGGGACAAAGGACGCCCACTGATCCTGTTGATCTCGGCAATGATCTGCAGCTTGCCAAGATTCGCCTCCGGGAATGGCGGGACTCCGGCACGAGGGTAGGAGCTGATGAAGCTCTCAGCTATTTCCTCTCCTGGTATGAAAAAGCTGACTTCGAGACCTTGCGCACTGTGCGCGAGGGATCCATCTAGACCACGGATCCAGAACATATCCGGCGTCGGCAAGAATTAGCCCACAGCTATGTGGATTATGCCGACACCAATGCCTTTGTCCGGGACATCCGCGAGCCGGAAAAGACGGCGGACGACGACAAGGATGCTGCTGACGCTGAAGGCTCCGACTCCAGCCAAGACGAAGAGGAAGCTGAGGAAGCCGACACTAACACCCCGGAATAGGGATCTGTCCCGGGCGGAGGTGGTGGCTCCATTCCATCTGGTGGGTCCGGCACTCCTGAAGCCGACATCTCCACTGCTACAGCTCCTCCAGCCGGCGGCTCTGCTTCTGCCGCTGCTCCTTGACTTTGCAGCACCAAAAACTTTAAGTTTTATCAGATCCCCGGAATGCCGGGTGCAATTGTAAGATACACGTTTAACTTCCTTTGGTTTGCTATCTGAACAAGTTTTAACTTGGTTTGCTTGTTTATCAATGCCGGATCATCTATTGGTTAAGTCACCGAGTTTGTTTTCCTGTTTCCTCAACTTCACAACCTTGGCTACTTGTCTACCTTATTTGGCTTTCGACGTATGAGTCTCAAGGTTGCTTCATTAAACATACAGTACTTCAACTTTGAAACTTAGACTTCAAATCATCCGACATTTCAAGTTTTATCTTTAGTAATAACATAAATATCGGTTTACTTGCTTTACATTTCCTTAGCCGTTTTCCATGTGTCGACAATCTCCGTCATCTACTCTTGCTAGCCATGAAGCCGGGTTTCGGACAGCAGCTGAGTCGAAGAGCGGCCTTTGGTGCCGACACATTACTAGGCCGACATAGGAAACACTCAAATCAAGCCAGCCGGCATATAAATAAAACTGAAAAATAAGCAACGATATATCTCGGAGGCAGTGCCCACTCTCTTCGGGATGCCAACACTTCATTCATTAGTCTTGTGCCGGCACAAAGCATCGGCACACAAAGCAAAAATATGGAAATACATACATTGTGCTGCTCAGGAGTAAAAGGGGCGGAGTAGAGCTATGTTCCATGGTCTCTTGGTTTCTTCTCCGGACCTGTCCGCCTTGTCCTTCTTGGGGGCCTGCGCATCTATAAGATAATAGGCATCATTGTGCAGAGCTCTGCTCACAATGAATGGCCCCTCCCATGGAGGACTTAACTTATGCCGGCCCTCTGTTCCTTGCCTTAGCCGGAGTACTAGATCTCCCTCTTGGAATCTCCTTGGATTTACCTTCTGTGCATGATAGCGTCTGAGGTTCTGCTAATATACTGCTGTTCTAGACAGTGTTACTTCTCTTGCTTCTTCCAGCAGATTGATACGTCTCAAACGTATCTATAATTTTTGATGCTCCATGCTTGTTTTTACACCATTTGCCTATTGTTTCGTTACACTTAGTGGCACTTTTATGCATTTTCCGGAACTAACCTATTAACAAGCGCCACAGTGCCAGTTTCCTATTTTCTGCTGTTTTTGTGTTTCAGAAGTGATACACAGGAAATATTCTCAGAATTG
Organism: Dactylis glomerata; assembly: GCA_007115705.1. Taxonomy (NCBI): domain Eukaryota; kingdom Viridiplantae; phylum Streptophyta; class Magnoliopsida; order Poales; family Poaceae; genus Dactylis; species Dactylis glomerata. Next base: position 9,167,152 of record QXEO01000280.1, on the reverse strand, counting down.
GACAAAACAAGTTCCTGAAGTCTTATTTTTCCCGGAAGCTTCCAGAGATCCGAAGAAGTGTCGGAGGGGGGCCACCAGGGCCCCACACGCGTGGGTGGCGCAGCTAGCCCCCTGGCCGCGCCAGGCCCACGTGAGGGCGTCTGGCCCCTCCTCTGACATCGTCCCTTCGCCTATAAAGACCCCCCAACGAAAAAAATCTAAGTACCCGATCAGATTTCCAGAACACATCGCGATCCGCCGCCACCGTCGACCCGAAGATCGGGAGGGTCCAGAAGCTCTTCCCGGCACCCTGCCGGAGAGGGGAATCGCCACCGGAGGTCTTCTTCATCGCCATGCTTGCCTCCGGAGCGATGAGTGAGTAGTCTACCTTGGACTATGGGTCCATAGCAGTAGCTAGATGGTTGTCTTCTCCACCATGTGCTTCATGTTTAGATCTCATGAGCTGCCCTACATGATTGAGATCACCGTTATGTAATTCTATGATGTTGGTTTGTTGGGATCTGATGAATATTGGTGTTTATGATTAAGTTGCTGTACCGAATTATATCTTTTGTTATCTCTATGTTGTTTATGATCTTGCATGCTCTCCGTTATTAGTAGCTATCTTGGCCGAGTAGTTGCTAGTGACTCCAAGAGGGGGTATTTATGCTCGATAGTGGGTTCATGCCTCTATTTCACCTGGGGGAGTGACAGAAACCTCTAAGGTGGTAGATGTGCTGTTGCTACTAGGGAGAAAACAACATTCTTATGCTCAAGGGCATATGCTTTGTTTACATTACACACTTTGCTTAATGCAATTATCTATTGTTCGCAACTTAATACTACTGGGGTGTTCAGATTGATATCCCCGGGAGTGGATTATTAGTCATAGATGCAGTTGGATGGCGGTCTATGTATTTTGTTGTAATGCCCAGAGTAAATCTCATAGTGATCTTCTTGACATATCACGTTATCTTTATTCTATCAATTGCCCAACTGTAATTTGTTTACCCAGCATGTTTTATCTATGGAGAGACACCACTAGTGAACTGTGGACCCCGGTCCTATTTCCATCATATTGCTATCACCTGTTTACTTTACTCGTACTGTTTACTTTACTCGCATACTATATTGTTTTCCACTCGATACGCTCATAATCTTTGTTTCAAGCAAACCGGTGAGATTGACAACCTCATCGCAAGTTGGGAACAAAGTACTTGGTTGTGTGTGTGCAGGTTCCATATCACCTTCAGTCGTCGCTGTCTCTCCTCTCCTGATTGATAAACCTTGGTATCTTAACTGAGGGAAAACTAGCCGCTACACTCATCATACCTTCCTCTTGGGGTTCCCAACGGGCTGGTCATCACCACGCACAAGGACTGTCTGCTCCCACGTCAACTTGGCACTAGCAGCTAATTTTCTGGCGCCGTTGCCGGGGAGGAAGAGAAGACTTCTTCGAGGGGAGTTTTTCGCACACACATCCTTTACTTTGTTATTGCTTTGCTTTACTTTATTTATTTTACCTGCATTGCTTTTTATCAAAAAACCCAAAAAAATTAGAATCCTTGGTAGCTGTTTTTACTTGTTTACTTTTGTTTTGCTGAAATGGCCAATCCTGAAAACACCAAGTTGTGTGACTTTACTAGCACAAATAATGGTGATTTTATCTGCACTCCTATTGCACCACCTGCTACTGCTGCAAACTTTTATGAGATCAAGCCTGCTTTATTGAACCTTGTTATGAAAGAGCAATTTTCTGGTGCTAGTACTAAAGATGTTGCAGCTCATCTCAACAATTTTGTTGAGCTATGTGAGATGCAGAAATATAAAGATGTTGATAGTGATATTATTAAGCTCAAGTTGTTTCCTTTTTCTTTGAGAGGAAAAGCTAAAGATTGGTTGCTGTCTTTGACTAAGAATAGTATTGATTCATGGGCTAAGTGCAAGGATGCTTTTATTGGTAGATACTATCCTCCTGCTAAGATTATAGCTTTGCGCAGCAATATTATGAAGTTTACTCAGTTTGATAATGAACATGTTGCTCAAGCTTGGGAAAGAATGAAATCTATGGTAAAGAATTGCCCCACTCATGGACTGACTACTTGGATGATTATCCAAACCTTTTATGCAGGACTGAATTTTTCTTCAAGGAACCTACTTGATTCAGCTGCTGGAGGCACTTTTATGACCCTTACCTTGGGCGCTGCATCAAAGTTACTCGACAACATGATGGTAAATTATTCCGAATGGCACACCGAGAGAGCTCCACAAGGTAAGAAGGTAAATTCTGTTGAGGAAACCTCTTCCTTGAATGATAAGATTGATACAATTATGGCTATGCTTGCTAATGATAGGACTCATGTTGATCCTAATAATGTTCCTTTGGCCTCTCTGGTTGCTCAAGAAGAGCAAGTTGATGTGAATTTCATTAGAAACAATAATTTTAACAACAATGCTTATAGGAACAATTTTGCTAGTAACAATTATAGGCCGTATCCTTCTACCAATGGTAATGGTTATGGTAATTCTTATGGTAATTCCTACAACAACACTAGGGCCGCGCCCTCCGAGCTTGAGGTAATGCTCAAGGACTTCATCGGTAAGCAAACTGCTTTTAATAAGTCTGTTGAGGAAAAGTTAGGCAAAATTGATATTCTTGCTTCTAAAGTTGATAGCCTTGGTCATGATGTTGAACTTCTGAAATTAAAAGTGTTTCCTAATGATGTGAAAGAGAACAATGTTTTTGCTACCGCTAATGCTATCCAAGTTGGAATTGATGAAAATATTAGATTGTTAGCGGAATTGCATGCCAGGTGGGAAAGAGAAGATGAGATGGCTAGAGAGATGAAGGTATGTACCATTACTACCTCTAATGATGTTGCTCCTACTGGTAGCAACCCTCTTACTTTGATTGGTACAGAGAAAACTCCCACTCCTTGTGTTAAAAAGCTTAAAACTGCCAAAACTTTTTCTCAAAAGAGTGCTGAAATTTTTCGGAGTGTGGGAGATGATAGCTCTATTTCCTTTAATGATTTTGATGTTGATGGCTGCAATATATCTGAAGTTATTTTGTTCTTGCAAAATCTTTCTTTGACTCCCATTGCTACTTCTTTAAATATTGCTTTTACTAAGCATATTACCAATGCTCTCATAAAGATTAGGGATGAAAAGTTGAAGCAAAAAGCCTCTGTTCCCAAGAAGTTAGAAGATGGTTGGGAACCCATCATTGATATGCATGTTAATGGTTATGATTGCCCTGCTTTATGTGATCTAGGTGCTAGTATTTCTATCATGCCTAGAAAGATTTATGACATGCTTGATTTACCACCGCTAGAAAAATGTTATTTTGATGTTCCTATTGCTGATGTTGCTAAGAAGAAACCTTTGAGAAGGATTAATGATGTTCTTATTGTGGTTAACAATAACCTTGTTCCCGTTGATTTTCTTGTTATGGACATTGAATGCCATGCTTCATGTCCTATTATTTTGGGAAGACCTTTTCTTTGAACTGTAGGGGCTATTATTGATATGAGGGAAGGCACTATCAAATATCAATTCCCATTAAAGAAAGGTATGGAACACTTCTCTAGGAAAAGAAAGAAATTACTTTTTGTCTCTATTCTTAGAGCAAATTATGAGCTTGATGCTTCATCACTTGATATTACTTGATTCGCAATTTTCTGCGCCTAGCTCAAAGGCGTTAAAGAAAAGCACTCTTGGGAGATAAACCAATGTTTTCTTTTCAGTACTTTTTCTTTTATTTCAGTCTTGGAAGTCATTACTACTGTAATGACCACTCCTTATCTTGTTTATTTCGTTTTTGTGCCAAGAGAAGCCTCTAATTTGAGTGAGGTAAAGATTTGGGGATGTTGCTGTCCTGAAACTGTTTTCGGTGCTGCACCGTAAAAATTCGTGAAAATTCCCTGTTTATCTTTTGGACCTGCGATTTCTTGTGCATATGCCCCAGGTTATATCCAAACTTTTCTTAGTTGAACACTTTTTGATTTGAGAAAAATAAAATCCCTCAAAAATTCGACCTTCATTAGCTGTTCAGTTTTGACAGATTTCTGCCAATATTTGTGTTTGCCACTTTATCGCTTTCTTTTGAGTTCTTTTGATCATGGAACTTTTGGAGAGGTTGCTACAGTAGTATTTGCTATATATGTGGTGGTTTTGAGTGGAAACCTGAAGCAAATAAAGGGTTGATTATATGTTATGCTTGCACTAATGTTGCTAATAGAATTGTGTTTAGTTTTGTATAAAGGAAGTTTTCATGTGTAGGGATTGGAGAATGATGAGATGAGTTGAAGAATGGACAAAAGCTCAAGCTTGGGGATGCCCATGCATCACCCCAAGAAATATCCAAGAAGTACAAGCGTCAGAGCTTGGGGATGCCCCCGAGGCACCCCTTCTTCATCGGCAAAAATCAGGTCACCTTTCAAAACACTATATTTTTATTGCTTCATGCACTATGTGTTTTTCTTGGAGCGTCAGTTGTTTTAGTTTTCTTAGTTGGTTTAGTTTTTTTTTTCTGCAATAAATGGTTGGACCCCAACAAATTTCCTTTGGAGGAGATGTACTCGTTTTCATTTGCAAAGAACGCTCTAGTTTTCACTCTTATCGTTCATCGAGCATTCTACTTTTTCTGCTGCTGCTTTTGGTTTTTGTTTTCACCTTGATTTGCGTTTAGATCTTGTCATATTTTTTCATCAAGGTGTATTTTTGCCTCTGATCTTTATTGGTTTTCATCAAAAGAGGTGTTTATAAAAATTTCAAATGGTGTTGGAAAAGAGAAAAAGCTTTGTGCAAAATAGTGGTACAAGAAGGAGCTTGTGTAGACTGCGGCTTAGGCTTTTTCATGTCATGCTTGATGTCTTTTTGATAGTATGCTTAGTGGTTTTGCTGTAGCATGATTTGTCTCAAATAACTGAGATTGCTTAATGAGCCTTTGAAAAAATCATGCGTTGTTTTTATTGTATGGAAGCATTATTTTGGTTTTCTCCTTGATGCTTTATTTGGGTTGACTTGGCGCATGCTCACACATGTTAGACTCTTACAAAGTCGCCAATAGCCTTCATGATCATTTAGTTTTTGACTTTTGATGCCATCTTATGCTTCTTTTAATGTCGCTTTGTCGCTTTGCATGATTATGGCCATTATTGCTCTCTTAGTTGGTCGCTCCCAGTCTTTTGCTAGCCCTCGCCTTGTACTGAGTATGAGCTCTACTCGTGCATCCAACTCCTAAAAGCCAAAGTTTTCCAAAGTGTCCACCATACATACCTACTAGCAATTTGCTATTCCAAGTAAATTTGACTTGCTTTTATTTTCTCTTCAAATTAAACTCTTACCAGTGTTATGCGAAATTCGGTCAGTAAAGCTCTCACGAACCGGAAGGCACACTTTACTTTTTCCTGTTCTTAAAAATTTGACATTGTGGTCTCTTATGTTGAGTTGTTATGCTTGCAAGTTGTAAGTTGGATTCTAGCCCAGCCATGCTGTCATGGGCAAGCTTTCAACATTGCACTTCTTATTTGAGTTGATATCGTGATCTTTTGTTTATGGATGCCCACGGTGTGAAATGAATTGGGAATCTTGTGGGGATTATGGAGTTTGTATATGTGTTAGGGAAACGCCGGGCTGCCAATCTAAGCCATGCATAATTCATGGTGGAAATTTGCAGCATACCCATGGTGAACATTCGACGACGCATCTCACAATAAAAAGCTAAACAAATGGCAAGTAAAAGAGAGATGTCGAGGTGTTTATTGTCTGCTTGTCCTGTCATTTTGGTGTGGGCTTGTTCCATGTCATCGGGCACGGAGGTACCCCATTGGCGGTTCTCAATGATATGCATATACTTACAATGACAAGAGCCTTGCTTGGGACTCTAAGTAAAGTAGCATGAGGTTTGGGTACTCGTATTCACGGGGCACGAGGTCTTCAACTTATGATTTGTCAAGCATATGCATTATAATTGTTCTCGCATTAACTTTAACCATTCAAGATACTTATGATGGGGGCAATGAGAGCTCAAAGCCAGTAAGTACCATAATTTTTGAAGGTTATAAAACTTGCAATCACTGCTTCCCTCTGCGAAGGGCCTTTCTTTTACTTTTATGTTGAGTCACCACCTTCTTTCTTTATGCACCATTAAGAGAGCATAGTTGTCATTCTTAGTGTGATATGCATTGTCCCAAAGTTCATTGATTGATTCATGATGATTGGTTTCACTTGTTCTTAAATTATTTGTATCTAGTCGCCCTCTTAAACTTTAAGGTGTCCTATGCATTTATGTTTTGCTCTCTTTGAAGGACAAGCTGAAAACCATTTGTATGTTTTTCCTTATGATTTGAACACACGTTTGACTTTCATTGTTTCATTATCATGATCTTTTGTTTGTGTTCATTTGCATGTTTACAACATGGTTGCTAAGTTCTTATTGTCATGATTATACCTTCATGCCCATGTTTTAAGTTCTTATGATCCTAGCTCACCAGTGCTTACGTATATGATCAAGATTGTGTAGGTGCATGCCACCTCAAAAATTATTCTTTTGTTATCACTTACCTACTCGAGGACGAGCAGGAGTTAAGCTTGGGGATGCTTGATACGTCTCAAACGTATCTATAATTTTTGATGCTCCATGCTTGTTTTTACACCATTTGCCTATTGTTTCGTTACACTTAGTGGCACTTTTATGCATTTTCCGGAACTAACCTATTAACAAGCGCCACAGTGCCAGTTTCCTGTTTTCTGCTGTTTTTGTGTTTCAGAAGTGATACACAGGAAATATTCTCGGAATTGGACGAAACAAGTTCCTGAAGTCTTATTTTTCCCGGAAGCTTCCAGAGATCCGAAGAAGTGTCAGAGGGGGGCCACCAGGGCCCCACACACATGGGTGGCGCGACTAGCCCCCTGGCCGCGCCGGGCCCACGTGAGGGCACCTGGCCCCTCCTCTGACATCGTCCCTTCGCCTATAAAGACCCCCCGACAGAAAAAACCTAAGTACCCGATCAGATTTCCAGAACACATCGTGATCCGCCGCCACCGTCGACCCGGAGATCGGGAGGGTCCAGAAGCTCTTCCCGACACCCTGCCGGAGAGGGGAATCGCCACCGGAGGTCTTCTTCATCGCCATGCTTGCCTCCGGAGCGATGAGTGAGTAGTCTACCTTGGACTATGGGTCCATAGCAGTATCTAGATGGTTGTCTTCTCCACCATGTGCTTCATGTTTAGATCTCATGAGCTGCCCTACATGATTGAGATCACCGTTATGTAATTCTATGATGTTGGTTTGTTGGGATCCAATCAATATTGGTGTTTATGATTAAGTTGCTATACTGAATTATATCTTTTGTTATCTCTATGTTGTTTATGATCTTGCATGCTCTCCATTGTTAGTAGCTATCTTGGCCGAGTAGTTGCTAGTGACTCCAAGAGGGGGTATTTATGCTCGATAGTGGGTTCATGCCTCTATTTCACCTGGGGGAGTGACAGAAACCTCTAAGGTGGTAGATGTGCTATTGCTACTAGGGAGAAAACAACATTCATATGCTCAAGGGCATATGCTTTGTTTACATTACACACTTTGCTTAATGCAATTATCTGTTGTTCGCAACTTAATACTACTGGGGTGTTCGGATTGATATCCCCGGGAGTGGATTATTCGTCATAGATGCAGTTGGATGGCGGTCTATGTATTTTGTCTAATGCCCAGAGTAAATCTCATAGTGATATTCTTGACATATCACGTTATCTTTATTCTATCAATTGCCCAACTGTAATTTGTTTACCCAGCATGTTTTATCTATGGAGAGACACCACTAGTGAACTGTGGACCCCGGTCCTATTTCCATCATATTGCTATCACCTGTTTACTTTACTCGTACTGTTTACTTTACTCGCATACTATATTGTTTTCCACTCGATACGCTCATAATCTTTGTTTCAAGCAAACCGGTGAGATTGACAACCTCATCACAAGTTGGGAACAAAGTACTTGGTTGTGTGTGTGCAGGTTCCATATCACCTTCAGTCATCGCCGTCTCTCCTCTCCTGATCGATAAACCTTGGTATCTTAACTGAGGGAAAACTAGCTGCTACACTCATCATACCTTCCTCTTGGGGTTCCCAACGGGATGGTCATCACCACGCACAAGGACTGTCTGCTCCCACGTCAACTTGGCACTAGCACAGATCCACATCATTTTCCCTGGCTTCTTTAGCCTCTTCCTCAGTATATAGCACTACTCTTGGTGCATCATGTATTACATCTGTTGGAAGCACAGCTTCTGCTCCATACACCAGGAAAAATGGCGTGTAGCCTGTTGACCTATTCGGAGTTGTCCTTAAACTCCAAAGCACTGCTGGCAATTCATCTAGCCAACATCCCAGAGTTTTCTCTAGTGGCTCTATCAGCCGGGGATTTATGCCGGACAACACTAGTCCATTTGACCTCTCTACTTGGCCATTGGCACAAGGGTGAGCGACCGACGCAATGTCCAGCCGGATTCCCACTTCCTCACAAAATCTGGCAAATGGTCCTTGGGCAAAGTTCGACCCATTGTCAGTGATGATGCCATGGGGAACACCATATCTCAAGATTATATCTTTTAAGAATTTCACTGCTATGTGACCATCACACTTGCTTATGGGCTTCACTTCAATCCATTTGGTGAACTTGTCCACCATGACCAGGATATGGGTCATTTTTCCTCTGGCCGGCTTAAAAGCCCCGACCATATCCAAGCCCCAAACAGCAAAGGGCTAGGTTATCGAGATAGTCTTCAAGGCAGATGCCGGCTAATGAATCTGGTGGGCATATCTCTGACACCCATTGCACTTCCGGACCAAGTCTTCTGCTTCTTGCAGTGCCGTTGGCCAATAAAACCCATGCCGGAATACCTTTGCCACCAATGCTCTGGATGAAGCATGGTGACCACACTCCCCCTGATGAATTTCCCGGAGCATCTCCAGGCCTTCTGCAGATTCGACACATCTCTGCAATACTCTGGTGACACTTCTTTTGTATATTTCCTTGTTTATGATGGTATATCCTTTGGATCTCCTTGCAACCCGGCGTGCCTCGGTTTCATCCGCTGGCACTTGACCATCCACCAAGAAATCCATGATAGGACGTGCCCATGAGGGCACTTCCCTGACAGTGAACACTATCTGATCTATCTCCATCATTTCGACCGACACATAATCGATCTCCATGGGCTGCGAAGTCCCCAGGATCGAGGGATCAGTCCCCGGGTATGCCGGAGCAGTCCCCGGGCATACCGGCACAACCTCTTGGTACATTTTACCCTTGCCCCTAGTTCTGCTCCGGAATACTGCACTCACCGCATATGTCGGCCCAGTCCCCGGGACTGAGGAAACAGTCCCCGGGTTATCTGACCTGGCTCTGGCATCTATCTCCATTGGAACTGCATCCTCCGGACTCGGCGGGACATAAATGGAAGATGACTCCGGCGAGGGCTTGATTGATGGCTTCCTCAGATGCTCCAATGAAATGCCGGGCAGGATTGAATCTCTGGAAGATCCCAGCTTGGACAATGTATCGGCTGCTTCGTTCTGAGCCCGGGGAACATGCCGGAACTCACAACCTTCGAAGTAACCACTTATCTGCTGCACCAGGAAATGGTAGGACCCCATGTTTGCATCATGCGCATCCCATATACCGGAACATTGCTGAATCACTAAGTCAGAATCACCGAAACACATAATCCGGCGAATTCCTATGTCCTTAGACACCTTCAGGCCATGCACCAGTGCCTCATATTCTGCCACATTATTTGATGCTGCAAAATGAATCTGCAGGACATATCTCAATTGGTCATTCTTTGGTGAACTGAGAACTATGCCGGCACCCAAGCCATGGATTGTCTTGGACCCATCGAAATGCATCCTCCAATAATTTCCATCTGGTAATGGTGGCTCATATTGTATCTCGGCCCAGTCAATAAAGAAATCCGCCAACACCTGGGACTTGATTATATCTCTCTTGTCATATTGAGGGGTATATGGTGACAACTCTATTGCCCACTTGGCTATTCTGCCACTGGCATCTTTGTTGCCTATGATCTCCGAGATAGGGGCCTCGGCCACTACCCGGATTGGATGCTCTTGGAAGTAATGCTTGAGCTTCTTGGCCGCCATATAGACACCATAAGTCATCTTCTGATAGTGTGGGTAGTTTTGCTTTGAGGTGGAGAGGACTTCACTCAGATAATATACCGGCCGCTGCACGGTTTTGCCTCCTTCCTCTCGCTCTACTACCACCACAGCACTGACGACTCTATTGGTTGCCGCTATATAGAGCAACATCGGCTCACGGGGCATCGGAGACGCCAATACCGGCGCTGTTGACAACATCTGTTTCAATCCCTTGAAAGCTGCATCTGCTTGCGTTGTCCAGACAAACAGGTCAGACTTTTTCATCAACTGATATAACGGCAAAGCTTTCTCTCCCAGCCGGCTTATGAAACGGCTCAGGGATGTGAGGCACCCAGTGAACTTCTGCACTTCCTTCAAATCTGTCGGCGGCTTCATCCTTTCTATGGCACGAATCTTGCCGGGATTCACCTCAATACCTCGGCTGGAAACGAGGAAACCGAGCAACTTGCCCGCCAGCACACCGAAGGTACATTTTGCCGGATTTAACTTCATCCAGAACCTCCTCAGGTTTGCAAAGGTTTCCCGAAGGTCATTTATGAGAGTCTTACTCTCCTTGGTTTTTATGATGACATCATTGACATATACTTGCACATTTTTATCTATTTGGTCATGCAGGCACTTTTGCATACATCTCTGGTAAGTTGCGCCGGCATTTCTTAACCCGAAAGGCATGGTGAGATAGCAATAAGCCCCATACGGGGTAATAAAGGATGTCTTTATTTGATCCGGCTCATACAAAGGGATCTGGTGGAAACCAGAATAGGCATCTACAAATGATAATAGTTCACATCCAGCTGTGGAATTGATCACTTGATCGATCCGAGGGAGCGGGAATGGATCCTTAGGGCATGCCTTGTTCAAGTTAGTGTAATCAACACACATCCACCACACTTTTACTATGGCGGGCTCATCCTTCTTCTTTTCCACCAAAACCAGATTAGACACCCAATCCGGATGCAGTACTTCCTTGATAAAGCCGAAGGCTAGGAGCCTGGCCACTTCCTCCCATATTGCCTTCCTCCTATCATCCGCATTCCGCCGGAGCGGCTGCTTTACCGGCTTAGCATCCGGCCTTACATGCAGTGCGTGCTCAGCCAGCTCCCTCGGCACACCTTGCAGGTCTGAAGTAGACCATGCAAAGATATCCCGATTCTCACGGAGGAAGCTAGTGAGCTCGCTTTCCTATTTGGGGTCCATACCTGCCCCAATGAGGGCATGGCGCTCCGGGAAAACTTCATCCAGAGGCACCTTTTTGACTTCCTTGCCCACTTGAAAAGAAGCGCTGCCACCTGGGCTCGTCATGCCCGGCATAGATTTGCCAGCCACGACCGTCTTAGCAATTTCCACTGCTCGCTTGAGCCTCTTCCTTTCCTCTGCAATGATCAGAGTCTCGGCCAGGTTAGACCCGGCTGTGGCACATGCCATCGAACGCTTGTAATCACCAATGATGGTAATCGCCCCTCTGGGCCCCGGCATCTTCATCTTCAGGTACGCAACATGCGTAGAGGCGATGAACTTTGCCAATGCCAGCCTCCCCAGCAAAGCATGGTAGGGGCTTTCCAGATCAACCACCTCGAACATGAGATTTTCCACCCTGCAGTTATCCCGGCTGCCAAACATGACATCCATCCGGATCTTGCCCATCGGTGCACACGAAAGTCCCAGCACAATGCCGTGGAATGTAGTCTTGCTTGGCTCCAGCATATTCTCCTTGAATCCCAGCTTCTGCATCGTATCCCGATACATGATATTGATGCTGTTTCCATTGTCAATGAGGACCTTGCTGAACCTCACGTTATTAGCCGGCCCGACAAATGTCGGATCCATTACTAGCACATACCCGCCGGGGTTTGGCATGATCCTGGGATGATCTGCCCTGTCCCAGCCAATGGCCTGGTCAGACCAATGCATCAGCTTCGGAACTGCCGACATAACGGCGTTTACCTCCAAACACCGCCGGTACAAGCTCTGCTTGTCTGTTCTTTCGGTCTCAAAGACCATATAGCTCTGATCATGTTCCTTGAACTCATTTCGGCCCGCTCCTGGGCCTCCGGCACTATATTCCGGATTATAGTTCTGGTCTATTTGATTTACGCCGGCATTTCCGGCATTGTTCTGATTCCCGGGATTAACCGGCCTGGGCGGGACTGCAACTGTATTTGCACCTGTCAACGGCGATGGAGCTGCCGGGATAGATGGTCTAGCCGGTCCCCAGGGACCTGCACGACCCGCTAATATGTCGTCCAGCCATTAACAGTTTCTCATCAAATGATTTGCCGGCTTACCCGGCTGGAATGTGTGAAACACACAAGGCTTGTCCATGGCCAGACCCACTGTATACTTCGGCCACTGCTTCTTCTGACCGGCAGCTCCGCCGGCATTCTTGTTGATCCAGACATTCTTCTTCTGGAAGGGCTGCGCTTGCTGCTGCGGTTGTTGCTGCTGAGGCTGCTGATAGCCCTCATACCTCGGGCATTGGCTACTGCCGGCGCCCTCTTGCTCTTCCTCCACAGCTGCTACTTGTGCCGTTCCATACCGAAAATCCGGCCGCTCATCTCTCCTCTTGTTCTGGTTATCCGGGCGATAGAACTGCCCCGGTCTCCCAGTGTTGCTATTGTTCCGCTGGGTCTACCCCTGTCCTTGTGAATCAAGGGTGGGCTGCATGGGGTCTCCCAGAGCATAACTATCAGCAATCTTGATTGTCTCGGCCAACATGGCCGGCATGTCCCTCTGCAGCTTTTGCCACAACATGGTGCCGTGCCGGCACCCGTGAGCGAACCACATGATGGCCTGCTGCTCCACAACTCCTTCGCAGGAATTGCGCAAGGTGCACCACCTGGTCAGATAGTCGCGGTCGGTCTCATTCACTCCCTGCTGGCAGTTAGCCAGCTGCTGAGGACGATTCGGCCTCTTATATGTACTGGTGAAGTTTGACACAAACTATTCTTCAAAATCAACCCAGCGATTGATACTTCCGGCCGGCAGATTGTTCAGCCATATCCTGGCTGGTCCTTCTAGCATTTGTGGCACATATCGTACCGCCCATCTGAGGTTTCCTCCGGCAATGTTTACTGCAGTGGAGTAGTCCTCCAACCAATCTTCCGGCTTTGTACTGCCGTTATATGTCCTCGCACCACGCGCGAGCTGGAAATAGTAAGGTACCGGCTCACCCATAATCCAGGGTCCAAAGCACATAGGACCCGGAGCTCCTTGCCTCTCTACCAACTCCGATTGGTGAATCATGTCCAGCTTGAAGCGCGCATCACTTGCTGCCAAGGACCTAGGTCCAAGCCGGGATGCAATTGGGCCCGTGAGCACTTTTTCCTGCTGCTGCTCCGGCTGATACTGCTCACTTTGCCGGCCTTGCTGATGCTGCTGCTGATATCCCGCCCTGACAAGGGCAGAGTTCCCATCATCTTCTCGATGTCCCGGTTGACCTACACCTTGCCGCTGCGCTGCACCCCCGGCGCCCCGCTGCTGACGCCGGGCTGCACTGTTACTCCGGCCACCACCGGCCGAAACTGCCCCTTGCCCGGCCGGCACATTCTGGCCAGCATTCTTGCTGCCGACATACTTGTCAGCTTGGCCGGCACTCTTCTGAACTACTGCCTGCTTTCCGGCGATTGCCGGATCATACACTTGGATCTGCTTGTCCCGGCGGCCAGAGGTCACACTTCCGGCACGCCGGGCAGTTGGATGCGGGGACGAAGCTTCGCCCCTCGACCTTGCGCCGGCACCTCCTACCGATGCAATGTACTGGGATGCCCCGGCACCTGGGTTTGCCTTCTTAAAGGCCTCCTGCTGCTTAGTAGCTTCAGACAAAAGATGGTTAAGCCGGACTTGCTGCTCACGCAGTGCTTCACCGGACAAATTAGATAAGTCCTTAGCTACCTCTGCTGCTGCTCTAAGGTTCTTCACTGGTGAGCTATAAATTACCTTAGGCACAGTACTAGTTGCAGTATGACCCTTACCACTAGCACCTTTTTCTAGCTCTGTGTTAAGATCTCTACCTCTAGTTCTAACCTCATCTATCCGGCTAGGCCGGGTTACCACAGGAGTAAAACCATGGGCTGCCTCATACTCACGGAGTTGCCGGTTAAACCGTTCGCGCTCCTGGTGCATGGCCAGGGCCTCATCGATGAGGGCCTGGCGAGATCCCTCCAGGACCTCCCTTGTCTGCTCTGGATCATCGCTGGATCGCATCGGCTCGAGAAGCCGATCGATGATGGGAAGAAGCACCTGACCCTTTGCTGGCACAGCGGAAGTGCCGGCCAGGTTCTCGACATGCTCCAACGGAGGACGTGCCAACCTCTTGGCCTTCGGCGGCTCCGGGGGAGTATCTCCTGCTGCTGCTGCTGCTGTCTTGCCGGCACCATCTGCCGGCGGCATGGATGTGCCGGCCATCATTAACTCGGCTGACTCTACTGAGCGAGCGCTACGCCCAGCGTGAGCCAGTCGATGTGACGGAGGATCCGCCGCCACCAGCACCTCTTCCCTGCAAACTCTCTCAGTCCCCACGTACACCTCGTGGGAACCGAAGGACATGATCCGGCTATCCCTGGGGAACGGCCGGCCGCCGAGACATCCGGCGTTGTCACAGACGAAGCTGAGCGAGCCTAGCCTCTGGACAAGGCCAGAGACCATGCGCACTCCCGAAGCTGCTATCACAGACCCCATCCGAATAAACACTCCGTCCAGCATATCGATCTGCCCCATGGTGGGCGCCAAATGTCGTCGTGGTGAAACAACATATACCATGGGATGGCTTAAATGGGGGCCGAACTAGATGCTGGAGGATTCGGGAGAGGGGAACGAGCTAAAAAGCACGACAGAAAGGAACACAGATCTACCCAGGTTCGGGGCTCTCGTAAGGAGATAACACCCCTACTCCTGCTCTACTGGTTATATATTTGGAACGATGGAGTACACAACAATAGTGCTTCCAAGCTCTTTGCTAGAGGAGGAAGATGAACTGCTAAGTGTAGGAACACAGAGTGACCCACCCCCTACTAGGGCTCCCTGTGCCACCTTATATAGTGATGGCCAAGGTTACAACGGTCATAAGAGACCAGAAGACACCAACTACATTCCAAATAGGACTTGCTGACGAAGACAGAGACCCTTGACTTTCTCCCTGATTGCTCTCGATGGGACTCCACATCCCTATATCTTGTACCTCTTGAACTGTGACCTTACCTCTGTGAGGTAAGGGCTATACTTGTGCACAGTGATGGTAGGTAGACCAGCACTGTGCACCCTGTCAACATGATACTTCTCCATACTTGGCAGAATCCCTCCTTGATTGTTGGGATAGGACACCTTAGTTGACTTATGTATCCCGGATATGACCGTTGGCCATATCCTGGACCTATATGCCGGACCATCGACCTATGAAGGTCGGGTAATCCGGCTACCCTGCTCCTGCACGATATAACATATAAGTTAGGCCGGCATATCTATGTATATGCCGGCATTCCTCAATAAGTATCCCTGTTATACCGGTATATCCGGACATTAGCCGGGATACACAAATATGCCGGCCTGGCCGATGCTCTTATATTCCAGCCAGGCCCTTCCTTGATGACCCGGCATAAAGTCAACCATAGTCCTTGTATCTTTCTAGTCTCTTGACCCTACCGGGGGTCATCCCCCCGACAGATGCAATATGGACGTATCAGGGAGCCAAAGAATATTTATAAGCCTTAACAGATGACTTGTCAATTTAGCTGCACCTAGAAATAGACTTGCTGATAGCAGTTTATCACTAGCAACAGTTTTATAGTGGTGGCAGTAGTGAAATAGTAACAGCAATAGTAAAATAAAGACGGTAACGGTATCAATAGTAAATAGTAGGATTAAATACTGTAGGCATAGGGATGGATGTACGGGCATTGCATGGACAAGATAATTCATGTAATAATCGAGACATGGGCAATTGCAGATAAATAATGATAAAACATCCCAGTACTAAAAAACCATAGGCATGTGTTTCGTAAATAGTCGTACGTGCTCGCAATGAGAAACTTGCACGACATCTTCTGTCCTACCAGCCCGTTTGCAGTGGGGCCTCAAGGGAATCTACTGGTAATTAAGGTACTCCTTTTAATAAAGTACCAGAGCAAAGCATTAACACACAGTGAACACATGTGATCCTCACATCACAGCCATCCCCTCCGGTTATCCCAATTGCTGTCACTTTGGGGCCTTGGGTTCTGGACAACAATATGTGTATACAACTTGCAGGTAAGGTCATAAACAACAATTATCATCATAAAACAATAACAAGTTCAGATCTGAGATCATGGCACTCGGGCCCAAAGTGACAAGCATTAAGCACAACAAGTTGCAAGAATGTCATAAGCACTAATAATAAATACTAGGCACCATACCCTAACAATCTCATAGCAATTACATGAATGATCTCATCCAATCCCTACCATCACCTTCGCCTACAGTAGGAATTACTCACACATGGATGGGGGAGTCATGGATGGTTGATGGAGAGACATCAGTGATGATGGTGATGAAGATCTCCTCCAAATCCCCGTCCCGACAGGGTGCCAGAACGGAGTTTCTGGTTCCGAATCATGGTTTCTGATGGTGGCAGCGCAGCGGAACTCTATCTAGGAAAAATGCCGAACCCCCGATGTTTTCAGGTCATAGGGTATATGTAGGCAGAAGGTAGGCTCGAGTAGATGGCTGGGGCATCCACACCACCCCCTGGCGCAGCCAGGCCTAGGCCGCGCCACCATGTGGTGTGGTGCCCTCCTGGCCCCTCTCCGTCTTGTATTCTGGCTCCATGGGTCTTCTAGTAAAATAGGATTTTTGTAGTATTTTCTAGGATTTTTCCTAAAAGTTGGATTTCTGCACAAAAACAAGACACCAGGGCAATTCTGCTAAAAACAGCGTTAGTCCATGTTAGTTGTATTCAAAACACACAAATTAAAGAAGAAACAACAGCAAAAGTGAGTAGATATGTTTTGTACGTATCAACTCCCCCCAAGCTTAGCTTATTGCTTGTCCTCAAGAAATTCAATTAGCAACTGGGAGCGATAAAAGAAACTTTCACGAACACATTTGCTTCATAAGATGTATATATTCTCACTATATGATCAAGTACTCAGGCAATTCATAATAAGAAATATGCAACTAATGTTATCTCATAGTTATGCAAGCTATGAAAGAGTGCTAATACATGAATAACAAGCAACATGAAACATAAGAAGCTACAAGATTGTAATGCTCATAATAAGATATGAAGAGTGGTATCTCGCTTGCTTTTATTTGTGGGGAAAACATAAATGCCAAGGCACCTCTGAAGTTCAAGAGAAGACTAGAAGTAGAAATATCAAAGATACAAGCATCAAAGTTATACCACAATTAACCTTGTTCTGGGACAAGCACATTACACTAAGAACGACAGCCATGCTCTCAAGAAAGTGCTTAAAGTTAGAAGATGAAGACTCAACATAAAGTAAAAGAAAGGCCCTTCGCAGAGGGAAGCAGGGATTTAACATGTGCTAGAGCTTTTCATTTGTAAAACAGAGATAAGAATTTGCTTTGAGAGGTGGTTGTTTCATCTCAACGACTGGCAATGGGTTCTTGCTATCTTCCATACTAAACAAGTGAGAGCGGTTCTGAGTTCTTTGAAAATTGGTGATGACCCACAAGTATAGGGGGTGTATCGTAATACTTTCGATAAATAAGAGTGTTGAACCCAACAAGGAGCAGAAGGTGTTGACAAGTGGTTTTGATCAAGGATTCACTGTAAATACTAGCAAACGGGTTTTCAGGGGTATTTGGTAATGCAAGTAAATAAAGTACGAGTAAATAAAAGACAATAATAGTAATTGCTACAAGTGGCCCAATCCTTTCTAGAGCAAAGGACAAGCCGGTTGTGTAACTTATGATGACCAAACGTTCTCGAGGACACACGGGAGTTTCTGTCAAGTGCCTTCACTTCATACCGCTAAATAATCTTTATTGGTTTGATAAGTGTTATGGGGGTGAACCTGTGCTAGCGCACTACCCTTACTAGGATAAATACACACTTGTGATTATACCCCTTGCAAGCATCTGCAACTACAAGAAAATAATTAAGATAAATCTAACCACAACCTTAAACTCTAAGATCCTACGCTCCCTGGTGCAATGGTTTCCAAACGGAGGTTTAGGTTTTTGTCACTCCAGCAACCCCACAATTGGTAGCCAAATACACAACGCATCTCACTAGGCCCATAAATGGTGAAGTATCATATAGTCGATATTCACATGACACCACTAGTGAAATAGCACCACAACATATAAATATCAAACCATTAAATATTACACAACATAATTCCACTACTAACATCTTGACTTCTCCCATATCCTCAAGAACTAAATGAACTACTCATAAGACATCGTATGGATCATAATTAGAGGTGAAATAATAGTAAATAACAATCTAAACATAAACCTTAATTCAACAGTTCTACTCAATAGCATCAAGCACAAGAGTAATCAACACCGGGAAAGTTTCCCCTAAGAATTTGACAAGATTCAACTCAAGATGTTACAGCGGGATGGCGTGGTGATGGTGGAGATGAAGGTGCTGGTGATGAGGATGATGGTGATGATGATCCCAATGAATCTGGTGCGATGATGATGACGATGGCGATGATCTTCCCTCTCCGGGAAGGAATTTCCATAGCAGATTTCTGCCTGCCAGAGAGCTTTTCTCTCTCTGGTGTTTTCCGCCCCGCAGAGGCGGTGGTGTCTATCTCTGAGCCCCCCTTGGCTTAGGTTTCTGGGGATGATGAAATACACAAAGGGGCGATGGCAGTAGTGGGCCAGGGTGGCCTCACCATAGGTCAACGTGGCCAGGGGTGGGCCCACGCCACCTGGTGATGAGCCCACCATGTGGCTGCTCTCGCCTCCTCCTTCTGGCTCCTTCAGTCTTCTGGCGAAATATAATTTTTTGGTATTTTTTTGGAATTTTCTGATCTTCCAAAACATGGTGTCTTGACAGTCCTTTTTCCAGCAGAATCCTGACTCCGGTAGCAAACCCTCCAATGATCATCAAACATGTAAAAACAGAGGAAACAACATAAGTATCATCTCTAAATGTGAAATATATCATTGAATAACAGTAAATTATGATATAAAATAGTGATGCAAAATGGACATATCAACCCCCCAAGATTAGACCTTGCTTGTCCCCAAGCAAAAACTAAACTCGGTAAACATGACCACATGTTTATGGAGTGAAGTGTCAATAATCAAAATACGGACAAGAAGCATCACATTCACTAAGGCACAATTTATAATAGACAGCAACTTCCCTTTATAAGATACAGAGTTGCAATAAGTAAAAGGGAATCACAAATAAAGATGCACAAGGTAAATTATAATTGGTGATGGCAAACCTTAGTTCTTGGTCAGAGAACAATGAACAAACTATACTTGCTTTTGAATGGAGCCTTTTAAAACAGAGCTAATTTAGTAAAAACCATATGCTCAACAAAACAAACTCTTTGCAATCATAGAAAGCTTTCAAAGATATATTCCTTCAGATAAACGCATTGTACTAAACAAAGGAAGATAGTAAACATGATTGAACAAATCATCATATGGATGAGTGAGACATAACAACTCAAATGCTTGCTTGAGATAGAAGGAAATATGTTGACTCAACATAAAAGTAAAAGATAGGCCCTTCGCAGAGGGAAGCACGGATGAAACATGTGCTACAGCTTTTCATTTGTAAAACAGAGATAAAAGTTATTTTGAGAGGTGGTTGCTTTTGTCAACAACTAGCAATAGAGTTCTTGATATCTTCCATACTAAACAAGTGAGAGCGGTTCCAAGATGTTGATTAATTGGCACATTGTGCTCTTTTATAGCTTGGCACTCCTCCCCACCTTTTCCTTTCTCAAACCATGGCTAACCAATTCCATCGGGTGCCCACCAACTTTCACATACCAAGGAGGAGTGCCCTTTTTCTTTTTTCTTTTTTTAGATTACAATGGTCTGACCAGTTCCCATGCAAAATTAATGACGAGCAGATAAAGCTGCCTAGTCGAGGGGTACTCAATTTAGTATGGAAGATAACAAACCCAACCACTACGTCCTCATGAGCTAAAAACAGTGGCACAAAATGAGAAGTATTTGAAGGTTTTTGAAAGGTAGCACATGAAAATTTACTTGCAATGGCTTGAAATACCATGCATAGGAATTTATAGTGGACTCTTTGGAAGTAACTTGGTTTTTGGGAGTTGGATGCACGAGAAGTATTCCCTCTCAGTACAGGTTTTTGGCTAGCAAGGCTGGGTAGCAAGCATAAGAGTTGCATGAAAAAAACAAACATATATATAATAGGAACAATCATGCAAACTTCCTTGAAAGTACAAAAGATTTTAACTTGAGAATACTATTGCTTATGAGCCAAATATGAAGGAAAGATGAAATGATGTAACTACCAACACTTCCTTCTTCTTTTCTACTCAAACCTCAAGATAATGTTGCTACTGACTGATACGTCTCAAACGTATCTATAATTTTTGATGCTCCATGCTTGTTTTTACACTATTTGCCTATCGTTTCGTTACACTTCGTGGCATTTTTATGCATTTTCCAGAACTAACCTATTAACAAGTTGCCACAGTGCCAGTTTCCTGTTTTCTGCTGTTTTTGTGTTTCAGAAGTGATACACAGGAAATATTCTCGGAATTGGACGAAACAAGTTCCTGAAGTCTTATTTTACCCGGAAGCTTCCAGAGATCCGAAGAGGAGTAGGAGGCGAGGGACCAGGGGCCCACACGCACAGGTGGCGCGGTCAGCCCCTGGCCCATGCCACCCCCGTGTGTGGCCGCCTGGCCCCTCCTCTGACATCGTCCCTTCGCCTATAAAGACCCCCCGACGGAAAAAACCTAAGTACCCGATCAGATTTCCAGAACACATCGCGATCCGCAGCCACCGTCGACCCGAAGATCAGGAGGGTCTAGAAGCTCTTCCCGGCACCCTGCCGGAGAGGGGAATCGCCACCGGAGGTCTTCTTCATCGCCATTCTTGCCTCCGGAGCGATGAGTGAGTAGTCTACCTTGGACTATGGGTCCATAGCAGTAGCTAGATGGTTGTCTTCTCCACCATGTGCTTCATGTTTAGATCTCATGAGCTGCCCTACATGATTGAGATCACCGTTATGTAATTCTGTGATGTTGGTTTGTTGGGATCCGATGAATATTGGTGTTTATGATTAAGTTGCTGTACTGAATTATATCTTTTGTTATCTCTATGTTGTTTATGATCTTGCATCCTCTCCGTTGTTAGTAGCTATCTTGGCCGAGTAGTTGCTAGTGACTCCAAGAGGGGGTATTTATGCTCGATAGTGGGTTCATGCCTCTATTTCACATGGGGGAGTGACAGAAACCTCTAAGGTGGTAGATGTGTTGTTGCTACTAGGGAGAAAACAACATTCATATGCTCAAGGGCATATGCTTTGTTTACATTACACACTTTGCTTAATGCAATTATCTGTTGTTCGCAACTTAATACTACTGGGGTGTTCGGATTGATATACCCGGGAGTGGATTATTAGTCATAGATGCAGTTGGATGGCGGTCTATGTATTTTGTTGTAATGCCCAGAGTAAATCTCATAGTGATCTTCTTGACATATCACGTTATCTTTATTCTATCAATTGCCCAACTGTAATTTGTTTACCCAGCATGTGCTATTTTATCTATGGAGAGACACCACTAGTGAACTGTGGACCCCGGTCCTATTTACATCATATTGCTATCACCGGTTTACTTTAGTCGCACTGTTTACTTTACTCGCATACTATATTGTTTTCCACTCGATACATTCGTAACCTTTGTTTCAAGCAAACCGGTGAGATTGACAACCTCATCGTAAGTTGGGAACAAAGTACTTGGTTGTGTGTGTGCAGGTTCCGCATCACCTTCAGTCGTCATTGTCTCTCCTCTTCAAGATCGACATTAAACCTTGGTTTCTTAACTGAGGGAAAACTAGCCGCTACACTCATCATACCTTCCTCTTGGGGTTCCCAACGGGCTGGTCATTCACCACGCACAAGGACTTACTGCTCCACGCCAGTAGCCTCTTTTCTGGCGCCATCACCAAGTAGCAGCTTCTTTTCTGGTGCCGTTGCCGGGGAGGAAGAGAAGACTTCTGCGAGGGGAGTTTTTCGCACACACATCCTTTACTTTGTTATTGTTTTGCTTTACTTTATTTATTTTACCTACATTGCTTTTTATCAAAAACCGAAAAAAATTAGAATCCTTGGTAGTTGTTATTTCTTTACTTTAGTTTATCATGCTGTTCCCTAAGTTCGTTCTGGAGGACCTCTCAGTAGGTAGTGGTTCGATTATTGGCAAAAGTAACATTGAGGAGTTCTTTAATCACATTAGTATGCATGAGGAAGTTGAGGAAAAGTCTTGGGTTGAGCTTGCTCCTAGTATTGAAGTTGCTTCTGTTTATTTAATTGACATGTTGGAAACTAGGTTTGCTAGTCTTAATCCTGTTATGCAATACATGTTCCTTAAGCTTCACGAAATTGAGGATCCCGAAAAGAAAGCTTTTATCTTGGAAACTTTGCGCTTAGAATTTAAGGATGTCGTTATTGAAGCTAGGAAGGTTCTTAAATGTTTTAATAAACTCGGTTCACCTATAACGGTTATTAGTACAAATGATGAGGGGGCCGAGATACCTATACCTTGCAAGCTTTTGGGATTGAATGAAGCTTTCGAAAATAATTTTGATTGGATTTGTCCTGAAAATCTTTTTGATGAGAATAGAGTACCAAAGCATGATCACAAAGGGTCTTCAAAAACTTATGTGGATGAAATACAATGTCTTATTGACAAGACCTCTGCTGTTGATCTTAATGCTTCATCACTTGATATTACTTGATTCGCAATTTTCTGCGCCTAGCTCAAAGGCGTTAAAGAAAAGCACTCTTGGGAGATAACCCAATATTTTCTTTTCAGTACTTTTTCTTTTATTTGAGTCTTGGAAGTCATTACTACTGTAATGACCGCTCCTTATCTTGTTTATTTCGTTTTTGTTCCAAGAGAAGCCTCTAATTTGAGTGAGGTAAAAATTTGGGGATGTTGCTGTCCTGAAACTGTTTTCGGTGCTGCACCGTAAAAATTCGTGAACATTCTCTGTTTATCTTTTGGACCTGCGATTTCTTGTGCATATGCCCCAGGTTATATCCAAACTTTTCTTAGTTGAACACTTTTTTATTTGAGCAACAGAAAATCCCTCAAAAATTCTACCTTTGTCAGCTGTTCAGTTTTGACAGATTTCTGCCAATATTTGTGTTTGCCACTTTATCGCTTTCTTTTGAGTTCTTTTGATCATGGAACTTTTGGGGAGGTTGCTACAGTAGTATTTCCTATATATGTGGTGGTTTTGAGTTGAAACCTGAAGCAAATAAAGGGTTAATTATATGTTATGCTTGCACTAATGTTGCTAATAGAATTGTGTTTAGTTTTGTATGAAGGAAGTTTTCAAGTGTAGGGATTGGAGAATGATGAGATGAGTTGAAGAATGGACAAAAGCTCAAGCTTGGGGATGCCCATGCATCACCCCAAGAAATATCCAAGAAGTACAAGCGTCAAAGCTTGGGGATGCCCCCGAGGCACCCCTTCTTCATCGGCAAAAATCAGGTCACCTTTCAAAACACTATATTTTTATTGCTTCATGCACTATGTGTTTTTCTTGGAGCGTCAGTTGTTTTAGTTTTCTTAGTTGGTTTAGTTTGTTTGTTTGCTGCAATAAATGGTTGGACCCCAACAAATTTCCTTTGGAGAAGTTGACTCGTTTTCATTTGCCAAGAACGCTCTAGTTTTCATTCTTATTAAAAATCAAGCGTTCTTCTTTTTCTGCTACTGCTTTTGGTTTTCGTTTTCGCCTTGATTTGCGTTCAGAACTTGTCATATCTTTTCATCAAGGTGTATTTTTGCCTCTGATCTTTATTGGTTTTCATCAAAAGAGGTGTTTATAAAAATTTCAAATGGTGTTGGAAAAGAGAAAAAACTTTGTGCAAAATAGTGGTACAAGAAGGAGCTTGTGTAGACTGCGGCTTACGCTTTTTCATGTCATGCTTGATGTCTTTTTGATAGTATGCTTAGTGGTTTTGCTGTAGCATGACTTGTCTCAAATAACTGAGATTGCTTAATGAGCCTTTGAAAAAATCATGCGTTGTTTTTTATTGTATGGAAGCATTATTTTGGTTTTCTCCTTGATGCTTTATTTGGGTTGACTTGGCGCATGCTCACACATGTTAGACTCTTACAAAGTCGCCATTAGCCTTCATGATCATTTAGTTTTTGACATTTGATGCCATCTTATGCTTCTTCTAATATCGCTTTGTCGCTTTGCATGATTATGACCATTATTGCTCTCTTAGTTGGTCGCTCCCAGTCTTTTGCTAGCCCTCGCCTTGTACTGAGTATGAGCTCTACTCGTGCATCCAACTCCTAAAAGCCAAGTTTTCCAAAGTGTCCACCATGCATACCTACTAGCAATTTGCTATTCCAAGTAAATTTGACTTGCTTTTATTTTCTCTTCAAATTAAACTCTTACCAGTGTTATGCGAAATTCGGTCAGTAAAGCTCTCACGAACCGGAAGGCACACTTTACTTTTTCCTGTTCTTAAAAATTTGACATTCTGGTCTCTTATGTTGAGTTGTTATGCTTGCAAGTTGTAAGTTGGATTCTAGCCCATCCATGCTGTCATGGGGCAAGCTTTCAACATTGCACATCTTAATTGAGCTGATATCGTGATCTTTTGTTTATGGATGCCCGCGGTGTGAAATGAATTGGGAATCTTGTAGGGATCATGGAGTTTGTATATGTGTTAGGGAAACGCCGGGCCGCCAATCTAAGCCATGCATAATTCATGGTGGAAATTTGCAGCATACCCATGGTAAACATTCGACGATGCATCTCACAATAAAAGCTAAACAAAAGGCAAATAAAAGAGATGTCGAGGTGTTCATTTTCTGCTTGTCCTGTCATTTTGGTGTGGGCTTGTTCCATGTCATCGGGCATGGAGGTACCCCATTGGCGGTTCTCAATGATATGCATATACTTACAATGACAAGAGCCTTGCTTGGGACTCTAAGTAAAGTAGCATGAGGTTTGGGTACTCATATTCACGGGGCACGAGGTTTTCAACTTATGATTTGTCAAGCATATGCATCATAATTGTTCTCGCATTAACTTTAACCATTCAAGATGCTTATGATGGGGGCAATGAGAGCTCAAAGCCGGTAAGTACCATAATTTTTGAAGGTTATAAAACTTACAATCACTGGTTCCCTCTGCGAAGGGCCTTTCTTTTACTATTATGTTGAGTCACCACCTTCTTTCTTTATGCACCATTAAGAGAGCATAGTTCTCATTCTTAGTGTGATATGCATTGTCCCAAAGTTCATTGATTGATTCATGATGATTGGTTTCACTTGTTCTTAAATTATTTGTATCTAGTCGCCCTCTTAAACTTTGAGGTGTCCTATGCATTTATGTGTTGCTCTCTTTGAAGGACAAGCTGAAAACCTTTTGTATGTTTTTCCTTATGATTTGAAAACATGTTTGACTTTCATTGTTTCATTATCATGATCTTTTGTTTGTGTTCATTTGCATGTTTACAACATGGTTGCTAACTTCTTATTGTCATGATTATATCTTCATGCCCATGTTTTAAGTTCTTATGATCCCAGCTCACCAATGCTTACATATATGATCAAGATTGTGTAGGTGCATGTCACCTCAAAAATTATTTCTTTGTTATCACTTACCTACTCGAGGACGAGCAGGAGTTAAGCTTGGGGATGCTTGATACGTCTCAAACGTATCTATAATTTTCGATGCTCCATGCTTGTTTTTACACCATTTGCCTATTGTTTCGTTACACTTCGTGGCACTTTTATGCATTTTCCGGAACTAACCTATTAACAAGTTGCCATAGTGCCAGTTTCCTGTTTTTTGCTGTTTTTGTGTTTCAGAAGTGATACACAGGAAATATTCTCGGAATTGGATGAAACAAGTTCCTGAAGTCTTATTTTACCCGGAAGCTTCCAGAGATCCGAAGAGGAGTAGGAGGTGAGAGACCAGGGGCCCACACGCACAGGTGGCGCAGCCAGCCCCTGGCCCGTGCCACCCCCGTGTGTGGCCGCCTAGCCCCTCCTCTGACATCGTCCCTTCGCCTATAAAGACCCCCCAATGGAAAAAACCTAAGTACCCGATCAGATTTCCAGAACACATCACGATCTGCCGCCACCGTCGACCCGAAGATCAGGAGGGTCCAGAAGCTCTTCCCGGCACCCTGCCGGAGAGGGGAATCACCACCGGAGGTCTTCTTCATCACCATGCTTGCCTCCGTAGCGATGAGTGAGTAGTCTACCTTGGACTATGGGTCCATAGCAGTAGCTAGATGTTTGTCTTCTCCACCATGTGCTTCATGTTTAGATCTCATGAGCTGCCCTACATGATTGAGATCACCGTTATGTAATTCTATGATGTTGGTTTGTTGGGATCCAATGAATATTGGTGTTTATGATTAAGTTGCTGTACTGAATTATATCTTTTGTTATCTCTATGTTGTTTATGATCTTGCATCCTCTCTGTTGTTAGTAGCTATCTTGGCCGAGTAGTTGCTAGTGACTCCAAGAGGGGGTATTTATGCTCGATTGTGGGTTCATGCCTCTATTTCACCTGGGGGAGTGACAGAAACCTCTAAGGTGGTAGATGTGCTGTTGCTACTAGGGAGAAAACAACATTCATATGCTCAAGGACATATGCTTTGTTTACATTACACA
This sequence comes from Dactylis glomerata, assembly GCA_007115705.1. Classification (NCBI taxonomy): domain Eukaryota; kingdom Viridiplantae; phylum Streptophyta; class Magnoliopsida; order Poales; family Poaceae; genus Dactylis; species Dactylis glomerata. Next base: position 9,140,159 of record QXEO01000280.1, on the reverse strand, counting down.
CTTTGCTTAATGCAATTATCTGTTGTTCGCAACTTAATACTACTGGGGTGTTCGGATTGATATCCCCGGGAGTGGATTATTAGTCATAGATGCAGTTGGATGGCGGTCTATGTATTTTGTTGTAATGCCCAGAGTAAATCTCATAGTGATCTTCTTGACATATCACGTTATCTTTATTCTATCAATTGCCCAACTGTAATTTGTTTACCCAGCATGTGCTATTTTATCTATGGAGAGACACCACTAGTGAACTGTGGACCCCGGTCCTATTTACATCATATTGCTATCACCTGTTTACTTTACTCGCACTGTTTACTTTACTCGCATACTATATTGTTTTCCACTCGATACACTCATAACCTTTGTTTCAAGCAGACCGGTGAGATTGACAACCTCATCGTAAGTTGGGAACAAAGTACTTGGTTGTGTGTGTGCAGGTTCTGCATCACCTTCAGTCGTCATTGTCTCTCCTCTTCAAGATCGACATTAAACCTTGGTTTCTTAACTGAGGGAAAACTAGCCGCTACACTCATCATACCTTCCTCTTGGGGTTCCCAACGGGCTGGTCATTCGCCACGCACAAGGACTTACTGCTCCACGCCAGCAGCCTCTTTTCTGGCGCCATCACCAAGTAGCACTGACCAAGCTAAGTTTGCCAAAACCAACTAAATTTACTCATGCTCCCAAAGTGATACCAATACTAATCAACAAGACTAATCATATAAGAAACATTGCAAACTAAAATAAAGTGTGCAGAAAGTAAACGATAAAACTTCGCATTAATATTTCATTACCACAACTCACACCAAGGGATACATAGATAACCAACTAAGGAGGATACTTCAGCACTGCAAACTATTCTATAAGATAACTTCTCTATTCATGATATGACTCTAGTTGAAAAGTAAATGAGTAAAAGATAATGATGTGATACCGCGACACTCCCCCAAGCTTGGAACAAGCCAAGGGAATGCCTATACCAATGACAAATTACTCCTTCGGCGGTGGTGGTAAGATCATCCTTGGGCCAAGGAGAAGTTCCAGCATTCTGCGAAGCCTAAGATTCACTTTTTGAAGTATCTGTATCTCCCTCTCCAAAACTCGGTACTGGGCACAAAGCTCGTCAGTGACCAGAAGACCCTCTTTTATCACCGGCATGAAGTTTAGATCCAAGACTGGTAGTGTTGGTCCCTGCATATTATGAGAAAAGGCACATCCAGTGTTCATTCCTTCAGCTTGCGGTCTTGGTGATCCTCTTCCATAGGCTTTTTGCCCTTGTTGTCGCTTGAAGGAGCCATGGTGCTCCCAAAACTGAGATCAACTCCTGACAGAATCAGCTCAAAACGAAAACACGACGAGAAAACGATATACAGTCCTCAGGCAATCCGGGGGGTTATATAGGCAAAAATTAAACATCGGGGCGAAATCACAGGAGGAAACTGGCACAGAAACGAGCTTCGAGGTGCTCTCACCATAGGGCGGCGCGGCCTGGAGTGGGCCCACGCCCCCTGGTGGTGAGGACACTTCGGACTCCGTCTCTTGCCTGTTTTCATCTCGTGATTTTTCATATTTAATAAAAATATTAATGGAAAAGTTTAACGTGAACCTTTTCTGACTAGAACTGTTACCTATTCGAAAACAAACTCTACAGATTCCTGCATATTGTCCTAGATGAATTCTTCCGGAGTCATCGTTTGAATAACATCAACATCTTCATTATATGAATCTCTGGCAATATAATGTTTGAGTCCTTGCCCATTCACCACTTGTGTAGTGTTATCTTTTAATGAAGTAATCTTTATCGCACCTGAGTGGTACACCTCTTCAATAACATAGGGTCCTTCCCATTTTGAGAGTAATTTTCCTGCAAAAAATCTGAGACGGAACCTATACAATAGAACTTTCTCACCAACATGAAACTCCCTCTTAAGAATTCTCTTATCATGCCATTGCTTGACTTTCTCTTTGAAAAGCCTGGCATTCTCATAAGCTTCATTTCTCCACTCATCTAAAGAACTCAAATCTAACAACCTTTTCTTACCGGCGAGTTTAAAATCCCTATTAAGCTCTTTCACTGCCCAAAAAGCTTTGTGTTCTAATTCTAAGGGCAAGTGACATGCTTTTCCGTAAACCATCTTGTAAGGAGACATGCCCATGGGGTTCTTATAAGCAGTTCTATAAGCCCATAAAGCATCATTTAACTTGCTAGCCCAGTTTTTCCTAGATCCATTTACGGTCTTCTGCAAGATAGACTTGATCTCTCTATTCGAAAGCTCTAACTTCCCACTAGTTTGGGGATGATAAGCAGAAGCAATTCTATGATTAACATCATATCTAGCAAGAGTTTTTCTAAAACCATGATGACCCACAAGTATAGGGGATTGCAACAGTCTTCGAGGGAAGTATTACCCAAATTTATTGATTCGACACAAGGGGAGCCAAAGAATATATGTAAGCCTTAACAGATGAGTTGTCAATTCAGCTGCACCTGGAAACAGTCTCACTCGCAGTGGTTTATCAGTAGCAACAGTTTTATAGTGATGACAGTAGTGAAACAGTAACATCAGTAGTAAAATAGCAGCAGTAATAGTAACGGTTGTAAACAGTAGGAACAAGTACTGTAGGCATAGGGATGGATTATGGGCGTTGCATGGATAAGATAATTCATGAAATCAATGAGACATGCGCATTGCAGATAAATAATGGTAAAGCATCCTAGTACAAACAATCATAGGCATGTGTTCCATATATAGTCGTACGTGCTCACAAGGAGAAACTTGCACGACATCTTTTGTCCTACCAACCTGTTGCAGCAGGGCCTCAAGGGAAACTACTGGTAATTACGGTACTCCTTTTAATAAAGTACCAGAGCAAAGCATTAGCACTCGGTGAACACATGTTATCCTCACATCATAGCCATCCCCTCCGGTTATCCCAATTTCTGTCACTTTGGGGCCTTGGGTTCCGGACAACAATATGTGTATACAACTTGTAGGTAAGACCATAAACAACAAGTATCATCATAGAAATAATAACATGTTCAGATCTGAAATCATGGCACTCGGGCCCAAAGTGACAAGCATTAAGCACAACAAGTTGCAACAATGTCATAGGCACTAAATAAAGATACTAGGCACTATGCCCTATCAATCTCATATCAAATTACATGAACAATCTCATCCAATCCCTACCATCCCCTCACCTACAGCGGGGGAATTACTCACACATGGATGGGGGAGTCATGGATGATCGATGGAGGAGCGTCGGTGGTGATGGTGATGAAGATCTCCTCCGAATCCCCGTCTCGGTAGGGTGCCAGAACGGAGTTTCTGGTTCCGAATCGCGGTTTCTGATGGCGGCGGCGCAGCGGAAGTCTATCTGGGAAAAACGTCATCTCCTTGATATTATGTCGTCAGGGGGTATATGTACGCGAGAGGGGAGGTCGAGAGGGGACCTGGGGCCCCCTCACGCAGGGGTGGCGCGGCCAGGGCTGGGCCGCGCCACCACTGTGTGACGGCCCCTCGAGCCCCTTCTCCCTCCGGTCTTCTGGTGAAATAGGATTTTTCATGATTTTTCCCGAATTTTTACTGGAAGTTGAATTTCTGCACAAAAATGAGATACCAGAGCAATTCTGCTGAAAACAGCGTCAGTCCGTGTTAGTTGTATTCAAAACACACAAATTAGAGGAGAAACAATAGCAAAAGTGTTCGGGAAAGTAGATACGTTTTGGACGTATCAACTCCCCCCAAGCTTAGCTATTTGCTTGTCCTCAAGCAATTCAGTTAACAACTGAGAGCGATAAAACTAACTTTCACGAACACATTTGCTCATATGATGTATATATACTAACTATGTGATCAAGTACTCAGGCAATTCATAATAAGAAATATGTAACTAATGTCACCTCATAGTCAAGCAAGCTATGAAAGAATGCCAATGCACTAATAACAAGTAACATGTGCATGAGAAGCTACAAGATTGTAAAATGCATAAATGATATGAAAGAGTGGTATCCCACTTGCCTTTATTTGTAGAGCAAAACATAAATGCTGAGGCACCTCTGAAGTCCAAGGGAAGACTAGAAGTAGAAATATCAAAGATACAAGCATCAAAGTTATACCACAATTAACCATGTTCTGGGACAAGCACATTACACTAAGAATAACAGCTATGCTCTCAAGAAGTGCTTAAAGTTAGAAGATGGTGACACAACATAAAAGTAAACGAATGGCCCTTCGCAGAGGGAAGGAGGGATTTAACATGTGCTATAGCTTTTCATTTGTAAAACAGAGATAAAAGTTTCTTTTGAGAGGTGGTTGTTCTATGTCAACGACTAGCAATGGGGACTTACTATCTTCCATAATAAACAAGTGAGAGCGGTTCTGAGTTCTTTGAAATTTGGCACATTGGTGCTCTTTTATAAAGCTTTGGCACTCCTCCCCACCTTTTTTCCTTTCTCAAACCATGGCTAACCGATTCCATCGGGTGCCCACCAACTTTCACATTCCTTTGGAGGAGTGCCTTTTTTTCTTTTCTTTAAAATTAAGATTATAATGGTCTAACCAGCTCCCTTGCAAAATTAATGACGAGCAGATGAAGCTGCCTAGTCGAGGGGTACTTAATTTAATATGGAAGATAGCAATTCCGACCACTACGTCCCCATGAGCTAAAAACAGTGGCACAAAATGAGAAGTAGTTGAAAGTTTTGAAAGGTAGCACATGAAAATTTACTTGGAATGGCTTACAAATACCATGCATAGGAATTTATAGTGGACTCTTTGGAAGACTTGGTTTTTTGGTAATTGGATGCACGAGTAGAGCTCATAATCGGTACAAGTGAAGGCTAGCAAAAGACTGGGAAGCGACAATTGAGAGAGCAATAACTATCATAATCATGCTTGCGACAAAACAAAATTAATATAGGCATAAAAATAATACAAGAACTCTGAGGCAATTTAGATCATGGAGGCTTAATTGACTTTTTGTTCAGTCATATGTATGCTTGAGCATGTGCCAAGTCGATTCAAATGAAGCTTTCAGAGGTGGATACCACAATATCATACCATACTATGAATAAAACAATGCATGCAAGCGTCTACATGACATGCTACAGGTTAATAGTAAATTGAAACTAATCATATGAAAGCGAGAACTACAAAGCATCCATTAGATAACATATACCTTACATGAACTGACTAAGCATGTCCACATAGATGAGTATATGTACAAAAATGAAAACAAATAGAGTTCATACCAGCCTCTTACCACATCTCGGATTGTCATATGTCGTCATTATTGCTCTTCACTTGAGTGGCTTGAATAATATAAAGTGAATACCAAGCTCCAATGGAGTAACGGGAGACTGAACTCTGCAACAAACTTTACAAAACCGAAGAAGAACAACAAATATTTTTGGGGTTTTCGATTTTTGAAACAAAAGCAGAAGGAAATAGCAAACAAAGCAAAATATTTTTGGATTTTTCAAGTAGCAAACCGAAAATAGCAAGTAGAGCAAACCAAAGATAGCAAACTAAAGAACCAAATAGAGAGAAACAACGGAAATATTTTTGGTCTTTTTGTGTTTTGGAAAAGCAGAAGTAAGAACTTAGAACAATAAAGAAAGTAAAACATGGATATACAAAGGTCCGACAAAATATGATATGTAGATGAGTGAATCGTCGGCGTACCTCCCCCCAAGCTTAGGCTTTTGGCCTAAGTGGAGATCAGTTCCGGCTCTGGTAGCTGCTCCAGGCTGGTGGGTCATCATAGGTGTAATCGTACCCCGGTTCCCATGAAGATGAAGTTGATGGCGCATAATCATAATATGGCTGCTCATATGGGAAATTCATAGTGTTGGAGGGCTGTCCCGACTCCTCGGCGCCTTCCTTATCGTGCACAGGCGGCGGATGCTCCCCTATGTACGCGTCAAGCTCATCTTCAGTAAGCGACCATCCATTCCTGCGATCAAGGTTAAACAAAAGAGGTGCAGGCAAACGGATTGATCGTTCAGTCTTTACTACCCTCCAGGTAGTCTTCTTGAAAAAGGTTAGCTCATATGTTAAATTAATCAAACTGGCAGGAGGAGAAATAAACTTATGTTGAACCATAGCATCAAGGCCAAGTTTCTCCTCGGGGAACTGCAGATCTCGAAAATGAGGCAAAATACCATGCAAAGCTAACAAGCGTGAAGCTATAAGCCCCCCACAGATTCCCCCTTTCTCACGATTAATATCAAGACGGAAAGCTATTAAGGCACCCAGATTGTAAGTTCTATCGCGCCTTAAAGCAGCAGCAATGAAAGCTAGATCATGGAGAGACAATTTACTTGCAGATTTCCTAGCAAGAATACATTTGGTAATGAAGAAGGCGAAATATCGAATGGATGGGAAATGAATGTTTCGAATTTTACCACCCTCTCATGTGAAGCTTCTTCCTTGACAAATCTCCTCGTACAGTTCTAACAATTGCCTTGGTTGTCCCCTTATCTTCTCGAGCGATCCCCACTGTGGTACTCTAATAGCTGTACAGAAAACATCAAGAGGCAAGTCCACAGATTTGTTATAAATTTTATAATGAACCATGGGATTAGAAGCGGACCAACTAAATCTGAAATCCTGCACCACAGACATTGTTAGTTTAACGTATTGGGGAGGTTCACCCTCAACAAAATATTCTAATCCTGAATTAGAAAGCAAGGCTTGAAAATCCTGCAGAAATCCAGCAGCACTCAAGAATGCTGAGCATGGATAGTGTGAGGGGAAAACCTTCTCTTCATGATGAACTTTCATAACATCTTGCACTTCTAGTTCATGTTGAGAGAGTTGATATGCATTCCTCTCCATTTCTGAAATTTTTGACAAACCTCATAAAAAAATGATTTAAAGACAAGCAAGTGTAGGAAACTACTATGGTGAGTTACTAGAGAGCTATCATGCATCAAAATATCAATTCTAAACAAGAGAACAAGCATGCATACTCATTTATACTGTCACCTACAATGCTAAAATACTCAAGATATACTTCACCAAAAGAAAATCTACTTGGACAAGTGGAGGAGTCACATACCGGAGAGCAAATGATCCAAATTTTAGCAGAAATGTTGGGCTGAACAAGGAGATCGAGAAATCCAGGTGAAGAAAAGCAAGAACTCGAGCTTGAGCAAATGGGGCGGTGTTTTTCGGGAGAGAGAAAGAGCAGGGGAAGAAGAGATGAGTGAGGTGCCTGGTGGGGCCCCCTCACACCTGGGTGGCGCGGCCCAGCCTGGCCGCGCCACCTGTGTGTGAGGTGGCGTGGCTGCCCCACCTGGTGCCTCCCAGGTGTCTCTCTGCCCCATTTTTGACATAAAAATTTATAAAGAATTTTCTAGAATTTTTCGAGAAACTTTATTTTCGAGGATTTTTCAGAAATTGGCATATCGATAAAACTCAGAAAAACGAGGATGAAAAGATTTCGAGCAAATCAAAACTAAGCATGCAGCAGCTCTGAGATACTCTTAATCAAGCAACTTAACTGAAGGAATTAAATTTGATGAAAGTAAATACAAGTGAGGTGGAGTGGATGCGGTGAAAACGAAGTTTCTATCATATAAAATCACTTTGTTAACAAGGTTGATCAAGTCTTGTTACCAAACTAACTTTTTATGCGGAGAAACTTTGCATATGACTTAATGCTTATGTTACCTCAACTTTGATAGGTATAGTCCCAACCATAACAATTTGACATTCTTCTTTGGGCTTTCGCTCTGAACAAATAATTTGACCAACTTTGATGGTCTCAACATGCTTGATTGTATTTAGAGCATTCTTCCTATCAATCCTCTTGGGAAAATATACCGTATATTCTTTATCATTAACATTAAAAGTGACTTTTCCTTGATTGCAATTGATAACAGCTCCTGCAGTGTTTAGAAAAGGTCTCCCAAGAATAATAGACATATTATCATCTTCAGGCATTTCCAACACAACAAAATCAGTTAATATTAAACAACTGTTAGCAACTTGAACGGGAACATTCTCACATATACCAATAGGAATAGTAGTAGACTTATCAGCCATTTTCAAAGATATATCAGTGGATACCAATTTTTCTAAATCAAGTCCCTTATAAAGGGAAAAAGGCATGACACTAACTCCAGCTCCCAAATCACATAACGCAGTTCTAACATAGTTATTTTTAATGGAGCAAGGAATAGTTGGTATACCTGGATCTCCAAGCTTCTCTGGAACTTTACCATCAAAAGAATAATTAGCAAGTAAAGTGGAAATTTCCTCACTAGGAATTTTCCTTTTGTTAGTGACAATATCTTTCATATACTTTGCATAAGGAGGCATTCTAATAGCATCAGTCAAAGGAATTTACAAAAATAAAGGTCTCATCCATTCACAAAACCTGTTGTAGTGTTCTTCTTCCTTAGACTTGTGTTTCTTACCAGGAAAAGGCATTGGTTTCTGTACCCAAGGTTCTCTCTCCTTACCATGCTTGTTGGCAATGAAGTCTTCTTTGGTGTACTTTTCATTCTTATCAATCTTTTCTGGTTCTTCTTCAACTTCTTCTTTATCTTCTTCTTTATCGGGAGCATCTCCTGATTCAGTTTCAGCATCAGAAATAGAAACACTGTTAGGATCTTTACCTGCATCAGAGGATTCTGCGGTTGTTTTATGCTTCTTCTTCTTCTTCTTAGAAGGAATATCATCATTTGAAGTGCGTTGAGAATCTTGCTCAACCCTCTTAGGATGTCCTTCAGGATATAATGGGTATTGAGTAGCAGCACCACTTCTTGTGCGTATTTCACATGCTTGCTTCTCTCTTGCAGCATTAACTAGCAAATCTTTTTGCACCTTGGTAAGCTGATCAATTTGTGTTTGAACCATTTGAAAATGTTTAGCAAGTATCTTCACATCATTGGCGGTTCTCTCCACAATATCCTGCAACTTGTTAATAGCTCTAGAATTTTCTAACAAATGATTATGCACCATTCTATTAAAATTTTCTTGCTTAACAATAAAGTTATCAATCTCATCTAAGCATTGATTAGGAGGTTTAGTATAAGGAATATCTCTTTCATCGAAGCGTTGGAGAGAGTGTACCTCAATAGTAGATGAGCGAGGAATTGGCTTACATAATTCTTCAATAGGAGGTAAATTTTTAACATCTTCGGCCTTAATACCTTTCTCCTTAAGAGATTTCTTTGCCTCCTTCATAACTTCATCATTTAATTCAATCATCCCTCTCTTCTTCGGCGTAGGCTCTGTAGATGGCGCAGGAGTTGGTGCTGGTGTTGGCTCAACTAAAGTCCAATCATCATGATTTCGGCTTATTTTAGCCATTAACTCCTTTGCTTCAGCCGAAGTTCTTTCCCTGAAAACACAACCAGCACAACTATCCAAATATGACTTAGATTCATCTGTTAGTCCATTATAAAATATATCAAGGAGTTCATTTTTAGGCAATGGTTCTTTAGGCAAAGCTCTAATCAAAGAACAAAACCTTGTCCAAGATTCAGGCAACATCTCTCCTTTTCCCTGTTCAAAATCAAAGATTTTCTGCACAGCAGTATGTTGAGCACTAGCGGGAAAATATTTCTGAAAGAAAGCATTAACCAAAGCAATAGGACTAGTAAGAGATCTGGGAGACAAGCTATTAAACCAAATTTTAGCAGCATCTTTCAATGAAAAAGGAAAAATCTTAGCAACAAAGTAAGTGCAGAGCTTAATATCATCAGAAAACAAATTACTCAAAGTAGAAAGCTCATTCATGTGCTCCATAGCACTCTCATCTTTAGTACCACAAAAAGGAGTTTTCTCAACAATAGATATGTAAGATAAATCCAAAGAGAAATCATAATCCTTGTCTCTAATATTTATGGGGGAAGCAGCAAACTTAGGATCAGGAGACAAATTATATCTAACAGAGCGTCTGGCAAGAAGTTCTTTAACATTACCTGCATTACGAGCAGCACGTGCTTCTGCAATAAAATCATCATTAAGCTCAATATAAGCATCATCATCATAATCATCACTAGGACATTCCCTAGACTCAGGTGAACTAACAGGTGTAACAGTGGTGTTTCCCAACTTAGCTCTAGCAATAGTAGCATCTAAAAAGGAACCTATTGAACCACTCTCATCAAGCACAGTAGAAGCATCATCTAAATTATCAGTGGCATTTTTAATCTCAGCAGAAGTTGTAGCAGTAACGTGTGGGTGTGGTGGTGTAAGCAACTTACTCATAACAGAAGGTGAATCAAGAGCAACAGAGGTGTTGAGAGTCGTACCTCTTCTTGTAGTGGATGGCAATATAGGAACTTTTCCATCACGAGGTTTACCCATGATGAAAGGATTGTGGCGAACAATATGAATACCAAGTGAACTTATAGATAAAGCTATGCTCCCCGGCAACGGCGCCAGAAAATAGTCTTGATGACCCACAAGTATAGGGGATCGCAACAGTCTTCGAGGGAAGTATTACCCAAATTTATTGATTCGACACAAGAGGAGCCAAAGAATATATGTAAGCCTTAACAGATGAGTTGTCAATTCAGCTGCACCTGGAAACAGTCTCGCTCATAGTGGTTTATCAGTAGCAACAGTTTTATAGTGATGACAGTAGTGAAACAGTAACAGCAGTAGTAAAATAGCAGCAGTAATAGTAACAGTTGTAAACAGTAGGAACAAGTACTGTAGGCATAGGGATGGATTATGGGCGTTGCATGGATAAGATAATTCATGAAATCAATGAGACATGGGCATTGCAGATAAATAATGGTAAAGCATCCTAGTACAAACAATCATAGGCATGTGTTCCATATATAGTCGTACGTGCTCACAAGGAGAAACTTGCACGACATCTTTTGTCCGTCCAGCCTGTTGCAGCAGGGCCTCAAGGGAAACTACTGGTAATTAAGGTACTCCTTTTAATAAAGTACCGGAGCAAAGCATTAGCACTCGGTGAACACATGGTATCCTCACATCATAGCCATCCCCTCCGGTTATCCCAATTTTTGTCACTTTGGGGCCTCGGGTTCCGGACAACAATATGTGTATACAACTTGTAGGTAAGACCATAAACAACAAGTATCATCATAGAAATAATAACATGTTCAGATCTGAAATCATGGCACTCGGGCCCAAAGTGACAAGCATTAAGCACAACAAGTTGCAACAATGTCATAGGCACTAAATAAAGATACTAGGCACTATGCCCTATCAATCTCATATCAAATTACATGAACAATCTCATCCAATCCCTACCATCCCCTCACCTACAGCGGGGGAATTACTCACACATGGATGGGGGAGTCATGGATGATCGATGGAGGAGCATCGGTGGTGATGGTGATGAAGATCTCCTCCGAATCCCTGTCCCGGCAGGGTGCCAGAACAGAGTTTCTGGTTCTGAATCACGGTTTCTGATGGCGGCGGCGCAGCGGAAGTCTATCTGGGAAAAACGCCGTCTCCTTGATATTATGTCGTCAGGGGGTATATGTACACGAGAGGGGAGGTCGAGAGGGGACCTGGGGCCCCCTCACGCAGGGGTGGCGCGGCCAGGGCTGGGCCGCGCCACCACTGTGTGACGGCCCCTCGAGCCCCTTCTCCCTCCGGTCTTCTGGCTCCGTGGGTCTTCTGGTGAAATAGGATTTTTCATGATTTTTCCCAAATTTTTACTGGAAGTTGAATTTCTGCACAAAAACGAGACACCAGAGCAATTCTGCTAAAAACAGCATCAGTCCGTGTTAGTTGTATTCAAAACACGCAAATTAGAGGAGAAACAATAGCAAAAGTGTTCGGGAAAGTAGATACGTTTTGGACGTATCAAACCACCGTGAATAAAATGAGAACCTCCGTCAGTCATAAGATATCTAGGTACTCCAAACCTAGGAAAAATAACATCCTTAAGCATTTTTAACGAGGTCTCACCATCGGTACTCTTTGTAGGTATGGCTTCTACCCACTTGGTAGCATAATCAACAGCAACAAGTATATGAGTATAACCTTCTGAAGGAGGAAAAGGACCCATAAAGTCAAATCCCCAACAATCAAATGGTTCAATAACAAGAGTGTAACTCATAGGAATTTCACTACGTCTAGAAATATTACCAACTCTTTGACATTCATCACAAGATAAAACATACTTTCTAGCATCTTTAAAAAGGGTTGGCCAATAAAAACCTGATTGTAGAACCTTTTGTGCAGTTCTATCTCCAGCATGATGTCCTCTATAAGCACTACCATGGCATTTCCTCAATATTTCTTGTTGCTCATATTCCGGAACACATCTTCGCATAATACCATCAACTCCTTCTTTATATAAGTGTGTGTCATCCCAAAAGTAATGCCTCAAGTCGTAAAAGAATTTTCTTCTTTTTTGAGCTGTAAAGGTTAGAGGCAAATACTTGGAAATAATAAAGTTAGCATAATCAGCATACCAAGGAAGGTCTCGTGAAGTTACATTTATTGAAGCCAACTGTTCATTTGGAAAACTATCATTAACAGGAATAGGATCAAAAGAAACATTTTCCAATCTAGACAAATTGTCAGCAACAGGATTTTCGGCACCTTTCTTATCTACAATATGCAAATCAAACTCTTGTAAAAGCAACACCCATCTAATAAGCCTAGGCTTAGTATCCTTCTTCGACATAAGATATCTAATAGCAGCGTGATTAGTATGAATAGTAACTTTAGAATCAATAATGTAAGGTCTAAACTTATCACATGCAAAAACAACAGGAAGAAACTCCTTCTCAGTAGTAGCATAATTTTTCTAAGTAGCATCAAGAGTCTTACTAGCATAATGAATAACATTCAACTTCTTATCTACGCGCTATCCAAGAATAGCACCAACAACAAAATCACTAGCATCGCACATAATTTCAAAGGGTAAATTCCAATCAAGTGGTTGAACAATAGGAGTAGTAGTTAAAGCCTTCTTAAGAGTTTCAAAAGCTTCCTTACAATCATCGTCAAAAAGAAATGGTACATCTTTTTGAAGAAGATTAGTAAGAGGCTTCAAAATTTTAGAGAAATCTTTAATAAACCTCCTGTAGAAACCAGCATGACCAGGAATACTACGAATACCTTTAACATCCCTGGGACAGGGCATTTTCTCAATTGCTTCAACCTTTGCTCTGTCAACTTCGATACCTCTTTCAGAGATTTTATGTGCAAGAACAATTCCTTCATTCACCATAAAGTGGCATTTCTCCCAGTTTAGAACAAGATTAGTTTCTTTACACCTCTACAAAACTTTATCTAGATTGTGCAAACAATTATCAAAAGAAGTTCCATAGACAGAAAAATCGTCCATGAAAACCTCCACAATTTCTTCACAAAACCCATGAAAAATAGCAGACATGCATCTTTGAAAAGTAGCAGGAGCATTGCACAAACCAAATGGCATACGTCTATAAGCGTAAGTTCCATAAGGACAAGTAAAAGTGGTTTTCTCTTGATCTTGCTTTTTAACAGCAATATGAGAGAAACCGGAATAACCATCAAGAAAACAAAAATGAGTCTTCTTAGATAACCTCTCTAGCATTTGATCTATAAATGGTAAAGGATAATGATCTTTCTTAGTAACTTTGTTTACCTTTCTAAAATCAATGCACATCCTATAACCAACTACTACCCTTTGAGGAATAAGCTTGTTATTCTCATTAGGCACAACATTGATACCTCCTTTCTTTGGAACACAATGAACAGGACTAACCCATCTACTATCAGCAATATGATAAATAATATCAGCTTCAAGGAGCTTCAATACCTCATTTCTTACCACTTCCTTCATCTTGGGAATTAAGCGGCGTTGATGTTCAACAACTGGCTTTGCATCTTCCTCCATGTTAATAGCATGCTGACATATAGTAGGAGAAATCCCTTTTAAATCATCAAGAGTATATCCCATAGCTCCTTGGTGTTTCCTCAATACTTCCAATAACCTTTCTTCTTCCTTTCCTAAAAGTTTAGAACTAATAATAACAGGATATATTTTCTTATCATCTATATAAGCATACTTAAGATCATCAGGTAAAGGTTTTAATTCAAAGACAGGATCATCCTTAGGTGGCAAAGTGGTACCAAGATCCTCCACGGGTAAATTGTGCTTAATCAATGGTGGTTGACAAAGAAGAATATCGTCAATCTCTTCTATTTCCTTCCTGAAAACATGACTTTAATGGTCCTCCATAAATTGCTGCAAAGCATTATTCGGAGCAAGAGCAATAGAGGCAAGCTGTTCAACTCGAAAATTTTCATTAGGCAATTCATTTTCATAAGGAGCTTTAGTGAACTTAGAAAAATTAAACTCATAAGACTCTCCATCAAACTTAGTCACAACTTTCTCCTTCTTACAATCTATCACAGCACTACAAGTATTCAAAAAGGGTCTACCAAAAATAATAGGGCAAGTTTCACTAACTTCAGTACCAAGTATAAGAAAATCAGTAGGGTATTTAGTCTTACCACATAAAACTTCCACATCTCGAACAATACCAAGTGGAGAGATAGTTCATCTATTAGCAAGCTGAATAACTACATCAATCTCCTCCAATTCACAAGGGGCAATTTCATGCATAATTTCTTTGTAAAGCTCTAAAGGAATAGCACTTGAACTTGCACCGATGTCACATAAACCATAATAGCAATGATCGCCAATCCTGACAGAAATAACAGGAACACTTGCTTTCCAAGTCCTACTAGGATGTGAAACAATGTTAGAAGCATCTTCACAAAAGACAATATGTTCATCCCTACATTTTTAGTAACAAGGTCCTTCACTATAGCCACAGGAGACTTTATAGTAATTTGCTCATCAGGTTCTACAGCTTTCTTGGTACTTTTATTAAGCACGCTTATCAAAGTGGAATGCTCCTTTACCTTAGCAGGGAAAGGCGTTTTCTCAAAATAAGGTTCAGGCAAAATGCGATCAACAGTACAAACTTTAGTAGTTGTAGCAGAAATATGACTAATAGAATCTTTATAAGGCGCATGATATTTGTTCCAATCTTTCTTTGGAACATCAAGATAAGAGGCAAAAGCCTTAAAATAGTTAGCAAGTATCTGAGAATCAAGACCATAAATAGTGCTAACATCATGAAAGTCATCGGTTCCCATAAAAGCTTTAATGCATTCATAATCATAATTTATACCTGACTTCCTACCTTTGTCATTTTCCCATCCTTCAGTATTTTCTTGAATACAATCAAGAAGATCCCACTTAGCTTCTTCTTTCATGCGCATAAATGATCCAGAGCAGGAAGCATCCAATAAATCCTTATCGTGAAGAGTAAGCCTCACATAAAAGTTATTAATAACAATGTTGCTGGGAAGCTCATGAGTGGGGCATTTGAGCATTAGTGACTTCAATCTCCCCCACGCTTGGGCAATACTCTCTCCATCATGAGGCCAAAAGATATATATTCGATTACGATCTTTATGAATTTCACTTGGAGGATAAATTTTTGAATAAAAGAGAGGTACAATTTCCTCCCAAGCAATAGATGGACCATCCTTTAGCAGCCGATACCACTCCTCAGCTCTGCCTTTCAGTGATAAAGAGAATAACTTCCTCTTAACCTGGCTTGATGAAATACTTGCACACTTGAACAACTCACATAATTCATGTATAAAGAGTAAATGATCACCCGGATGGACAGTTCCATCTCCTGAATAGCAGTTGTTCATAACACGTTCAACAATTTTCATAGGTATTTTAAAAGGGTCTATTTGAGCAGGTGGTGGTGGTGGTTCGTCTATATTCGCAACAGTGGTAGTAGTGTTCCCAAATAGGAAACCAAATGAGAACTCTCCATAGCAAAGTAAAATAAAAATAAAAGAGAAATAAAAACAATACTCACAGTGACGGTTACCTTTACCAATTCCACTCTTCAATAGCGCTTCACTCCCTGGCAACGGCACCAGAAAATAGTCTTGATGACCCCACAAGTATAGGGGTGTATCATAGTACTTTCGATAAATAAGAGTGTCAAACCCAACGAGGAGCAAAAGGTGTTGACAAGTGGTTTTGATCAAGGATTCACTGTAAATACTAGCAAACGGGTTTTCAGGGGTATTTGTAATGCAAGTAAATAAAGTACGAGTAAATAAAAGACAATAATAGTAATTGCTGCAAGTGGCCCAATCCTTTCTAGAGCAAAGGACAAACCGGTTGTGTAACTTATGATGACCAAACGTTCTCGAGGACACACAAGAGTTTCTGTCAAGTGCTTTCGCTTCATACTGCTAAATAATCTTTATTGGTTTGATAAGTATTATGGGGGTTGTCGGTGTTCTGGATACCGGGGTATCCCGGTCCACCTGCTCCTGGGCCCCGTCATTGGCCCATCTTCAGCCCAGGAGATAATCAACGGTACAAGTCACGGAGAAGACCCTCACGAGGAGGCGCCTCGTGAGGAGAACGACGACGGAAACTACTAAGGACCAGAAGACCTCCTCATGAGCCCCTGCTGGTGAGGAGATGACGCACGCCCACACCAGCTCAGCATGTTTTCGTGCGGAGCAAGAGGGCAATGGGCAGAAGACCGCGTACCGCCCACGCTACCCCCGACAGGGAGGAGACCAACTTTCTCTGTGCCTGCCCAAAGCGGCACAGTGGCAGTTGGCCACCCCCCTAAATATAGCATGGACGGTGCAGGGCGCCAGAGGAGGACGTCAGCTTCCTCCACTCACTCCTGTGGACCGGCGCCACTACCCTACGAAGACCAAGTCTACAGAAGAGCATAGTCTACAGCTGTCCTCCCTCCTTGGCCGTGCGTGGCAACCCCTTCCCCAAGAAGATAAGGGGAAGGAGGACCTGGGCGCTATAAAAGGAGGGAGAGGCCATCCCTTAGAGGGGATCGGATCTAATCAAGTCTTCATCTTCTTCAAGCTGCTAGTTGGGCACGCAGGTTCTTCAACCTCTGGCCAGCTAGAGCTTTGTAACCAAGGCCTTGTACTCCTCGCGAGGTGTCGCGTTGCAATACAAGAAGGCAGGAAGTAGGGGTTTTACCTCACCACGAGGGCCCTGAACCTGGGTAAAGCTCGGTCTCCCTCTCTGCAGTGCGTAGCGCGTTCGACAATCGAGGCTTCCGTCACCATGTTTCATTGCAATCCAAGATCTCACACGTTCAGCCCCCTGCATTCGAATCCTTGGGTCCGTCGCGTGGTACCCCGTGTTCTTGCGACACAAAATCCATCGACATTTGGCGCGCCAGGTAGGGGGCTGTGGTGTGTTTTCTTCTAGATCTGCTTCGACATGGCCGACGCCAACGCAAGGCTCGAGCGTCTTCGCCGTCGCAACGCTGTTCGGGGGCAAACCGAGCCCATCTTCCGTCGTCATGAAGCTTCGGCCGAGGAGGAAGAGGAGGAAGATCTGGAGTCCTCCTACCTCCCGTCCGGGCAGACAGAGCCTTCGCTCTCCTTCACCACCACCGCCACTTCTCACGCTTGTTCTGGGAGTCAGCTGTCTCCTGCGCAGGCACTCGCCATGGCGCAGGAGCTGCTGCGCTATCAACCCACCGATGACGGGCGTGAGGGGTGGCGCGCTCGAATCGCCGAGCTCGTCGCCATCGCCAATGAAGACCCGGCCTTGGGAGGAGCCCAGGGCGCGGGGAGCCCAGATCCGGCGGCGGGGCATCGCGCCCCGAGCGCCGGAGATGGGATGGCCAACAAGGCCAAGAGGGTGGTTTCCCGCGCCACATCTTCGCCGCGCGGGGAGCCCAGCTGCCAAATCGTCCAACGCGCTCCGGAAGACGCACGCGTCTCCCTCGAGCGCCGCCGCGAAAATCATGACCGTGCCATCGATGACATCGGCGAAGCTGGCAAGAACGTCAGGACCCCCAGCGTCCCAATCTACAACCCCGGGTGTCTTGCCCTCACTCGCCAGCAGCGCTACGTCGTCTGGCCTGACAAGTTCAAGCCAGACATCAGCGCGTGTTACGACGGGACCACAAATCCTGTCGAATTCCTCCAACTCTACGTCGTCGCCGTCCAGGCTGCGCGTGGAGATCAGCGCGCCATGGCCAATTGGTTCCCCATGGCCCTCAAGGACGCTCCGCGAACTTGGCTCATGAATCTTCCTCACGAGTCCGTGACGTCGTGGAAGGATTTATGTCGTCAGTTCGTTGCCAACTTCATGCCTACGTACGAGCGCCCCGCAACTATGAACGATCTTAAGGCGGTGCGTCAGTACAAGGGCGAAACGCTTCGTCAGTACATCCAGCGCTTCAGTCAGATGAGGAACAAGATCCCCAGGATCTCCAACGAGGAGGTCATCTCCGCGTTCTCCACGGGGGTCTCCGACGTCAAGATGCGGGAGAAGCTGTCTGTGAATGATGAGCTGACTTCCGTCGTTAGGCTCTTCGAGATCGCCGACCGCTGCGCCAAGGCTGAGGAGGGGAGGCTCTTCATGCACAATCTACCGGAGGCGCTTCCCCCAAAGCCGAAGTCCAAGGACCCCAAGCGAAAGGAGGCTGCTGTCCTCGCGGCGGAGCCGGATCACAAGCAACGCCGTGGGGACCGCTCCGATCGCGATAAAGGTCGACGTCGCCGCTACTGCATTATCCACAAGAAGGACACCCACAATACTGAGGATTGTTGGATTGTCCGGAAGTTTCACGAGGAAAACGGCGTCGCCAAGCGTCGTGGGGGTGGCCGCAGCAATGGCAAGAGTGGATCCCGGGGCGATCGCCGTGACGACGACCGCGAGGAAGGTCGCCGCCGTGGGGGTCTGTCTCGAGACGATCCCGAGCCGCTGCCACTGCCCCCACCAGCAAACGATCATCGGGAGGAGGACCAGGGGGCTATCAAGAGCCGCGAGACTTCGTCGCTTGCCTCCTGGGTGGGGCTCAGGCTCCTCTGTCAAATCGACACTTCAAGCAGCTATCGCGAGAGATCGCGGCGGCACAGCCCAACATCGGCAATCGCCTGATGAAGTGGTCGACGTGCAAGATTGGCTTCGACGAGGAGGATCATCCGGCTTCCACAAGGGGCGTGGGCTCACTCCCCCTCTTGTGCACGCCAACCATCAACAACGTCGCCGTCAATCGCACTCTCATCGACGGAGGGGCGGGCCTCAACATCATCTCCGTCGAGATCTTCGAAAAGATGCAGGTGCCATACCACCGGCTCATGCCAACTCGGCCGTTCTTCGGGGTAACCGAGGGATCTACGACGCCGATTGGGCAGGTAAGCCTGCCCGTCACCTTCGGCACCCGGGACAACTACAGGACGGAAAGCCTTGACTTCGACGTCGCCTACGTCGCCCTGCCATACAATGCCATCCTTGGCTACCCAGCATTGGCAAGGTTCATGGCAGCGACGCACCATGGCTTCAACGTCCTCAAGATTCCGGGCGCCAACGGCATGATCACCGTGCGCTGCAATGAGAAGGATGCTCTCCGATCAGTCGAGCATGTCTACCGTGAGGCCGCCGCCATGTTCCCCGCCGACGAAGATCTACTGGAACACTCCGGCGACCTCGCGAGGAAGAAGCAGCTCGTATCCCAAGAGCGGGCTGCTGCGAAGAAGGCCTCTCTCGAGCCCCATCTTCTGGGTTCGACAGGGAAGAAATTCGCCGCCTCAGCATCGCCTACTCCAAGCGAGGACCTGGACCATCCAATGATGGGCATGAGCATTGGGGAAGCTGTGGTACCCTCAGGCAGGAGGCCCCAGTTTACCCAAGAGCGCTCGGCAACCAAGAAGGTCCCGCTGCAGGCTGGGGGCTGTGAAAACTTCGTCACCATCGGGGTAGGGCTTTCCCCCAAATAGGAAAGCGCGCTCGTCACCTTCCTGCGGGCAAATTCTGACATGTTCGCTTGGACTCCGTCGGATATGCCCGGTGTTCCCAGGGAGGTGATTGAGCACCACTTAGCCGTGTGCCCTCAGGCACACCCCATGAAGCAGAAGACTAGGAAGCAAGCGCAAGAGAAGCAAGACTTCATCGTCAAGGAAATAGAGAAGCTGAAGGAGGCCAAGTTGATACGCGAGGTAGCCCACCCCACCTGGATTGCTAATCCGGTGGTCGTCCCAAAGGCTAATGGCAGTGGGCGCCTCTGCGTGGACTTCACAAGTCTCAACAAGGCCTGTCCCAAGGACCCTTATCCTCTCCCAAGGATAGATCAAATCGTCGACTCCACCGCCGGCTGCGACCTCCTTTGCTTCTTGGATGCTTTTTCCGGCTATCATCAGATCAAGATGGCAAAGGAGGACGAGGAGAAGACTGCCTTCATCACGCCCTGTGGGGTGTACTGCTATGTCTGTATGCCCTTCGGCCTGAAGAACGCAGGAGCCACCTTCCAAAGGCTCATGCGTAAAGCCCTGGGGGCTCAGATGGGAAGGAACGCGGAAGCCTACGTCGACGACATCGTCGTCAAGACTCGCGAGGGTCACACCTTCATCGAGGATCTGGAGGAAACATTCATCAACCTGAGAAAGGTAAACATCAAGCTCAACCCCGCCAAGTGCGCCTTTGGCGTACCGTCGGGAAAACTGTTGGGGTTCCTCGTGTCTCATCGCGGGATAGAGGCGAACCCTGACAAGGTCAAGGCCATCGAAGAAATGCGTCCACCGCGCAGTCTCAAGGAGATGCAACGCCTCGCGGGGTGCATGGCAGCCCTGGGGCGCTTCATCGCGAGGAGTGGGGAGAAAGCTCTGCCCTTCTTCAAGCTCATGAAGCGCGCCGAGAAATTCGAGTGGACTCCGGAGGCTGACGAGGCCTTCGCTGAGTTGAAAAGGTACCTCACAAGTCCACCGATCATGGTTGCCCCAGCACCTCGTGAGCCCTTGCTACTCTACATCGCGGCAACTCCAAGGACTGTAAGTGCCGTTCTCGTCGCGGAGCGAGACGCCAAGGTGATCGCCAAGGAGAAGGTCAATCCTCCCGGCCAGGGGGCTCCTCACGAGGAGGAGACCGATTCGCCTCCCGTCCCTCAAGAGGAGCCGCCCGCGGCATCTTCACCGACTGGGCCACTCTCTCAGAGTGGCGCTCAAAAGCCTCTCGAGGAGGAGCCTCCCGAGGGTATCGTCAAGGTGCAGAAGCCCATGTACTTCGTTAGCACGGTGCTGCGCGACGCGCGGGAACGCTACACCATGCAGCAAAAGCTGCTCTACGCCCTGCTCATCGCTTCGCGGAAGCTACGCCACTACTTCCAGGGTCACCCGATCAAGGTGGTAACCGATCGCCCCCTGGAGACCATCCTGCGCAACCCCAACGTCACCGGACGGGTGGCGGAATGGGCCGTGGAGCTTCAACCCTTCGAGATCTCCTTCGAAACTACAAAGGTAATCAAGAGCAAGGCCTTGGCCAAGTTCACTGCGGAATGGACTGATCCATTCATCGACGAGCCTCCAGAGGTGGGGTCAACACTCCCTGGGGAGGAGGCCCCAGGCCTCTGGATCATGCACTTCGACGGCGCCTTCAACCTCCCTGGCGCGGGAGCAGGTGCTGTCCTAACCTCTCCCTCTGGAGACAAGCTCTTCTACGCTGTGCAGCTCTGCTTTCGGCCTGAGCACAAGGTCTCCAACAACATCGCGGAGTACGAAGGACTACTTGCGGGCCTAAGGGCAGCAAACGCTTTGGGCATCAAGCGCCTCATTGTCAAGGGAGATTCACAGCTGGTTGTGAACTTCTCGAACAAGAGCTACACTCCAAAGGATGAGCACATGGCGGCTTATCTCGAGGAGCATCGAAAGATGGAAAAACGCTTCCAAGGCTTGGAGCTGAAACACATCCCGAGAGGAGAAAATGTGGAGGCCGACGAGATCGCCAAGCGCGCTTCTCATCGCCTGGCACAGCCTGCCGGCGTCTTCGAGGAGCGTCTCTTCAAACCGTCCGCTTCTCCGTCGACATCCGAACCACCTCCTCCTTCTGCTTTGCCGCCACCACCGGAGCAGGGGGCTCCGGATTGCGGGCCTCCTTCGGGTGACCGTGTCCTTCTGGCATTGGCACGGCAGGAGGGAGTGGATTGGATCGTCGAGCTCAAGGCCTACCTCACCAGCAGCAGGCTCCCCTAGGATGAAGAGGAGGCTGAGAGGATTGTGCGGCAAGCTTCAGGCTACTGCGTCAAGGACGGTGACTTGTACTGGCGTCGCCCAAATGGCGTCGCTCTGAAGTGCATATCTACTCACCAAGGCCAAGAGCTTCTAAGGGACATCCACGCCGGCGAATGCGGGCATCACGTCTCTGGTGCGACTCTAGCCGCGAAAGCATATCGAAGCGGCTTCTACTGGCCTTCGGCGCTCGGAGATGCGGCGGAGATGGTCAAGAGGTGCGAGGCGTGCCAATTCCACGCCAAGCAGATACATCAGCCGGCGCAAGAGCTGCGAACCATCCCACTCACTTGGCCCTTTGCAGTTTGGGGGCTGGACATCCTCGGTCCATTTCCCAGAGCGCAAGGGGGCTATCGCTACCTCTACGTCGCCATCGACAAATTCACCAAGTGGGTGGAGGTGGAACCGGTGTGCACAATCCCGGCCAGGTCCGCCGTTAAGTTCATCCGTGGACTGGTCTGTCGCTTTGGTGTGCCTAACCGCATAATCACCGACAACGGCAGCCAGTTCACCAGCGGCTTGTTCCGGGAATACTGCGCATCGACCGGCATCAAAATCTGCTTCGCCTCCATCGCCTACCCTAGGAGCAATGGTCAAGCCGAGCGCGCCAATGCTGAAGTGCTCAAAGGACTCAAGACGAAAAGCTTCAACGCCAAGCTCGAAGCCTGCGGCAAAAAATGGTTAGACAACCTCCAATCCATCTTGTGGTCCATCAGGACTACCGCCACCAAACCCACTGGAGAGACCCCTTTCTTCTTGGTCTATGGGGCGGAGGCTGTCCTTCCCACCGACGTCAAGTTTGGGTCGCCAAGGGTGCTCGCCTTTGACGAAATTCGCCAAGAGGACCTCATCAAGGACCGCCTCCTCCTGCTCGAAGAAGCTCGGTGCCAAGCCGCGCTACGCGCCACGAGGTACCAGCAAGGACTACGCCGCTACCATAGCCGCCATGTTCGAGCAAGAACTCTGGAGGTCGGCGACCTGGTGCTGAGGAGAGTACTCTCTCGCGAGGGCCTGCACAAGCTGTCTCCAATGTGGGAAGGACCCTTCAAGGTGACGCACATCGCCAGGCCGGGCTCGGCGCGGCTGGAAACCGCAGAAGGCGTACCGGTGGGGAACCCGTGGAACATAGCTCATCTGCGAAAGTTCTACCCTTAGGATCCTCCCGAGGAGAAAAAGACCGTTTTTCACGGCACTTGTATCAGCTCAAACTGCTCTTAAGCACTGGTATTAAGTTAATGCGCAGTATAGCGCCTCTGCTTCGGCATGACATCAAAATGGCATGAAGTCCATTTATTTTCTGTTGTACTCCTCGCGGAAGGGGGCTAGGCACGGTGTCTATGCTGGGGCCTTCGCCCGGAAAACAGCAAGCCCGAAAAACCCGAAGGGAGCGAGCTCTGGTCGGGGGCGACGGCCCCGTTAACGATCACCTCTGGATGCCCATGGTGCTTAGTTCCTCGCGAAGTACGCCAGAAAATAAAAAATCTTCGAGGAAAAGTCCAAGGTGTGCCCATGGCACCCGCTAAGGACCTACCCCTCGTGAGCAACCCTCACGAGGGAGCAAAGACGCGTCGATGCACTAGCATCCGCAGGAAGATTCCCTCTACCGAGGAAGGCCTAACGTGGCAGGATTATTGAAGACTAAGGCCGCTCCGATCAATCTTGCGAAGGAGACGCAGATCCGGAGGTCCGCGCCAGGCCCTTCACCTCATGAGCAATCCTTGTGAGGTGTCGACGGTCTCTGGGCTCTCTTAAGCGTCGACATTTTCACATCCGTGAGGGTCCAGCTTCCCTCAACGACGAGGAAGGCCCCGTGAATCGCCACGCGCGGCAATTTGCTCTTAGCTGCTGGCACAGATAGTGCCGCGCTCCTCCACGACAGAGAAGGTCCCTGTGCCGGTCACAGGGGCATCTTATTTGCCTTCTTTTTCGTTTGTTTTACCGACTTGTTTTTCCATTTTCGGGGATTTGGGGTTTTTTCTTTTCCAACTCTTTCTTCAACTTCTTGTCTCAGGAATCGTCCACTGTGTCATCGACGCCGAACCCGTCCCGAGCTCTGAGGTGGAGGGAGGCTTCCCGTCGATGCCTACAGCTCGCCAGGGCTCTCGAGCAAGCGAATGGCCAGGACAGTGAAGGACAGCAAGATTCAACAAAAGGATTTCATTAAGTTGCCCCCAGTGGGGGAAGGAGCGAAGCACGGCGGGGCATTCCCCGCCGGCATGGACTACAAGGCAAAAAAGGGGAGGAGACTAGCTCCCCTCCCCAGAGGACTACCGCGCCGGGGCCTCCTTTTCACTGCGCCGCGGGCTGGGGGTAGGTGCGGCGGACGCCGCCGGCGGTGAAGATCCGCACCGTAGCTTCCAGCGTCCCCAGCTTGAAGCGTAAGACGAGGTGGTCACCGACGCGGAGGCGATGGCCAAGGGCGAAAGCCCTCCAGCGGCCGGCGAGGACGGCGTTGCCGCCGCCCCCGAAGAGGATGTCCACATGCCAGAAGAGGTCTGGCCTGCTCTGCTCCCCCAGGGCGATCTCCCCGGCGGCCGGGCCATGGGCGTGAACCACCATCCGGACGGCGTCGGGCAGCCGGAGGGAATTGAAGCCCGGGGCGTCGACGACGACGAGGAGCTCCAAGAAGCGGGACCCCGGAGTGATGAGGGGTCCCAGCAGCGCCGCCGCCAGGGGGCGCGGAGTGGCAACCACTCTGTTCACCAGCGGGGCCGGAGGATCTGCAGCAGGGGAAGGGGGTCCCAGGGCGGCCTCCACCTCCCGGAGGGCCCGATCGATGCTCCCCGGGGCGCGGGGAGCAGGCGCCGCCGCCAGCGGCGACGGAAAGTTCAGGGCGCCTCCACGCGCAGGAGCCCTGAGGGTCAGGGCGCCGGAGGTCCCCGCGGCGGCACGGCTCGCCTCGCCCTGCCGCGGCGCGCCGATGCGGAGGGGGCTGCCGGCGCCGGGCGTCCACTGGGCCGAGACCTTTGCCTTCTTCCCGCTGCCCAGGGGGCGCCCACGGCGCTTCGCCCCAGAGCTTGGACCGGCGGCGGCGGCGGAGTTGGAGGGGTCCATGCTCTCAGGGAAGAAGAAGCAGAAGTGGCACTGGAGGAAGGAGGCGAAGTGTCGAAGGTCTCGAGGAGGACCTATTTAAGGGGAACGTCCAGCGTCGATGCGTCAAATCCCAACGCGGGAATCAAAGCGTTGGCGCAGCGCCCTGCAGTCAAGCGATGCATCATTATGATGGTTGATGCCTCGGAGACTGTAGCGTCGCCGCCGTTTCGTCTCGCCAGCTGCGGCCACGACACGTGTCCGCAGTCTCTGCATCTTCACATGGTCCTCTGACCGCGCAGTTGACGCGTGCCGTTGGAGGGCCCAGCAGCTTCGGGGGCCCCCGACCCTTCGCTTCCTCAAGAGGGTGCGTTTATGGGCCGGGCTCCCGGGGGCTACTGTCGGTGTTCTGGATACCGGGGTATCCCGGTCCACCTGCTCCTGGGCCCCGTCATCGGCCCATCTTCAGCCCAGGAGATAATCAATGGTACAAGTCACGGAGAAGACCCTCACGAGGAGGCGCCTCGTGAGGAGAACGACGACGGAAACTACTAAGGACCAGAAGACCTCCTCACGAGCCCCTGCTGGTGAGGAGATGACGCACGCCCACACCAGCTCAGCACGTTTTCGTGCGGAGCAAGAGGGCAACGGGCAGAAGACCGCGTACCACCCACGCTACCCCCGATAGGGAGGAGACCAACTTTCTCTATGCCTACCCAAAGCGGCACAGTGGCAGTTGGCCACCCCCCCTAAATATAGCATGGACGGTGCAGGGCGCCAGAGGAGGACGTCAGCTTCCTCCACTCACTCCTGTGGACCGGCGCCACTACCCTACGAAGACCAAGTCTACAGAAGAGCATAGTCTATAGCTGTCCTCCCTCCTTGGCCGTGTGTGGCAACCCCTTCCCCAAGAAGATAAGGGGAAGGAGGACCTGGGCGCTATAAAAGGAGGGAGAGGCCATCCCTTAGAGGGGATCGGATCTAATCAAGTCTTCATCTTCTTCAAGCTGCTAGTTGGGCACGCAGGTTCTTTAACCTCTGGCCAGCTAGAGCTTTGTAACCAAGGCCTTGTACTCCTCGCGAGGTGTCGCGTTGCAATACAAGAAGGCAGGAAGTAGGGGTTTTACCTCACCACGAGGGCCCTGAACCTGGGTAAAGCTCGGTCTCCCTCTCTGCAGTGCGTAGCGCGTTCGACAATCGAGGCTTTCGTCACCGTGTTTCGTTGCGATCCAAGATCTCACACGTTCAGCCCCCTGCGTTCGAATCCTTGGGTCCGTCGCGTGGTACCCCGTGTTCTTGCGACACGAAATCCATCGACAGGGGTGAACCTGTGCTAGCGCACTACCCTTACTAGGATAAATACACACTTGTGATTGTACCCCTTGCAAGCATCTGCAACTACAAGAAAGTAATTAAGATAAATCTAACCATAGCCTTAAACTCTAAGATCCTACGCTCCCTGGTGCAATGGTTTCCCAACGGAGGTTTAGGTTTCTGTCACTCCAGCAACCCCATAATTGGTAGCCAAATACACAATGCATCTCACTAGGACCATAAATGGTGAAGTATCATGTAGTCGATGTTCACATGACACCACTAGTGAAATAGCACCACAACATATAAATATCAAACCATTAAATATTACTCAACATAATTCCACTACTAACATCTTGACTTCTCCCATGTCCTCAAGAACTAAACGAACTACTCACAAGACATTATATGGATCATAATCAGAGGTGAAATAATGGTAAATAACAATTTGAACATAAACCTTAATTCAACGGTTCCACTCAATAGCATCAACCACAAGAGTAATCAACACCGGGAAAGTTTCCCCTAAGAATTTGACAAGATTCAACTCAAGATGTTACAGCGGGATGGCGTGGTGATGGTGGAGATGAAGATGCTGGTGATGAGGATGATGGTGATGATGATCCCGATGAACTCCGGTGCGATGATGATGACGATGGCGATGATCTCCCCTCTCTGGGAAGGAATTTCCTCGGTAGATTTCTTCCTGTCGGAGAGATTTTCTCTCTTTGGTGTTTTCCGCCCCATAGAGGCGGTGGTGTCTATCTCTGAGCCCCCCCTTGACTTAGGTTTTCAGGGATGATGAAATACGCGAAGGGGCGATGGCAGTAGTGGGCCAGGGTGGCCTCATCACAGGCCGGCGCGGCCAGGGGTGGGCCCGCGCCCCCTGGTGGTGAGCCCACCCTATGGCTCCTCTCGCCTCCTCCTTCTGGCTCCATTAGTCTTCCGGCGAAATATAATTTTCTGGTATTTTTCTAGAATTTCCTGATCTTCCGAAGCATGGTGTCTTGATGGTCCTTTTTTCAGCAGAATCCTGACTCCGGCAGCAAACCCTCCAATGATCATCAAACATGTAAAAACAGAGGAAACAACATAAATATATCATCTCTAAATGTGAAATATATCAATGAATAACAGTAAATTATGATACAAAATAGTGATGCGAAATGGACGTATCAATTGGCACATTGGTGCTCTTTTATAAAGCTTGGCACTCCTCCCCACTTTTCCTTTCACAAACCATGGCTAACCCATTCCATCGGGTGCCCACCAACTTTCACATACCATGGAGGAGTGCCTTTTTCTTTTCTTTTCTTAGATTTAGATTACAATGGTCTGACCAGCTCCCTTGCAAAATTAATGACGAGCAGATGAAGCATGCAAGTTGAGGGGTAATTAATTCAATATGGAAGATAGCAATTCCGACCACTACGTCCTCATGAGCTAAAAATAGTGGCACAAAATGAGAAGTATTTGAAGGTTTTGAAAGGTAGCACATGAAAATTTACTTGGAATGGCTTTGAATTACCATGCATATGAATTTATAGTGGACTCTTTTAATTACTTGGTTTTTAGCAGTTGGATGCACGAGAAGTATTCCCTCTCAGTACAAGTGAAGGCTAGCAAAAGACTGGGAAGTGACAATCGAGAGAGCAGTAACTGTCGTAATCATGCTTGCGACAAAACAAAATTAATATAGGCATAAAAATGATACAAAAGCTCTGAGGCAAAGTAAATCATGGAGGCTTAATTGACTTTTTGTTCAGTCATGTGCATGCTTGAGCATGTGCCAAGTCTATTCAAATGAAACTTTTCAGAGGAGGATACCACAAAATCATACCATTTTATGAATAAAACAATGCAAGCAAACATCTACATGGCATGCTACAAACTATTAGTAAATTGGAACTAATCATATGAGAGCAAGACCTATTAAACATCCATTAAATAACATATACCTTACATGAACAAACTAAGCATGTCCATATAGATGAGTATATGTACAAAAATGAAAACAAATAGAGTTCATACCAGCCTCTCACCACATCTCGAATTGTCATATATCGTCATTATTGCCTTTCACTTGTGTGGCTTGAATAATATGAAGTGATAACCAAGCTCCAATGGAGTCACGAGAGACTGAACTCTGTAGCAAACTTTACAAAACCGGAAAAGAACAACAAATATTTTTGGGTTTCGAATTTCGAAACAAGAACAGAAGGCAACAGCAAACAAAGCAAAATCTTTTTGGATTTTTTGAATATCAATCGAAAAGTAGAAAAGAAAGCAAACCAAAACTAGAAAACTAAAGAGGCAAACAAAGAGAAACAACAGAAATATTTTTGTTCTTTTTGTGTTTTGGAAAGTGGAAATAAGAACAAGAACAACAAAGAAAAGAAAGAAAGCGAAACATGGATATACAAAGTACCACCAAAATATGATGTATAGATGAGTGAATTGTCAGCGTACCTCCCCCCAAGCTTAGGCTTTTGGCCTAAGTGGAGATCAATCCCAACTCGGCCATGAAGTGGCGTCTCCAAAATATGATGAAGAAGCACCTTCGTCCTGATACGAGCTCGAAGGCGCCCCGGTATGGTACACGGTGTAGTGGTCGGCTAGTGCCTCCTCTTCCTCCTGGTCCACGATGCCCAGCTATAAGTAGAAGCCAAGCAACCTAAGCTGCTCGTCCAACTCCTCCTTCGAGTGCGACCATGGTCTCCTATAAATACTGAACAAACTAGGCTGTGGCAAGGGAACTTCCCTTTCATCTCCGTCAGTGAATAACATTCTATAAACTAATTTTCCTGCACATGAGTTAGCAGTAACAAAATGATGGAGCTTCATGGCAGCAAGGTCAAGTCTCTATGGGGCCAACAAAGTATCATAAGGAGTAACAGAAAGGCCCAAAGCATCAACAATGTGCGCAACAATAATGCCTCCATAAATAGGCCCCCTAGCAGCTAGGCGACGAGCAATAAGAGCACTGAGGTTATACTTTTTGCTAACATCAACCGCAGTAGCTAGAAAAGCTAAATGATAGTTAGAAATATTGCTAGTGTTCCCCCTACCAAGAATACTAGTTGCAAGATAGTAAACAAAGTATCTAATAGCTGGAAGTTGAATATTTCTTATCTTGCCACGCTGAGTTGTGCGGTCATCATCATTGGTCACCCCTCAGTAAAGCTCTAGCAAATCAGCAGGTTGGTTCTGAATCCTCTTCACCGTCCCAAACATGGGAATATCTAAGATACAACAAAATTTCTCCAAAGACATGGTGATAGACTTATCATAAATTTTGAATGCAATAGATGTCTTGAAAGGAGAGTTAGTAAATTTAAAACTCTCAACAAAAATCTTTGTGAGCATAGAATATTGATTACTCTCATCAAGCATGTATGTAGCCAATCCAACCCTGTTAACAAGGAGTAGGAAATCATCAAGGATCCCCGCATCACGCAAAAAATTAGAACAAGGGAAAGTTGATGGATGCGCATCTCCATCATCCCCCTCATCACTAATGCTTGGTGACATAAGATCTTCATTGTAGGATGTCCTAAATCGAGTAGTTGACCTCGAAGGCCTTGATGACCTTGGTGCTTCTCTTTCAAAGATCTGTCCATAAGTGTGGTTATCCATTTCCCTTCTCTGCAATTTTTAAGCAAACCTCATAAAAATGATTTTGAAACAAACAAGTGAAGGAAACTACTATAGGGAGTTGCAAGAGGGCTAACATGCATCAAAATAACATTTCTAAGCAATAGAACAAGCATGCAAACTCATTTAACCTGTCACCTATAGAGCTAAAATACTCAAGAAATACTCCACTAAACAAAATTCTACTTGGACAATCGAAGGAGTCACATACCGGAGAACAAATGCTCCAAATCTCAGCAGCAAAGATGGGCTTGAGCTATGGAGTGGAGATATTTTGGGAGAGAGAGTGAAGTGGAGGGCCAGGGGGCCCCCACACCATGCCACGGCACGGCCTGGCCCTGGCCGCGCCACCATGTGGTGTGGTGGCATGGTGGGTCCCCGTGGGTGTCCCAGGTGCCTCTCTGCCCCATTTTTGACATAAAATTTTAAAAGAATTTTTTGGAATTTTTTGAGAAACTTTAATTTTGAGGATTTTTTAGAAATTGATATGAGATTAAAACTCAGGAAAACGAAGATGGAGCGATAAAAAAATGAATCCAAACCAAGCTTACAGCAACTCTAAGATATTCTAGTATGAAACTAAATAGTAGAAACAAAAATGAACAAGGTGGAAACAAAAGTAAATGCGGTGAAAACATAGTTTCGTTCATTTGAAAACCGCTTTGTTAACAAGGTTGATCAAGTCTTGTTACCAAACCACTTTTCTATGATGTAAAACTTTGCATTTCACTAAATGATTATGTTACATCGACGTTGATAGGCATAGTCCCAATCATAACAATTTTATATTCTTTCTTGGGCTTTAGCCTTGAACAAATAATTTCTCCAACTTTGATGGTCTCAATATTTTTGATTGAGTTCAGACCATATTTTCTATCAATCTTCTAGGGAAAATAGACCGTGTGCTCTTTATCATTGACATTAAAAGTTACTTTCTCTTGGTTGCAATCAATAACAGCACCTACAGTGTTTAGAAAAGGTCTCCCAAGAATAATAGACATATTATCATCTTCACGCATTTCGAACACAACAAAGTCAGTTAATATCAAACAATTATTAGCAACTTGAACAGGATCATTCTCACATATACCAATAGGAATAGTAGTAGACTTATCAGCCATTTGCAAAGATATATCAGTCGATATCAATTTTTCTAAATCAAGTCTCTTATAGAGAGAAAAAGGCATGACACTAACTCCAGCTCCCAAATCACACAAAGCAGTTCTAACATAGTTATTTTTAATGGAGCAAGGAATAGTTGGTATACATGGATCTCCAAGCTGCTCCGGAACTTTACCATCAAAAGAGTAATTAGCAAGTAAAGTGGAAATTTCCTCACTAGGAATCTTCCTTTTGTTAGTAACAATATCCTTCATATACTTTGAATAAGGAGGCATTTTAATAGCATCAGTCAAAGGAATTTGCAAAAATAAAGGTTTCATCCATTCACAAACCTATTGTAGTGTTCTTCTTCCTTGGATTTGTGTTTCTTACCAGGAAAAGGCATTGGTTTCTTCACCCAAGGTTCTCTCTCACTACCATGCTTGTTGGCAATGAAATCTTCTTTGGTGTACTTTGCATTCTTAGCGAGCTTTTCTGGTTCCTCTTCAACTTCTTCTTTATTAGAAGCATTACCACTTTTGGTTTTAGCATCAGAAATATAAACACTATTAGGATCTTTACCTGTTTCGGAAGATTCTGCAACTTTTTTATGCTTCTTCTTCTTTTTCTTGGAAGGAATACCATCACCTGCAGCATGTTGAGAATCCTGCTTGATCCTCTTAGGATGTCCTTCAGGATATAAGGGATCCTGAGTAGTAGCACCACTTCTTGTGCTTATTTCACAAGCATGTTTTTCTCTAGAAGCATTAACTAACAAATCTTTTTGCACTTTAGTGAGCTAATCAATTTGAGTCTAGACCATTTGAAAATGTTTAACAAGCATCTTCACATCATTGGAGGTTCTCTCCACAATATCCTACAACTTGTTAATAGCTCTAGAATTCTCCAACAAATGATTATGCACCCTTTTATTAAAGTTATCTTGCTTAACAATGAAAATATCAAACTCATCTAAGCATTGATCAGGAGGTTTAGAGTAAGGAATATCTCTATTATCAAATCTTTGAAGAGAGTGTACCTCAATAGTGGAGGAGCAAGGGATTGGCTAACATAATTCTTCTATAGGTGGTATATTCTTCACATCTTCAGATTTAATACCCTTCTCCTTAAGAGATTTCTTGGCTTCTCTCATCACTTCATCATTTAATTCAATCATTCCTCTCTTCTTTCATGCTGGCATTGGTGTTGGCGCTGGTGTCGGCTTAGCCATAGTCCAATCATCATAATTCAGGCTTATTTTAGCCATTAATTCTTCAGCTTCAACAGGAGTTCTTTTCCTAAAAAGACAACTAGCACAACTATCCAAGTATGTCTTAGATTCAATAGTTAGTCCATTATAAAATATATCAAGGAGTTCATATTTAGGCAATGGCTCTCCAGGCAGTGCTCTAATTAAAGAACAAAACCTTCCCCAAGATTCAGGCAGTTTCTCTCCTTTTACCCGCTCAAAGTCAAAAAAAATCTGCAAAGCAGCATGTTGAGCACTAGTAGGAAAATATTTCTGAAAGAAAGTGTTAACCAAAGCAACAGGACTATCAATAGATCCAGGAGACAAATTATTAAACCAAGCTTTAGCTACACCTTTCAATGAAAAAGGAAAAATCTTGGCAACAAAGTAAGTACGTAGCTTAGTATCATCAGAAAACAAATTACTCAAAGAAGAGAGATCATTCATATGTCCCATATCACTTTCATTTTCAGTACCACAAAAAGGTTCTTTCTCAACAATAGATATATAAGGTAAATCCAAAGAGAAATCATTGTCCTTATCACTAATATTTATGGGAGAAGCAGCAAACTTAGCATCAAGAGATAACTTATATCTAATAGCGCGTCTTACAAGAAGATCTCTAATAGCACCAGCATCACTAGTAGCATGAAATTCATCAATAAAATCATCATCTATTTCAATATAAGCCTCATCAAGATC
This sequence comes from Dactylis glomerata, assembly GCA_007115705.1. NCBI lineage: Eukaryota > Viridiplantae > Streptophyta > Magnoliopsida > Poales > Poaceae > Dactylis > Dactylis glomerata. The sequence continues at coordinate 9,107,066 of QXEO01000280.1, read as the reverse complement.
GTCACTAAGGCATTCCCTAGTCTCAGGTGAACTAGCAAGTGTAACAGCAATGTTTCCCATCTGCTTAGTCCTAGCAATTGTAGCATCTAAAAAGGAACCTAAAGAACCACTCTCATCAAGCACAGTAGAAGCATCATCAAAATTATCAGAAGCATTTTCAAACTCAGCAAAAGTAGTAGCATGTGCATGCGGTGGTGTAAGCAACTTACTCATCACAGATGGTGAATCAAGAGCAACAGAGGTGTTCAGAGTCGTACCTCTTCTTGTGGTGGATGGCAATATAGGAAACTTTCCATCACGAGGTTTACCCATGATGAATGGATTTCAGCGAACAATATGAATCCCAAGTGAACTTACAAATAAAGCTATGCTCCCCGACAACGGCGCCAGAAAATAGTCTTGATGACCCACAAGTATAGGGGATCGCAACCGTCTTCGAGGGAAGTAAAACCCAAATTTATTGATTCAACACAAGAGGAGCCAAAGAATATTTATAAGCCTTAACAGATGAGTTTTTAATTCAGCTGCACCTAGAAACAGACTTGCTTATAGCAGTTTATCAGTAGCAACAGTTTTATAGTGGTGGTAGTAGTGAAATAGTAACAGCAATAGTAAAACAAAAACCGTAACGGTATACGGGCATTGCATGGACAAATAATTCATGTAATAATCGATACATAGGCAATTGCAGATAAATAATGATAAAGCATCCTAGTACTAAACAACCATAGGCATGTATTCCGTAAATAGTCATACGTGCTCGCAATGAGAAACTTGCACGACATCTTCTGTCCTACCAGCCCGTTTGCAGTGGGGCCTCAAGGGAATCTACTGGTAATTAAGGTACTCCTTTTAATAAAGTAACAGAGTAAAGCATTAACACATAGTGAACACATGTGATCCTCACATCATAGCCATCCCCTCCGGTTATCCCAATTGCTGTCACTTTGGGGCCTCGGGTTCCAGACAACAATATGTGTATATAACTTGTAGGTAAGATCATAAACAATAATTATCATGATAAAACAATAACAAGTTCAGATCTGAGATCATGGCACTCGGGCCCAAAGTGACAAGCATTAAGCACAACAAGTTGCAACAATGTCATAAGCACTAACAATAGATACTAGGCACCATGCCATAACAATCTCATAGCAATTACATGAATGATCTCATCCAATCCCTACCATCCCCTTTGACTACAGCGGGAATTACTCACACATGGATGGGGGAGTCATGGATGGTCGATGGAGAGACATCGATGATGATGGTGATGAAGATCTCCTCCAAATCCCCAACCCGGCCGGGTGCCAGAACAAAGTTTCTGGTTTTGAATCATAGTTTCTGATGGTGGCGGCGCAGCGGAACTCTATCTTGGAAAAATGCCAAACCCCCAATGTTTTTAGGTCAAAGGGTATATGTAGGTGGAAGGGGGGCTCGAGGAGATGGCTGGGGCGGCCACGCCACCCCCTGGCGTGGCCAGGCCTGGGCCGCGCCACCATGTGGTGTGGCGCCCTCCTGGCCCCTCTCCGTCTCGTATTCTGGCTCCATGGGTCTTCTGGTAAAATAGGATTTTGCAGTATTTTCTGGGATTTTTCCTGAAAGTTGGATTTTTGCACAAAAACAAGACACCAAGGCAATTCTGCTAAAAATAGCATTAGTCCCTGTTAGTTGTATTCAAAACACACAAACTAGAGAAGAAACAACAGCAAAAGTGTTCGGGAAAGTAGATACATTTTGGACGTATCAACCACCACTAGTGATGTTGTTTCAAATGCTAGCAATCCTCTTACTTTGATTGGTGTAGAGAAAACACCTACTCCTTGTGCGAAAAGGCCCAAAACTGCAAAAACTTTTTCTTCTAAAAGTGCTAAAAAAATTTGGAGTATGGGAGACAATATCTCTACTACCTTTAATGATTTTGATGTTGATGGTTACAATATTTCTGAAGTAATTTTGTTCTTGCAAAAGCTTGCTTTAAGTCCTAATGCTAGTTCTATGAATGTTGCTTTTACAAAGCATTTACAAATGCTCTCATGCAAATTAGGGAGGAAAAGTTGAAACAGAAGGTTTATATTCCCAAGAAGTTAGAAGATGGTTGGGAGCCCATCATTGATATGAACATGAATGATTTTGATTGTCATGCTTTATGTTATCTTGGTGCAAGCATTTCTGTTATGCCTTGAAAGATTTATGATATGCTTGGTTTACCACCGCTTGAAAATTGTCATTTTGATGTTCCTCTTGATGATGTTGCTAAGAAGAAACCTTTGGGAAGGATTAATGATGTTCTTATTATGGTTACTAGCACAAAGCCCGTGCTTTGCTACGGTGGGACATCAAATCAAATGGGCATTTATAATGGAAAAGAGTTTTTGATTGACCTATCTATTCAAATGTGTATTAGTTAAAATCACAAAACATCAATCTCAAATTCTCAAGTCATGTTCACCTAAGATTTGTCCCTGTAGTACCTCTTCCTTTAATAAAGCCTTCTTGAGATCAAACTGAAATTAAAATTATATAGCCAGATTTAGAGTCTATTGACAGTGTTACCTTGCAAACTTGAGGCAACCATAGTTAGTACAGAAGTAGTTACGGAGTAGTACTTATGCATCTGATGATTGAATTTGTCTCAGAAAAAATCTAATGATTGAAACATGTTCTGTTGATTACCATAACATGCAACCTCTTATTCACCTTTTGAAAGAACCTGCTAGAAAGCTATTAGTAGTTTAGTACTGCAGCTACTCGCAACCAAAATATTTTTTTTCATCTTCACATTTTGATCAATCCGTGGTCCTAGCAATCCTATCCATCTTCTGCAAGGAATCAATCGAGACAATATAAGTCACAGCATATGGAGTGCAGCCTATGGCCCTCATGTCATCATACAGAGCAAGTGACAAGTCCAGGCTGCCCAGCTTCCAATACACATAACTCGCATTAGTAATTCCATCCGTCTTGAACCTAGGCTGAACCAATTCCGTACAGAGATGCTTCACAACGTCGATGCCTTAATTTAGATCCCCAATCCCTCAGCCGTGGCTGCCATGGAACCACCAACGGGTCCACCACTACTGGCAAGTTTGTGCTCTTCCTTGCCCATCTCGACTCCCAACTACAACTTATGAACGCTCAGTAGACAGAGTCTTGATCGCTGCCCACATGTCCACTCTGAATCCCTCGCGACACTTGATGCACGCGAGGCTGCATGCCTCGCCGAAGCCCCCGACATGCCGTTGGGCGTGGCATGGTGGACTCAGCTTCGGCAACAGTGATGCGGTGGTGAGCATGGCGGACTTAGTTTGCTCAGAAGTTGCTACTTCATCTGCATGTCGATCATCTGAACGACGAAGACACTACCATCAACGGCTCAACGCTGCAAAGGGGTGAGCTCCCGGTGCTGTCGTCACTCCTGTGTTGCATGTACGAGGCGACGACATTGTGAGCATATGTGCCCCGGGCGGCGGCGGAGCCACGCAGCTCGCTTTGTCAGAGAAGACGTGTTCGCCGTTGTCGGGTGCCTATACATGCCATAGAGCACCGTCATGTTGAGCCTGCCCCCAGCACGCTGGTCGACTCGACCAACGTTGTCTCCAGGCCGCAATCCCGCTGGGTTGCCATCCGATGACACCTGATGTCCGTGCTCTCCCTCAACAATGGTGTCCGCCCCACATTCAGGTTTAAGAAGTCGCTTACACGCCAACCACGTTGGTGCACACCTCGTCTGTTCTGATATGGTGCCTCCGGCACCATCAGTGGGAGTTCCATAGTGATGTATTACGTGTCTAACTCTTCAGCGTACTTTCGGGCCAGTTCTGGTGGTGGCGGCGGCGACAACCTCTGATGTGGTTTCGCCTAGAAGCGCTAGCGCTCGCCGTCGAAGCTGACCAGCGTGATCAACTTGCTCTTCTCGCCCACAACCTCTTCCACCGTGGTCGTGCCATGGTTCTGCCTCTCCCCGTGTCGCTATCGCTAGCTAGTTTAGAATGATGTGATGCACGTCAATCTATAGCTTAGAGAAGGCAAGAAAAGGCTGAGTCGGGACTAATTAGGATACTTGTACCACACACGGTCATGATTATATGAGATCCAGTAGGACACGGTTGAGACGTTGGATGGACAAAACACTATTTTTTATGTACCGGACGAAAACGTATTCCAGTAGGACACGGTTGAAACAGATAAAACACAATTTTTTATGTACCGGATGAAAACATATTTTTGGTGGATTGAAAGCGTATTTGTGAGCCACGGACCATACCTGTAGCAATATTATTAGTAGAGAATAATAACCTTGTTCCCGTAGATTTCCTTGTTTTGGATATTGATTACAATGCTTCTTCTCCTATTATTTTGGGAAGACCTTTTCTTAGAACTATTGGTGCCATTATTGATATGAAGGAAGGCACCATTAGATATCAACTCCCACTCAAGAAAGGTATGGAACACTTCCCTAGAAAGAGAAAAAAATTACTTTTTGACTCTATTCTTAGAGCAAATTATGAACTTGATGCTTCATTGCTTGAAATTACTTGATTTCCACTATCTGCGCCTAGCTCAAAGGCGTTAAAGAAAAGCATTCTTGGGACATAACCCAATGTTTTATTTTTAGTACTTTTTATTTTTGTTGAGTCTTAGAAGTTATTACTACTTTAATGACCTTTCCTTATCATTTTTATTTCATTTTTGTGCCAAGAAGAACCTCTAATTAGAGGAAGGTAAGGTTTGGGGAAGTTGCTGTCCTAAAATAGATTTCTGCGATGTACTGTAAAAATTCGTGAAAATTCTTAGAACGTCTTTTTGATCTGCGATATCTTGTGCACATGCCCCAGGTTATTGCAAAACTTTCATTAGTTTTACATTTTTCGATTTGAGCAACATAAGATCCTCTGAAAAGTCGATCTTTACGAGCTGTTCTATTTTGACAGATTTCTGCCACAATTTGTGTTTGCCTCTTGATCACTTTCTTTTTTAGTTCTTTTGATCATGGAACTTTTGAGGAAGTTTCTACAGTAGATTATGATTTAATGGGTGTTATACTTGACTTGGAACTTAACCAAAAGAGTAGATTTACTATCGTGCTCACACTAATGTTGCTAATAGAATTGTGTGAAGTTTTGTATGAAGGAAGTTTTCAAGTGTAGGGAAAGGAGAATGATGAGATGAAGTATGGACAAAGCTAAAGCTTGGGGATGCCCATGTCACCCTAAGAAATATCCAAGAGGTACAAGCATCAAAGCTTGGGGATGCCCCGAGGCACCCCTTGTTCATCGGCAAGAATCAGGTCATCTTTCAAGACACTATATTTTTATTGCTTCGTATACTATGCATTTTTCTTGGAGCGTCTTTACTTTCGCTTTCAGTTTTTTTTGTTTTGTTAGCTGTAATAAATGGTTGGACCCCAACATATTTCTTTTGGAGAAGATGCACTCCATTTTTCATTGCCAAGAAGACTCTAGTTTTCACTCTTTTCGTTCAACGAGTGTTCTCTTTTTCTAGTACTGCGTTTAGCTTTTGTTTTTCGCATTGATTTTTGTTCAAATCTTGTTATTTATTTGTATCAAGGTGTATTTAGACCTATGGTCTATGTTGGTTTTCATCTTTAAGTGTTGTTACAAAAAGGTGGATTGGTGTTGGAAAAGAGAAAAAAGTTTCATGCCTATAGTGGTACAAATGGGAGCTTGTTTAGACTGTGGCTTAGACTTTTGCATGTCATGCTTGATGTTATTTTGATAGTATGCTTAGTAGTTTTTGCTGTAGCATGACTTGTCTCAAATTACTGAGATTGCTTAATATGCTTTTGAAAGAATCATGCGTTGTTTTTATTTTATGGGAGCATATTATTGTGGTTTTCTCCTTTGATGCTTTATTTGGGTTGACTTGGCGCATGCTTACACCATGTTTGACTTTAACAAGTCGCCTCAAGCCTCTATGATCACTTGGGTTTTGACTTGTGATACCACTTTATGCTTTGGTTAATAATGTTTTGTTGCTATGCATGATTATGGCCATTATTGCTCTCTTAGTTGGTCGCTCCCAGTCTTTTGCTAGCCTTCATCTGTACTGAGAGGGAATACTTCTCGTGCATCCAACTCCCAAAAACCAAAGTTTTCCAATGTGTCCACCATATATACATATTAGCAATTTTCTATTCCAAGTACATTCCTCTTACTTTTATCTATCATTCAAATTAAACTTTTTGTTATGTGAAAATTAGTAAGTAAAGCTCTCACAAACCTGACGGCACATTTACTTTTTTTCTCTTAATAAATTTGACCATTGTGGCCCTCTTATGTTGATGTTATGCTTGCAAGTTGTAAGTTGGAAGTTAGCTCAGCCATGCTGTCATGGGGCACGCTTTCGACATTGCACTTACTCTTATTTAGTTGATATCATTATCTTTTGTTTCTAGATACCTAGCGATGTGAAATAAGTTGGAAACTTGTGAGCTCATAGAGTTTGTATATGTGTTAGAGAAATGCCTGGGCTGCTAATCTAAGCCATACATCATTCATGGTGGAAATTTACAGCATGCCCATAGTGGACATTCGACGATGCATCTCAAAATAAAAAGCTATACCAATGGTAAATAAAAGAGATGTCGAGGTGACTTCAAGGAATTATATTGGATCTTGTGCATAAGAATCAATATGGTTTTCTTAGCAAAAGATCAATTCAAGATTGCTTGGGATGCGCATATGAATATCTGTTTCAGTGCCATCAATCTAAGGAGGAAATCCTAATTTTAAAATTGGACTTTGAGAAAGCGTTTGATAAAATTGAACACTCTGCCATTATTGAAATTTTTAGAGCTAGAGGATTTGGAGATAAATGGATTAAATGGATCAAAATGATTCTTTCCTCTGGCACTTCATCTGCCCTGCTTAATGGTGTTCCTGGGAAAACATTCTACTTCAAGAGAGGAGTGAGACAAGGAGATCCTCTAGCAGCAGATTTATTGAAAGCAATTCTTAATAAGGCCATGAATCAGCAACTAATTTCTCCTCCCATTAGCAGAGCAGCATGCCCTAATTTTCCAGTAATTCAATATGCTGATAATACACTGGTAGTAATGAGAGCAAATTCCAATGAGCTCATATGCTTGAAAGCTATTCTTCATTCATTCACTGAGTCAACTGGTCTGAAAGTGAATTTCAATAAATCTTGTATGATGCCAATCAATATGGATGATCTAAGATTGGAACATTTTGCAAATACCTTGTCATGTAAAAAGGTCAGCTTCCATTTACATATCTTGGTCTGCCTCTGGGAATTACAAAACCTTCTCTGGAATATTTCCTCCCTATGGTTCAAAGGGTGGAAAAGAGACTATGTGGAATTGTGGATTTTCTTGATTATGGAGGGAAACTGCTCATGGTAAAATTTGTTCTTGCTTCACTGCCAATCTCATAAATGGCATGCCTGGATATTCCTGTAACCATAAAGGATCAAGTTGTTAAATATATGAGACATTGTCTGTGGAGGAAAAGAAACAATGAAGTTCAATCAAGAGGTCCTGCTCTCATTGTCTGGACAACTGTTTGCAAGCCAAAAGATCAGGGAGGACTTGGTGTTCTAAATCTGGATATTCAGAATAATGCACTCTTATTGAAAAACCTTCACAAATTTTACAATAGACTTGATATTCCTTGGGTAAACCTTGTTTGGTGTTCTTACTATGCTCAAGATCAGCTGCTTGGAAATCACTTGGAAGGTTCTCTTTGGTGGAAAGCACATCTTAAATTATTGGACAAGTACAAGGGTATAAGCAGATGTAACATTGGTGATGGGAAATCAGCTCTGTTCTGGACAGATCTTTGGGACTCAGAATGTATAATGCATAAATACCCTCATCTTCTGACATTTGCAAAGAACACAGAATTATCTGTTCACCAAGTGATGGAAACTGAATTTCTGGAAGATCTTTTTCACCTGCCACTGTCACAGCAAGCCTTTTCAGAATTTGAATCACTGGAAGTTCTTTGTGAATCTACAATGAACACTGTGCAACAAGGAAACATTGATCAGTGGAGTTACATTTGGGGAGGGATAGAATTTACAACCAAAAAGGCTTACAAAGCATTGATAGTGTTTCAGGTTGTCCCCCAACATTTCAAATGGATTTGGAAATCCTCATGCCAAGCTCGACACAATTTTTTTTCTGGCTTCTGCTTCATGATAGACTAAATACAAGGAATTTGCTTGGGAGGAAGAATTTTGTTATTCAGTCATACTCATGTGCTACTCTGGATTGTAGTCATGAAGAAACACTTCACCACCTTTTTATAACCTGCCCATTTGCTTCACCTTGTTGGGACATCATCTGTCCAAATAGAAATAGAGACCTTTCAATTCTAGAAACTTTTTCAGACCTCAGAGATCAGCTAAATGTTCCATTCTTCATGGAAATCATAATTTTGGCGTCTTGGAGCATTTGGATTGTTAGAAATAACAATAATGAGAATCCAACAATTGCAAGCTGGAGGGCCATATTCAGACAAGAGCTTAGATGGATCTAGTACAGAATGAAGGAAAAGCATTTAGATCATTTCAAAGACTGGTTACTGCACATAAATCTGTAAATTTGTATATTCCTTTTCTATCTACTAGATAGCTGCTTGTAATTATGTAAATGTGTAACTCTTAACCCAATTTATAAAAATTGCAGTGGGACTCTCTCCCACTATTTTACCCTTTCAAAAAAAAGGTGTCCATTGTGTGTTTGTCTTGTCATGTTGATGTGGGCTTGTTTCCATGTCATCGGGAAAGAGGTACCCCGTTGGCGTTCTCAATGATACATGTATGCTTACAATGACAAGAACTTGCTTGGGACCTAAGTTGAGTAGCATGAGGTTTGGATATTCGTATTCACGGGATATGAGATTTTCAACTTATGATTTGTTAAGCATATGCTTCATACTTGTACTCGCATTTACCTTAACCACTCACGATGCCTATGATGGGGGCAATGAGAGCTCAAAGCTAGTAAGTATCATAATTTTTGGAGGTTTATAAAACTTGCAATCACTGCTTCCCTCTGCGAAGGGCCTTTCTTTTACTTTTATGTTGAGTCTTCACCTTCTACCTTTATGCACCGTCTAAGAGCGCATAGTTGCCATTCTGAGTATAATGTGCATAGTCCCAAAATTTATTATTAATTGATTCATGATTATGGTTTTGCCTATTCTTAAATTATTTGTATCTAGTCACCCTCTTAAACTTGAAGGTGCCCTATGCATTTATATTTTGCTACCCCATGAAGGACAAGCTGAAAACCACTTTGCTATGTTTTTCTATATGCTTGAAACACACGCTTGACTTTCGATGCATTATTACTCATGATCTTTTGTTTGTGTTACTTTTCATGTTATAACATGGTTGCTAAGTTTTATTATCAAGATTATATCTTTTATGCCCATGTTTAGAGTACTTTGATCTCAGCACTCAATGCTTTACATCGTTTGATCAAGATTGTATTGGTGCATGTCACCTCAAGAATTATTGTTTTGTTACACTTACCTACTCGAGGATGAGCAGGAGTTAAGCTTGGGGATACTTGATACATCTCAAACGTATCTATAATTTTTGATGCTCCATGCTTGTTTATGCACTATTTGCTTTGTGTTTTGTTACACTTTGTGGCGTTGTTATGCATTTTCCAGAAATAACCGATTAATGAGATGCCACAGTGCTAGTTCCCTATTTTTTGCTATTTTTGTGTTTCAGAAAAGTTACGCATGAAATATTCTCGAAATTGGACAAACCAAAAGCTAAAGTTCCAATTTTTCCCGACATGAGACGGAGTCCAAAGCAGAGATGGAGGGGAGCCAGGGGCCAGCCGCACCATAGGGTGGTGCATCCTACCCCTAACCCGCTCCACCAGGTGGTGAGGCCACCTGGCCCACCTCCTAAGACCTCCCTTCCGCCTATATATTCTCCTTGACAAGAAAACCACCCGATCAATTTTCTAGAAAACATACTGCAAGTCGCCGCCTTCGTCGATGCGAGATCGGGAGGGTTCAGAAGCTCTTCTTGGTACCCTGCCAGAGAGGGGAATCACCACCGGAGGCCTTCTTCATCACCATGCCTGCCTCTGGAGTGACGTGTGAGTAGTCTACCTTGGACTACGGGTCCATAGCAGTAGCTAGATGGATGTCTTCTCCTCCATGTGCTTCATGTTTAGATCTTGTGAGCTGCCTATCACGATCAAGATCATCGTTATGTAATTCTACATGTTGTGTTTGTTGGGATCCGATGAATATTGAGTACTATGTCAAGTTGATTTATTGATTGATCATCTCTATGTTGTTTATGATGTTGCATGCTCTCTGTTGCTAGTAGATATCTTGGCCGAGTAGATGCTAGTGACTCCAAGAGGGAGTATTTATGCTTGATAGTGGGTTCATGACTCTAGTAATCTGGGGGAGTGACAATAACCTCTGAGGTTGTAGATGTGCTATTGCTACTAGGGAGAAAACAACAATCTTGTGTTCAAGGACATTTGTATTGTTTACATTACACACTTTGCTTAAGGCGATAATCTATTTCTTGCAACTTAATACCCAACGGTTGCTCCGATGACATCCGACGGGTGGATTATTAGTCATAGATGCAGTTGGATTACGGTCTATGTATTATGTTATAATGCCCAAGTGAATCTCATAGTGATCCTCAGGACATTTGTATGCTTTCTTTATTCTATCAATTGCCCAACTGTAATTTGTTTACCTAGCATGTTATTTATCTTATGGAGAGACACCTCTAGTGAACTGTGGACCCCGGTCCATTCTTTTACATTTATATTACCATTTACTATTTACTCGCATTATTTATTTTCTCACAAACTAATATCTTTTACCACACGATATGTTTAATCCTTTGTTTATAGCAAACTGGTGAGATTGACAACCTCACTATAAGTTGGGGCAACATACTTTGGTTGTGTTGTGTGCAGGTTCCACGTTGTCTGGAGGTGCCGCCAAGCCAGCGAGCATCAACCTTCGAAAGTTGGTTCTTTCTCCTACTGGTTTGCTAAAACCTCGGTTTTAAACTGAGGGAAGACTTGCTGCTGTGCTCATCATACGTTCCTCTTGGGGTTCCCAACTGGGTGCCTAACATGCACTATCAATTACTTTCTTGTAATTGCAGATGCTTGCATGGGGTATAATGTTGCGTACCTGTGCTTTATTTGTGCTAGTCCCGGATCAATTGCTAGCACACACAGTTACAAGAAGAAATACCAAGAATACAAAGGTCTTTATTACAACGCTTGATCCACAAATAACATAGTTCTTTTACAACTCAAAAGGCACAATGCCACAAACCTATTACAACTCTAGAAAAATGACTAAGTAATTGAACTCCAAGTCTTCTTTTCTTCGTAGCTCCACAGGCAGACGTGTTGGACGAAGACTCGTGACCAAAGCGCAGAAATCTTCAATCTTCATAGTAGCCACTTGCAACATGATACCTTGCAGCCACAGAGGGTCAATACATTGAATGTATCGGCCAGATGTCACTTTGGTGGACTCAATGGCACCTACACTTATATGCTAATTGGCCAGGTGGAGTTTAACTTAGCAAAAGCAAGCTTTTTCCTATCTTTGTAACACTCAATTTTTCCTTAGCAAAAATTTGTCCAGAAGGACCCCTTTTCTACCCAAGTTTACCCATCAATTTTTAACTCAGAGAAATTGGGGTGAGGAGATTCTTGAACAGCTTCAACATCATGTCACTCAGAATTGTCCGTAACCGAGGACACGGCTAAGTACTTAGTTCTAAACACTCTGCAGAGGTGGTGCACTTTTCCCACAAGACTTAGTTAACCCATTTTGCCATGAGACTCATTTTGCCTGAAATGGCCAAGTGAAAACTAAGACGAGGCCTTTTAGAAGCATTCCCTCAGACCAAATGGACGCGTTCCATCCTACCAACATCTACCACCCTCTGTCCGCCTGGATTGAGTTCTTGCAGCTTAGTTGACCAAGACAGAGCCCATATGTCTTGTGGTTGCACTGGAAGCTTCATGACTTGAACGTCTCCAATCTCTTTGCTCCCGGGTGGCCGTCCACAAGTGAGATACACCTGGTGGTTCAGAGGTTCGATGACATGACCCCAGGGAACCACTCAACATAACCCAAACAAAGCCACATCCACCCAGGTGATTCATTAACTTAGTTGTTTTCTTAGTTTTTGCAAAACAAGGTTTTTGAACACTTAGCCAAAACATGTGTTAACCCTTCCCACAACAAGTGTAAAAGCAAAGTCCTATAGCAGCAGCAATTGTACTAGGAGATGCAAAGCTAGGCAAGCTAGACAAAAACTTAGCATAAAATCTAGCAAGCTAAAGTTAAGAAGTCATAAAAACACCTACACATGCATCTTCTACTAGAAAAACTACAAGACAAAACTTTCAGTGGGACAAGGGAACATGGTGACACTTGCCTTGGTGAGGAGAAGAGTTGGTGCACTCGTCACAAAGACACTCGTTGCACTCAGCACAATCTAAACATAAAATATTGCACCATAAGCATAAATCAATCATATAGAATTCATGAAAGGAAAATATGCATGCAATATGTGATTTAAACACCACAAAGACACTTAACATGTTCTCTGGTGGTTAACTATATGCATGATGTCATGATCAAATTTTTAGAGTTTATTTTTGGGATTTCTATTTTCGTGCCCCTGGTTCATTAGTTGTACTCAGTTTTCCCCAGCTGCTTAACTTTTCCTTAGTTTTCCCCTCGCTCTAGTTTGAAACCCCTCACAGACGCTCGGACGGGAGGGTCGCCGTCTGGTCAGAGGCCTTAGACCGTTACTGGTGATGGCTAGGGAGCCGCGGTGGTTGTGAATGGACCGTTGCTTTTGAATGGTGTTGACTGTTGACCCAATGAGACACGTCGGACTGGCGGTCTGTCATTCAAAAAAAAGCTTTCCCCTCCGCCTGAGACTGGAAGAGCTCACACACCGCCCCTCCGCTACCACGCTGTCCTGCCCTCCTACCTTATGGCGTCGTCTGCCCCTGAGCCGCCCCCACCCCCACCACCACCCCCGGGAGGCGGAGAGAGCTCTGCCTCCACTAGATCTACCCCTATTGCGGTAGAGTTTGTACAGTCGTCTGGTGTGCCGATTATGCCCCTCAACGGCGGAGAAGATTGGGAATCGGAGGGATCTAATGCATGGATTCCATCTGGGTAAGCATCGTCTGCCTATGTGAATTAACAGTAGGCAGTTTTTGAGCGCGAATCATTGTTGCTCAACTAACTGCATTTCTTTTCGAATAGGATTGATCCAGCACTGGCTTTTTGGCTGGTGGTTAGGCTGGATACTAGCTTTTTGCGTGATTCTGAATGCAATGTGAGCGGATTTTACATCCCAGCGGTGGTTGCAACTACCATCTCGTTGAGGGATTTAAAAGATAACATCTGCGCTCAGTACCCCTGGGGCTCTGGCGATTTAGTTGATTTCCAATATTTCAACAGCACAGAGGGAAGATATGTTCCACTAATTTCCGATGAGGATCTAGGAATTCTTTTTGCTTTAAATGATTCTTGCCGTGTCGGTGAAATTCGAATCCAGGTGGACAGGGTCCAGGCATCATCTGGTGTTGGGGCATCATCAGGTGGTCGGGCATCATGTCTCTCTAGTGTTGCTGCCTCTGCTAATCGTGTGCACCGTCCCGCTCCTTGTAGGTCCACAGCAGCACCATCTATCCCCAGTGCTAGTGGTAGTGGTAGCCAGATCGTTCCTGCGGTCGATGTGGAGGACGATGCAGAGATTGAGGATCCGTCTCCTCAAGATGATGAGGATGAGTTGATGTTTCCTGAATTGGTAGATCGATGCAGTAAGCAGGCAATGGAGGATCAATACATGGAAGATATTGCACAAGGTGCCAAATTTTGATGACACTAATGATGAAGAGAAGGATGAGAACAATGACAGCCTCGTTTTAGCCGATTACGAAGGTGATGACTTGCCAACAATTGAGTGGAACAGGGAGGATCCTCAGCTTGAAGAAGGCACCATATTTGAAACGATGATGGACTGTCATAATGCAATTACTATATATTGCATTCTCACCAAGAATGATTATGAGGTTATTAAAAGTGAGCCAGGTAGGTTCACAGTTAAGTGCCCATACAAGAGGTGTAAGTGGAGGCCGCATGCATCCACAATGCTCAGAAGCACCATGGTTCAGGTACTACGCCAACCAGTTGTGTATTTTAGATCACGGTGTAAAATTTGTTAACTGTTACTGACATCCCTTATAATTATGTTTCAGATAAAGAAGAACTCGATCGACCATACTTGTCCACCTCGAGCGGGAGCGCCAGAGGAGAAATCAAAGCTAGCGAAGACTAGGTGGTTGGCAGATGCAATCATAGATTGGCTGAGAGAAACTCCAACACTTGGTCCAACAGCACTCATAAAATTGATATCTGATAAGTTTAGTATAAACATACCTTACATGAGGATGTTCTATGCAAAGGAAATGGCTCTTGACAGGATCAATGGTCCATGGAATGAAAGCTTTCAGTTGCTTTACACTTTCAAAGCTGAAGTGGAGATGGCTAGTCCAGGCAGTGTTGTAGCGATAGACAAGCATACAGTTCCCTACAATTTGAAAAGCGGGAGGATAATGCAGAAGGAATGTTTTAGAAGGGCTTTTGTTTGTTTCAAAGCTTGCTGGAAAGGCTTTCTGGACGGTTGCAGGCCTTATTTGGCTGTGGATGCAACAGCTCTTCATGGCAGGTTTAAAGGACAGCTAGTTGCTGCTACTGTAGTTGATGGACACAATTGGATGTTCCCTGTTGCTTATGGAGTTTTGGAGGTTGAGTCAGAGGAAAGTTGGACTTGGTTTCTGCAGAATTTGCGCAACCTTATAGGTCATCCACCAGGACTTGCTATCCACACAGACGCTTGCAAAGGTTTGGAGAGTGCAGTAGAAGCAGTATTCCCTGGAGTGGAGCATAGGGAATGTATGCGACACTTGGTACATAATTTTACAAAGAAATTCAAGGGTAAAGTTTATACTGATAACCTATGGCCAGCTGCATACACATGCAGCATTAGGAAGCATCTGTTTCATTTGGAAGTGTTGTATAAACAAAAAACTGGGGTGAAGGAGTACTTGAATGAACATCATGGTAGGGTGTGGTCAAGAAGCCAATTCAATGAAATTTGCAAGGTAGACTATGTAACAAGTAACCTTGCGGAGAGTTTCAATGCAAAGGTCAAGTCATTGAAAGGGCTTATGCTGTGGCAAATATTTGATAAGATTAGGCAGATGATCATGATAAAGATCGATCTGCGTCAAAGAATTGCAGCCACAAAATATGTTGGCCATCTCATGCTCCCATCTTTGATTAAGTCTTTGCATGCCAGGGCAAAACAATTGAAGATGAAATGCATCAGAAAAGGAATGGAGGCTGAGGTAACCTACACTGAAAGTAAAAACAGGCAGTGGAGGTATCCAGTGAGTTTGGTTGATAGGACATGCCATTGTAGGCGATGGCAGATCCTGGGATACCCTGCATATATGCATTGTTTTTCATGAGTGTTATAGTGGGTGCAGAAGGTGAAGTTGATCAGTATGTGTCAGAGTATTTCTCTGTTGCCAAATTTAGGGCTGCATATGCTATGAATGTTCCTACCTTGTTGGGAAAAGACCAATGGATGAAAGTTGATCCAGGCTTCAAACTGTACTCTCCAGTTTTGACTAGACCGGCAGGTAGGCCGAGGAAGAATAGGATCAGAGATAGTGCAGAGGGTGGTGCACCGATTCGTCGACGTAAGTGCAAACATTGTGGAACCCCTGGACACATTGCTAGGCTTTGTAAAAATCCAGTTGACCCAGCTTTTGGAATGGAAGATCAGGCAGGAGCAGCAAATGCAGAGGAGAATGAAGCGCGAATTCAACATGAGGAGATTGAAGCAATGAATTGAGAGCTGCTTGAACCAATGGATCAAGAGCTGCTTGAACCGATGGATCGAGAGCAGATTGAACAGATGAATCGAGAGCTGCTTGAACCAATGGATCGAGAGCAGAGAGAACAGATGGATCTAGAGGCCGTGGAAGCAATGCATAGCCACTTGAGTGAAGGAATTGATCGAGAGCTGGGTAAACCGATGGATCAAGAGCAGATTATAGAAGCAAGGGAAGAAAATGCATTAGAAGAAAGAGCACAAGCTTCGTATGATATGGTTGTCTCGGTCTTGGCACAACCCAAAGAGAAGAAGAAGAAGAACAAGAAAGAGGGCAAAAGGAAGGTAGACACCAGTAATATCCCTGGTAGGGTTACCCAGAGTAAGGTGGTGGACCCAGCGAGTCACACCAGGAGCAAGAGAAAGATTTAATTTTGAACAATTAATTTGAATGTATGTGTTATTGCAAGTTTTCTATGGTCATGCACCTCAAACAGATGAATCTAGAGCTGCTTGAACCGATGGAGTCTTGTTATGTTACCTACAACCTAGAGAAATAATAATGGAAAAGGAAATTTATCATTTTCTAAGTGACTAAACTCAAAAAAATATAGTTTTGGGTTTAGTTTAATTCAAAACATGGTGGAACCTTTCCATGGAGTCTTGTTATGTTACCTACAACCTGGAGAAATAATAATGGAAAAGGAAATATAGGGATATGAAGTTTTTCCCAAAACCACTTCCTAGTCCATGAG
Organism: Dactylis glomerata; assembly: GCA_007115705.1. NCBI lineage: Eukaryota > Viridiplantae > Streptophyta > Magnoliopsida > Poales > Poaceae > Dactylis > Dactylis glomerata. The sequence continues at coordinate 9,090,375 of QXEO01000280.1, read as the reverse complement.
CTACTAGCTATGAAGATGCAGGGCTTTCTACTCAACACACCTCCCAAATACCCACTATGCTTACAAACTTTGTCCAAATGAGTCCAAATTCGTCACACTTGTGTATGTTTGAATTGCAAACAATATCACGTCGGCTAAAATGTACTATATTGTTCAAATAGCACAATCTAACAATTTTTATGCTAAAAGCTTCAATTTCTCTTACTCCCTTTATTATTTGGGTGCCCCTGTTTTACTTAGTTTTACTCAGTTTTCCCCCTCCGGGTCCACCTTTTTTACTCAGTCCTACTCAGTTTTGCCCTTCTGATAAACATTTCCTCACTTTCCCCCCTCTTAGTTCTACTTAGTTTTCCTCACTTATACTCACTGGCTGATCTCTGATTGGTCGAGATGTATGTCACACGGATCTTGGTTGGTTCATAGCTCAACATACGCTTGCACCGTGGGATCATTTATGATCAGACGGCCTGTATATCTCTCTCTGATGGACGCATATGGAGAGAAGAGCAGAGCACATACCTACCAACCCTAGTAGTCGCATCTTCCTCTCTTACTCTGGCGGTCGCGGTGGTGCGGATCTGCAGCGTGCGTGCGTGCGGCGGCACGGATCTGCAGCGTGCGTGCGTGCGTGCGGCGGCGTGGATCTAACCATGCGTGTGGCGGCACGGATCTAACCGTGCGTGCGGCCGCGCGGAACTGCAGCGTGCGGCCGCGCGGATCTAACCGTGCGTGCGGCGGCATGGATCTAACCGTGCGGCGGCGTGGATCTAAGAGTGCCGGTGACAATCTAAGAGTGCCAGTGAGGATCTAACCCTCAGAAATAGTTGAAATGTCTCTCTCGTCTCACTTTCGTTTATCTTCTCAGATCTGTTGATGATGAAGAACACCAAGACGGTGGCCGTGCCGACAGTGCTCACCGATGCCAAGATGATTGAAGCCATCGCCTACAACATTGCTATGACGGCGCAGATCCAGCCTTCAATGTCGAAGCCTGCCTTAGTCTCACTTCCGTTACCCTCCTCAGATCTGTTGCTGATGGACACCAAGACGGCGGCCGTGTCGACAGTGCTCATCGATCGTCTTGAAGCCATCGCCTATAACATCGCTGCGACCTACAACATCGCTGCGACAGCGCAGATCCAGCCTTCAATGTCGGAGCCTGCCGATGTCTCACTTCCGTTGCCCTCCTCAGATCTGTTGCTGATGGACACCAAGACGGCGGTCGTGTCGATAGTGCTCATCGATGCCAAGACGATTGAAGCCATCGCCTACAACATCGCTGCGACGGCGCAGATCTAGCCCTCCTCCATGTCCGAGTTTGCGGATGGCGCAGATCCAGCCACCAAGACGATGGCGGTGCCAAGAGTGGTTGCGAAGCCGCAGATCCATCCCTCCTCCATGTCCGAGTTTGCGGATGGCGCAGATGACCACTCCTTAGCTGCCCGTCGTCCAGGCCCTTCTAGCCCATCGATGCGCGGCCGTGTTCAACGCCGCAAATTGGGATAAATTATGATAAATTTGTATTTTTCAATTTCAATTTGGGATAAAATTGTTCGAACTACTACCTCCGTCTCAAAAAAAGCTTCTCCACTTTCTCGATGTGTCCCTGTACATCCGAATGTATGATTTGAATTCTATCCCAACTTGATTGGGAAGATTGATATGTATTTGATCCGAGAGGCTGGTACATGCTTTCACTTTTGGGATCCCTTCACTTTTGGAACTCATCCAAATTCACTTTTGGGATCTCTGCACTTTTATAAGATGTTCATGCATGCTAAAATTATCGCGTGCATTACTTAGCACAACTAGGAAATTGTACGCCAAAATACAGTGGTTAGAGCCACACTAAAATACAGTGGTTAGAGCCATCTACTGAATAACAATTCTATACTATCTAAATCATCTACCACAACCACATAACTGCTAGGACAGGGATGACACCTAATAAAACTGCCCAAATGAATCTACTTTTTGCCTCTCCCATCACTTGAAGTTCATGTTCTAGATTTTCTACCACTTGATCAGATACGGCAAGATCTATCTCAAGTATCAACTTCTCCTTGCGAATAAGCTCTGAATTCTTCTTTTCTTCCTCCACAGTATGCTTCAGCTCGAATATCATCAGGTTTTTATGGGCCAATTCATCACCTAAATTGGCCACCTTCTCCTCCAAATCCATCCTCTGGCTACACCACTAGGTTGATTCATCTTGGTATGCAATGTACCATGGATCATCGGCTTGCCTGGTGAACTGTAACAATAATGGAAAAAAGAACAACTGAAATCACTCCAACAAGCCATGGCGGCACTTAAATTCAACGGTAGTACAGAGAGCAGAAGCTAGATACCTGCACTTCCGACGAGGTAGGAGGAACGTGGCCACGACATGATCGAATCCCCACCCCCGCCGGTGTACCCGCTACAACCAGACATTGAGGACTATTTTGCACCTGCAAACTCCAATAAATTACGGGAACCGAATCGATTAGGGGGCAGGGGAGGCGGAAGCAGAGGTCTTACCAAGCTATACTACCAATTGGTGCACGGAACAAATCCCGGTCATCGTGGGCGGCGGATCTGCTTGCGGTGGACTTTCCTGTGGTGGGTACAATGCGTGTGGATGAAACAAGTGCTGGAGCCGTGGTTGACGTGCAACGCTGCAGTCCGTCCGACGCCGCTGGGGGACAGAGCCGGCGGCACGATGAGACGCCGGCGATGGCTGCTCCATCCGAGGGTGGGGAACGAGGTTCCAGCGGTTCTCCGATGACTAATGTGATACACAACACTAGGTTCCAGCCATGTTTAGCATAAGATTCACTTTAGATTAAGCTGCGAAAATAGTCACCTGCTGGGTCTAGCTTAAGAAAAATTAATTAGCGAACTTGTTGCTTCTCTCTAGCGAAAATAGTCACCTGCTGGGTCTAGCTTAAGAAAAAGGGCGACCCCAGCGGTCATTGGCCGAGGCGGCCCCACAAAGCGGCTCTATATGATTTTCTCTAAATAAATAGACGACCCCAGTGGTCATTGGCTGCGGAGGCCCCACAGAGCGGCAATATATGATTTTCTCTAAATAAATAGACGACCCCACTGGTCATTGGCTGCGGCAGCCCCACAGAGCGGCCCCATTGGTCCTTGGCTGCGGAGGCCCCACAGAGCGGCAATATATGTCTTTTCCTGAAAAATACACGACCCCACTGGTCATTGGCTGCGGCAGCCCTATAGAGCGACCCCATTTGTCATTGGCAGCACCGCGTATACAATCAGAAAATAAAACAGTCCACACATCAGCGATAGATGGATGGCTGCTCCGACATGTCTCCTGACCCTACCCGTCAGCACCATTCAAAAGCATCGGTCAATTCACAATCACCGCGGCTCCCTAGCCGTCACCGGTAATGGTCAAGGCCTCTGACCAGACCGCAACCCTCCCGTCCGAGCGTCTGCGAGGTGTTTCAAACTAGAGCGAGGGGAAAACTGAGGAAAAACTAAGCGGCTGGGGAAAACTGAGTACAACTAACGACCTGAGGGCACGAAAATAGAAATCCCTTTATTTTTATAAGGCTCAATTTATTTTCCAACACACATAGGCAATAAAACAAACTAAAACTATAAGAGTGATAAAGGAGTTACAAAAAGGTACTCTGGCCATGCTACAGTACTAAGAGGCATCATAGGGACCTAAAACAAAAGGATTTACTGCAAAATAAAATCTACAACTATTTTAAATAGCAAAACACTTAAATAGAGCTTGCAGTAATTCAGTACATAAAACAGATACTATAAGAGTTTTTGATGCTGGAAATAGATTCTACACAATTTTATGAATCCATGGACGCAAGATTTGCTAAATTTGGACGTACAGAACTTGAGATATGAAATTTTGAAGTTTAAAACATTTTCTGATATTTTCAAACGAAAACAGATTCGGGTTTAATCAGAAAACAACACTTGGCGCCCCCTAATTCACTGATACCAGTTTGGGCAGATCGCCGTTTTGTGCCGCTGGATTTAAGTAAGATCTAACGCCCCAGATTTGGCCGTACCGGTTTAGTAAGTGATCTGTTAAGAACTTAAGATCCACTCGATCTAGATTAGATGGTCAGGGAGAGACGGGAAGGAGCTCACCGGGAAAGGGTCGACGGTGAAGTCCATGGCGGCTCTGGAAATCAATGGTGAGGTGTCTCCGGTGGTTCTTTGCGTCAACGGAGTGCACGACGGTCTTCAGAGGATCATAGCAAGGTCAAGGGCGAGACGTCGTCTTCGGAAAGGTCCTGCAACGCCGACGGGAGGTGGCTGGAGATCAGTGCTGTGACAGGGATGTCAAGAGCACGGGCGATCTCAACGCGTACAGAGAGAGGGGGAAGGTGGCGATCATACCCGGTGGTTTGTGTCGTGGGGATGACTTCAGGGGTACGCAAAGGGCGGCGCTGTATGCCGGCTGGCGTCCCAGGAGTCTCCACGGTGTTAAGCAAGAAAGACCAGCTCCAGCTAAAAGGCCGGCTGTGCCAGCAGCCGGCTGGCGACTCCACCGAGGAGAGCCAGAGCCGGGCGACGAAGATAAGATCCCTCCAACGGCTGTGTCACCGAAAGCAGTCTGGCCCCGACAAGATCGTCAGGGGCAAAGGACGGGAGTGACGCCCGCCACGACCGGCCTCCACCAACCAGTGAGCAGGAGCCTTCCCCATGAAAGGATCCGAGGCAAAAGGGAGGGTATATGCCTCCCAGATGCCGGTTCAAGGGGGCAAAAGGCGCTTTATACTGTGCAACTATCAGGAGGAAATGGAGGTGGGCCAGGAGATCACGCCGAAGAGGCAAACGCGGGGAGCCGGCAACCGGGCAGCCGGCCACCTAACCTATGACCAGACCCCCGCCTATATAAGGGGGTCTGGACCCTTAGCCTGGGGGATCGAATCCTTCTCCTTCTTCCTCCTCTAGACGAACAGCTCGAGGAGCACTGTAACCACTGTAAAGCTAATAGAAAGCAGGAAGGAAGTAGGGGCTTTACCTCCATCGTGGAGGGCCCTAAACCTAGGTAACCGAGGTGTCTCCGTTGGCACAATCCCAAGCCGGACCCATCGTCACCACCGTCGAGCCCCTCCGTTGAGCCATCCCCATGGCATCCATCCCCAAATTCCCACGACAGTTGGCGCCTACCATGGGGCTACGCGTGGCGACGACCGGAGTCAAGTTTCGGTCGAGATCCCCATCGATCCCTGCCGAGAAGGTCGCCTCTGGCCTCGTCTGGAGGTTTGCCACCCTCGACTGCATCAGCGATAACTTGGCCTGCTTCGGGGACGGCTTCGGCGGCAGTGACTCCTTGCTTGACATCGGCAGCCACTGCTTCTACGTCGCCAAGCCCTTCCCAGAGGAGGTAACCAACGTCCTCGATCCTCTCAGCGACGCAGGCTCGGACTGCAGCGAAAGCAGTGATCTTGGTGCCATGGTCGAAGTGATGGCCCTAGAGGAAGATGGTGGTGGCGACCTACCGTGCACCGCGCGCCCGCCGCTTGAATGCCCACCTCTACCGGAACAAGATCTTCCACATCCAGAGCGGGACGTGTTGGATGCTGCCATCACGGACCTGCGCGCTCCGCTCGACCTCACCGCCGATCCAGCCAAGCTCTCCAAGGATCTGGAACGGACGCGTCGCAACCTCCTCAAGGAAGCAATTGGCATCGAAGACACTCGTCAGCGCGTCCTCTCCACGCTCCACGAGTACAACAGTGCCTAGGGCTACACGCCGGCCGGGGATGGCCCCAGCCGGGCCAGACAAGTTCGTCAACGAGGTCTTGAGCTGGGCACGGAGCTGAACCAGGCGGCGCCCTTGGCAAAGCTGCCTACCGTCATCCCTAGGCCTATGTACAGTATGCCCACGAAGAACCTCTGTGCTGTGCACTATGTCTCCTCCGAACTGGCCGGACTGCAAGGCGAGGACTTGCGGGAGAAGCAAGCCCGGCTCCAGGAGCTCCTAGACGCCACCGATCTGCAGCAGCAGGTGATGGAGCCACATGGAGAGACAAGCGGCGCATGGCCCGACAACCGCATCATCGTGGCTGGCCCAAACAGGTCACAGGCGCAGGCCTCTTCACCGAAGCATGGCCCAGCGCAGCACAGTCAGAGCAATCGAGCTCCTGGTAGGAGCGGTGGAAATCACCACACCCAGCATTCTGGCCACCACAGCCGGTAGCCTCGAGATCCGGCCGCGGTCACCAGCAAGCCGTGCAATCACCCTCGACCAGATGTGGCGGAACCGGCATGCGGCAGGCCTGCGGCTCAGGTAGCGCCAGCTCCGGGAGCCGGCCAAGGCACCAAAGGTCCCCAGCCGGCGCGCTCACACGTGAGCTTGAGGATCAGAGAGCGCGTTGACCCTCCAAAGGATGACGCACGCCATCGGCTCAACCAGTTGGCGGACTCCAAGTTCGACGAAGAGGAGTCTTCGGCGGGGTCGGTCTATTTCGGTCCCCGCATCCGCAACGAGCCCTTCCCGGCCAAGTTCGCGCTCCCGTGCAACATGCCCAAGTACACCGGGGCAGTGAAGCCAGAGGACTGGCTGTCGGACTACGTCACCGCCGTCGATATCGCGGGTGGCAACAAGAGGACAGCGATGCGCTACGCGCTGCTCATGCTCACAGGATCTGCTCGGACATGGCGCAACAGCCTGCCGGCTCTGCAGATCAACTCCTGGCATGATTTCCAAGAAGCATTTATCAAGAACTTGACGGGAACCTACAAGCGACCGCCCCGCCCATGGCAACTGGCCCTCTGCAAGCAAGGACCAGATGAGCTGGACCGTGATTACCTCACGAGATGGTCTAAGCTGCGCAACTCATGTGAAGGAGTGGGGGAGGAGCAAGCCATTGGCTACTTCACGGATGGATGCAAAGAAGGAACCTTGTTGAAGCACAAGCTTCACCGAGCCGAGCCGAAGACAATGGCTGATTTCATGGCGATAGCGGACAAGTACACTTCCGCCGACTCCGCTACAAGAGTGCAATACATTGAGCCGGAGGCCAATCTCAGCCGGCATCCGGCCAGGGTGGGCATCACAACTGTGATCAACATGGCAAGAGGAAAGACGAGCATTGAGATAACAAGTACGGTTCCCAGCAAGTGGCCGCAGTTCAAGGAAGCCCAAGGGCTACGGGCGGGAGCCAGAAGCGCAAAGGCGACAAGTTCAGCAAGGACAAGTACACCATCGAAGTGATGTTAGACCAACCCTGCAAGTTTCACATTGTCTCAGGCAAGCCAGTGGCACATACCACTTGCCAGTGCAGTTTCACTAGAGACCTGGAACAGGGCGGGCACCAATTGCCAGGCCCACCGCCAGGTCTGCTGGCTGAAGCACAAGGGAACAAGAATCGGCAGCTGGCCAAGGCTGCTAGGGACTACCCGAAGGAAGCCAATGTGGAACAGTATGACATGTTCACTTCCCAGACGGAAGACCCGAAGGATGAACCTTGGTTTGGAGTTGAAGTGAACGCGGTTATGCAAGTTGGGCCGCAGTACATGCATTGGTCTGAAGCATCCATCACCTGGGGGTGCGAGGACCACCCCCTTATGTCTAGACCCAGGGACTACACGCTGGTCCTAGACCCAATCATGTTTTCAGACACGCGTACCTGCCATTTCTCGCATGTGCTCATTAATGGAGGCAGCAGCATCAACCTGCTCTACCGCACCACGATGGAAAAGCTGGGGATCCCAGCAATCCAGCTGAAGCCAACCAAGTTGACCTTTCATGGAATTGTGCCGGGGCACTCTTGCACGCCAATTGGGAAGATCCAACTGGAAGTGCTGTTTGGCGAAAAGGACAATCACCATCGCGAGCCAATTTGGTTCGAGGTGGTAGATCTCAATAGCCCCTACCACGCGTTGCTTGGCCGGCCAGCCTTGGCCAAGTTCATGGCTGTCCTGCACTATGCCTACCTGAAGATGAAGCTCCCTGGCCCTCGTGGGGTGATCACTGTCTCCGGATGCTACAAGAAGTCTATCGAATGCGCGAGAGCCAGTTCTAAGTTGGCGGAGGCTCTGTTCATCGCTGAGGAAAAGCGCCAGCTGCTGCAGCGGGTGGAGGTGACCCGGCCAGGCCATACGGCACCAAGCTCGTAGTCTCCTCGCTTCAAGCCGGCAGGCGGCGCCAAGAAAGACCCACCTGAAGTGGGCAAGGAGGCAGAAATTCTTGTCTCGGGGGCTGGCCCTTCCTCGAGGTAGGAGGGTGCGCGTCGTGGCCTCGCCTGAGACAAGTCGAGAATCGCTTAAGACCTTTAGCATGCCAAGGCAAAAAGAACCTTGTATCCCGAACAAGTGTTGTGGAATAAAAGAAAGTTGGGCGGCATATGGCTAATCCCAAAAAAGAATGCTTTAAAGTATCTTTTGTCTTTCTAACGTTATTTCTGGGGGCTGAAGGCCGGCTCCGAACGGGAGCTGGCTGCCTCAGATCGACGAACCTCTTGTCAGACGAACGAGTACTGCATGCGGATCAGACCTCGAGCCTAACCACCATCCCTAGCGCGAGATCGGCCAAGGGATAGGGGCCGGCAGGTCACCCACTTAGGAAAATCGCTAAGAGGAAACGCCCGAACAAACGACGAACCGAACTTCTTGTCAGACGAATGAGTACTGTGTGTGGATCGAACCTCGAGCCTGACCTCTATCCCAGGCCCAGGGTAAGCCCTGGGAAGGGAGCTGGCAGGTCACCCACTTAGGAAAATCACTAAGAAGAAGAGACGCCAAAGACATCGAAAGCATCATCGTTCACCTAAGAACTACGTGCATCGGTCAATAGTTGTGCGTGGGCTGGACCGAGCTAGATCTTTTACACACCAAAGTACTACTCCTCATTCCACGGCATGCTCCCACCCTAGACTGGCATTCGGCTGCCAGTCCAAGGGAGACCAACCGGCACGAGGCTGCCGGTTGGGGGTAGAAGGGCCAAAGGATGGGGAGATAAAGGAAAAAGTCGAAAGAGATCAGGCAAAATCTAGTTCATGAACAATTAGAAATTGATGCATAAAGGACTTAGGATGAAACATCATCGGTGTATGTGTAACATCCCTCTTTTAGCTAAATATAATTTAGGAGTGGATTTGTGCATCATGAGCATCATTTATTTTTTCCTATAAAATTATGCACAAAAGAAATAATTTGAAAACCCTAACACATGCAACCTTTTTTTTAAAAGATGCTATCAAAATGGTTTATAAAGTTTGCAAGTGGTGTTCATATTATTTCAAAGTGACCAAATTAAAACTTGTTGACCTTTGCTAATTATCAGGGAAGCCCTAGTTAATTTCTTAAAATCCTAGAAAAAGTTTCTATCAACAAATATTGAAAAAATTTCGCAGTTTGAAAACCTCCCAGAAATCTCCTTTGCCTAGGGGGCTTTTTGCAAAGTCTGCACGTTGTCTTCTTCATTGAGATACACCGAGCTGCTGCGTGGTTTGCCCAGGGCAGCCCGATGCCACCTCCTGCTTGCCACCCAGGCCACCGAGGAGTCCCCCTGGAGATGCCCAATCACGCCATGCCTCCCCCTCCTCCCTTTCTTCCTATCCCCTGGCCGCCCTCCATCTTCCCCATCGGCCTCTCTCTCTCTCTCTCTTCATCACAAGAAAGTTACAGTAGTCCATGGCCGCCGACTAGTGCCGGCGTCCCGTGCTTCCCCCAGCCCCGCCGACGTGCTGAGAAGGTCCGCCTTGACGTCCTCTTGCTCCTAGCCAAAGGAATTGACCCGAAGTGCCTCGAATCACCACCGGCATCACGGATTCCTCGCCGGAAACCGACCACCTCCGCCGCCGAATTCATTGTCTCCGGCCATCCTCCGGCCAGGCCAACCTCCCCGGCGGGTCCTCGGTGAGTCTCTGGTCTAGCTGGACCCCTCCCCGCGCCTCGCCGCTCGCCGCATCGCCGGCCATGGCCGGCCATCGCCGGTGTCTGGGAGCACGTCGGGCTGGCCCCCCAGTCATTCTCTGTGGGTCAAAAGACCCTTGGTGTAAAAAGTTCCTGCTCATTTATTTATTTCAGAAAAATTGCTGCAAGTATTTGAAAGTTGTAAAATGCATAGAATATTCCCTGTATGTCAGAAAAATACAAATGACCTATCAAAATATTCAGAAAAATGAGATCTACATTTTGGTACCAAAATCATGCATGCTTAATTAAGTTTGAACCCTGCCTAATTAGAAGAACAAAATATCACATTCATAATGTGTGGGGTTTATGGAATTGCAAAGTACTATGCATTCTAACCCTATTTAAATAGGGTTACTTTGAATACCTTAATATGTCATTCCATCATCCTTGTTTGCACATCAATACCATGCCTTGATTGTTGTTATTCGTTTCCGGTGTTTGCTTCTTCGCGATAGAACACGAGTCCGAGATCGAGTGGACAACATCGAGGACCAATACTTGTCCATGGAGTATTATTCAAGAAGAAGAATCCCGAAGATCTATTTCTATTTTGGTTATCAATGAGCAAGGCAAGCGTCTGATCCTATGTTTTCAAAGTGTTTCAATTTTTGCTATTTATCGCATCGATTCAAATGTCTTTTATCGGTAGTTAGAGTTATCCTATCTTATGCATGCTCTTGTCGCCTAAATTTCCTGATCCACTGCTCCTAGCATAACTAGGTCTCGCTTGTGAGCATTGCTAGAGCCTTTATATCTTCTGCTTAGTTGGTAAACTCTGATCCATCCAGTTGATGAATCCGAGCTGTGAATGAACCTAGTATGACAGGTTGATGTGATATGATCAGTGGTGAGTGGTAAAGTGTTAAACATGTTAAAGGCTTGGATGAGCCGCCACAGGGGATGTGGTTATTTGACTCATTCTTGCCGACCCTAGGACCCGAGTTCTCGCCTCTTGAACCAAGACTGAGCGTACAGCCACACGGAGGCCTAAGGAACCTCCTCGACTAACTAACTTGCCTAGTCTGTTCCATGAGTCACATAGATCGGTATTTCCATTTGGCATACGCATTGAAAGGTGTGGAAAAGGTTTTCAAAGGTGCATCATACAGGACGTGGCCGGGGTGAAGGATGCTGCGGGCATTGAACTGGATCCCCTGCGCACAACCTTAAGGACTGACTTTGGGACTTGACCCGTTACGGCGGAAAAATCCTTAGGCCGTGACTCATGGTCTAGGTGAAAGTAAGGTAAAGGTCGTGGTCAACGACCCTCTGCCGACCCTCCCTGGAAGAGAGCTTTACTGGTGGCATTAAGAGTTGGTTGGCACGTGTGGGTAAAGTTGTGCACCCTTGCAGGGTTAAATCTTTTTGAAAAGCTGTGTCCATGGCTACAGATGACTTGGGAATGGATTCTGTGATCATAGACAACTTTAACCGAATGGTAAAACTTGGCAACTTAAGGTGTGATTAGGATTACTTCCTCGGGGTGATAGATGGGGTGATCCCGGTGGATAGGTTCAGCTGATGATGATCGGTGGTTACGAAAGATCAAGATATTTGGTGGATTCAAAAGATGTTACAATTGCTCAGTGGATCTAAATAGTAGTAGTTTCTCGGTGGAGATAAGAATGATGGTTTGATGGATGTCACAATGATGATCAAAGATATCGCTCTCTTATCCCCTTTCAAATGTTCTAAATAGACGAGCTTCTCTTCTTCCTTGTTTATGCAAATAAAACTTGCTTTATGCAAAGAAACTCCAAAGAAGGCCTTTCTAGCCAACATGTAGCTAATAGGTTAGTAAGTCTTGCTGAGTACCTTTTGTACTCAACCTTGCCTCGTTGATATTTTTGCAGCAAAGTGAGTTTCTCTCGAAGGTTCTGGACGACATCGACATCGACGAGTAGCTTGGGGTTCCCAGGCGGCAGCCTGGAATCTATGGATTGGGACGTCGCCGTTATGCTTCAGGCCTCTTAGGCCATTTGGTCTTGCTATGTCTAATAGCATAACTTTGCTTTCGTTGATTGATGTTTGACAGGTCAGTGACCTCTGCTTGTAATTTGCTTCTTGCTCTTTTAAGAGCATGCTATATTACTTTTGAGTCGTAGAGTCACTGTTGTGTTACCGAATCCCTCACTGTAAGGCTCTCGAGCTCTCGGTTAGGCTTATGTCAGATGAAGGTCTGGATTTGTCTAGCCTTGGTCTCGGGGGTCCCCACAGGTTTTGGTATCAGAGCAGGAGCGTCTGTAGGAAAACCTTGCTATTGGTCGATGTTGAGTCTAGTGTTTGAGAAAACTATTTGAAGCTAAAAAGTATTTGCCAAAACTCTAAGTAGGCTTCTTTTTACTCCTTATCTGGTATCGTTCTACTTCTGAGTCACCTTACCTCGAGTTGATTTGAAAAGTTTTGCCATCTTCTCCCGTCTTTCAAAATCTAGGTGCCTTTTGGCAGGTCGCTTTTACCATTTGACCTAGGGTTGCGTTCTCTAGAGTCTCGTGTGTCTTCTTTGCTCTGTATTTCTCTTGTTTTAGGTGAGAGATTTTTTTCCATCATGATCTCTCTACTTTGTGGATTCCACCTCATTCTGTTCTATGCTTTGAGGCTTCCTTTTGCCTTGTATGCCTCCATCTTCTTTGTTTGTGTACTTCAGAATCCTTACCTTGTTCTGGAAGCTACCTTTTTGACTACTACATCATAGTGTCCTTTGTGTCACTCAATTAGTAGGTACTCCTTTCTATTTGTTCTAACCCTTGGACTTGAACCGAAGGTCCCGGATTGTGCTGGATTCCAGTACATGAAGCTGGCCTTTAACCCAAGATCCATTCCGATTGAACCCCTTTGTGTTAATGATATTACATTAACTCAAAATGTCTAATTCCAAGCTTGTGGTTGTCGTCGTGATTAAATCGCGGCAATAAGGGACTTCCCCCACCACTAGCTATGGCAGATGTTCTATCATGGAACCAAATGGATAATGACAAGAATTCTCTTTGTGAGTCTCATCTCTATGTCTATGACTCTGCCACACTTCCCCTTTATACATTGGTTTCCGGAAAATTGTTAACCTATGCATCTACATCCCAGGATCCTCTTTAAGGTGTTCCTCTTCTCTAGTTGCTTTCCAACCTTTGTCTGCTAATTAGCAACCAAGTTGTACCTATGCATTGGATTCTTTCGATGCATTTTAATCTTTTGGTTCGTCAAGATATTTCTCTTTGAAATGTCTGGAGAAACAAACTTCCGTACCTCGTCCATTTCTAGGACCAGGTCAAAGTGTTGTACTCTGTAGGATGTGAGGTATGCAAACCTTATGTTCTATTCTGCCTTAGAGTATCACATTCTTTCACACAAAATGGTCGTGCTGAGTCTCATGGCCTTATTGATGAAGTGATGTTCTTACACATCTTTACTGACCCTTTCTCTGAGCTGTTCATGCTTGGAATATTGGGTATGCTTATTGATGTGGCATTCTCAGATTCTTATCAATTATTATTGCTTCCAATCTAAAGGACATCTGTGTCATTCCTAGCTTGATTGGTTAACTGATCACCAAGCAAAGTTTGATTGTGCTCCCAAGTTCGTAATTCAGGCGCACCTTCTCGGTCAAAGAGTTAGGTTTGTACCGAAGTTCTTAAGACCACCTTATCTTGCTTTGCAGATCAAGTTCCCTATCGAACTAAGTGACATATCGGTGGTTTGTGATATTCTAGATGTCTTTCTAGAAGTATCACCATGTTGCCACATGACCGTGTTGTCAAGTTCATGAGTAAGCTGGTTCTCTGAATCGCTCCTTTCTCCAAGAATCTATGCTGGATACCCTGGACTAGTTGGTTGAGCTTAATCAACAACTTGGAGAGTTGAAAGACAAAAGCTTTATCTGACTTTGTTCCTTCTAAAAGGGATCTTTAGCTTGTTCATGTTGAAGCAAGATAATATCTCCTCTTTGGATATGTTATCTTCCCACCTTTGATTTGAGTTTGGGCTATCGCCAAATCAAACTCAGTCCCAAGGACTATCTTGATGATGCTTCTACTCGTGGTGTTTCACTATAGTACATCTTCATGCCATTGGGTCTGACCAATATTTTTGCCTCGTTCATACAACAACATATGAATTAGCCTTCTTGGAGTATCTTGATAAGATTGTTATTGAGCCCATCGATGATATTCTATTCTTCTCCATGTTTAGGTAAATTCATATTGAATATTAATGTTGGAAACTTTTGACAACCAACTTCATGTCACCGTGAAGCATGTGTTCTCGTTGTTGGAAGAGTCTTTCTCTGGTTCACGTGCACTTCCATAGATGTTGCCGTGGATACTCCTGATACTTTGCTAGTCAGCATTGTTTCCTTCCCTTTTGTTTATACCAGAAGTTCTAATTATCTCCCACATTGTGTGAATTCGTCAGCCAATTGAGGACCCCAGACTTTTAAATCATGTTTGTAAGCGGTTTCTTCATGCTAAAGAGTTGGATCCCAAGAAGGAAGTTATCCTCCCGTGTTTCCCTGAATCTCCTTGTCTATTCATCTTGGTGGTGTGAAGTGAATCATGATCTTTGGCGAAGATTTTGATAGACTTGGATGAATAAAGAGATTCCTCCATATCTGCAGCCATGTCGAAGAGTTACTATGATTCTAAAATCAAAAGTACTCTTGTTGCATTATTCAAGTGTGCTTGTGCGAGTCAACCATCTTTGAAGAGTTCCTCGTCATGGAATCAAAGGCAATTTAACTCCTCATTACCTTGTCCCTTCCTATGTTGTCAAGCGTGGAACCATTGCATACCAAAGTTGAAACTTCTTCAATTTCCTCCGTCTCCCTTGACGTGTTTCATGCTCGTCATCTCAATAGATGTTTACGAACATTCCTTCTATGAGTTGACCATGAGATACTCGATCTTCAAGAAGATCCATCTTTCTAGAGTTATTCCCTCTTTCCTTTAGTACAGTGGAGCAACAATCTCGAAAGAAGGAAATAAAGCTTCGTGATGTCATGGATCAATCTCTTCAATAAAGAAGATCATCGTGGGATCCACAAGATCGTTGAAGACTCGTGTGACCCTTGTTCCCTTCTATCTTGTACTACCTACGAATCTCGGGACGAGATTCTTGTAAGGGGGGTAGATCTGTAACATCCCTCTTTTAGCTAAATATAATTTAGGAGTGGATTTGTGCATCATGAGCATCATTTATTTTTTTCCTATAAAATTATGCACAAAAGAAATAATTTGAAAACCCTAACATATGCAACCTTTTTTTTAAAGATGCTCTCAAAATGGTTTATAAAGTTTGCAAGTGGTGTTCAGATTATTTTAAAGTGACCAAATTAAAACTTGTTGACCTTTGCTAATTATCAGGGAAGCCCTAGTTAATTTCTTAAAATCCTAGAAAAAGTTTCTATCAACAAATATTGTCAAATTTTCGCAGTTTGAAAACCTCCCAGAAATCTCCTTTGCCCAGGGGGATTTTTGCAAAGTCTGCACATTGTCTTCTTCGTTGAGACACACCGAGCTGCTGTGTGGCTTGCCCAGGGCAGCCCGATGCCACCTCCTGCTTGACACCCAGGCCACCGAGGAGTCCCCCTGGAAATGCCCAATCACGCCACGCCTCCCCTCCTCCCTTTCTTCCTATCCCTGGCCGCCCTCCATCTTCCCCGTCGGCCTCTCTCTCTCTCTCTTCATCACAAGAAAGTTACAGTAGTCCATGGCCGCCGACTAGCGCCGGCGTCCCGTGCTTCCCCCAGCCCCGCCGACGTGCTGAGAATGTCCGCCTTGACATCCTCTTGCTCCTAGCCAAAGGAATTGACCCGAAGTGCCTCGAATCGCCGCCGGCATCACGGATTCCTCACCGGAAACCGACCACCTCCGCCGCCGAATTCATCATCTCCGGCCATCCTCCGGCCAGGCCGACCTCCCCGGCGGGTCCTTGGTGAGTCTCCGGTCCGGCTAGACCCCTCCCCGTGCCATCGCCGGTGTCTGGGAGCACGTCGGGCTGGCCTCTGCCCCAGCCAACCTGACCAGCGTGGCTACCCACGTGGGCCTCGGGCCCCTAGTCATTCTCTGTGGGTCAAAAGACCATTGGTGTAAAAAGTTCCTGCTCATTTATTTATTTCAGAAAAATTGCTGCAAGTATTTGAAAGTTGTAAAATGCATAGAATATTCCCTGTATGTCAGAAAAATACAAATGACCTATCAAAATGTTCATAAAAATGAGATCTACATTTTGGTACCAAAATCATGCATGCTTAATCAAGTTTGAACCCTGCCTAATTAGAAGAACAAAATATCACATTCATAATGTGTGGGGTTTATGGAATTGCAAAGTACTATGCATTCTAACCCTATTTAAATAGGGTTACTTTGAATACCTTAATATGTCATTCCAACATCCTTGTTTGCGCATCAATACCATGCCTTGATTGTTGTTATTCATTTTCGGTGTTTGCTTCTTCGCGATAGAACACGAGTCCGAGATCGAGTGGACAACATCGAGGACCAATACTTGTCCATGGAGTATTATTCAAGAAGAAGAATCCCGAAGATCTATTTCTATTTTGGTTATCAACGAGCAAGGCAAGCGTCTGATCCTATGTTTTCAAAGTGTTTCAATTTTTGCTATTTATCCCATCGATTCAAATGTCTTTTATCGGTAGTTAGAGTTATCCTATCTTATGCATGCTCTTGTCGCCTAAATTTCATGATCCATTGCTCCTAGCATAACTAGGTCTCGCTTGTGAGCATTGCTAGAGCCTTTATATCTTCTATGCTGAGCCATGCTTAGTTGGTAAACTCTGATCCATCCGGTTGATGAATCCGAGCTGTGAATGAACCTAGTATGACAGGTTGATCTGATATGATCAGTGGTGAGTGGTAAAGTGTTAAATATGTTAAAGGCTTGGATGAACCGCCACAAGGGATGTGGTTATTTGACTCATTCTTGCCGACCCTAGGACCCGAGTTCTCGCCTCTTGAACCAAGACTGAGCGTACAGCCACACGGAGGCCTAAGGAACCTCCTCGACTAACTAACTTGCCTAGTCTATTCCATGAGTCACATAGATCGGGATTTCCATTTGGCATACGCATTGAAAGGTGTGGAAAAGGTTTTCAAAGGTGCATCATACAGGACGTGGCCGGGGTGAAGGATGCTGCGGGCATTGAACTGGATCCCCTGCGCACAACCTTAAGGACCGACTTCGGGACTTGACCCATTACGGTGGAACAATCCTTAGGGCGTGACTCATGGTCTAGGCCAAAGTAAGGTAAAGGTCGTGGTCAACCACCCTCTGCCGGCCCTCCTTGGAAGAGAGCTTTACCGGTGGCATTAAGAGTCGGTTGGCACGTGTGGGTAAAGTTGTGCACCCCTGCAGGGTTAAATCTTTTTGAAAAGCCGTATCCATGGTTACGGACGACTTGGGAATGGATTCTGTGATCATAGACAACTTTAACCAAATGGTAAAACTTGGCAACTTAAGGTGTGATTAGGATTACTTCCTCGGGGTGATAGAGGGGGTGATCCCGGTGGATAGGTTCAACTGATGATGATCGGTGGTTATGAAAGATCAAGATATTTGGTGGATTCAAAAGATGTTACAATTGCTCGGTGGATCTAAATAGTAGTTGTTGCTCGGTGGAGATAAGAATGATGGTTTGATGGATGTCACAATGATGATCAAAGATATCGCTCTCTTATCCCCTTTCAAATGTTCTAAATAGACGAGCTTCTCTTCTTCCTTGTTTATGCAAATAAAACTTGCTTTATGCAAAGAAACTCCAAAGAAGGCCTTTCTAGCCAACATGTAGCTAATAGGTTAGTAAGTCTTGCTGAGTACCTTTTGTACTCAACCTTGCCTCGTTGATATTTTTGCAGCAAAGTGAGTTTCTCTCGAAGGTTCTGGACGACATCGACATCGACGAGTAGCTTGGGGTTCCCAGGCGGCAGCCTGGAATCTATGGATTGGGACGTCGCCGTTATGCTTCAGGCCTCTTAGGCCATTTGGTCTTGCTATGTCTAATAGCATAACTTCGCTTTCGTTGATTGATGTTTGACAGGTCAGTGACCTCTGCTTGTAATTTGCTTCTTGCTCTTTTAAGAGCATGCTATATTACTTTTGTGTCGTAGAGTCACTGTTGTGTTACTGAATCCCTCACTGTAAAGCTCTCGAGCTCTCGGTTAGGCTTATGTCAGATGAAGGTCTGGATTTGTCTAGCCTTGGTCTCGGGGGTCCCCATAGTACACGAGCGAAATGTCACTAGGCGGGGCACAAGTTCAGTACACATAAAAATGAACAAAGAAACTTTGACACTGTCAGGGGGCCATCGGCAATTCGGTCGGATCCAGCGGAGCAGCGTCGCCAGTTCGAGCTGCCAAGACGAAGTCGTCGCCGCTAGGGGACGGAGGAATGGAGTTATCAGTGAGATCCTCGAGGGGCTTCTGAGGTTCCTTGGCGGAGTTGGGCTCTTTGACATCCGTGCCATCCAAGGACCCATCGCTATCCCCATCGTCGAAGAGCACGTGAGTATCGGCACACTCTGCAATGGCGCAAGCGCGTTGGCGGAGCTTGGCTTTGTCGAGACCTACCGACCCACCCTCGCAAAGGTTCTCCAGTTGGTCTAGGTTAACGCCTGGATACCATGAAAGCACAAACTCCAAAGCTTGCGCAGCGCCGGCTCAAGCCGCGGATTCCTTCCAGACGTCGACCCGGTTGGACGCAATCGGGATCCACTTGAGGAGCGCCTGGACCTTGTCAGGCACTGCTCGCCCTGGCCACAAAGTTTCGAAGACAGAAACAATGGCTCGGCGGAGATCCCCGCCTAGCCTAGCGACTGGGTGAAGCCGGCCTTTAACCAATGCCATCAATTCCCCCATAGAAATCTGGGCCTTGGGGTCACTGCTAGGGATGATCTTCTGCTATGTCCTATATTCCTCCAGCGCGGCTGCCGCGGCCCTGTTGGAGTCAGAGAAAGCTTCTGTGGGGGCAATCAGAGAGTGAGGAAACAATGTGAAAGAGCAAGAGCTGGGAAACAGGAATGGAAATGTACCACGAAGAGCATGTTCTAGTCCCAGCAGGCTGGACTAGAGTTTGCGATCGCGGGCGCGCCAAACGCCGATCTCCTTGTCATGCCGCTCACTGTCAAGCTTTTGGAAAGCTTCCAGCTCATTGATCTGGGCATCGCGGCTCTCGACCCTAGATTCCAGTGACGCGCGAAGCTCATCCACCTCGCTAGCGTACTTCACAGAGAGAACTTCTTGCTCCTTGGCCAACTGGCGGTCGAATTCCAGCCGCAGCGACGACTCCGCCTCTCAAGCCTTTGTTAGCTCCGTCTCTAACTCTTGAGCCTGGGCAGCTTGAGCCTGCAGGCTTTGAAGCTCCTCCGCATGCTTTTGTTTGAGCAGCTCAACCGCGTCAGCCGATATCGAGTTGGCCAGCCGGGACTCAAGCGAGGAGATGAGCGAGACAGCATCTGAGAATGGGAGCGTGAGAGCGGGAAGGGCAGTAGTAGCATTCCAAAGTAGAGGGTCCTGGGCTTACCTGATAGCTTCTCCAGCTCCTTTTTTAGATCCTGATACTAAACCTTGCCGGTGTGATACTTCGCCAACAGCTTCTGGAAGACGCTGGCTTGAAGCACGTTTAGATCTTGTAGAAGATAGAAAGGCAATGCTTCTTAGCGAAATTCATTTTCAAGCCAGCTGCCTGATGGGGCCGAGTCGATGGTGTATGAAATTAAATGACCGGCCAGTTGGAAAACCCCAAGAGAAGGTTTTGATGAATATAGCAGCAAGTTTTCCCTCAGTTAAGAACCAAGGTATGTCGGTCAGGAGAAGAGCAGACAATACGACTGAAGGTGATGCGTCTGGCTCAGTAACACTCCAACAAGGGCGCCGTTTAACGATACATGTTGACTCATCTTCGGCTAGTAGCAACGCGGAATCTGCACACAACACAACCAAATACTTTGTTCCCAACTTGCGATGAGGTTGTCAATCTCACCGGTTTGCTTGAAACAAAGGGTATGAGCGTATCGAGTGGAAAACAGTAGAAGTTTGCAAGTAAAGTAAACAGGTGATAGCAATATGATGGAAATAGGACCGGGATCCATAGTTCACTAGTGGTGTCTCTCCATAAGATAAATAACACATGCTGGGTAAACAAATTATAGTTGGGCAATTGATAGAATAAAGATAAACGTGATATGTCAAGAAGATCACTATGCGATTCACTCTGGGCATTACAACAAAATACATAGACCGCCATCCAACTGCATCTATGACTAATAATCCACTTGTGGTGAATCAATCCGAGAACTCCACAAGTATTAAGTTGTGAACAATAGATAATTGCATTAAGCAAAGTGTGTAATGTAAACAAAGCATATTCCCTTGAGCATATGAATATTGTTTTCTCCCTAGTAGCAACAGCACATCTACAACCTTAGAGGTTTCTGTCACTCCCCTAGATTAAATAGAGGCATGAACCCACTATCGAGCATAAATACCCCCTCTTGGAGTCACTAGCAACTACTCGGCCAAGATAGCAACTAACAACGGAGAGCATGCAAGATCATAAACAACATAGAGATAGCATAAGATAAATTTCAGTATAGCAACTCAATCATAACACCAATATTCATCGGATCCCAACAAACCAAACATGTAGAATTACATAACGGTAATCTCAATCATGTAGGGCAGCTCATGAGATCTAAGCATGAAGCACATGGTGGAGAAGACAACCATCTAGCTACTGCTATGGACCCATAGTCCAAGGTAGACTACTCACTCATCGCTTCGGAGGCAAGCATGGCGATGAAGAAGACCTCCGGTGGCGATTCCCCTCTCCGGCAGGGTGCTGGGAAGAGCTTCTAGACCCTCCCGATCTTCGGGTCGATGGCGGCGGTGGATCACGATGTGTTCTAGAAAATTGATCGGGCACTTAGGTTTTTCTCGTCGGGGGGTCTTTATAGGCGAAGGGGCATCGTCAGAAGTGGACCGAGGTGGCCTCACACATAGGGGGCGCGGCCCAGGGCCTGGCCGCGCCGCCCTGGTGTGAGGGCCCCTCGTGGCCCGATTCCGTTTCCTCTTCGGATCTCTGGAAGCTTCCGGGAAAAATAAGACTTCGGGAACTTGTTTTGTCCAATTCCGAGAATATTTCCTGTGTATCACTTCTGAAACACAAAATCAGCAGAAAACAGGGAACTGGCACGGTGGCGACTTGTTAATAGGTTAGTTCCGGAAAATACATAAAAGTGCCATGAAGTGTAACGAAACAGTAGGCACATGGTGTATAAACAAGCATGGAGCATCAAAAATTATAGATACGTTGGAGACGTATCACTGCCTCTACAGCTACCTTGAAACTCGGGGGCTAGGGTGCATGGTGAAATTGGCCACAGAGCTGCGGGCCTCATCTCTAAACCAGCAGAAGAAATCAAAGGTTAAAGGCGCGGTACTTACATTGGTCATCCGTGCAGCATCGAGGAACTGGAGGCCGACGTTCTGTAGCGACTCTTTAATGATGGAGAACTGCTTGTTCAGCTCCGCCAGGGTTGGTTTGCTACCCTGAACCTTGAGTTTTTCTCTGGCCTCGATGCTCGAGGTGGTGTCCACCCATTCTTGCTGAAGCTGGCTGGCAGAGCTCAAACTCCCAACGCCGGACCCAGCCGCAGCAGGAGGAGCTTTTCCCCTCGAGGCGTCCTTGGTCGCAACCTCAGGAGCCGGAGAGGTTTCACCGTGCCCACTCCTCACCACCCGAGTGGTGAGGGGTCCCTGGGAAGCTTCGCCAGAATTGGAGGCCAGCCCAAAGAAAAGGGGACCGGCAGCCATGCCAGCCCCTGTCCCAAATGCAGGCACTATAGCCTGCGCGCTCGGTGCAAGCCTAGGGCTAGAAGGGGTCTGGGCAGCCGGCTCCGAGGGCTCCAATGACCCCACGTGCACCAGGGTCTCTTCCGTTGCTTTCGCCGCGGCCTCGCGCATGTCTTCTTGGCTGGGCGGGTCAGAGGACGCGTGGGCAGCGGCGTCACCCCCCGCCGCAGCATCTTCGACAGCGGGAGGAGGCGTGGCAGCATCCGCCGAGGTGATTTCCCCGGCTGGCATAGGGTCGGCCTCAGTCGCGGCAGCCGGGCTGGAAATAGCATTCGCCAGCTCCTCCGGGCGGACAGGCTCCTCCACCCTAGCTTCGCTCGTGGTAGACTCCAACCGTGGGGAGTGGCGGTCCTCTTCAACACAACCCAAGTCGCTGTCAGCATCCTCCCTGCGCACTCTCTTGTTGCGCGGGAGGTCAGGAGTCGAGGTCTCAGCTTCCCCTGATGCGGAAGCGGGAGGAAGCTGTGTAATCAGATCAATGGCAATGGGAGACCTACAAAGGAGGCACCTCACAGTTAAGTCAATCATAGCTGCGGCGGCCAATAGCGGTAAGAAGCGCTGAGGCGGAAAGCTTACCCGACTACGGTGGTGCCCCACCGTTTGGTCACCTTCTTCATCTTGGGTTAGAGCTGGCTCCTCATCGCTGGCTCTGGCCTCGTTTGCTTCTCAGCCGGCTCGGTCGGAGCTGGCTGGCTCCTCCTCTTGGCGCCAGTCGACCTGCCTCCAGTCCCCTCAGGGTCTGCCGGCTTTGGGATGGCCGGCTCTGGAGCAACAGGATGTTGCTCCGGAGACTCTAGCAGGTCCACGATCGGGGGAGCTTGAGCTCCAGCGGCGGCCACCGCGGCTACATGAAGGGCTGCAACCCCGGGGGTGGCAACCGACCCTGTTTCATCATCATCATCCTCGGACCAGGCTCTTAAGGAGGAGGGACCTAGAAACTTACTGAAGTGGCCGAGGGGCTCACCCGAGTCAGCGAGCTCTTCACTCCCTTGGTTGCCATGAGTGGCGCTTGAGCTCTCGACGCAGGAGCCTGCATCCTTGTCCTCCTCAGCATCGTCCCAAACGACCCCGTTGTCTGACTCCGCCCTGTTAGCACTAAAGCCAACTTGGCGCAGGGCTGAGTTTTCTACGGTCTGCAGAGCGAATAAGTTCTGCCCGAGCCAGGCAAATAAAGGTCAGAAGATCAAAATCGCAAAGGGGGAGAGATTGAAGCCAAGCCCGGCAAGCGTACCTCAGTGATCGGGTTATTCCGGTCGTGAAGCTTCAGGCCCCACTTCCAAGAGGTCGGAAGCTTGATATCAGCAACTCGATTCGCCTTCCGCGCCACCTTAGTCGCCGACAGCGCCTTGGAAGAATGACGAGTTGGATCCCTCACCAATCCTAGGAAGCACATCTTGTGCAAGCGGCACTGGAGGGGCGACACGCGGGTGACCAAGAAGGTGAGCAGGAGGTCGGGCGGCTTCAGGCTGCCCACCTTCTGCAGAGCGGAGATCCACTGGAAAATCTTCTCCATGTCCGGCGTGGCGCGAGGTAGAGGAGCACTCCAGCTGTCCCGCTGAGGCCCGTTCACGTCAAAGGGCGGCAGGTTGATATGGTCTGCGCCCCCTTCAGATTCTTCACATAGAAGAAGGAGCGCTGTCACTTTTTGCAAGACTCTTTCCACTTCAATCCGGGGAAGTCCACGGTCTTGCACGCGTAGAAGGAGGCCGTCCCGCACACTACGGGAATGGTGTCGGCCGTCTGAGTTTTGAAGTAGATCAGCTGGCGGAACAGCTCGACATTGGGCCAGATGCCCAAGTATGCCTCACAAAGGGCCACAAACATGGCCAGCGTCATCATCGCATTCACCCCGAGGTGGTGCGGTTGCAGGTGAAAATGGTCCAGGAACTAATGCAGGAAGCTGCTGGCGGGCAGCACGAAGCCCCGGGAGAAATGGTCATAGAAGACCACCGTCTCCCCAAGCTCAGGAGTGGGGACGCGCTCGCCGCCAGCAGGGTGACATCCCACGAGATCCGCGGGCGGAAGCACCCGACCTTGGTGCAGCAGCTCAATCTGCTTCTCCTTCACCCAACAGCCTTCCTAGGATCCCTTCGGTAAAGGGGATGGAGCGGCGTCCTTGTCCGAGGCTGCCCCTTCCCTTTGGGCTGGGATGCCTTGGGAGCCATCCGAGTGTGGATCTGGATGAGCAGAATGGCGGCGGAGCGAGCAGAAAACCCTAAATCTGTTGAGGAGAAGCTCGGAGGCAGAGGATTTTGGGGGGAAGCGAGCGCTAAGCGAAGAAGAGAAGTGGGGGACTGGTGAGTTATTTCGAGAATGGTCCCTGGTTTAAAAGAAGGAGGGCAGATCGGTTGCACGTCTCACCCATGATGAGCTGGCAACCGCCCTCCCCATCATGCGCCATGACCGCACGAGGATTAGGCAACCGCCATGGTTGCCACATGAGAACGTGGAGCCAGAAGCCGATTGGACGTGATGGTGCGGCGTGTGGACAAGTGCCGTCTCAGCCCAGGCCCCAAGGGAGCAAGTCTCGAGGAGCCGGGCATCTGCAATTAGCAGTGCAACGGTCGCTAGCCGGGTTGGGTGCGAAGCCGTCATGTCCCGAGATGGCTGGCGATGTCCCACAAGGCTAAACCTCAGGATCGGCGGTCTCCGAGCCAGACGATGGATCCTAGGACTTCGTTAGAGACAAACAAGACTTTGGAGAGGAAAGGAACCCGCCGAAGCCCCATGCTAGCCCATGAGACTTTGCCAGTTTTGGGGGCTAGTGTCATCTGGATGACTTCAGGGGTACGCAAAGGGCGGCGTTGTATGCCGGTTGGCGTCCTAGGAGTCACCATGATGTTAAGCAAGAAAGACTGGCTCCAGCTAAAAGGCCGGCTGTGCCAGCAGCCGGCTGGCGACTCCACCGAGGAGAGCCGGAGCTAGGCGACGAAGATAAGATCCCTCCAACGGCTATGTCGCCGAGAGCAGTCTGGCCCCGACAAGATCGTCAGGGGCAAAGGATGGGAGTGATGCCCGCCACGACCGGCCTCCACCAACCAGCGAGCAGGAGCCTTCCCCACAAAAGGATCCGAGGCAAAAGGAAGGACATATGCCTCCTAGATGCCGGTCCAAGGGGGCAAAAGGCGCTTTATAAAGTGCAACTGTCAGGAGGAAATGGAGGTGGGCCAGGAGATCACGCCGAAGACGCAGCCGCGGGGAGCCGGCAACCAGGCAGCCGGCCACCTAACCTATAACCAGACCCCTGCCTATATAAGAGGGTCTGGACCCTTAGCCTAGGGGATCGAATCCTTCTCCTTCTTCCTCCTCTAGCCGAACAGCTCGAGGAGCACTGTAACCACTGTAAAGCTAATAGAAAGTAGGCAGGAAGTAGGGGCTTTACCTCCATCGTGGAGGGCCCTGAACCTGGGTAACTGAGGTATCTCTGTTGGCACAATCCCAAGCCAGACCCATCGTCACCACCATCGAGCCCCTCCGTTAAGCCATCCCCATGGCATCTGTCCCCAAATTCCCATGATAATTTGGGTGGTCGAGGCAACCCTGGTGGCGAGGCTGGCGTGCTCGAGGAAATCCAGGGGCCTAGGGATCTCTCGCCGAAGTTGGTGTCTGGCGGCAGCGAGATTCAGTCGTGGTTGAAAACGACATCCTGGTGCGCAAGAAGTAACGAATTCGTGTCAGAGAGGTTGGCTTGGTTTAGGTGGAAGAGAACATGGAGAAGAACGATCGGAAAGGGGTCGAGGCTCACCAGGATTTCGCGGCGTCCTCTGGCAGAATGGCGGCGCGGCAGTCTCTGGTTTAGGGCAGCCTGGTGGCGATAGGCTAGGGTTTTGGGGAGGGGCGGGTGCGGATGGATAGGGGGTTTATATGGGGGCGTTGCATGGCAGAGGGGCTAATGTTCGACTGAATTGGAGAAGATGACAAGCGGGACCAAGAAGTCAGTGACGGGAGAGAGAGGGGACGGTAACGTGTCGGAAGGGAAAAGAAATTGGGCCGTGGGCCGTTTCAGTGTCTAGGCCGAAGTGCAGCCGCCGGCCCCTTTTCATTTTTCCTATTTTCTTTCTCTTTTCTTTTCTGTTTTCTTTTGATTTTTGATTTGAAAACTTTTACAAAACCTCTGATTTAAAATTAGGCCAAACTTTGAAGTTTGTAAAACTTTCCCTCTGTAATTAAACATACAGGGAAGGTTTGGTTCAAGAACAAAACAACTATAACTTGAAAAAGTGTGAAATGCACAGTGGAAGAATGCATGAAATGATGCATGATTTCATGTGCAAATATTTATAAAATCTTTCCCAAAAATTGGGATGTTACAAGTCTAACCCCCTTAACATGAATCTCGCCCTCGAGATTCGGGTTGGCTAGCAAATAGGTGCGGGTGGTCTTCTCGGAGTTCATCTTCTCATTCCCAAGTTTCTTCTTCTTTGGTATGGTGACTCCACTAAACTTTGCAAAATTTGATAATCTTGGTTCGAGTAACTCTTTCTGATGTCTCCAAGATTTTGATGGGCTTCTCTTCATATGTGAGATCACTTTCCAACTGAACCTCTTCCAATGGTATTGTGTCTCTTAGTGGGGTATCTGCCATCTCTGGATGACATTTCTTTAACTGACTCACATGGAACACATTGTGCACTGCAGACAAAGATTCTGGCAGTTCTAGCTCATATACAACTTCCCCTTTGTGAGCCAAAACTTTGAATGACCCTACAAAGTGAGGTGCTAGCTTTCCTTTGACTCCAAATCTTTTCACTCCATGAAGCGGTGATACTCGGAGGTACGCTCTATCGCCCACCTCATAGGTCACTTCTCTACACTTTGAATCAGCATAGCTCTTCTGTCTGGACTGAGCTATCCTAAGCCTATCTCGGATCAAACGAACCTTTTCTTTGGCATCCTTTATTATGTCGGGTTCGAAAAGACTTCGTTCACCAACACCACTCCAAAGCAATGGAGTAGTGCACTTTCTTCCATATAGAGCTTCAAATGGTGCCATCTCAATGCTAGCTTGATGGCTATTGTTATAAGAGAACTCTACATATGGCAAGTTATCATCCCAGCTAGACCCATAGTCCAAGGCACAAGCTCTCAACATGTCTTCTAGAATTTGATTCACCCTTTCTGTTTGCCCATCAGTCTGTGGATGAAATGTTGTGCTAAACTCTAGTCTAGTGCCCAAGGATTCATGGAGTTGGCACCAAAAGTGAGAGGTGGATTGAGTACCCCTATCAGATACAATGCTCTTAGGAACTCCATGTAAACACACTATTTGGCTCATATATATCTTGGCTAGTCTGGTGCTGGTATAAGTTGTTTTTAGAGGGATGAAGTGAGCCACTTTGGTTAAACGGTCAACTATAACCCAGATGGAGTCATATCCAGACTTAGTCCTTGGTAAACCTGTGATGAAATCCATGCCAACATTATCCCACTTCCACTCTGGTATAGGTAATGGCTGCATTAAACCTGCTGGTTTTTGATGCTCTGCCTTGACTCTATTACATACATCACATAGGGCAATGTACTCGGCGACATCCCTTTTCATATTGCTCCACCAAAATCTACCCTTCAAATCCATATACATCTTGGTGTTCCCAGGATGAATAGAATAGGGTGAATCATGTGCTTCTTGCAGAATCAACTTTCTGAGTTCAGGGTCTTGTGGTACACAAACATGTTTCTCGAACCATACAATTCCATCATCTTCGTGAAATCCCTTTGCCTTCCCTTTACTCATATTACTCTTTATTTCTTCTATCTCTTTATCTAGCTTTTGAGCTTCTTTGATCTTGTCCATCAGTGTAGGTTGAACTTCAAGAGATGCCAAAAATCCTTCTGGCACAATTTCCAGTCTGAGCTGCTTGAACTATTCACACAATTCTTCAGGCAACTCTCCTGCTGTGAGTCCATTCACATGGCTCTTATGGCTCAAGGCGTCAGCTATAACATTAGCCTTTCTTGGATGGTATTGCAGGCTCATATCATAATCTTTTATGAGTTCCAACCATCTTCTTTGTCTCATGTTTAGTTCCTTCTGAGTGAATATATACTTCAAGCTTTTGTGATCGATAAACACATCACAATGCTTTCTCATCAAATAATGTCTCCATACCTTTAGAGCATGAACAACGGATGCTAGCTCTAAGTCATGGCTGGGGTAATTTCTCTCGTGATGCTTGAGCTGGCGCGGGGAAAACTCACCACTTTTCCATTCTGCATTAGAACGCTACCAAGTCCTTGACGAGAAGTGTCACAGTAAACTTGGAAATCCTTCTGTATATCTGGCAGACATAGAACTGGCGCACTTACTAGCCATTTCTTCAATTCTTGAAAACTAGCTTCACATGAGTCGGTCCATTCAAATTTCTTATCTTTCTTCAAAAGTTCAGTCATTGGCTTTGCTATCTTGGAGAAATTTTAAATGAATCTCCGATAGTATCCCGCAAGGCCTAAGAAACTCCGGATGTCTCCCGCATTTTTGGGTGACTCCCATTTGGTGGCGGATGCTACCTTGCTTGGATCCACCGCGACTCCTTCTGCGGAAACTATGTGACCAAGAAATCCTACCTTGTTCAACCAGAATTCACACTTGCTGAATTTCGCATACAACTTATGCTCCCTGAGCTTTTCCATGATTAAGCGTAAGTTCTGCTCATGTTCTTTATCATCCTTGGAGTAAATTAGGATGTCGTCAATGAACACCACTACGAATTTATCCAAGTATTCCATGAACACCTTGTTCATCATGGTCATGAAGTATGCCGGGGCATTTGTTAGCCCAAAAGACATGATGGTATACTCATACAGGCCATATCTGGTGGTAAAAGTTGTTTTGGGTATGTCTTGTTCTTGGATCTTTAGCTAGAAATATCCTGATCGAAGATCAATTTTAGAAAACACCTTTGCTCCTTTTAACTGGTCGAATAGGTTGTTGATGTTGGGCAATGGGTACTTGTTCTTGATTGTCACTTCGTTCAGTGAATGGTAGTCCACAACCAATCTCTTGGTAGAGTCTTTCTTCTCCACAAACAAAACAGGGGCTCCCCATGATGATGAACTCTGTTGGATGAAACCTTTGTCCAACTATTCCTTGAGTTGCTTCTTCAATTCTTTTAATTCATCTATGTCCATCTTGTATGGCCTCTTTGCTATAGGTCCTGTTCCAAGCAGTAAGTCAATGATGAACTTGACATCTCTGTCTGGTGGCATTCCTGGTAACTCTTCTGGAAAAACATTGGGGTACTCTTTTACAACTGGCACTTCATCCATGCTAACCCCCTTAAGAGAATTGACCTTAGACCCTTTAAGCTCGAAGGTTGATTTGAAACGAATGCGTTTCTTCTCAGGAGTGGTAAGGGTGATGGTTTTGTTTGCACAGTCTATAACTCCCTCAAAGGCAGTCATCCAATCCATGCCTAGGATGACATCTAATCCTTGTGAGTCTAGGACAATCAGGTTAGCCGGAAACTTATGTTTTCCTATTTCCAGGACTAGGTCTCTACAACTGGCATTTACTATCAATTCTCCCCCTGGAGAACTTACCCTTATAGGACAACCTATTGTTTCAGTGGCTATTTTGTTCTTAACCACAAATGCTCTTGAGATGAATGAATGAGATTCACCAGTGTCCAAAAGAACAAGTGTTGAAAACTTATTGAGCAGAAACATACCGTACACGGCGTCAGGCTCATCATAAATCTCCTCCACATTGATATGATTAACATGCCCCTTCTGGAATGGATTGGGCTTGTTTCCTTCATCCTTCTTCTATGGACAATCATTTGCATAATGCCCAGTCTTGTGGCACTTGAAGCATTCCACCTGACTAATATCCCTCTTCTCGGGGGCATTATTGTTTCTGCCATTGTTGTTGCCATTGTTATGGCCATTTGTCCTGGTGGAGTTATGATTGTTGTGGTTCTTGTGGCCATTATGGTGGTGGCCATTTCCCTTATGGTGCTGGTGCCCATTCCCACCATTATGGTTGTGGTGGTTCCCTCCATTCTTATGGAATCCAGAGCTTCCATGGTCACTGTGATAGCTTCGCTTGTGAGCAGGCTCTTGGTATTTGCTAACATGATGCTTCCTCTTTCTGTTTTCAGACTGCTTTATCTTGCTTTCTAGAGTTATAGCTTGATCAAGGAGAGACTGAAAGGTAGGAGTGTAGGTAACAGACAGAGGGATTGAGAACTCATCATTGAGACCCTCTAGGAACTTCTCCTTCCTTTTTGCATCAGTGTCAATGTCATCCGGTGCATAGCGTGACAGGTTGGTGAACTCATCGATATACTCAGACACACTGCCAAATTTCTGTCTGAGATCACGGAACTCCTTCTTCTTTAGGCCCATCACACCAAAGGAAATGTGTGCAGCCCGAAATCCTTCCTGGAACGAGTCCCATGTCATTCCTTCAATGGGATGAGTGATCTGATAAGTGTCCCACCAGCTTGCTGCTGGTCCTTCCAACAGATGAGCTGCAAACCTGACCTTTTCAGCATCAGTGCAACCAGTTGTCACCAAGTCTTTGTTGATAGAACAGAGCCAATTCATGGCCTCCAGTGGTTCCGCAGCACGAGAAAACTTGGCAGGAGGAAGCCTTAGAAACCTTGCATGCATGTCAACCTGAGGGGGGAGGTGGTGGCGGTAGAGGCTTGTTGTTGTTATTGTTGTTGTTAGCGTTGGCCAGAAACTGAGTCATGACTTGCATGAGTTGAGCCTGGGCTTCCATCATCTGCTGCATCTGTTCCTCAGGAGCACGATGAGGAGGCATCTGTTGGGTTCGAAATAGGTGAGGTTAGACTTAGAGAAAGAGTCTAAGGGAATAAAGTTTCCTACCCACATGCACAAACAATCCTTAAAAGAACACACATACTTAAACACACAAGCATAGAAGAACTTTTAAACCAAGCACACAATAAACTTAATAAATAGTTCGAAGGTACGCAAACGTTTTAAGTCTAAGGGAGACAATGTCTAATGCCATACCACAAGCAGTCATGGGCATAAACGCAAACTCAAAGATAAAGTGTGGTAGTCTATCTAACTACTCTATTCTTCCAGTGTCCAAAAGAACAAGTGTTGAAAACTTATTGAGCAGAAACATACCGTACACGGCGTCAGGCTCATCATAAATCTCCTCCACATTGATATGATTAACATGCCCCTTCTGGAATGGATTGGGCTTGTTTCCTTCATCCTTCTTCTATGGACAATCATTTGCATAATGCCCAGTCTTGTGGCACTTGAAGCATTCCACCTGACTAATATCCCTCTTCTCGGGGGCATTATTGTTTCTGCCATTGTTGTTGCCATTGTTATGGCCATTTGTCCTGGTGGAGTTATGATTGTTGTGGTTCTTGTGGCCATTATGGTGGTGGCCATTTCCCTTATGGTGCTGGTGCCCATTCCCACCATTATGGTTGTGGTGGTTCCCTCCATTCTTATGGAATCCAGAGCTTCCATGGTCACTGTGATAGCTTCGCTTGTGAGCAGGCTCTTGGTATTTGCTAACATGATGCTTCCTCTTTCTGTTTTCAGACTGCTTTATCTTGCTTTCTAGAGTTATAGCTTGATCAAGGAGAGACTGAAAGGTAGGAGTGTAGGTAACAGACAGAGGGATTGAGAACTCATCATTGAGACCCTCTAGGAACTTCTCCTTCCTTTTTGCATCAGTGTCAATGTCATCCGGTGCATAGCGTGACAGGTTGGTGAACTCATCGATATACTCAGACACACTGCCAAATTTCTGTCTGAGATCACGGAACTCCTTCTTCTTTAGGCCCATCACACCAAAGGAAATGTGTGCAGCCCGAAATCCTTCCTGGAACGAGTCCCATGTCATTCCTTCAATGGGATGAGTGATCTGATAAGTGTCCCACCAGCTTGCTGCTGGTCCTTCCAACAGATGAGCTGCAAACCTGACCTTTTCAGCATCAGTGCAACCAGTTGTCACCAAGTCTTTGTTGATAGAACAGAGCCAATTCATGGCCTCCAGTGGTTCCGCAGCACGAGAAAACTTGGCAGGAGGAAGCCTTAGAAACCTTGCATGCATGTCAACCTGAGGGGGGAGGTGGTGGCGGTAGAGGCTTGTTGTTGTTATTGTTGTTGTTAGCGTTGGCCAGAAACTGAGTCATGACTTGCATGAGTTGAGCCTGGGCTTCCATCATCTGCTGCATCTGTTCCTCAGGAGCACGATGAGGAGGCATCTGTTGGGTTCGAAATAGGTGAGGTTAGACTTAGAGAAAGAGTCTAAGGGAATAAAGTTTCCTACCCACATGCACAAACAATCCTTAAAAGAACACACATACTTAAACACACAAGCATAGAAGAACTTTTAAACCAAGCACACAATAAACTTAATAAATAGTTCGAAGGTACGCAAACGTTTTAAGTCTAAGGGAGACAATGTCTAATGCCATACCACAAGCAGTCATGGGCATAAACGCAAACTCAAAGATAAAGTGTGGTAGTCTATCTAACTACTCTATTCTTCCATGGCGACTTCCACCTCTTCAACATCGAAGCCATTCTCCTTGAGTAGCCTCTTGTAGTCCTGTAGCTCTTTAGTTAGGGTGTTGACCTTCTCTTGAAACTCCCTCTTGTCGGTGCGCAACTTCTCGATCAGATCGTGGTCTGCTTCAAGCTCGAAGTCGTTGCACTCTATCTTCTGCTTCAGCTCTCTAACATCTTTGTTCCTGGCTTGGATTCTCTTCTCTTGGCTCTTCCGCTGCTTCTCTTGAGTCTCGAACTTCTCCTCCATCTCCTTGATCTTCTTCTCCTACTCCAGGTGTTGCTTGTCCTTCTCGGCAAGCTGGGCGCGTAGCTCGTCGTTGTTAAACAACTCATTGTACCTCTCAACGTCGACGTCCCTGATGAGATACTCTAACTCAGCGAGGTGAGTGCGCATGGGGTCTTGTTTGCTATCAGGTAGCCCGATGACCATGCCCTCCTCATCGCATCGGCCGTAGGAGTGGGAGTAGTGGTTCTGAAGCTCAGAGAAGTGACGTCCACAGAGGCGTGCTATTAGTTCTTGCATGAGGAGTTGGGCGCCTATCTTCTTGTTGGTGTGGAAGGTCTTGAACTTGATCTTTTTAGTCTTTGGCTCTGTCTCGCACCCTGGCTGCATGATGTGGATGACCCAGACGCCCTTCTTGTGAAACTTGGTCATCTCGCTCCCTCTGATGAACGGGGTAGGCAGGGACAAGGCAGTGACGATGTCGATGAGGCGCTCTCCAAAGCTGTAGTTTTTGAAATTGTTAGGCTTGGTGATGTGGAAGGTTGACATCTTTACGTTGGAACATGACAAGTTTGTAAGTTAAAGGACAAGAAAACTTAACAAAAGCACTGAACAGGAGTTAAAGAGATTTCTAACTTAGAAGTCAAAACTATTTCTAAGTGTTAGCAACAAAGAGAAACAAGGTAACTCCTAAATTTTCCTAAGGGTTTTCGTCCAATCATAGGGTCACGAACCTAAGGCAACACTTTGCTCTGATACCATCTGTTGTGTACCTGTGCTTTATTTGTGCTAGTCCCGGATCGACTGCTAGCACACACAGTTACAAGATGAAATACCAAGAATACAAAGGTCTTTATTACAACGCTTGATCCACAAATAACATAGTTCTTTTACTACTCAAAAGGCACAATGCCACAAACCTATTACAACTCTAAAAATCACTAAGTAATTGAACTCCAAGTCTTATTTTCTTCGTAGCTCCACAGGCAGACGTGTTGGATGAAGACTCGTGACCGAAGCGCATAAATCTTCAATCTTCATAGTAGCCACCTGCAACATGATATGTTGCAGCCACAGAGGGTCAATACATTGAATGTATCAGAAAGATGTCACTTTGGTGGACTCAATGGCACCTACACTTATATGCTAATTGGCCAGGTGGAGTTTTACTTAGCAAAAGCAGGCTTTTTCCTATCTTTGTAAAACTCAATTTTTCCTTAGCAAAAAATTGTCCAGAAGGACCCCTTTTCTACCCAAGTTTACCCATCAATTTTTAACTTAGAGAAATTAGGGTGTGGAGACTCTTGAACAACTTCAACATCATGTCACTCGGAATTGTCCGTAACCGGGGACACGGCTAAGTACTTAGTTCTAAACACTCTGCAGAGGTGGTGCACTTTTCCCACAAGACTTAGTTAACCCATTTTGCCATGAGACTCATTTTGCCTCAAATGGCCAAGTGAAAACTAAGACGAGGCCTTTTAGAAGCATTCCCTCAGACCAAATGGATGCGTTGCATCCTACCAACATCTACCACCTTTTGTCCGCCAGGCTTGAGTTCTTGTAGCTTAGTTGACCAAGACAGAGCCCATATTTCTTGTGGTTGCACTAGAAGCTTCATGACTTGAACGTCTCCAATCTCTTTGCTCCCGGGTGGCTGTCCACAAGTGAGATACACCTGGTGGTTTAGAGGTTCGATGACATGACCCCAGGGAACCACTCAACATAACCCAAACAAAGCCACATCCACCCAGGTGATTCATTAACTTAGTTGTTTTCTTAGTTTTTGCAAAACAAGGTTTTTCAACACTTAGCCAAAACATGTGTTAACGCTTCCCACAACAAGTGTAAAAGCAAAGTCCTATAGCAGTAGCAATTCTACTAGGAGATGCAAAGCTAGGCAAGCTAGACAAAAACTTAGCATAAAATCTAGCAAGCTAAAGTTAAGAAGTCATAAAAACACCTACACATGCATCTTCTACTAGAAAAACTACAAGACAAAACTTTCAGTGGGACAAGGGAACATGGTGACACTTGGCTTGGTGAGGAGAAGAGTTGGTGCACTCATCACAAAGACACTCGTTGCACTCAGCACAATCTACACATAAAATATTGCACCATAAGCATAAATCAATCATATAGCACTCATGAAAGGAAGATATGCATGCAATATGTGATTTAAACACCACAAAGACACTTAACATGTTCTCTGGTGGTTAACTATATGCATGATGTCATGATCAAATTTTTAGAATTTATTTTTATAAGGCTCAATTTATTTTCCAACACACATAGGCAATAAAACAAACTAAAACTACAAGATTGATAAAGGAGTTACAAAAAGGTAATCTAGCCGTGCTATCGTACTAAGAGGCATCATAGGGACCTAAAACTAAAAGATTTACTGCAAAATAAAATCTACAACTATTTTAAATAGCAAAACACTTAAATAGAGCTTGCAGTAATTCAGTACATAAAACAGATACTATAAGAGTTTTTTATGCTGGAAATAGATTCTACACAATTTTATGAATCCATGGACGCAAGATTTGCTAAATTTGGACGTACAGAACTCAAGATATGAAATTTTGAAGTTTAAAACATTTTCAGATATTTTCAAACAAAAATAGATTCGGGTTTAATCAGAAAATGACACTTGGCGCCCCCTGATTCGCTGATACCGGTTCGGGCGGATCACCGTATTGAGCCGCTGGATTTAAGTAAGATCTAATGCCCCAGATTTGGCCGTACCGATTCAGTAAGTGATCTGTTAAGATCCACTCGATCTAGATCCGACGGTCAGGGAGAGACGGGGAGGAGCTCACCGGGAAAGGGTCGACGGCGAAGTCCCTGGTGGCTCTGGAAATCAATGGTGAGGTATCTTCGGTGGTTCTTTGCGTCAACGGAGTGCACGATGGTCTTCAGAGGATCACGGCAAAGTCAAGGGCGAGACGTCATCTTCGGAAAGGTCCTGCAACACCGACGGGAGGTGGCTGGAGATCAGTGCTGTGACAGGGATGTTGGGAGCGCGGGCAATCTCAACGCGTACAGAGAGGGGGGAATGTCGTGGGAATTTAGAGACAGTAGCCATGGGAATGGCTTAACGGAGGGGCTCAACGGTGGTGACGATGGGTCCGGCTCGGAATTGTGCCAACGGAGACAGCTCGGTTACCCAGGTTCAGGGCCCTCCACAATGGAGGTAAAACCCCTACTTCTTGCCTTCTTTCTATTAGCTTTTCAGTGGTTACAGTGCTCCTCGAGCTGTTCGTCTAGAGGAGGAAGAAGGAGAAGGATTCGATCCCCTAGGCTAAGGGTCTAGACCCCCTTATATAGGCGGGGGTCTGGTTATAGGTTAGGTGGCTGGCTGCCCGGCTGCCGGCTCCCTGCGGCTACATCTTTGGCGTGGTCCTCTGGCCCACCTCTGTCCTCTTCTGACAGTTGCACTTTATAAAGTGCCTTTTCCCCCCTTGGACCGGCATCTGGGAGGCATATGCCCTTCCTTTTGCCTCGGATCCTTTCGTGGGGAAGGCTCCTGCTCGCTGGTTGGTGGAGGCCGGTCGTGGCGGGCATCACTCCCGTCCTTTGCCTCTGTCGATCTTGTCGGGGCCAGGCCGCTTTCGGCGACACAGCCGTTGGAGGAATCTTATCTTCATCGTCCGGCTCTGGCTCTCCTCGGTGGAGTCGCCAGCCGGCTGCTGGCGTAGCTGACCCTTTAGCTGGAGCCGGTCTTCCCTACTTGACATTGTGGAGACTCCTGGGACACCAGCCGGCAGACAGCGCTGCCCTTGGCATACCCTTGAAGTCATCCCCACGACACTAGACCCCAAAACTGGCAAAGTCTCATGGGCTAGCATGGGGCTTCGGCGGGTTCCTTTCCTCGCCGAAGTCTTGCTCCTTTTCGTCGGAGTCCCAGGATTCATCGTCCGATCTGGAAGTTACTGATCTCAAGGCTAAGTCTTGCGGGCTTTAACCGGCTGTCTCGAGACGCGCTGGCTCTAGTTCCGATCTGGTTGCCGGTCGTCGTGTAACCGCGAGCCAGTGGTCGGCCTCTGGGAACTTGTGCCGTTTCAGGCCCTGTCCCTACGCCGTAGCTTGCATAGTGCAGCAACGTCTTGTCTTGTCATTTTG
Organism: Dactylis glomerata; assembly: GCA_007115705.1. Taxonomy (NCBI): domain Eukaryota; kingdom Viridiplantae; phylum Streptophyta; class Magnoliopsida; order Poales; family Poaceae; genus Dactylis; species Dactylis glomerata. Next base: position 9,053,745 of record QXEO01000280.1, on the reverse strand, counting down.
ACTCTTCGGTCTCTGTAATGATTTCGGGGGACGTCACGTGACGAGACGAGGCTTGTGTCAGTGATATGTCCCATCGAAATGCCACGCGTATGATTTACTCGCATTAAACCGGCTCGGCTTTTCATGCCTCGCCGCCCTTTAAGTCTCGGAGCCCTCATGGGTTTTCCCCACTTCCGAGCGCCCTCACTCTTTCTCCTTGCAGAGTGGTTGCCTCTGCTTCTCCCCTTCAACTCCACCACCTCCAATGTCGTTATTCGGAGCTATCAGCGGAGCCGGGGCTGGAGCCCCTGGGGGGTCGGGCGGACGCAAGCGCGGCCGCCCGCTCGGGAGCCAGAACAAGGCGAAGGACCCGGCGGCGATGCCGACGGTTCCTCGGAGGCGCGGCCACCCCCGGGCAGCCGCAACAAGAAGACCTTGGAGGCGCTTGCGGCTGCGGCCGCCGCAGAGCCCTCCGAGGTCGGTCGCTCCACCGCCATCGCCACGGCCCCTGGAGGGGCTGTTGCCTTGGCCGCCGCCAACCTCCCGGCTCCCGCGGGTGCGAGCTCTATCGCTGGCCTTACCGGGACTCCCCTAGAAGCAGCGGCCACCCTCGTCGGCGCCACGATGGCGATCGGGGCTGCCCTTCCAGGTCTCGCCGGCAGGAGCGTCGGTGGCTACTCTAGCGCGGCCGCCGGCAAGGCACGCAAGCTCCAGCACCCGCCGCCTCAGCAGCGGCTCTCCTACACCCCGAAGCACGGGTACACCACCTCCGTGGTGCATCTACTGGCCGGGTGCCAGGAGCGCCTGCCGCTCCCTGCTAGCTTTGTCGACACGATGGGGAAAAACCCCCCGATGAGAATCATGGTGGAGGAAGGCAGCGGTGGTCAGCCCCTGTACCTCGTCGAGATCCTCCACGACAAAGAGGGGAAGAGCTACCTCACCGAGGGCTGGGCGAAGTTCCTCGATGACTATGACCTGAAGTGGGGCTGGTCTCTCATCCTGACCCACCACGCTGGGTCTCCCATCCTCTGCGTTCGCGTCATCGATGCCTTCGGCTGCGCTCGCGCCTACTCCCCCTAGCCGTGATCGGCGAGCGCCCCCGAAGCCCCCTCCTTGACAACAGTATCATCAACCAGAGGTCCAGGGACTTAGGGGGGAGGTCTTTTGTTGTCTTGGCCCTTAGCGTGGCCTGTGTTATGTAATCACCCATTGTATGCCTAAGAACTTCTTTAGTTTCCTGCAAGTCTCTGCTCATTTGTTGTGTGTTCGCCATTTGCGTGAATGTCTTCCGTTTGCATCGTCGCGTGGTGACGATTTCCCAGCTAGGATTCCTCCTTTGCTAGAACCATTGCGGTGCAGGTCTGTAGGTAGGGGCTACGGTAGCCTCCAACTTACGTCAACGCTTCTGGTGAGGCCCTCCAGCCTCAGTGCGGAGGGGAGTAGTGCCTCTGTTGGCTGGCTTTAGGAGATGCAAGCTAACCCCGGCTTGAGGGGATTGAAGTGAAATCTAGGTCCTGTGCTGGCTCGAGCGAGGCTGGAGCCGGCACGTCTCCCTTCCCCGGGCCTTCGCATAACCTTTTCCACGGCTGGAGCAAATCTCCAAGCTTCTGGCTTTAGCCATTTCTTTGCGGGTGCTAAGTTTCAATTTCATTGCTCATTTGCTAATCATGTCGCATCGCCAACTGATCGGACAGCCGGCGAGGTACTAGAGCCGGCCCACTTCTGAGGGCCAATTCCCTTTCCCCCTAGTCCCCGAGTTTTGGGATAGCTGGACTGACAGCTGGCTCGAAACCAACTTGTCCGCATACGGTGCCAACACCGAGCGAGGCAGCTCTAGCTTCGAACCTCTTTGACATGGCCACTCAGCCCAAGCGTCGAGAGACTGTAATCATCGACCATTCACTGACTTGCCCTAGTCCGGTTCCCTCAACTTTTTCCTTAATCTCCCCACCCTTCGGCTCTTCTACCCCCAACCAGCAGCCTGGTGCTGGTTGGTCTCCCTTGGGCCAGCAGCCGAATGCCAGCCTAGGGTGGGAGCGTGCCGTGGAGTGAGAAGTAGTACTTCGGTTTATCGGGCACCCGACTCATGCTAGCCAATACACAGTTAACGAGCACTGCCTTCAACACTTAGTTGAGCGATTTTCTATTGTTTATGGTTTTTCTCTGCGGCTTTCCTTCGTATGTGGCATGCTGGCTCCTATCCGTCCGGCTGCGCGGAGCTGGAAGATGGAGGTTGGGCTCGAGACCTTCTTCATACGTAGTACTCATCCGGCTGACGAGGAATCGATCGTTTTTTAGGGCTGCCGGCTGTGGCTTGGTGCCCGGAGCCGGCTGCCGGTCAAGTGAATAACGCAGGAAGCAAAATATACACAAAGTGTTTTCCTCAGAGCCGGCCGTAACTAGCCGGCCGTAACTAGCCGCTCCGTTATCCTTTATTCATTGACAAGTTTTTCGGGGTACAAGCTTTTGCCTTAGCAGAAGAAAGGTCTTAGGAGACTGACATTCCAGGGACGCTCCGTCTCCTTGTCAGAGTTATCTGCCTTGTTCTTCCTGGGCTCTTGTGCGTTGATGAGGTAATATGCCCCATTGCCTAGCACCCGGCTGACAATGAACAGTCCCTCCCAGGGAGAGGACAGCTTGTGCATGCCTTTGGTGTTTTGGACCAGCCGGAGTACGAGATCTCCTTCGCAAAACGTGAGTGGGCGGATTTTCTGGCTGTGATATCGTCACAGCTGCTACTGATAGAGCGCCGATCTGGCCAAGGCCTGCTCTCGTGCCTCCTCGAGGAGGTCGATGCCATCTTCACGAGGTTCTTTTGCTTGCTTCTCCGTGTACTGGACAACTTTGGGTGCATCGAATTCAATGTCAGTGGGCAGCACCGCTTCGGCTCCGTAGTCTAGGAAGAAAGGTGTGAAGCCGACAGAACGATTTGGGGTAGTACGCAGGCTCCAAAGCACTGAGGGCAGTTCTTCGACCCAACAGCCAGCTGAACACTCGAGAGGCTCGACCAGTCTTGGTCTTATGCCGGCCAGGACCAGCCCATTTGCTTTCTCCACTTGCCCATTGGACTGAGGATGCGCCACTGATGCCAAGTCCAGCCGGATGCCTTTCTGGCCATAGTACTCTGCGAAGACTCCCTTTGCAAAGTTTGTCCCATTGTCAGTGATGATTGTCGTGGTTTCGTCAATAGATCTTCCATAGAGGTAGGGGTATGGCGGTTTGTGGAAGGGGGTGAACACGGCGGAGCGATCTGGGATGGTGGTAGCACGAGTTTACCCAGCTTTAGATACCACAACGGTGGCGAGACCCTACGTGCTGCTATAATTCACTATATGGCAACAAGTGCTCGATTACAATGAGGAGGTTGGCTGTTTCGCTATGCGATTGGCCGTAAACCTAGCTGTTGTCTTCTGCCTCAAGGGCTGCTCCACACCGGGCTTATAAAGGTGCCTGGCGTGGGCTACACGATGGTACCGGAGCGGATACAACTTGGAGTCCTAGACTAAGTCCTATGCGTGTACTACAAGGCAACCCGACATGGGCCTGTCTTCGGATCCGCCATAAGCGCCTGCGTCCAGTACCGCCGTGGTATCTCCAACAACTAGGCCGCCCGGTAGGCAATCCGCCATACCACCCTTGATGGGCCACCCTGGCTTGCTGGTTTAGGACTATGTCGCTGGTATACCGATTTGGTATATCCCCAATAGTAGCCCCCAGGGAACTTCAAGATCGCCATCTCCATCTGCCATGTCACGTTCTTGGCGAGGTACTTCCGCCATAGCTCCTCTTCTATTCTACGCTTGGATGGCGGTTTTCTTGATGTTCCTTCTTCCATCTATTAATCCGCCGCAAATAGCGGATTAGGCGACATAGTTTTAACTTAGCGAGATTTCTGGGATCCGTTGGATCATACCATAGAAATCCACCGTAAATTCCAGCACGTAGTTCCTTCTAGGGCAAGAATTACAGCGCATGCACTATTTTTACCGAAGTTACCTTTTTACCCCTGGACACGTGTCACCAGATTAGGGTTTCTGCGATCAGGATGAGCGGTGGTGATGGCAGGCACGAATCTCGAGGTCCGGGGTCTATATATACCCCGACCGATCACCCCTCATTCACCCCCGACGCACTCTCTCTCTCCTCAGCGCCTCCACGAGAGCTTCGTCACCTTCGACGAGCCACCGCGGAAGACCCTCACCGCCGGTAGCTCCTCCGCCGGAATAGTTCGTTCAAGAACTTCAAGTATTTCATAGCGGAATACACTCTCTGCTCAACGCCATGAACTCCGTATCTCCTTCCCGCCACCCTTCCGAAGCTGAGGAAGAGGATTTCCCTCTCCAACAATTAGCTCAGGGAACGCATCCTTCAATGGCAGATTTATATCCAGAAGATATCACATCCGAAGCCGAGGAGATGTCGGGGACAAAAGCAGAGGATGCCGCAGACAAAGAAGCAGATGGCGAGGTTGAAGAAGAAGAACAGGAGGACGGGGCCGAGGCTGAAGAAGAACAGATCCCCCAGAACCTCCATGGGTACTGGCAAAAATCTCATGTCAAGGACACTCACGTCCAAGCCTTGGAGGACGAGGGCACCGTGGCCCCTCAAACATAATCTGGATGGCGGACTGATTTCAAGGCCCCGGTGCCGGCCCCTAACCCCTCCAAAATCGTTATGCTCAAATCTCACATGGAGAGGGGTCTTAGCACGCCGCCATCTTCTTTCTTTACCAACCTTCTGAAATTCTACAGGCTGCAGCTCCACCATATAGCGCCAAACAGCTTGGTGTCTGTAGCGGGCTATGCAGCCCTATGCGAAGGATACCTCGGAATCCGCCCCAAAGTAGACCTCTTTCAGCTCTTCTTCTCTGTGCGGGCCAACTATGAAGATGACGGATTCCTTCGAACCTGTGGAACAATATGCTTTCTTCCACGGAGATCAAAAGCATACCCCTTCATCATGCCTCTAGATTCCGCCATAGGATGGAGAGGATCTTGGTTCTACATGGTGCACAAGCCCACGCCATCTCAAGCCCGCGACCTTCCTTCCTTCAAGAACATAGCAGCACAGCCCCGCAACTCCTGGAAGGCCGTCAACGATAAAACCGCCACTCCCTATGTCAAGCTCCTGGCTCGGCGGATCGCCAAGCTATCCATAGATGGCCTGAAAGGGATTGACACCATCAATTGTTGGATATCTCAGCAGATCCAGCCGCTTCAACACCGCGATAGCCTGATGCACGAGTATACTGGTGCAAATGATGGCATGCATTATTCAGACTTTGAAGCGCATCTGTTCTCTAATGAAATCTCCTAGGAAGAAGCCTTTGAAGTATGGCATGGCGATGTTTGAGAACAGCAGCTACCCTTTGGTAAGTTACGCTTCTGCCATGGTATTCTATGATACTTTCACACTTTTATTCTAACTGATGTCTTTATTTGTCAGCTCAAATCACTCGGTCCTGCGGATTTTGCTCATCCCCTTCGTCGCTCCAACTCCAAGCCCACCGCTGCTGAGGAGGTAGTTCATTCTAGCGGAAACAAAGAGGAGATGGTGGGGGACGTAGATGACAGAGCCTGCACGACCCAGGAGAAGGTGATCCCCAAGAAGCGGGTTGGTAGCGGAAAACCTCGTGGTGGTGGCAGGAAATCTACTGATTCCCGTCGTTTTGAAGCTCAACACAGGGCGGAGCTGGAAACGCCATCCGAGAATACCGCTACTATCAATCTGCCAAAGTCAAGGTAACCTTTCGATATATTTCTTCATGGTTGCTGCTTTTCACCTCTAATCCTCCTTTACTCAGAAGGAAGAAGCCTGCTGTCAAAGAACCGTCATCCAAGCAAGCCAAGCCCTCCCCTGCCGCTATCCAGCAAACCCCTGACATACCAATTCCCTCTCCCACTCATAACGATATCGATATGGAGGATGTTGGTGGTCAGTTTGACTCGATGCCAGAAGCCAACCCAACGACTGAAGCTGCGGCTAATGATGTCGTCCAAAGTGAAAAGGCTTCTGGCTCGTTTCAGGGTCAGGTGGCGGATGCTCCGGCGGGGGGCAGTTTGTTTTGGGAACAAAAGCAACTTGAAGTCGTCAATCTTATCTCCAGCCAAGAAGATGCCATCAATCAGCTGTCCAGCGGTATTGCCGCTTTTGTAGAAAAGACAGCCACCATGAAGAAGGTATGTACTCCCAGTAGCCCCCGAGCGCCATGGCGGATTCTCATATATGATCCGCTATGGAGCTCCAAGAGAAACCACTGTAAACTTTTGAATAGCATAGCCCTTGAGCGCTGTCATATTATGCAGTGCTCTGTAGAGAACTTGAAATTTTTACTGAGTAGCCCCCGAGCGTTATGATGGATTTCCCGGCATAAAGCTCTTAAGAAGACAAAAAATCAGCATCAGTAGCCCCCGAGCGTTACGGCAGATACCTATCCGGCATAAGGCTCTAAGAGTGACTAAAAAATCATCGTGAGTAGCCCCCGAGCATTATGGCGGATAATTATCCGGCATAAAGCTCTAAGAGTGACTAACAGTTCATATCATTTTGCCAGAATTACAAGAAAGTGGTAGAGGACCTAGTCCAGGTTGTCATCTCGCAGGAGAAGGAGCTGGCAAATAAAAGCGCTCTTGTGGCGGACTTGCAACAGCAGCTTGAGAATAGCGGTAATTTACTTTGACAAATTTGAGTTCCTTTATGCTTATTCGATCAACACTGCGCTGATACTTCCGCCATGCAGACGCTGCCAAGCTCAAGTCCACACTTGAGGGGGTGGAGAAGGGCCATGCTATTGCGATGGATGGGCTGCAACAGCAGCTCCAGAAATCACTGGCCACAAACACCCTCCTCGAGGAGCAGCTGAAGGACCAGGAGTGCCAGAACCTCAAGAAGGACAAGGAGATAGAGGATCTCCGCAAAGCTGCCGCCGAATTTGAAAAGCGGCGTGATAGCTTTAACGAGGTCCTCAATCACTTCCAGGAGACCTTGCTAGGTATCAGTGGCTTTCCATGCTGTAAAGGTTGCAATCTTTTTACTATGCCGAATATGACGCATCTTCTATTTCCGCTATGCAATGACTCTAGAGCAAGGTGAGGTGGACTCCGCTGCAGGTTTGCGCATGGCCATCGACGCAGCAAAGAAGGAGCTAGATGGTCTTCTCAACGCTGGTCGCCAGGCATGCGGGAGCCTGTAGATAGTGGGTTCAGCTGGCCTCTCCGCCATTGCACTGACTCAGAAGCTGCTGCTCATGCCAGGGCTAGTGGCGGACTGGAAACAGTCCTCCGCTCGGGGTGGTGCCAGGACTGCATTAACCTTGGCCAAGGCCCACTACCCTGAGCTGGATCTAGACTTGATCACCTTCGGCATCCCGGAGAGTGGCGAGGACGGAGCACCAGTGGATGAGGCCGCCATCCGGCAAAGTGTGCTTGGATATGATCAGCTGTGTGCCCTAGGCACTCAGCTGAACGTATACTATGAAGCATACGAGCTGCCGGGGTCCCCAAACCAAGCTTCGGCGTCAGTCTCTGCAGCCACTGCAGGTGCTGATGGTGGTGAAGAGGTGTCTTCTAGAGTTCCGCCATCCACTTAGGCTGTACCCTATAATGTGGCAGGAAAAAATACTTGCATCAATTCGGCCCCATAGTGGGTCTGTAAGTTAAAACTTTAAACTGCGTGTGTATGCTCTGCACTGTGACTGATCTGCTTGTGGCGGATCAGTGGAATGCTTTTGAACTTTGCAGCTCAGTTTTTATTAAGTGGTTTAATTGTGCAAAGAAACTGCCAGGCCTAGTTTTATGCAACTTGCAGTTTTTGACATGCTCAAAAAACAACACTTTGAAGAAAATTTCATGCGTAGGATTATGCGATCCGCCATCCGACTCTCTGTGCTTGACTTTTCATGAGATGGCAAAATCTTCGCACGAACAATCCGCTAGGGCGATGATACTTAATAGCAACCATCCAAAACCCTTAGCAGATGGTGGCTTAGATCGTCAAAAAGTCACTACTCGGGAATCCACACCGAGAATATCAAATGGAGATCAAAACATAAAAAAGCTACGCGGACCGTTATGACGGATTTAAAAAGACACAAGTGCAAAGCACAATTGTGCAAAAGGTTCCATACGATCTAAATGGACAATAAAGGAGTTAAAAGATTCAAAAAAAATCAAGAGTGAACCAAATGCTTTATTTCATTGATCATATAGAGGTGCCAATTACATAGCTAGGTAAGTGCTAAGTGTAGAAAGGACGTAGCTATGCGATGTTCCATGGACGATCTGTTTTGTCGTAGATATCGTCAGGGTCTCTTCGCTTGCGCTTCTTACTGGGTCGCTTATCTAGCTCGCGAATATCAATGAGGTAGTAGGAACCATTCAGTAGAGCTTTGCTGATGATGAAGGGTCCTTCCCAAGGCGGGGATAGCTTGTGGGACTTCTGCTGTTTGAGGCGTAGCACCAGGTCCCCCTCTTTGAACGAGCGCTTATGAACTCGCCGGCTGTGATAGCGGTGGAGATTCTGCTGGTAGATGGCGGATCTCTGGGCTGCTAGGTCTCGTTCTTCTTCCAGCAGGTCCACTGATAGTTGTCTGGATGCTTCTGCATCTTCCTCCTCATAGGCCTCGACTCTTGGAGAATCGTACTGGACATCACTTGGCAAGATTGCCTCTGCTCCGTAGACTAAGAAGAAAGGGGTGAGGCCCATTGATCTATTTGGCGTGGTCCGTAGACTCCATAACACAGATGGCAACTCTTCTGCCCAAGCTCCAGCTGCTCTTCGTAGCGGTGCTTCTAGGCGTGGCTTGATCCCTGACATGATTAGTCCGTTAGTCCGCTCAACTTGGCCATTGGACTGTGGATGTGCCACATATGCTAGGTCGAGGCGGATTCCGTTGTGATGGCAGTATTCTTCAACTTCTCCCTGAGACAAGTTAGTGCCATTGTCGGTGATGATGCTATGTGGGATGCCGAATCTGACCACAATGTCCTTGACAAACTTTAGGGCGGTTTTGCCATCAAGCTTTCTGATGGGCTTAGCTTGCACCCACTTCGTGAATCTGTCTACCTCTACCAGAAGGTGCGTAAATCCTGACGGTGCTATTTTTAGCGGACCCACCATGTCCAGCCCCCAGACTTCAAAAGGCTAGGTTATAGGGATCGTATGTAGTGCTGTGGCGGGCATATGGGTTTGCTTGGAGTACATCTGGCAACCTTGGCAGAGCTCCACAATGCGGTCTGCATCTGCCTTGGCCGTTGGCCAACAAAATCCATGGCGGAATGCCTTAGCTACTAGGGATCTGGCTGCGGCGTGATGCCAACATTCGCCTTCATGGATCTCCCTTAGTATTTCGATTCCGTCTACTTGGGATATTCACTTCATAAAGATTCCCGAGGTGTTTCGCTTGTAGAGCTGGCCATCTATGATGGTGTACGCTTTGGCTCTATGCTCGATTTGTCTCTTTTGGACTTCGTCTTCGGGTAGCTTCTTGTTCGTCAGATATTCCAGGTAGGGCTCTGCCCATGGTGGATTGCTGGGCAAAACCGCCATGATGGGGGAGCTCGCTAGTTCCAGATTTTCTGGATCCACCATCTTGACTGATGGGACATGCAGATGCTCGAGGAATACGCCTGGCGGAACTGCCTTGCGGCTAGATCCTAATTTGGACAAGGTGTTGGCCGCCATGTTATCTTCTCGTCGTACGTGTTTTATATTGTAGCCGAGGAAACTTTTGGCCCTCTCGTCCACTTCGTCTCTGTATGCCGCCATGACTTCATTTCGAGCTTTGTATGTGCCAGCCACCTGCTGAGCAACAAGGTCAGAATCTCCACAACTCATAATGTGTTGTACGCCGATCTCCTTTGCGACACGTAGCCCGTGCAGTAGCGCTTCATACTCCGCGATGTTGTTGGTGGTAGGGAAGTGGATCTGGAGAACGTAGCTGAGCTCATCTCCCTTGGGAGATTTGAGTGTCACTCCAGCCCCCGAGCCGTGTAGCAGCTTTGAACCATCAAAGTGCATCACCCAATGCTCTGGTTCTGGGACGGGCGTAGTCTCCTGCGCTTCCTTCCAATCTGCCATAAATTCTACCAAAGCCTGAGACTTGATGGCAGTGCGAGGCTTGTAGTCGATGTCGAAAGAGGCCAATTCAATGCCCCATTTTGCAACTCGTCCTGTTGCATCGCTATTGTTGATGATGTCCTTCAGTGGGCCTTGCTCACCACTATGATCTTATGGTCATAGAAGTAATGCCTTAACTTACGAGAAGCTAGGAAAACTCCGTATGCCAACTTTTGGTAGTGAGGGTAGCGCTGCTTGGATTCCGCCAGGACCTCACTGACATAGTAGACTGGTCGCTGTACGCCATATTCTTGCGCTTCTTCCTTACACTCTACCACGAAGACAATGCTGACCACCCTGTTGGTTGCCGCCATGTATAGTAACATGGGTTCCTGGTCTTCGGGAGCCGCTAGGACTGGTGCAGTGGATAGCACTCTCTTCAAATCCTTAAGCGCAGCGTCTGCCTCATCGGTCCAGACGAATTCATCTGATTTCCTCATCAGCTTGTAGAGTGGCAAAGCCTTCTCGCCAAGATGACTGATGAATCTGATCACTGCTGCCATGCAGCCTGTGAGTCGTTGTACATCTTTTAAGTCTTTGGGCCGGGATATGTCAAGGATTGCCTTGATCTTCTCCGGGTTGACCTCAATTCCACGGTGGGAGACGATGAATCCCAGAAGTTGTCTAGCTGGTACCCCGAAGACGCACTTTGTGGGGTTGAGCATCATGTTGTACTTCCTCAGATTGTCGAAGGTCTCTTGCAAATCCGCTATAAGGCCATCTTGCTTTTTAGACATCACGGCGATGTCGTCCACATATGCATGGATGTTTCGTCTGATTTGATCCGCCAGGCACTTCTGCATGGTGCGCTGATACGTTGCTCCTGCATTTTTCAGACCGAATGGCATTGTGACATAGCAATATGTGCCATAAGGTGTTACGAACGACGTAGCGAGCTGATCGGGCTCTTTCATCTTGATCTGGTGGTATCCTGAGTAGGCATCTAAGAAACATAGTAGCTCTGATCCCGCCGTCGAGTCAATGACTTGGTCAATGCGAGGCAAGGGAAAAGGGTCTTTTGGACATGCTTTGTTCAGGCCAGTGTAATCTACACACATGCGCAGAACTTTTGCGTTTTTCTTAGGAACTAGCACATGATTTGCCACCCACTTAGTATGGATCACTTCTTTGATGAAGCCTACTTTCAGTAGCTTGGAGATTTCCTTTGCTATGGCGCGACGCTTTTCATCTCCGAAGCGTCTCATGGCTTGTCTTACTGGCTTGGAGCCAGGGATTATCTGTAGGGCGTGCTCGGCAAGTTCCCTAGGTACACCTGTCATGTCAGATGGCTGCCATACGAAGATGTCCCAGTTCTCACGGAGGAACTCAACAAGCGCGCTTTCCTATTTGGGGGATAGATTTGTCCCAATGGAGGTGGTCTTGGCGGCATCGCCAGCGACAAGTTCCACCTGTTTTGTATCAACTGTAGGCTTGAAGGTGGGTGGGGAGGCGGAAACCTCCTGGTTGGATGCTAGCATCTCTGCGGGGTCCGTGGCGGTATGGATTTCTTTGAACTCCTCGCCGAAGAACACTGCTTCCTCGCACTCCTTTGCCTTTCTAAAGCTACCATAAACGGTGATTATGTCATCCGGTCCTGGCATCTTCAGCTGATTGTAGATATAACATGGCCTGGCATGGAAGCTGTGGAAGGTGGGGGGACCGAAGATCACGTGGTATGTACTTTTGAACGGGACTACCTCGAAGGTTATAGGCTCTTCTCGGTAATTTTCTTCACTGCCAAAGGCAACCTTGAGTGTGATGGACCCGAGGGACTTAGCTTGGCGGCCAGGAACCACTCCATAAAAGGTGTCAGCACTATGGCGGAGTTGGGTTTTGGTAAGGCCAAGTTTTGTCAGAGTTTCCACATACATGATGTTCAGGCTGCTGCCGCCATCCATTAAGCATTTGGAGAACTCGTAGACGTGGATTACAGGGCATACCACCATGGTGTAATATCCATCTGGGATGTGCTCTAGATGATCATCGCGGCTCTAGTGCACCGGTAATTCGGACCATCGGATGTACTGGCGGATTTTTGGCACGGTGGCGTTGAGGGAGCGCATAGCGGCTGTAACATCCCATGTTTTTAATAAAGTGTTTTGCATCATAAGCATCATCTAAATTTCACTCTGAATTTTTTTGCTTTTGAATTCAAATTGGAAACCCTACAATTGATCCAAATTCAAACTCTCTTCAAATAATTGCAAAATGAGTGTCAAAATAAAACTTGTTGAGCTTCTACTAATTAGTAGGGAAGCCCTGGTTTATTTTATAACCTTTTCAAAATAAGCTTGTATCACTAAACTATGCAAAAGGGTGTTGTTTTGAAATGTTTTAGAAAACCCAAAAGCTAGGGGGCTAAGTGCAAAGTTTTCCATTTGTCTTCTTCACTGCGACAGCCAGCACCTGCGTGTCCTGCGCAGGGCCGAGCCATGCCACCTCCTGCTTGTCATCCTAGCGACCGAGGCGATCCTCTGGAGCTTCTCTACTGTGCCACGAAGACCTCCTCTTCCTCCCGTTTCTTTTCCCCTCTCCCTGGCTCTCTCTTTCTCTCCCGAGAACACCACCGGCACCTGAGCTCGGCCGCCGCCTAGCCTCACCACTCCGCACCTCCCCCTGCCTCTTCGACAAGACCAGGAGCTCCACCTCACCGCCCACTGTGTCCCCATCGAAGGAATCGAGCCACGGCGCCCGAGATAGCTGCCGCCATCGCCGTTTCTTTCACAGGTACCCGATAATGCCGCCGTCAATTGCGCCGCCGCCGGCTCTCCTCCAGCCCCGTCAACCTCCCCGGCGGCCCCAGGGTGAGCATCCGGTCCAGAAGGACTCCTTCCCATGCCCTATCCTGCGCCCTAGCGCCGCCCTCTCCTAGTCACCGGTGGCCACCGGCGCTAGAGATGGTCGGGCTGGGTCTTTGACTCAGTCAGACCGGCCAAGGTGGCCAGCCGACATGGCCCTCGGGCCCCCCAGTCAGAGACCGTGGGTCAAATGAACGTGGGTGTGAAAAGTCCTACATCCTATTTTTAATTCCAGAAAATCGCTGCAAGTGTTTGGAATTTGTAAAATGCATAGAATTTTCCCTGTTAATCAGAAAAATGTGTATGACATATCAAAATGCTCAAAAAACATGCTCTACATGTTTATGTAAAATACATGCATGTTTAGACAACTTTAATCCCTGTCTAATTAGAAGAACTAATTGGAACCCTTATTGCAAATTAGGGTTTGTCGGATTGCAATCCCAAGGCACCCGAACCCTCCTAACTTGTTATTTATGTCGTAGGGTTTATCTTGTGCATTCTAAACTTGTCATATCATCATGCTTGATTGCGCATCGATGTATTTGTATTGAATGTGTTATTTTCATTTCCGGTGTTTCTTCCTCTCGGTAGAATCCGAGACCGCGCCCGAGATCAATGCCAATACTGATTAGATCAACTACATCAAAGCACAAGGAAAGCATAATCCCTTTTGATGCATTTCTAATCCTATGGTTTACAAATGTTTTGAGCCTCCACCATATCTGCATGCGTTCAACTGTCTTTTACCAAAACATAGAGTAACCTATTCTGATGCATGCCCTGCTATTGTCAACTATATATCTATGATCCACTGCTCCTAGCATGACTAGGTTATGCTTTAGCATCACCGGAAACTTACTATTCTATGCTTAGCCATGCTTAGTATTTACTGTTGCAATTCCGGTATCTGGGTTTGAAGCTTATATGAATCTAGCATGATAGATTGTCGTGGTACTGTGGAGAATTGATAAATCTTGACAATAGGCATGGATGAGCCGCCACGCGAGTTGTGGTTATTTGACTCATTCTTGTCGCCCTAGGACCCGAGTTCTTGTCTCTTGATCCAAGACGAGCATACAACCGCACGTGGAGGTATGGAACTCCTGTCGACTGACTAACTTGCTTAGACTTATCCATGAGCTACCTAGTCCGGGCTTTCCATTTGACATAGGCATCAAAAATGTTTTGAAACAAGATGGTGGAAAAGGTGCATACATATAGGGATGTGGCCGAGGTTGATTGATGTGGATTCCTCTGGTAAACCAATCTCGACTCACAACAAAAGGTTCCACATCGAAGAAAGGTCGTCTTGCGATGGAGGACTTAGACCTTTTGGCGTGGCTCATGGAATAGGTCGACGTAAGGTAACGGTTGTAGGCGATCATCACCCCGCTAAGATTCTTCGCGAGGGTCCAGGGGATGATCGTCACGTGTGGGCAAAGTTGTGCACCCCTGCAGGGTTAAATCTTTTCAAAAAGCCATGTCCATGGTTATGGATGACTTAGAGACAGATACTAGATCATAGACAACATGAACTTAATCATAAAAGTGCCAACTTAAGAGTGAGACTCTGGATCACTTCCTCAGGGTCGAGGGGGTGATCAGAATGAGTGGGCTTTGGAGTTTATAATTCGGTGGTTGCTTCATGATCAAAAGAGATCGCGAGACGCTCTCTTATCCCCTTTACAAATTCTGAGTAGTCCTCGCCTTGTGTCATTTTCACAAAGAAAACTTGCTTTCTGCAAAGAGCTACACAAAAGACCTTGATGCCATCCATATAGTGTAGAAGGTCAGCTTGCTGAGTACACCCTCGTACTCACCCTTGTTTAATGTTGTTTTTCCACATAAGAGACCGCCGCAGGCAACGAAGGTGGTTTCTATGCCGATATCGACTTTGACGACTAGTTTGGGGTTCCCAGGCAGCAGCCTGAGATCTACGGGTTGGGACGTCGCTTATGTTCAAGGCCTCTTAGGCCATTTGCTATCTTGTTATGTAGCATAACATAATTTGCTTTCCGTTGCTTGTTGTAATGTTGGTCAATGACCTCTGCGTGTAATAAGTTGAATCCTTACTCTGTTAAGAGTTTGAACTACTACTTTGAGTCATAGAGTCACTGTTGTGTTACCAGTTGTGGTTACCCATCTCGTGCATGATGCGTGTATGGATATAAAGAGCACGAGAGGGGTTTAAGGCTCTCGAGCTCTCTGTTATGCAGTCTTGGTTATGATTAGTTTCATGGTGCTTCGAGATGTGTAGAGCCGATGTTTAATTCCGGCCTGCCTGTCGATGGTGTTCTGGCCTGGGACTGGTAACCCCAGTATCACTCATTGCTAGCGTGACTAATACACATAGCATCTCTGTATAGCTTAGAACCCAGGGTCCGACAGCTTTGGTATCAGAGCAGGACTGTCTGTAGGAAACCCTTACCATTGGTCGAAGTTGAGTCTAGTGTTTGTGAGAACTATTTGAAAGACAAAATGAATTGAGAAAACTCTAATTAGGATTCTTTTTACTCCTTATCTGGTGTCACTCTAATTCTGAGTCACCTTACCTTGATTTGATTGTAAAGGTTTTCTTCCTCATCTGTTATTTCAAACCTCTAGGATCTCGGGGTTTGGGTTCTCCTTTAATACTCCATGTTAGGTTGTTGTTCTCAAGGTCGCATCAACTACTCTCAAGCATTGTCTCTCTTTATGCTTCAAATGTTCAGAATCCAATCAATCTTGTTTTCTATTATCCTTTCTTAAGTAATGTATTGGACATGACTTGGTGGTTCTGTATCATCCTGGCATTCCATAGTTATGGTTTGTGAATCGGCTGGTTAGTGTATACTTCTTGTATGCATTTCTACTACCATGCTTGATTAGATGATACTAGTCATCAACGCGTGCCCTGCACGGGCTAGCCATTTTGTGAACTCCTACTACAATTTTAAAAGAAACTTTCTAGCACATAGTACTGCGCATAGAAATGTTTGATAATCGAATCGAAATATTGTAGAAAATAAAATTATGGAATATTGATAAATGTGTACCTTTTATTTTTCTAATTTGATATCCTATGTAAATCGGATTTCTCGAATATACATGTGACAAAATGTAGGAGTCCGAGAGTTCAGGTGGACTTTGCTTTTTCCACGTCATAATCCATCAAACCCAGCCATCGCTACAAAACATATGTTTCAAATTATCCTTTTATTTATGTTGAAATCCATTCATCCAAGCCAATCCGACCATCTTTTGTGCAGCTCAAAGATGTTGGATTTGAAGTAAATTTCAGTGGGCATGTCATCTATTTCCAAGATTATACCTTGTGGTTTTAGCAAAAAGAGAAATAATGAAGACAATATATGAAAACATACGACAAATAATCCACAAAACTAATTATGAGTTAGTGCTACAATGACAAATGGCCAACCTACTACAAATAATGGTTTGATGAAAATAAAATTTGTTTCTATAATAACCTCTCGCATAAAAAATGTCTGGAGTTCAAAAACTTAACATGTTCCTACACGTGTTTTATCCTTTTAATGTTGGTAGTTATGGGAATATGGGATAATATTAATGTTCAACCGTTGCTAAATTACCAATAGCAGACCATATTGTATAGAAAATGAAGATTATATATACCAGTAGACATTTGCAATTGATGAATCATTGTGATATATCCTGCATTATTCGTTCTTTCAAAATATGATACGTATGCCAGGTCTTTTTCAAGCCTTCAGAGCTCAAACCTACAGTAAATATATTCCAAAAAATTGCAATTTATATCAGCTCTCTAGTGAGAACTGTATGTCGAACTGTCAACACAAAGAGAATGGCATCCCCCTCACATAATCCAAATTGTATATATTTGGCTAATATACTGTATAATTCCAAAGTAATATAGCAGATACAAACTATACATAAAACAGACCAAATTGATATACCTCGACGTGACATGGTCGTACACGTATAAACCTTGCCATATCCTTTGTCACGGTGTATTTGTTTCGACCCCTCGGATTGGAAATCTGCAGTAAATATATTAGCCCCAAATAATTTAATCTGGATTGGCTCTGTAGTGAAAACCGCATGCCGAAACGACAATGAATCCACAAAACTAATTATGAATTAGTGCTACAAAGACAAATGGCCAACCTACTACAAATAATGGTTTGGTGAAAATAAAATTTGTTTCTATAATAACCTTTCGCATAAAAAATGTCTGGAGTTCAAAAACTTAAGATGTTCCTACATGTGTTTTATCCTTTTAATGTTGGTAGTTATGGGAATATGGGATAATATTAGTGTTCAACCGTTCCTAAATTACTAATAGCAGACCATACAGTATAGAAAATGAAGATTATATATACCAATAGACATTTGCAATTGATGAATTATTGTGATATATCCTGCATTATTCGTTTTTCAAAACATGACACGTACGCTAGGTTTTTTTTCAAGCCTTCAGAACTCAAACCTACAGTAAATATATATTCTAAACGATTACAATTTGGATCAGCTCTCTAGTGAGAACTGTATGTCGAGCTGTCGACATAAAGAGAATGGCATCCCCCTCGCATAATCTAAATTGTATATATTTGGCTAATATACTGTATAATTCAAAAGTAATATAGCAGATACAAACTATACATAAAACAGATCAAATTGATATACCTCGATCGACATGGTCGTACACGTATAAACCTTGCCATATCCTTTGTCACTGTATATTTGTTTTGACCCCTCGGATTGGAAATCTGCAGTGATCTGGATTGGCTCTATAGTGAAAACCGCACGCCGAATTGATTACTTATTAAATAGCTAGGTGCAAAAAGAAATAGTAAATCAGGATGTAATTAAGCTATACCTGGAGCAGATTGATCTGATACATGATGTGCCATCCTTTCTCACACATCCTCCATTGCCGTATGCTCGACAGGAGGCAAGGTCGAATTTGGCAACAACAGGCTCGATGTGCTTTTTTAGCCGTAGCAAATTACGCGCAAAACAGCAAATCACAAACCGACATGGTTAATCGAGCCATAGCAAATTACGGGCAAAACAGCAAATCACAAACTAACATGGTTAATCGAGATATTTGTCTGATGCTTCTGTATGAAGCTAGCTGCATGGTTGATCGATTGATCTATCTGATGCTTCTGTACGTAGCTAGCTAGCCTAGATGTACTAATTAATCTGTGGTGCGATCTTACCCACAGGCCATAGCCACATCGATAAGCAGAATCTTTGAGACTGCTGTTTACAGCGGCGGCGGCGATCGCGATGCGAATGTACTGGTTTTTTTTTCGGAATTATCGCGAGGACTCTTGCCCGTGGGTCGGGGCGGTGAAGCAGATTTCATCTAACGACGGCTAATAGCTCCGAGATATATCGGATGGACATAATTCTTTTTTATTTCAGAATTAACGTGGAGCCTTCTATGATGCCTCCAATTAGTAAATATACTAGTCGTTAACCCGTGCTCCTGCACGGTCTAGTTTTAAGTATGTCCTAATAAATCTATTTTTAAGATAGTTATGTTTGTACATGCATGTAAATAAAGTTTAATCATCCTTTTTTGGATCGAAAGAGTATTGTAATCCGTTTACAGTTTAACGTATTTTTATAAGTGTTAAAAAAATTGGTCGATATACCAATTAATCTCTCGATTAATTGTTAATAGTTGGATCAGCGATAAGATTTCTAATTTATCGCCGACCGAAATATCCCAAATTTCGCCACCTACCGTGATTTGGTAGCCGATTTATCGGTCTAACAATAGTTTGGCCTATAGTCTTGTAGTAGTGTATATTAGCTCAAATATTGTTTTTTTGTTGATTTAGATGCAATAATCAAGGTAACATTTTTGTCCAATGCACTAACATTGTTTTTGCATAATATATTTTGGAACTTTTAGTGCTAAAATTTGGAATTTACAAAAAATTAGCCGATAAATAGTCTACCAATAAAATGATTAACAATAAACGATTTCTTAAACATTAGTTTTTATAGTTTCTATTTGTCAAAATAACTGTTTTGAGCAATATATGCGCGTCTTTGTATTTTATATAGTAAGTTATTAAAAGCTCCAAGTAGTAGTCCTTTTTCTAAATTAGAAATCCGTTAAATTGACATCATATTTTTAGTACTCCTCAGTCGTCATCGTCTATCTCTGCCCAGTACAGTACATTCACGCACCGTCCCCTGACATCCATATCCCCTTACTCTTCTCTTCATAGTAATTGAAATACAGATTTACTTTCTCTCAACTCCCAATCATGCACCCGTTCCTCTCAGTTTTGAGATTTTTCCAATATCTCTGGTGGATCTCAAATTCTAGATGTTCATGTGCAGTATCTTTTGGGGACCAGGAGGAGATTGACTGAGCAATACTGCAGTTCTAGTCGTGGAAGAGCAGGTCGCGGATGTTAAATCCGCAACGCCGGAGGCTCGCCGGCCGGTTGCCATTTTCTTTCTCGTGGTGATTCAGTCTTCTCCGTTCCCACGACGTGTGTTTGTAGCAGCGGAAATCCTCCCAGGAATGGCGCTCAGGTTATTGTTTACTTTCTCTTCAACTTGGATGTGAAATCCGACTTCACTTTCACTGTATGGAATCCAAAACGAAATACCCTTGTAATGTCAGTGGTACTTCTTTTTGTTGTCTCTCGTTGTTAATTTTCTTCTTTTTAAATGCCGCAATTCTAAAAAAATTCCACATAATATTTACTATTGTAAAATTGGTTTGGAACTTACAGAAGAGAAGACATTTAGCTTGCATGACGTATTATTGCAAGGACACCTCATCCGACTTGTGCAACACCTCGCTATCAGCAAGTGTCTTGTTCTTTTTTGTTCCTATGCTCCACAACACTTCTGTTAGATTTATTTTTTTCTCTCTATTCTTCTTTGTAAATAATATAATTAATAAGTACCTATAGTTTAAATCATGTTGGCTGGATCCCCCGACGCCGCGCAGCGCTCCAACAATGCCATCGTGTTCCTGTTTTTATAGATTCAGCATAAGGTGTTAATTAGTGTACTTTATACAGTATTGTTTTTGCACAAAAAGATAAAGCAATGTACATACCTGAGTTTTACAGCAGCCATATTTTTTTATTATACACTTAATTAGTAACCTTTAAAGCAACATCAAACTGAAAATAATCAACAAAATTTTTATTTGTCACTGTTAGGATTATATTTAGCAACATCATCTAGCAAAATCAGTACCATTCTGCCATAGCATTGCTTATAATCAGATGAATTAATCTAGTAGTGAAAAAATATGAATTAAATTAAATGACTGAACAGTTGTGTAAGAAGGACAACTCGAAATTTAATCTGAATGTGGGCTTACCTTTTCTGAAGATTGCTTTGCTCTTTAGATATTTATCAGTAATATCTGATACACAATGTAAAACTGTACGCATGTAGGTTGTCATATTTTTTGTAATTAATTAGAAAACCATGTAGGTCCACAAATATATATGATTAATTAAAAACACAGAAAATTCATTATTAAGAAACTGTACATAGAGTAAAGTATAAATATTCCGAGCTCTCTTGCACTAAAGGATCTCTTTGTACACAATATTTTTTGCCAAATTATTCTCTTGAGATTCTTCATCGGAGATTAGTACTTTCAGTCCATCTCTGCTTGTTACTCGGGACACTGCTACATAGAGTTGGCCATGTGTGAACACCTGCTTTGGTAAATATAGTCCAACATGTTTTAATGACTGTCCTTGGCTCTTATTTATCGTCATTGCAAAACAAACTGATATTGGGTACTGCCTTCTCTTCAATACAAACGGCCATTTTGACTCATTTGGTGACATTATTATTCGTGGAATGTAGACCTTTTTTCCAATGTTTGTTCCAGTTATTATTTGAGCTTCTATGAACCACTTCCCTAGTTGTGTTATAGTTAGTCTGGTGCCATTGCATAAGCCCTCGCTTTGATTGATATTTCGCAAGAGCATTATTGGCAAGCCCACTTTCAGGCGTAATATGTGGTCTGGTGTTCCAGGGAATTTCAAACTATTCAAGAACTCTGATGCGTACATCTGATCTCCATCTTCCGTATTGGACATTGCTTTACATACTGTATCAGAGCTGCGGTATGTTACCTCTTCTCCATCTATTCTACTCATGATGTATGAATTTACCTCATTTACCATCTCATTTCTCGGACATAAGATGGCTCTTTCTTCAAGGTATTTCCGATTTGTGTAGTTAGTCCATAGGTTAGGATATGTGCTGTTGATGATTGTTTCCAACTGGTTTCCTCTTTTCTGCAGTAGTAAATTTTTAGGTATATGCACCCATGCCTCGTCCTCATTATTTCCTATTAATCCATCACCAATGTTTAGAATCCAGTCCGCAAATTCTGAGGTCTTCTCTTGTTCCTCCGGAGTATTTATTAGTGCTGTAACGCGCATGTTCTCAGTGAGTTTGTATTCCTCAAAGTGCTTCCATAAGTAGGAGCGTTTTAAGCATGCGTCGACAATATGTGGCCTTCGCCCTTTGGGTATTACAGGAAGGATTTGTCTGAAGTCACCCCCCATGACTACTGTCATTCCTCCAAATGGTCTATCTCTACTATTCAAATTTGTGAACCTTAGGATGTCTCTTAGACTTCTGTCCAGTGCTTCAAAGCAATGTTTATGCGCCATAGGTGCTTCGTCCCATATTATTAACGATGTTCTCCTTATTAGATCTGCAAGGTAGGATCCTTGCTTGATATCACATATTGACTCTTTAGTGATGTTGAGAGGGATGTGAAATCTTGAATGTGCTGTTCGCCCCCCTGGAATGAGAAGCGCAGCTATTGCACTGGATGCTACTGCCAAAACTATTTTTCCTTCAGATCGCAGGGATGTCGTGATTGTCTTCCAAAGAAATGTTTTCCCTGTCCCACCATATCCATTGACAAATATCAGTTTGCCAAGTTTGCTACTGACAGATTGTACTATTGCCTCGTAAGCTATTTTTTGTTCTGGATTCAACTTTCCAATTAATTCCACTTTCTCAATTTGAAGAGAAGCTCTATCATAGTTAAGCTCTTCACTGATCAGCCTATTTTGTAGACCATGTAATGAGTTGCTATCTGGTAAAGGAATTCCTTCATAGTCTTTTAACGACTTTCCACCTTTCCTTAGCAATGTTTCTATCTCTATTAGGGTGAGATTTTTTATTTGGTCTGAATCAAGTTGAAGTGCTTCAAAGTTCAAGATTCTCCTCTGACGCTGTTGTATGTCCTCGGAGAGTAATTCCCATGCAGATTCCCACAATTTTCCTGGATCCGAGACCTCACAAAATAGAAGTATTGTGCAGAATAGTTGTCGCATTTGCTGTGCAGAAGCCCAATGTGATGCTTCTTTGATACAATCATCCCACTCTCTGTCATCATCGAGTAATCCAAGAGCATAACATGCTGACCTATAATTGGGGTGTATAATACCATTCACTTTTCTGATGTCTTCAAATGATTTACAACCTTTGACAATGTTTAGTAGCATTCTCAAGTAATATTTCTCACCACTTGCTGGATGGGCATAGTATATCCTCCCAATAGATCTTTTGCCGCCTTTCCTTGGTTTCCATTCTTTCATTTTTGTGTGCCATGTCCACTTAGTTGGAAATTCTGCATATGTTAGATCATGAGCATCCTCATACAGCTGATTAGCTGTCATCCATTCAGTGAACATTGTTTTTTCTATGCCAGGTCTAGATACAATTTTCTCAATATCAGTTGAGTCTGGGAACACAATCATTTGTTCATCTTGAAGGTGGAATTGCAATCTCTGTACAGAAGGTTGTCGATGCTGAAGCTCAAATCCAAATATACGCCAACATGCTTCACCTGCAGATAGGTATCTTGCATCAAGGTACATCTATATCTCATCATAGCTATTCCCAGTACTCAAAACTACAGTTGCTCTATCCTCCCCTTTATGTATGTACTTGAATAAGTACTTGATAGATCTCGATTTGTTGCACCACTCTACATTTATGTGTGCCTGGTACTTGACTATCAGGTCCCTATTGTATGGAACAACGTAGCTGCTATCTAGTTCTACTCCATTTTTTTGTACTGTCTTTCCATCATCCCTTCTTCTGTATACTGGAAATCCTTCTTCATCAATACTTGTTTCCTCACAGAACATCTTAGGAAAATGTTTTGAGCACTTTCCATTGATCATGCAAGGTGATTTGTGGTTTGCTTGTCCACATGGTCCATGCATCATGAAATTTTCAACTGCCATGTAACCTTCTGGGTCCTCATCCTTGTCTGGAATCTCTGCGGATATGATTTTATCAATATTTCCTGGGCTAGCATCCCTGTCTTTCTGATCTAGAAATAACAGTATATGTGCATGAGGTAGGCCTCTTTTTTGGAATTCGATGGTATAGACAACTGCAAAAAAAGTGCGGTGTTAGTCTTACCTAATAATTTGTTGAAGGATTCGTACACATATGTGTGAGACCATAACTTTGAACTTCTATACTTTCATAATGGACACACTAAGCTATCAAGCTAGATAGAAAATGATTGAAATTGGGTGAACTTACTTCCTGTTGCTTTTCCAAACCGCTTCTTTTTGTATATGTCTTCTATAAGTTCATTCAACTTTATCATGAACACTTTATTTACTATATCTGGACGATCTTCTGGTTTTTGGCCTGGGATGAAGTCCAGCATGGTCTGTATTTCATGCCACTTTGGGTTGCATGTGAAAGTGATAAATAGATCTGGATACCCAGCCCATCGACATATTGCCATAGCATCTTGGTAGTACTGCCCTTTATTTCTAGGACTTCCATTATATGATGAAGGGAGTATAATTCTTTTGCCTACTTGATCAGATCTTGTGTCACCATTATCCATTGCGTCCTGCAGACCGCTATAGAGCTCCGTTCTAAGTGTGCCTTGATGCATCTTGTACCAATTCAGTCTCCACTGCTCAATGCATGTTGCTGCGTCTACTATGAATTGAAGGAATAGCTTGCCACTCATTTGCAGGACCACCGATTGGTTTAGTCGCTGCTGGATACGATATGCATAATACTCCATCATGGTAACATGCTTTCTCTTTCCTATGCGGCCCTTTACGGGTTCTAGCTCTATTTCTGGTCTGAACCCGTCTTCCCCGTAAGGGAATAACAAAGGGTATTGCATAGACATAAAGCTTGGATGTAGTTCAGAAATTCTCTGGAGTTTCTTGTCTTTGTTTTCTACTATTATATCACGTTCGAAATTTTCTCCTGTCTGTTCCCCAACTATCAGCGCGGCTATTTCAGACGCAGTTGGTAGGTTGTATTGTCTTCCATCGCTGGATCTTTTTCCAGTTAACCGCAACCTAACATTTTCCAGATCTGATTCCTTGTACCTATCCCTTGCCATGCGGAATGATTTCACTAACTCATTGTGCTCATCAAGCATTTCCAGTAATCCAGAGACAATGCTCTCATCCAGCTGTGTTTTCCTTTCCTTTGATGTTGATGCCTGTATTCTATTCCTGACCTCATTTTCAGTATCACAGATATACAACTGAGCAAACTTTGGACTGCTATCTTTATCTTTAGGTAGCAGTGTGCCAATTTTATGATAGTTTGTGCCATTCAAGCGAAAAACATAAGGTGCACCCCCTTGTCTGTTAATCTCATAGTCAATCTGGCCACCCATTGAAGTAAATGCAAACATTGAATTATAGTTCCTTATATTGTCTCTATAATTTGATGGATCTCCCTTTTCATTACACTTAAGTAGCTGCTTAAGGTATTCTGGAGGATCTTTCAATGGTGGCAATTTAACTTTTCCTTCCTTGCAACACAGTCCGAATGTTGGCCTTGATTTGTTTGTGTTGTGCTTGCTTCTTTCCTGATGCCACATTATAGCTTGGCAGTATGGGCATATGCAAGTTGGCTTTCCGAAATTTGAAACTTCGGTTGGAGGGCTCTTGGATTTACCAATTTTTTTCATTCCTTGTAACTTTCTTCTATTTTCTCGATTTGACTTACACATTTGTCTTCTTCCAATGAAATCACTATCTTCCAAGTCCCTGGAAAACCTTGTTTCTTGTATAGCATGTATATGAACTACAGTGTCCTCACTGTTTTTGCTCTTAACCAACCTTGCACGCTTGCTACCCTGATCTCCATGCACTGTCTGTTTCCTCTTTGGCGGATTTTTTCTTGGAGCTGTCAAAATTCTGCAAAAGTATTAAAGTCCTAGTTCTTAGTTCTTTGTACAGGTCAATGACTAATGCCCATGATGAGGATAATGTTATAGTGTGCACCTTTCTTTCTCTTTGTTTAATGTTTTAGGATACAGTTCTGTAGAACGTTCCTTGGATATTCCCTGAATGGAGAAGAGAGTAAAATTTGATTTGCATAGCATATAGCATACTTAAAGAAATTAGAAGACAATCGTAAATATATGATTACCTTCTTAGTTGTTTGGTCATGTATCTCATTAGTGGATGTACATGTACCTATCAATAGCCTGTAATTTTTTTAGTGGTCAGTTATATGTACACGCTACACCTGTGGGTAATTTTCCATGTTAATACTTAATACAACAGAATGGAAGCCATTACCTTTCATGCTGATGATGTACTTCATCTTCTTGTACATGAATATCCGACTCGTTACCTATAATATTTAATAACTTGGGGCGCTTGATATACTTTGTTTTATCAGGAGGCTGACCTCGCTTCATCCGAGCTTGTCTGCATTCAATTTTACAAAGATTTTTTGCAGTTTACTGTAATGTTTATATTTTTTATTACACTATATATGTGGTACAGAATATAAATTACGCTATAATATACCTGCTGACTGTGCCTTCCGCTATTTCACTATTTTCTGGATTTTCCTGACAATTTGAGAAAATCTATTTTCGAGAATTAGGCTATTATATCGAAGGACATGCGAAATTCTTTTAAGAAAATGATGGAATTATTTAATTAAATTTGTACCTTGCTTTTGTCAGGTAATGCATTCTTTTTGCCCAAGATGCCCCCCTGCATATATGTGTAATACATTGTTAGAACCTTTTTTAATCAAATATAACATCAAAATTGATTGTATATTACTAAGATTCATATGTCACACACTATTTTAGTAGCCTCGACCACCATTATATATTTTACCTGTCGTGGATTTTATCCCCCTTTTTTTGCACAGGCAAATGGTTCTTCGACATGGAGGCCGAGGTTGCTGATGGTTTTTTGCAGTTTGGATAGATCCCTTGGGAACTGTGTCGATCTCTTGTGTCTTCTTCGTACCTAACATATAGTAAAATCATGGTAGTTTGAAACTATAGGAACAGTAACATGGAACAAACATGAATTAGTATGCAAAAAATTATGATCCTACCTTTTCTTCTCTTGACTCTCCTGGCGTACGGAAGATCTGGACTATTAACGTCTGTACCTATGCAGGGATAGCATTATATAATGGAAATTGGACGTGTTGGAGTTGGACTTTGCAAGACTTGTTTATTCTGAACTGTATATGCACCGTGTATGAGAATTTCATGTTCACACGTCTGTCTGTCGTGTCCAACATGGAAACTATTTTCTTGTGACGCAGGGTTACCTGTTTTTTCTAGTCTAATAATCGGTCTCTACTAAATATATATGCATTTTTTATATAATTTTAAATATGAATTAATAATAATATGTGGTTTTGTTGGTATATATGATATTCTAGATTTTCTTTGCACCATTTTTATGTGAACACTCCATCGACTTAGAATCTCTCAACTCTCTGTGCCAAAAATGATGATCTGATGTTACTTAGAATCTCTCAACTCTCTGTGCCAAGAATGATGATCTGACGTTAAGATCGATCTAAAACTTCAGATTTTACTAACTTTGAAATAGGCAGTACAAAAAATTTAAAATGACTATCATCTTGCAAGATCAATTAGTGACTCCATTCAATGAGATGGCACCTTGACATCGAATATTTTTGAAATACAAAATAAACTTGGAAAATTAAAATTAAGTAGAATGCTAAATGATATGACCATATAATACTTGAATATTTCTATGCCAATACTTCTTTATATTTTTTAAAATTACAGGTACCATCAACTTCAACAACGGGCGTGCACTCACTAAAATTTTGCCTTTTCTCAAGGTTCTCTAGCAAGCCATCTGGTACAAATATGGACAGCTAGACCGGAGGGCGGCACTTCTCTTCTTTAGAATAACTATCCTTCTTGCAGCACAGTGATGCTTTGGTTTGACACTCAGGTATATTGAAAATTCTTATCTTGTTATGTATACATTATATACATGGCCTCTGTAAGAAACAATTATTTCCAAGTGAATTTAATGTATTCTTGATTACTCGATCAGCGGAGTATATTTAGGAGGAGAACAGCCTCTGTATTTATTTTAAATAACAAAATCTTAGCTGATTATTAATCATGAATTTATCTATCAAATAGTTCTGCTAATATATCATAGCACTATTCTTTTACATTATAACAATAAATTTCTGCATATTAATCATGAATTTTTCTATGAAATAGTTCTGGTAATATAACATAGTACTATTCTTTTATATTCTAACAATTAATTTCTACATATCCTCATTGATTGTTGTCTTCATTCTCCACCGAGATTTGCTAGGCTGTTCATCATTAAGCATCCCCCGCTGAGATTTGCTAGGTTGTTCATCATTAAGATATCAGAGATGCTTTCGCCTTTTTCTCAACTTTTGGTTGTTGAACTGGTCTTCTGAGTCTTCATCTTCATCAAGATGAATCAAATTTCTCTGATTCCTTTCTATCCTCTTACTCCTACGTATCACTTTGTATTCTTCTTCTTCATCATCGTTATCTTCGCATATATCTATATCTTCAGTTGGCTCCTTTTTAATGATAACATGATTTGAAGTTGTCTTCAAGTTTCTCTACAAAGGATAAGCAACTTAGTATTAAATAGACGTTTTATGAATGAGACAATGTATATATGTTTCTTAAATACCTCATTGTCTTTTGGATTATCAACTGTTGAATCCTCATCGTCAGACTGAAAGGGAATATATCTTTCTTTTGTTTTTCTTGTCTCTTCGTCAGAATCTTCATTGTCATCAAGACGACCAGATTGTTTCTGCTTTCTTCCTCTACTACTCTTTCTTCTTTCTTTCATTTTTCTTGTCTTCTTGTCAGAATCTTCATTGTCATCAAGACCAGATTGTTTCTGCTTTTTCCCTCTTCTACTACTCTTGCTTCTCTTTTTGTAACATTGTAGACCTTGACTATCTTTTGGCTCTTGTTTGATGACAACATCTTTTGAAATGTTTCTTGGTTTATTCTACAAATCATGAGTTCATTAGGTCAGTTCCATTGTTATTATTCTACAATATGTACGTTTTATAGTAATGATGATAGATATATTTTTGATATGAATTACAAAAAATAATAAATATGAGGAATATACCATAACAGAAGAAATCACTAAATACTATACCTTCTCATCATTCTCAATCTCCATAGCTAAAATGTTCTTGTCTAGGAGAAATAATTTTGAGACTGTATAGTCTGGCCTACAACTTTCGAAATTGTAGTCTGTCAATCTAAATTGAAAAATTACCGCCTTCCCACAGATCTCTTGAATTGGTCTTGGAAGCTCATTACTTTCATTGGAAATTGATGCAACCATGTTTTCTACTGACTCATTGATTAACTGTTGAGCTTCTTTCTCAAAAAGTACGCAAGATGCAGATGCGGTTGAATCACTTATTTCGAGCTTGATCTTGTATCTGAAAATTATGTAAGATGGATAAATTTCAAAAACCCTTAAAATTGCTAAGATGGTATCTGTTGAACTCTTTTACCGTGCTTTGGCTTCAGCTTTCCTATCACATTTGCTGCAATAGTAGTGATCAATTTTCTTTTCAAGTTGCTTCTTGCAGCTCTCTTTGCTACATGATATGTAGTACCAACTATATCTTGTATTAACTTCATCAATTACTGCCTCAACAGTAAAAATTCTTCCCTGCATATGTATGACATAAATATATGTACATTGTTGAGCCAATGCATGATTATTACTGATTGCAAACCTTATTTGATGAGTTAAACATAATATCATTTAACTCTTGTAAAGTTTTCCTATTATAGCTCATTTGCTCTTCCAGTGTCCCTTTTAGATGTCCTTCCTCGCTATGGAATTCTCTGGTTGTATTTTCCTTGGAACAAATGCTAATTTGATAGAGAAATTATTCATCATGGTAGTGATATATAAAATTTAAGTGAAAAAAATCTATGCTGGGATTTCGTTACCTATTCTGTACATCCATAGTCTCAGGAATAGGCAAATTTATATACACTTGAGTTGCACTATTTGACGATAGAGAATATCCTGCATATTGGTTAAAATAATAACTGTGTTCATATGAAATATCAAGCAGTGAGATGACACAATGAGTGAATAATTTTGAGAGAAGACATACTGCCAAATTTCCTGACTGTTGTAGATGTAATTATAATGACATCGCCTATTGACTTTGCATCAATTAGTTCAGATTTAGCACCCCATAATCTAACTTTGACTTCTTGATCTCTGTGTAAAAAAATTAAAATAATTATGAGCACATAACTTGAGTAGTTTGGTTGCAAATCTAACATTATTTTCACATACTCGACCAGAAGTACAATATCACGGATTTTGGACATCCCAAAAGACGTTTTACTTTCTTCAATTGGTCCTATGTGTGCTGCAACTCCTATAATATCTGTTAAAACATGAATTTAGATGGCACATCCCACATAAAGGAAGAAAATATCAAATATGCTTCTACAAATACTTATAATATCATACCTGAGAGATAAATGTCAACGCCTACTCTTCTAGAAAGCACCTCTATGCTTGAAAAGTTAAAACCATACTTTGGGATGTCTTCTTTATCTTGGATCTCTTCTATAATTGATGTGGGCGAGAAGTTGATTATCATGTCATTTTCGACTGGTCGAAATTTAGGTGACGCGGGCATGGCTCGCACATTTGTAATGGTGTACACATTGCCTTCTAGAATTAATGGTCTGAACTTGTTAGTGTAGGCCTTACTGATAACTCCATGAATCATGGTCCCCTGGTGCATTTGTAATTAGCATGGAGATTGAAACAATATCACAAAAAATAAGTCAAGCAAAGATGTAGTTGCAATGAGAGAACCCTCATACCTCCTGATCAATAAGGATCATATCAAGACTAATTAATTCACCATTACTAATCAATATTGAATCCCATAGTCTTGCTACTCTTGCCATGATTGTTAGCTCCTTTCCTCTACTGCTAGTTTGAATCTCACGCAAGGTTTTGCATGCCATTGCAGATTTCGCCATTGAACTGAAACATCAAACAGATAATTAGAAATTTCTTGTTGACGCTGCTTATTCCTTTCGTGCTGCTACATAATAAATTTTATTTCCAAACCTGGATGAGTGCAGTCACGCTTGTGCGGGAAGATTTTGTTGATGGTGTGATGCCTTCCACGTTCGTGCGTGGAACTGTTCCCGATGACGATCGGCAAGATGGCGATATGCTTGAGGCGATACAGTAAACCGGCACGTGCTGCTGCCGCCGGCACGTCGTGATCACCTCAAGAAGATGCAACAACCAACGGAGAAAGTTCTTGGACAGTTGATCGGCAACAAACCGGTATTATAGAGTATATATATCACGTATGTCTCTTGAGTTTGTATTGCTCACGATGCGTGGTAAAGCACGGCTTGATTACCGTGATAGATGGATATACCTGTAGGCATGTATAGCTTTTTGAATTTGTTTTGGCAACGGAGGCATGTTTCCTGTGAAGATACGATACATGCAAAGAGACATGTTTCCTATGGAGATACGATACGTGGAGAGTACGTCCATCCCCAGCGTCCATCCCCAGCCGTTTAGATTAAAAATTAAGGCTAGGATTTGTTTTCCTATAGCGTTTCTGTGCAGAATAAGGTGGATTAACGTGGGGGCTCGTATGGTGCCTCCAATTAGTAAATATAAGATAATTAACGTGGGGGCTCGTATGGTGCCTCCAATTAGTAAATATAAGATATAAGATCCTTTGTACCACATGTCTTGTTTCTCATTTGAATTCATTCACTGAATCACTTTGGTGGTCCACTCCCCTGGGCTTACCTATCGGACTTCGATGATTACGCATGGTGTTGTCATCGATATTGGGTATAATCTGTTTCCCACTTTTCTCATTGCCTTGAAGTCAACTGACATTGATGTCATCTTGGGCATGGATTGGCTGACAAAATCTCAAGCTATCATTGATTGCACGGCCAGATCTATTGTCATGACCTCTCCTGCTGGCAGAAAATTTCATATACTGGTCTCCATCATCAATACCTCCCTCCGCGGTGTCTATGCCAGAAGCAAATTTCTATGCCATTGATGTCCTTCCACCTCTTGAAATACATGATGTACCGGTGGTATGTGACTTTCCAGATGTCTTCCCAGAGAAATTGCCTGGCATGCCACCTGATCGAGATGTGGAGTTTGTCATAGAGTTGGTTCCTGGAACCGCTCCTATTTCTAAAAGACCTTATCGTATGCCTCCTGAAGAGTTGGTTGAATTAAAGAAGCAAATAGAAGAATTGGAAAACAAAGGCTTCATTCAACATAGTACTTCCTCTTGGGGTTGTCCCGAACTCTTTGTCAAGAAGAGGGATACCAATGTTCCACGATTGGTCGTTGACTGTCGTCCCTTGAATGCAGCAACAATCAAGAACAAATACCCTCTTCCTAGAATCATTGATCTCTTCGATCAATTGAGTGGTGCAACCGTCTTCTCCAAAATGGATTTAAGATCAGGTTATCACCAAATTAAAATCCAAGCCGAGGACATTCCAAAGACGGCGTTCACAACTCGTTATGGTCTTTACGAGTACACTGTCATGTCCTTTGGACTCACAAATGCTCCAGCCACATTTATGAGGCTCATGAACTCTGTGTTCATGGAGTATCTCGACAAGTTTGTCATGGTCTACATTGATGATATTCTAATCTACTCCAAGACCGAAGAAGAACATGCTGAACATCTACGTCTAGCTTTGATGAAACTTCGTGAACATCGGCTTTACGCCAAGTTCTCCAAATGTGAGTTTAGGTTAAACGAGCTCATCTTTCTTGGCCATGTGCTCTCTGCTAATGGCGTTGCGGTCATCCCTGATAAAGTTCAATCTGTTCTAGATTGGGTGACCCCTTCCTCAGTCAAGGATGTGCGGAGTTTTCTTGGGTTGGCAGGTTATTACCGCCGTTTCATTGAGAATTTCTCCAGGATTGCCAAACCTATGACTGAATTTCTCAAGAAGAATAAGAAGTTTGAGTGGTCAGAGAAAGCCGAAGAAGCTTTCCAGTTACTAAAAATTAAGCTGACTACTTATCTATTGTGATGCCTCACTCCAAGGACTTGGTTGTGTGTTGATGCAAGATGCAAGATGGTCATGTGGTTGCTTATGCCTCTCGGCAATTAAAACCGCATGAACTCAATTATCCAACCCATGACTTGGAGCTTGCAGCGGTTGTACATGCCTTGAAGCAATGGCGACATTACCTGCTTGGTAATCGCTGTGAGCTATATTCCGATCATCAAAGTCTGAAGTATCTCTTTACCCAACCGGATCTGAATCTCAGACAGAGACGATGGTTGGAACTAATCAAAGATTATGATGTGGGTCTTAACTATCAACCCGGCAAAGCCAACGTCGTGGCTGACGCGCTAAGTCGGAAGTCCTACTGCAATAATCTAATGCTTATGCAAGCCCAACCTCCTCTTCATGAAGAGTTTGCATGGCTTAATCTTGAAGTTGTTCCTTCTGGCTTCCTGTCAAACTTGGAAATCAAACCTTCCCTTGAAGAGCAAATCAAAGATGCTCAAAAGCAAGATTCTGACATTGCCATGATCAAAAAGAACATTGCTATCGGGGATGCTAAGTGTTTCTCTCTTGATCATCAAGATACTGTTTACTTCGGTAAATGTCTTGTCGTACCGAACCATTGAGTCTTAAAAGAGCAAATCCTTAAGGAAGCTCATGAATCACCCCTTTCCATCCATCCTGGAAGCACCAAGATGTATCAGGATCTTCGCCAAAGGTTCTGGTGGACTGGGATGAAGCAAGAAATCGCTTAGTATGTTTCTGAATGCGACGTTTGTCATCGAGTAAAGGGTGAATATCAAAGACCTACTGGAGTTCTTCAACCTTTATCTATTCCTGAGTGGAAATGGGATGAGATTGGCATGGATTTCATCACCGGATTTCCAAAAACTCAAAAGGGCAACAATGCAATATGGGTGGTTGTTGATCATCTATCCAAAGTTGCTCATTTCATACCTATCCGCGAGGATATCACTGCTACTCAACTAGCAGAGTTGTATATTTCTTGAATAGTCACTCTTCACGGTGTTCCAAAGAAGATTATCTCCGACTGTGGAAGCCTCTTCACCTCCAGGTTCTGGAAAAGCTTTCAAGAAGCTTATGGGAACTCATATTTCCTTTAGCACTGCCTATCATCCTCAAACCAGAGGTCAAACTAAAAGAGTGAATCAAATTCTTGAAGACATGCTCTGAGCTTGTGTCATCTCTTTCGGGAAGAATTGGGAGAAGTGCCTTCCCTTCGCTGAGTTTTCCTATAACAACAGCTTTCAATCCAGCTTGGGTATGGCACCTTTTGAAGCTCTATATGGCAGAAAATGTCGAACACCGCTAAATTGGTCTGAAACTGGAGAAAGACAATTCTTTGGACCGAACATGATCAAAGAAGCAGAAGATCAAGTTCGCATAATCCGAGAGCGTTTGAAAACTGCTCAGTCTCATCAAAAGAGCTATTATGATCGTCATCATCAAGATGTGAGCTATGAAATTGGCGAGAAAGCCTATCTTCGAGTCACACCTCTAAAAGGCGTTCATCGCTTTGGTATTAAAGGCAAATTGGCTCCTCGCTATGTTGGTCCTTTCCCTATTCTCGCTAAGCGTGGAGAGCTTGCCTATCAGTTGGAACTTCCTTCAACATTTCCAGATGTTCATGATGTGTTTCATGTCTCTCAACTCAAGCATTGTTTCAAAGATCCAATCCGTGGAGTTGATCATACCACTCTTGATCTTCAGGAAGATCTCACCTATCAGGAGTATCCTGTTCTTATCCTTGAAGAAGCTAAAAGAAAAACTCGAGGCCGAACCATCAAGTTCCTCAAAGTTCAATGGTCTCATCATTTTGAATAAGAAGCAACTTGGGAACGAGAGGATCGCCTTCGATCCGAGTACCCTTCCTTTTTCTCTAGTTCTTAGGAATCCCGGGACGAGATTCTTGTAAGAGCAAGGACAATAGTATAGTCAGTTGTTGGCTATAAGTCTTTGCCATGTCATCTATAGCTAGCTTATAGCCAATATGTACAATAGTTAGCTATAGAAGAGTACTACTTTTTGAATATATGGCCCACTTGACACACTCACAAAGTGCCTAGGAGCACGTGCTGCAGCTGGCTCTTATCCTACAGCCAGCACCTCTTCTCTCTCCTCTTCTCTCTCATCCAACTCAGCA
Organism: Dactylis glomerata; assembly: GCA_007115705.1. Classification (NCBI taxonomy): domain Eukaryota; kingdom Viridiplantae; phylum Streptophyta; class Magnoliopsida; order Poales; family Poaceae; genus Dactylis; species Dactylis glomerata. The sequence continues at coordinate 9,019,280 of QXEO01000280.1, read as the reverse complement.
TAAATATAGTATTTAAATCCTTATAGCCTGCTGACTGTACCTTATTGTACTTGCTCTAAGGGGGGTAGACTTGTAACATCCCATGTTTTTAATAAAGTATTTTGCATCATAAGCATCATCTAAATTTCACTCTGAATTTTTTTGCTTTTGAATTCAAATTGGAAACCCTACAAGTGATACAAATTCAAACTCTCTTCAAATAATTGCAAAATGAGTGTCAAAATAAAACTTGTTGAGCTTCTACTAATTAGCAGGGAAGCCCTGGTTTATTTTATAACCTTTTCAAAATAAGCTTGTATCACTAAACTATGCAAAAGGGTGTTGTTTTGAAATGTTTTAGAAAACCCAAAAGCTAGGGGGCTAAGTGCAAATTTTTCCCTTTGTCTTCTTCACTGCGACAGCCAGCACCTGTGTGTCCTGCGCAGGGCCGAGCCGTGCCACCTCCTGCTTGCCGTCCTAGCGACCGAGGCGATCCTGTGGAGCTTCTCTACTACGCCATGAAGACCTCCTCTTCCTCCCGTTTCTTTTCCCCTCTCCCTGGCTCTCTCTTTCTCTCCCGAGAACGCCATTGGCACCCGAGCTCGGCCGCCGCCTAGCCTCACCACTCCGTGCCTCCCCCTTCCTCTCCGACAAGCCTAGGAGCTCCACCTCACCGCCCGCTGTGTCCCCGTTGAAGGAATCGAGCCACGGCGCCTGAGATAGCCGCCGCCATCGCCGTTTCTTTCACAGGTACCCAACGACGCCGCCGTCGATTGCACCGCCGCCGGCTCTCCTCTGGCCCCGTCGACCTCACCGGTGGCCCCATGGTGAGCATCCGGTTCGGAAGGACTCCTCCTTGAGCCCTATCCCGCGCCCTAGCACCGCCCTCTCCTGGTCACCGGCGGCCACCGGCGCTAGAGATGGTCGGGCTGGGTCTTTGACTCAGTCAGACCGGCTAAGGTGGCCAGCCGACGTGGCCCTCGGGCCCCCCAGTCAGAGACCGTGGGTCAAATGACCCCGGGTGTGAAAATTCCTACATCCTATTTTTAATTCCAGAAAATTGCTGCAGGTGTTTGGAATTTGTAAAATGCATAGAATTTTCCCTGTTAATCAGAAAAATGTGTATGACATATCAAAATGCTCAGTAAAACATGTTCTACATGTTTATGTAAAATTCATGCATGTTTAGGCAACTTTAATCCCTATCTAATTAGAAGAACTAATCGGAACCCTTATTGCAAATTAGGGTTTATCGGATTGCAATCCCAAGGCATCCGAACCCTCCTAACTTGTTCTTTATGTCATAGGGTTTATCCTGTGCATTCTAAATTTGTCATATCGTCATGCTTGATTGCGCATCGATGTATTTGTATTGAATGTGTTATTTTCATTTCCGGTGTTTCTTCCTCTCGGTAGAATCAGAGACCGCGTCCGAGATCAACGCCAATACTGATCAGATCAACTACATCAAAGCACAAGGCAAGCATAATCCATTTTGATGCATTTCTAATCCTATGGTTTACAAATGTTTTGAGCCTCCACCATATCGGCATGCATTCAACTGTCTTTTACTGAAACATAGAGTAACCTATTCTGATGCATGCCCTGCTATTGTCAACTATATATCTATGATCCACTGCTCATAGCATGACTAGGTTATGCTTTAGCATCACTAGAAACTTACTATTCTATGCTTAGCCATGCTTAGTATTTACTGTTGCAATTCCGGTATCTGGGTTTGAAGCTTATATGAATCTAGCATGATAGATTGTCGTGGTACTATGGAGAATTGATAAAACTTGACAATAGGCATGGATGAGCCGCCACGCGAGTTGTGGTTATTTGACTCATTCTTGTTGCCCTAGGACCCGAGTTCTTGTCTCTTGATCCAAGACGAGCATACAACCGCATGTGGAGGTATGGAACTCCTGTTGACTGACTAACTTGCTTAGACTTATCCATGAGCTACCTAGTCCGGGCTTTCCATTTGACATAGGCATCAAAAATGTTTTGAAACGAGATGGTGGAAAAGGTGCATACATATAGGGATGTGGCCGAGGTTGATTGATGTGGATTCCTCTGGTAAACCAATCTCGACTCACAACAAAAGGTTCCACGTCAGAGAAAGGCCGTCTTGCGATGGAGGACTTAGACCTTTTGGCGTGGCTCATGGAATAGGTCGACGTAAGGTAACGGTTGTAGGCGATCATCACCCCGCTAAGATTCTTCGCGAGGGTCCAGGGGACGATCGTCACATGTGGGCAAAGTTGTGCACCCCTGCAGGGTTAAATCTTTTTAAAAAGCCGTGTCCACCGTTATGGACGACTTGGAGACAGATACTAGATCATAGACAACATGAACTTAATCGTAAAAGTGCCAACTTAAGAGTGAGACTCTAGATCACTTCCTCAGGGTCGAGGGGGTGATCAGAATGAGTGGGCTTTAGAGTTTATAATTCGGTGGTTGCTCCACGATCAAAAGAGATTGCGAGACGCTCTCTTATCCCCTTTACAAATTCTGAGTAGTCCTCGCCTTGTGTCATTTTCACAAAGAAAACTTGCTTTCTGCAAAGAGCTACACAAAAGACCTTGATGCCATCCATATAGTGTAGAAGGTCAGCTTGCTGAGTACACCCTTGTACTCACCCTTGTTTAATGTTGTTTTTCCACATAAGAGACCGCCGCAGGCAATGAAGGTGGTTTCTATGCCGATATCGACTTTGACGACTAGTTTGGGGTTCCCAGGCAGCAGCCTAAGATCTACGGGTTGGGACATCGCTTATGTTCAAGGCCTCTTAGGCCATTTGCTATCTTGTTATGTAGCATAACATAATTTGCTTTCTGTTGCTTGTTGTAATGTTGGTCAGTGACCTCTGCGTGTAATAAGTTGAATCCTTACTCTGTTAAGAGTTTGAACTACTACTTTGAGTCGTAGAGTCACTGTTGTGTTACCAGTTGTGGTTACCCATCTCGTGCATGATGCGTGTATGGATATAAAGTGCACGAGAGGGGTTTAAGGCTCTCGAGCTCTCTGTTATGCAGTCTTGGTTATGATTAGTTTCGTGGCGCTTTGAGATATGTAGAGCTGATGTTTAATTCCGGCCTGCCTGCCGATGGTGTTCCGGCCTGGGACTGGTAACCCCAGTATCACTCGTTGCTAGCATGACTAATACACATAACATCTCTGTATAGCTTATAACCCGAGGTCTGACAGTGGCTCTCTGTGCCTGAGCCGTGGGGGGTCCAAGGAACGTGTGAAAGGTTCCTTTTTTGTTTTTTATTGGGTTACCCTTGCCAGCGTCGCCCTCTGCCTTTTCGGTGGGTTTCGGCGCAGAGTCTTCATCCATATCACTGCCATCCTTGGACTCCTTGTCTTTGTCCGCTTTTCCTTTGCCACGAGGCCATTGTCGCCGGTTGCGCTTGAAGCCAGCTTCTTGATCCGCCTTGAGGTCGTTGACAAATTTGCAGTTCCGGTTGGTGTGATTGCACTTCCCTGAAGCGTCGCGATGGGCAAAACATGACATATTGCGGTATTCATCGTAGGACACGGGGGCGGATGGCGCTGAAGCGGGAGCTGTAGAGTTCCGCAGCTGGCCACTGCTACTACCACGTCCCCTGCCGCGCTGGCTGCTTTGACCCTTGTCAGCGAAGGTTGTGGCCACAATATCCGGAGTTTGCTGCTCTTCTGGCGGATTCTTCCGTTTATTGCTGTTGTTCCGCTTTCCAGTATTCTGGATGGCGGAAGCCTTCAGAGATTCGCGGGCGTCATCATCGGCGGCCGCATAGTTGCTTGCGATGGTGATCATGTAATTTAGGGTTAGTTTCCCTTCGTTCCTTTCCCGTAACAGGCGATGGCGGAGTAGTTGGCCTCTCTCCAAACTGTCGATGAATGCAAGGATGGCAGATTCGTTGGTAACCCCCTCACATGAGTTCTTCATATCTAGCCATCGTGCAAGGAAAGTTCGGGAGGTCTCGTCATCAGCCCATCGGCACCTTTGAAGGTCACCAATGTTATGAGGTCTCTTGTAAGTCCCCTCGAAGTTTTCGGTGAACGCAGTTTGCATATCGAACCAGGTTTGGATGGAATTTTCTGCCAAGTCGTTGATCCACTGCCGCGCAGTGCCGGATAGCATCAGGGGCAAATAGGGGACAGCAACGTTGGGTGATCCCTCGGTGAACTGTACTGCATTGAAGTAGTCTTGTAGCCAAGTTAGAGGCCTATCGACTCCATTGTATTGGCGGATATTTTTTTCGATCTTGAACCCATGTGGGATGGGCTCATCACGGATCCGTTGTCCAAAGCACTTTGGGCCGAGGAAGAAGGCTGTTTGAGACTTGGCAATCTCGTTTAGGTGGGTATGCGCGTCGTAGGGCTTCTGGTCCTGCGGATCCTTGCAAAAGTTGCGTGACTTTGCTGGTCCGCTACCGCCACCGCCGCCGCCATGGGGGTTGCCTGGTGGGGATGGCAAAGGGTCACGTCGTCTTTTACTCTCGCCATCCTGTGATTGATCTCTGCAGCTACGATGGTTTCCCTCTGCTCTTCGTGGAGATGGATCATTGTCATGGCGGCGGGAGCCTTGCCCTTTGTCATCGTGGTGGCGAGAGGAGCGATGCTTATCTTTGTCGCTGCCGCAGTGCGCACCATCATCATGGCAAGATTGTTCCCTTTGCGTGGATCCTCCATCTCTGCTGGCTTCCCATCGTGGCGGATCGTCTCTGCGTCCAGCATCACGGCTTCGCCCTTGCTTGCCATCATTGTCGCGTATGATGATTCCTCCCTTTGGGACTTCGAATGTCTTATACTTTGGTGGCGGCATGTTGGTCTTATGGCGGGGAGTAGCGTTGTCTTGCTGGTCCATAGGCAGGGTAGTTCTTGTGAGGTGGTGACGGATTTCTCTGCGGGCCTTTGCCATTTGGTTTGTCATCAGAGGATATTGGGATGGCATCTGCCCGGTTGCGAGCTTCTCTTCTTCGTATCTCTGAGGATCCGGTATGAGATTCGTTATCAGGGCGCGTACCATAATTGCCAGTCCCCCGAGCTTTAGAGGCAGTGCTGGACCTGCACAGCGCGGGATCAGATTCGAGCCGTCGTGACGACGTGGCCTTCTCCTGCTGCACCAATGCTTTGGTCATCAGTTTCACCGCCGTCTCTAGGGCTGCTAGGCTCTTATTATGCTCCAATAACTCCTTTGCCGCCACGATGTTTTCAATGGGCATAGCCCTGACTTCATCGTGGTTCTTGTCCACATATGGCGGATTCTTGATATACATCTTGGCCCAAGTTTCCGCGGTTGGTACGGTGAACTCAAGGTTTCGTACCAGCTGCGGGTCGCCTCCCTCGTTCATCTGGTTCTGGATGAGAGTGACGTACTTCTCCTCCATGTTCCTTGCACGCTTCAGCATGTCTTGTGCTTTAGCAATGTCGCCATCAAGCTGCTGACCCATCTTCTCGACCCGCTTTGCTTCCTTGAGGAGTGCTCGTCTTTTCTTCTCGAGATTGTTCACGTCCCTGACATAGTCAGGGGTGATTGGATCTGCTAGAGTTCTATAGACGACTTTGTCCAGCGGGGTCGTGAAGTCTTCTAGGTGCTGGACCTTGTTGATGGCGGGTTGCAGAGGCCTAGGGCCGCCCTGGATCTCATGAAGCTGTTCCGTGGCGGGATCAACGGCTAGTGGTGGGTTACCCTACTCTTTGCCGGCATCTCTCATGGGCTGCCTGAGATGGCAGATCACCGGTTGTCTGCCCAGCGTCATCTCCTTTGTTGGTCACGAACAACTGCTTGGCAGCTGCTTTCTGCTCTTCAAGTGCCTGCTGTGCTAATTCCGCCTCGATCCTTCTCAAGGCGGTGTCATAATGGTCAGAATCATAGCCTTTCTTGTCCCAGTCATCCGATTCACCACTTTCGTTAAGTGCCTCTAGGATGGATTCACCTGGGCTATCTTCTCCATTGCAGGTAGATCCTGAAGTGATACCTGCGAACGCAGCAAGGCAGTACCGCGGTGTCTCTGATGCCAGATTGCTCATGGCGGATTCACAGCGGTCTTCCACCACTTCCTCTACCTCTAGGGCAGGGTGGGTGGGGTTGTTTTTTAGATCCGATCTAGGTAACTTAGGAAGTTCCAGATTAGATGAGCCCTCCTCCGTATCTAGCTCAAAAGCAGACCGTTTGGGGGTTTTAGCCATACCAATCCACCGGAAATTGGTTTCCGTAGCGGGGGTAGGGTTTGTCTCTCCAATGAAGATATGGATATCTCTGCTGGCGCGTAGTTGACGTGGGAGAGTATAGTTGATGTAGGAGTTTCTTCTTCTTCAAGTCCCCGAAAACGGCACTAGAAAACAGCTGGTCCTTGTGCGTGGTGAACAACCAGACTGTTGGGAACCTCAAGAGGAAGGTGTGATGAGTATAGGAGCTAGTTTTCCCTCAGTTAAGAAACCAAGGTATGTCGATCTTGGAGAGAAGGGACAAATGACTGAAGTGATGCAGACTGGCTTAATAGCACTCCAACAAGGGTGCCGTTTAACGATACTTGTTGACTCGTCTTCGGCCAGTAGCAACGCGGAACCTACACACAACACAACCAAGTACTTTGCTCCCAACTTGCGATGAGGTTGTCAATCTCACCGGTTTGCTTGAAACAAAGGGTATGAGTGTATCGAGTGGAAAACAGTAGAATATGCGAGTAAAGTAAACAGTGTCTCTCCATAAGATAAATAACACATGCAATATGATGGAAATAGGACCGGGGTCCACAGTTCACTAGTGGTGTCTCTCCATAAGATAAATAACACATGCTGGGTAAACAAATTACAGTTGGGCAATTGATAGAATAAAGATAAACGTGATATGTCAAGAAGATCACTATGAGATTTACTCTGGGCATTACAACAAAATACATAGACCGCCATCCAACTGCATCTATGACTAATAATCCACTTATGGCGAATCAATCTGAGAACTCCACAAGTATTAAGTTGCGAACAACAGATAATTGCATTAAGCAAAGTGTGTAATGTAAACAAAGCATATGCCCTTGATCATATGAATGTTCTTTTCTCCCTATTAGCAACAGCACATCTACAACCTTAGAGGTTTCTGTCACTCCCCCAGGTTAAATAGAGGCATGAACCCACTATCGAGCATAAATACCCCCTCTTGGAGTCACTAGCAACTACTCGGCCAAGATAGCCACTAACAACGGAGAGCATGCAAGATCATAAACAACATAGAGATAACAAAAGATATAATTCAGTACAGCAACTTAATCATAACACCAATATTCATCGGATCCCAACAAACCAAACATGTAGAATTACATAACGGTGATCTCAATCATGTAGGGCAGCTCATGAGATCTAAGCATGAAGCACATGGTGGAGAAGACAACCATCTAGCTACTGCTATGGACCCATAGTCCAAGGTAGACTACTCACTCATCGCTCCGGAGGCAAGCATGGCGATGAAGAAGACCTCTAGTGGCGATTCCCCTCTCCGGCAGGGTGCCAGGAAGAGCTTCTGGACCCTCCCGATCTTCGGGTCGACGGTGGCGGCGGATCGCGATGTGTTCTGAAAAAGTGATCGGGTCCTTAGGTTTTTCCCTTGGGGGGTCTTTATAGGCGAAGGGGCGATGTCAGAGGTGGAGCCAGGTGGCCTCACACCATGGCGGCGCGGCCAGGGCCTGGGCCGCGCCAGCCTGGTGTGAGGGCCCCTGGTGGCCCCTCTCCTACTCTCCTTCGGATGACTGGAAGCTCCCGGACAAAATAAGACTTCAGGAACTTGTTTCGTCCAATTTCAAGAATATTTCCTGTGTATCACTTCTGAAACACAAAAACAGCAAAAAATAGGGAACTAGCACTGTGGCGACTTGTTAATAGGTTAGTTCCAGAAAATGCATAAAAGTGCCACGAAGTGTAACGAAACATTAGGCAAATGGTTTAAAAACAAGCATGGAGCATCAAAAATTATAGATACGTTGGAGATGTATCAAGCATCCCCAAGCTTAACTCCTGCTCGTCCTCGAGTAGGTAAGTGATAACAAAAGAATAATTTTTGAGGTGACATGCACCTACACAATCTTGATCATGTATGTAAGCATTTGTGAGCTGGGATCATAAGAACTTAAAACATGGGCATGAAGATATAATCTTGACAATAAGAACTTAGCAACCATGTTGTAAACATGAAAATGAACACAAACAAAAGATCATGAAAATGAAGCAATGAAAGTCAAACGTGTGTTCAAATCATAAGGAAAAACATACAAATGGTTTTTAGCTTGTCCTTCAAAGAGAGCAAAACATAAATGCATAGGACACCTTCAAGATTAAGAGGGCGACTAGATACAAATAATTTGAGAACAAGTGAAACCAACAATATGAATCAATCAATGAAAACTTTGGGACAATGCACATTATACTAAGAATGACAACTATGCTCTCTTAATGGTGCATAAAGAAAGAAGGTGGTGACTCAACATAAAAGTAAAAGAAAGGCCCTTCGCAGAGGGAAGCAGTGATTGCAAGTTTTATAACCTTCAAAAATTATGGTACTTACCAGCTTTGAGCTCTCATTGCCCCCATCATAAGCATCTTGAATGGCTAAAGTTAATGCGAGAATAATTATGATGCATATGCTTGACAAATCATAAGTTGAAAACCTCGTGTCCCGTGAATACGAGTACCCAAACCTCATGCTACTTTACTTAAAGTCCCAAGCAAGGCTCTTGTCATTGTAAATATATGCATATCATTGACAACCGCCAATGGGGTACCTCCATGCCCGATGACATGGAACAAGCCCACATCAAAATGATAGGACAAGCAGACAATGAACACCTCGACATCTCTTTTATTTGCCATTTGTTTAGCTTTTTATTGTGAGATGTGTCGTCGAATGTTCACCATGGGTATGCTGCAAATTTCCACCATGAATTATGCATGGCTTAGATTAGCGGCCCGGCATTTCCCTAACACATATACAAACTCCATGATCCCCACAAGATTTCCAATTCATTTCACACCGCGGGTATCCATAAATAAAAGATCACGATATCAACTCAAATAAGAAGTGCAATGTTGAAAGCTTGCCCATGACTGCATGGCTGGGCTAGTCTCCAACTTACAACTTGCAAGCATAACAACTCAACATAAGAGACCACAATGTCAAATTTTTAAGAACAGGAAAAAGTAAAGTGTGCCTTCCGGTTCGTGAGAGCTTTACTGACCGAATTTCGCATAACACTGGTAAGAGTTTAATTTGAAGAGAAAATAAAAGCAAGTCAAATTTACTTGGAATAGCAAATTGCTAGTAGGTATGTGTGGTGGACACTTTGGAAAACTTTGGCTTTTAGGAGTTGGATGCACGAGTAGAGCTCATACTCAGTACAAGGCGAGGGCTAGCAAAAGACTGGGAGCGACCAACTAAGAGAGCAATAATGGCCATAATCATGCAAAGCGACAAAGCGACATTAAAAGAATCATAAGATGGCATCAAAAGTCAAAAACAAAATGATCATAGAGGCTATTGGCGACTTTGTAAGAGTCTAACATGTGTGAGCATGCGCCAAGTCAACCCAAATAAAGCATCAAGGAGAAAACCAAAATATTGCTTCCATACAATAAAAACAACGCATGATTTTTTCAAAGGCTCATTAAGCAATCTCAATTATTTGAGACAAGTCATGCTACAGAAAAACCACTAAGCATACTATCAAAAAGACATCAAGCATGACATGAAAAAGCCTAAGCCGCAGTCTACACAAGCTCCTTCTTGTACCACTATTTTGCATAAAGCTTTTTCTCTTTTCCAACACCATTTGAAATTTTTATAAACACCTCTTTTGATGAAAACCAATAAAGATCAGAGGCAAAAATACACCTTGATTAAAAGATATGACAAGGTCTGAACGCAATTCAAGGCGAAAACGAAAACCAAAAGCAGTAGCGAAAAAAAAGAACACCCGGTGAAATTGTAATAATGAAAAACAGAGTGTTCTTGGCAAATGAAAACGAGTACATCTCCTCCAAAGGAAATTTGTTGGGGTCCAACCATTTATTGCAGCAAACAAAACAAAACTAACTAAGAAAACTAAAACAACTGACGCTCCAAGAAAAATACATAGTGCATGAAGCAATAAAAATATAGTGTTTTGAAAGGTGACCTGATTTTTGCCGATGAAGAAGGGGTGCCTCGGGGGCATCCCCAAGCTTTGACACTTGTACTTCTTGGATATTTCTTGGGGTGACGCATGGGAATCCCCAAGCTTGAGCTTTTGTCCATTCTTCAACTCATCTCATCATTCTCCAATCCCTACACTTGAAAACTTCCTTCATACAAAACTAAACACAAATCTATTAGCAACATTAGTGTAGCATAACATATAATTAACCTCTTTTTGCTTTAGGTTTCAACTCAAAACCACCACATATATAGCAAATACTGCTGTAGCAACTTCTCCAAAAGTTCCGTGATCAAAAGAACTCAAAAGAAAGTGATAAAGTGGCAAACGCAAATATTGGCAGAAATCTGTCAAAACAGAACAGCTGACAAAGGACAAATTTTTGAGGGGTTTTCTGTTGCTCAAATCAAAAAGTATTCAACTAACGAAAGTTTGGATATAACCTGGGGCATATGCACAAGAAATTGTAGGTCCAAAATATACACAAAGAATTTATACGAATTTTTATGGTGCAGCACCAAAAACAGTTTCAGGACAGCAACATCCCCAACTATTTACCTCACTCGAATTAGAGGCTTATCTTGGCACAAAAACGAAATAAACAAGATAAGGAGTGGTCATTACAGTAGTAATGACTTCCAAGACTCAAATAAAAGAAAAAGTACTGAAAATAAAACATTGGGTTATCTCCCAAGAGTTCTTTTCTTTAACGCCTTTGAGCTAGGCGCAGAAAATTGCGAATCAAGTAATAATGAAAGGGGGATCAGGATCCACTATAGGAATAAAGAAATTAATACTATCCAATTGAGGTTTTGAGTATCCCTTGTAATCATGCTTCGGTACACTATTTTCATCAAAAATATTTTTAGGACAAATCCAACTAGTAATAGCTACCAAGGCATTATGAATTCCTACAATCTTACAAGGTATTGGCAATCTAGAATCTTCGTTGGGTGTACCAACAATTTCAACAGGCAAGCCAAGCTTATTAAACTTCTTAAAAACTTTCCTAGCCTCAATTACAACATCTCTAAATTCTATATGCAAAGTTTCCAAAATAAAAGCTTTCTTTTCGGGATCCTCAATTTCATGAAGCTTAAGGAACATGTATTGCATAAAAGGATTAAGACTGGCAAATCTAGTTTCCAACATGTGAATTAGATAAGCAGAAGCAACTTCAATACTAGGAGCTAGCTCAACCAAAGATTTTTCCTCAACTTCCTTATGCATACTAATGTGATTAAAGAACTCCTCAATGTTACTTTTCACAATAATTGAACCACTACCTACTGAGAGGTCCTCCAGAATGTACTTAGGGAACAGCATGATGAACTAAAAGTAAAGAAATAGCAACTACCAAGGATTCTAATTTTTTTGGGTTTTTGATATAAAACGATACAGGTAAAATAAATAAAGTAAAGCAAAACAATAACAAAGTAAAGGATGTGCATGCGAAAAACTCCCCTCGCAGAAGTCTTCCAATCCTCCCCGGCAACGGCGCCAGAAAATAGCTGCTGGCGCGTAGTTGACATGGGAGAGTATAGTTGATGTAGGAGCTTCTTCTTCTTCAAGTCCCCGGCAACGGCGCTAGAAAACAGCTGGTCCTTGTGCGTGGTGAACAACCAGCCCATTGGGAACCCCAAGAGGAAGGTGTGATGAGTATAGCAGCTAGTTTTCCCTCAGTTAAGAAACCAAGGTATGTCGATCTGTGAGAGAAGGGACAAACGACTGAAGGTGATGCAGACTGGCTTAATAGCACTCCAACAAGGGCGCCGTTTAACGATACTTGTTGACTCATCTTCGGCCAGTAGCAACGCGGAACCTGCACACAACACAACCAAGTACTTTGCTCCCAACTTGCGATAAGGTTGTCAATCTCACCGGTTTGCTTGAAACAAAGGGTATGAGTGTATCGAGTGGAAAACAGTAGAATATGCGAGTAAAGTAAACAGTGCGAGTAAAGTAAACAGGTGATAGCAATATGATGGAAATAGGACCGGGGTCCACAGTTCACTAGTGGTGTCTCTCCATAAGATAAATAACACATGCTGGGTAAACAAATTACAGTTGGGCAATTGATAGAATAAAGATAAACGTGATATGTCAAGAAGATCACTATGAGATTTACTCTGGGCATTACAACAAAATACATAGACCACCATCCAACTGCATCTATGACTAATAATCCACTTGTGGCGAATCAATCCGAGAACTCCACAAGTATTAAGTTGCGCACAACAGATAATTGCATTAAGCAAAGTGTGTAATGTAAACAAAGCATATGCCCTTGAGCATATGAATGTTGTTTTCTCCCTAGTAGCAACAGCACATCTACAACCTTAGAGGTTTTTGTCACTCCCCCAGGTTAAATAGAGGCATGAACCCACTATCAAGCATAAATACCCCCTCTTGGAGTCACTAGCAACTACTCGGACAAGATAGCTACTAACAACGGAGAGCATGCAAGATCATAAACAACATAGAGGTAACATAAGATATAATTCAGTACAGCAACTTAATCATAACACCAATATTCATCGGATCCCAACAAACCAAACATGTAGAATTACATAATGGTGATCTCAATCATGTAGGGCAGCTCATGAGATCTAAGCATGAAGAACATGGTGGAGAAGACAACCATCTAGCTACTGCTATGGACCCATAGTCCAAGGTAGACTACTCACTCATCGCTCCGGAGGCAAGCATGGCGATGAAGAAGACCTCCGGTGGCGATTCCCCTCTCTGGCAGGGTGCCGGGAAGAGCTTCTGGACCCTCCCAATCTTTGGGTCGACGGCGGCGGTGGATCGCGATGTGTTCTGGAAAAGTGATCGGGTCCTTAGGTTTTTCCTATCGGGGGGTCTTTATAGGCGAAGGGGCGATGTTAGAGGTGGAGCCAGGTGGCCTCACACCATGGCGGCGCGGCTAGGGCCTGGGCCGCGCCAGCCTGGTGTGAGGGCCCCTGGTGGCCCCTCTCCTACTCTCCTTCAGATGACTGGAAGCTCCCGGACAAAATAAGACTTCAGGAACTTGTTTCGTCCAATTCTGAGAATATTTCCTGTGTATCACTTCTGAAACACAAAAACAGTAGAAAACAGGGAACTGGCACTGTGGTGACTTGTTAATAGGTTAGTTCCAGAAAATACATAAAAGTGCCACGAAGTGTAACAAAACATTAGGCAAATGGTGTAAAAACAAGCATGGAGCATCAAAAATTATAGATACGTTGGAGACGTATCAATCTCCGATCGGAACGACGGTGAATCGAGTGGGGTCTTCTCTAGCCGGCACCCAGAGGTTATCCGCTAGGACGATAGGGAAGCCGGAATCGTAGAGGACGCGCCCGATGGCGACGGTGTCACCGATGCCTGCGAAGGCGGATCCCGCCTGGATCCACGCTTCTGACATGCTAGGCCCCATGGTGGGCGCCAACTGTCGTGGTTTCGTCAACAGATCTGCCATAGAGGTAGGGGTATGGCAGTTTGTGGAAGGGGGTGAACACGGCGGAGCGATCCGGGACGGTGGTAGCACGAGTTTACCCAGCTTCAGATCCCACAATGGTGGTGAGACCCTACGTGCTGCTATAATTCACTATATGGCAACAAGTACTCGATTACAATGAGGAGGTTGGCTGTTTCGCTATGCGATTGGCCGTAAACCTAGCTGTTGTCTTCTGCCTCAAGGGCTGCTCCACGCCGGGCTTATAAAGGCACCTGGCGTGGGCTACACGATGGTACCAGAGCGGATACAACTTGGAGTCCTAGCTAAGTCCTATGCGTGTACTACAAGGCAACCCACCATGGGCCTATCTTCAGATCCGCCATAAGCGCTTGTGTCCAGTACCGCCGTGGTATCTCCAGCAACTGGGCCGCCCAGTAGGCAATCTGCCATACCACCCTTGATCGGCCACCCTGGCTTGCTGGTTTAGGACTACGTCGCTGGTATACCCATTTGGTATATCCCCAATAATGATGCTGTGGGGGACTCCATATCTCGTGATGATCTCGTTGAAGAACTTGATGGTGGACGAGCCGTCAAGTTTTTTGATTGGCTTTGCTTCGATCCACTTGGTGAACTTGTCCACTGTGACCAACAGGTGCGTCAAGCCCCCGGGTGTTGTTTTGAATGGTCCTACCATGTCCAGGCCCCAGACAGCGAATGGCCAAGTGAGCAGGATGGTCTTAAGGGCTGCCGCCGGAGTGTGTCGATGCTTGGAGAAACGTTGGCAGCCATTGCAATGCTTCACCAGCTGCTCTGCATCCTTCAGGGCCGTCGGCCAGTAGAAGCCATGGCGGAAGGCCTTAGCCACCAAAGCTCTAGAAGATGCATGGTGCCTGCACTCCCCTTGATGTATCTCTCTCAGCAGCTCTATCCCTTCCTCTGGCTCGATGCACTTCTGGAAGATTCCAGACACGCTGCGCTTGTACAGTTCACTATTGATGATGGTGTACGCCAGCGCACGACGTTGAAGTCGCCTAGCTTCTACTTCATCTTGAGGCAGGTCCCCAGTGATGAGGTAGTTGGAGAACGGCTCTGCCCAGGATGGTATCTCCCGTATGTGAAGACACTGGCGACCAGGGGATCAGCAGCCCCTGGGTCCTCCGTCGTGCCGGCTTCGCCTAGTTGGCCGGCTATAGGGACTGGTCCGGAGATGGCAGCCCCCGAGTCCTTCGTCGAGCCAGCCACGCTGGGCTGGCCGGCTGCTTCCTTCAGCCCCGAGGCGGTAGCCCCTGAGTCCGGTGGTGGCGCTCGAGCCAGAGCTGGGTCTCCGGGCACGTAAATGGAGGTAGATTCCGGCGAAGGCTTGATGGATGACTTGCGGATGATCTCCAATGACACCCCTGCCGGGACGTCCTACCTGGTGGAGCCGATCTTGGACAGCCGGTCTGCTTCGTCGTTGTTTGCCCTTGGGACATGATGGAACTCGCAGCCCTCGAAGAATCCGCAGAGCTGCTACACGTAGAAGTGGTAGGAGGCCATGTTGGCGTCCTATTCCCCAGAGACCTGGTGCACCACCAGGTCGGAGTCTCCAAAACAGAGGATCCTCCGGATGCCGATCTCCTTGGCCAGCTTGAGCCCATGCACCAGGGCTTTGTATTCCGTGACGTTGTTCGATGCGCGGAAATGCATCTGCAGCACGTACTGCAGCTTGTCTCCCTTAGGAGAGGTGAGGACGACACCGCCTCCCACACCATCGAGCATCTTGGAGCCATCAAAGTGCATGCGCCAGTGGGTGGAGTCTGGAGCCGGCAGCAGGTACTGGTGCTCCCCCCAATCGGCGAAGAAGTGTGCTATGATCTAGGACTTGATCGTCATTTTGGGCTTGTATTAAATGGTGTGAGCTGCAAGCTCAATCGCCCATTTGGCCACCCTGCTGGTTGCATCCTTGCACCCTATGATCTCTGAAAGTGGAGTGGTGCTCACCACCGTGATGGGGTGCTCCTCGAAGTAGTGCTTCAGCTTCTTGGCCTCCATGTACACGCCGTACGCGACCTTCTGGTAGTGCGGGTAGTTTTGCTTGGAAAGAGTGAGCACCTCACTCAAGTAGTATACCGGGCGCTGAACCGGCAGCTCCTTGCCCTCCTCGATACGCTCCACCATGATCACGACGCTGATGACCCGTGGAGTAGCTATGATGTAGAGCAGCATTAGCTCTCGCGGAGCCGGCGCTGCCAAGATTGGCGCGGTAGACAAGGCTCGCTTGATATCGTTGAAGGCATCATCAGCGCGCTAGGACCAAACGAAATGGTCCGTCTTCTTCATCAGCTGGTATAGCGGCATGGCCTTCTCCCCGAGCCGTCTGACGAACCGGCTGAGCGAGGCCAGGCACCCAGCAAACTTCTACACATCTCTGAACTGGGAGGGCGGCTCTAGGGACTCAATGACTTTTATCTTCGAGGGGTTAGCCTCGATCCCTCGCTGGGAAATGATATAACCTAGTAGCTATCCAGCTGGCACGCCAAAGGTGCACTTCTCAGGATTGAGCTTCATGCGATAGCGCCACAGGTTGGCAAAGGTCTCCTTGAGATCATCTAGGAGCATGCCGCTCTGCTTAGTCTTCACCACCACGTCGTCCACATAAGCATGTACATTGCAGCCAATCTGCCCCCACAAACACCGCTGCATGGTTCGCTGGTAAGTTGCTCTAGCGTTCTTCAAGCCGAATGGCATAGTGACGTAGCAATAACCTCCATATGGGGTGATGAAGGATGTCTTGATCTGATCCGGCTGGTAGAGCGGGATCTGGTGATAGCCTGAATAGGCATCCAGGAAGGACAGTAGGTCGCAGCCGGCTGTGGAATCGATCACCTGGTCAATGCGTGGCAACACGAAGGGATCCTTGGGGCAGGCCTTGTTGAGGCTAGTGTAATCGATACACATGCGCCAAGTGTTGTTCTTCTTTAGGACCAAAACTGGGTTCGCTAGCCAATCAGGGTAGAACACCTCCACATTAAAACTGGCTGCGAGGAGCCGGGCAATCTCCTCGCCGATGGCTTTCCTTTTCTCTTCTGCAAAACGCCGCAGCGGTTGCTTGACCAGCTTGGCATCCGACCGAACATTGAGTGAGTGCTCAGCCAGCTCCCTCGGCACACCAGGCATGTCCTTTGGAGACCATGCAAAGATGTCCCGATTCTCACGGAGGAAGCTGGTGAGCTCACTTTCCTATTTAGCAGAAAGGCCGATGCTGATGATGACATACTTGGAGGGATCGCTCTTGTCCAGCAGGATCTTGGTGTTATTGGCCGGCTTGAACTGCTCCACCGGTGACTAGCGAGACGGCACATCTTGCTGGGTTAGCTCCACGCGATGGAGGAGTTGTCGCTTCTCCTCAGCGATGACCAACGCCTCCGCCAGTTGCGAGCTCTCCTTGGCGCAAGCCAGGGACTTCTTGAAGCTTCCCGAGACAGTGATCACGCCTCTGGGCCCTGGGAGCTTCATCTTCAGATAGGCGTAGTGTGGCACCGCCATGAACTTTGCCAGAGCCGGGTGGCCAAGCAAAGCATGGTAAGGACTGCTGATGTCCACCACCTCGAACCAGATGGGCTCACAACGGCTATTTCCCTTCTCCCCGAAGAGAACCTCCAGCTGCACCTTGCCCAAAGGGGTGCACGAGTGCCCAGGCATGATGCCATGGAAGGTGAGCCGGCTTGGTTTCAGCTGAGCAAGCGGGATGCCCAACTTTTCCAATGAGCTTCGGTAGAGAAGGTTGATGCTGCTGCCACCGTCGATGAGCACGCGGGAGAATCGGCACGTGTGTGTATTGGAGCGTATGATGGGGTCCAAGACCAGAGCATACTCTCCAGGGCTGGGCATCAGTCGTGGATGGTCTTCGCGTCCCCAGGTGATGGCCGCCTCAGACCAGTGCATGAACTGGGGCTCTGCAGGCATGACGGCGTTCACCTCTGCCTCGTGCCAAAGGTCGTTCCTTTTGTCTTTGCCCGGGGTAGTAAAGATGTGATATTGCTCAACATCCTCCGAAAAGTCCTCCGCGCCTTGATCCGAATCATCAGCAGCCGGCTCACGTTGCTAGTCCTCCTGACCTTCAGCCGGCTGCGCTTGCAGGCCTCTAGGGAGCTGCCGAACGCGCTGCTCCAGCTCTCTCATGAAGCGGCACTAACACGTGGAGTGGGTCGCTTCCCTGCCGGGGGTGCTGTGGAACTTGCAGGGCTGGTCAAGTGTAGCATCGAGGGTGTACTTGCTCTCCTTGCGCCCCTGACCACCGCCCATAGCCCCCGGGCCTCCTTGGTCGGTAGCCGCTCGCTTTGAGCTAGCAGGTCCCTTGGGAAGCTTCTTCATGTGGTAGAGCCACAGATGGATGTGCAGGGCCGGCTGGCGAACTTGAGGCTCCAGCCCTGGCGTCGACATCGGGACTGGGCGTGGTCCTCTAGCTTTGCCGGCCTGCTGGACACAGCGTCCTCGGGTGTTACTGCTCGGGGCGCGACCGCCCTATCTGCGCCCTCTGAAGCCCGGGCTTGTTGATGGCGACCGCCGGACCTAGCTAGGGCCCGCGGCGTCGAGTCCATGGCCGCGCTGCTGGCCACGGACGAGGTCGTCCGGCGCATCTCCATGCGCATCATAGAACTCGCGGAGCGTGGTGCTCATGTGGCACCGGGCAGCCTCCTCCCTGGCCGCCCTGCTGAGGAGGACGAGGCGCGTCCGCTCTAGGGCCTTCGCAACCCGGGCGGGGTCCATGACACGGTCGAGCGGTGCGTGAAGGTCCACGACGGTGACGTCCGAGGTGTCCTGCTCTGGGAGTGGAGCATTCTGCTCCTACAGAGGAAGGCGTTCAAGCGGCGGGTGCGCGGAGCGTGGTGGGTCGCCGCCCTCCTCATCACCCAGGGCCATCACTTCGACCATGGCACCAAAGTCACAGCTTTCGCCACAACTCGAGCCTCCATCACTGAGAGGATCGAGGACATCGGTTACCTCCTCCGGGAAGGGCTTGGCAATGTAGAAGCAGTGGCTACCGATGTCGAGGAAGGAGCCGCCGCCGCTGAAGCTGTCCCCGAAGCAGG
This sequence comes from Dactylis glomerata, assembly GCA_007115705.1. Taxonomy (NCBI): domain Eukaryota; kingdom Viridiplantae; phylum Streptophyta; class Magnoliopsida; order Poales; family Poaceae; genus Dactylis; species Dactylis glomerata. Next base: position 9,000,609 of record QXEO01000280.1, on the reverse strand, counting down.
CCAAGTTGTCGCTGACGTAGTCAAGGGTGCCGAATCTCCAGACGAGGCCAGAGGCGACCCTCTCGCCAGGGATCGATAGGGATCCTGGCCGGAACTTGACTCCGGTCGTCGCCGCGTGTTGCCCCACAGTGGGCGCCAATTGTCGTGGGAATTTAGAGACAGTAGCCATGGGGATGGCTTAACGGAGGGGCTCGACGGTGGTGACGATGGGTCCGGCTCGGGATTGTGCCAACGGAGACACCTCGGTTACCTAGGTTTAGGGCCCTCCACGATGGAGGTAAAACCCCTACTTCCTGCCTACTTTCTATTAGTTTTTTAGTGGTTACAGTGCTCCTCGGGCTATTCGTCTAGAGGAGGAAGAAGGAGAAGGATTTGATCCCCTAGGCTAAGGGTCCAGACCCCCTTATGTAGGCGGGGGTCTGGTTAGAGGTTAGATGGCCGGCTGCCCGGCTGCCGGCTCCCCGCGGCTGCGTCTTCAGCGTGGTCCTCTGGCCCACCTCTGTCCTCTTCTGACAGTTGCACTTTATAAAGCGCCTTTCCCCCCTTGGACCGGCATCTGGGAGGCATATGCCCTCCCTTTTGCCTCAGATCCTTTTGTGGGGAAATCTCCTGCTCGCTGGTTGGTGGAGGCCGGTCGTGGCGGGCGTCACTCCCGTCCTTTGCCTCTGTCGATCTTGTCGGGGCCAAGCCGCTTTCGGTGACACAGCCATTGGAGGAATCTTATCTTCATCGTCCGGCTCTGGCTCTCCTCGGTGGAGTCGCCAGCCGACTGCTGGTGCAGCCAGCCCTTTAGCTGGAGTTGGTCTTCCCTACTTGACGCCGTGGAGACTCCTGGGACGCTAGCCGACAGACAGCGCTGCCCTTGGCATACCCTTGAAGTCATCCCCATGACAGGGAAGGTGGCGATCATACCCGGCGGTTTGGGTGGTCGAGGCGACCCTGGTGGCGAGGCTGGCGTGCTTGAGGAAATCCAGGGGCCTGGGGATCTCTCGCCGGAGTTGGTGTCTGGCGGCAGCGAGATTCAGTCGCAGTCGAAAACGACGTCCTAGTGCACAAGAAGTAACAAATTCGTGTCAGAGAGGTTAGCTTGGTTGAGGTGGAAGAGAACGTGCAGAAGAACGATCAGAAAGGGGTCGAGGCTCACCAGGATTTCGCGGCGTCCTCTGGCAGAACGGCAGCGCGGCGGTCTCTGGTTTAGGGCAGCCTGGCGGAGATAGGCTAGGGTTTTGGGGAGGGGCGGGTGCGGACGGAGAGGGGGTTTATATGGGGGGCGTTGCGTGGTAGAGGGGTTAGGGTTTGACCGAATTGGAGAAGAATCCAGGGAAGATCTCGCTCGGGTACGCCGTGTTCATCCCGGTCTCTCTAGGAGAGATGGCAAGCGGGACCCAGAAGTCAGTGATGAGAGAGAGAGGGGACGGTAACGTTTCAAAAGGGAAAAGAAATTGGGCCGTGGGCCGTTTCGGTGTCCAGGCCGAAGTGCAGCCGTCGTCCCCTTTTCATTTTTCCTATTTTCTTTCTCTTTTCTTTTCTGTTTTCTTCTGATTTTTCATTTGAATTTTTTTACAAAACCTCTGATTTAAAATTAGGCCAAACTTTGAAATTTGTAAAACTTTCTCTCTGTAATTAAACATACAGGGAAGGTTTGGTTCAAGAACAAAACAACTATAACTCGAAAAAGTGTGAAATGCATAGTGGTAGAATGCATGAAATGATGCATGATTTCATGTGCAAATATTTATAAAATCTTTCCCAAAAATTGGGATGTTACATATAATCACAAGTGTGTATTAGTCCAAGTTGGGGTAGTGCATTAGCATAGGTTCAGCCCCATAACACCTATCAAACCAATGAAGATTAATCAACTATATGAAGCAAAAGCATTTGACAGAAACTCCCGTGTGTCCTCGGGAATGTTTGGTTATCATAAGTAACACAACCGGCTTGACCTTTTCTCTAGAAAGGATTGGGCCACTCATAACAATTATTATTACTATCTTTTATTTACTTGTACTTTATTTATCCGCATTATCAAATACCCCTGAAAACCCTTTTGCTAGTATTTACAATGATTCCTTGATCAAAACTGCTTGTCAACACCTTCTACTCCTCGTTGGGTTAGACACTCTTATTTATCAAAAGTACTATGATACTCCCCCTATACTTGTGGGTCATCAAGAGTATTTTCTGGCACCATTGCCGGGGAGTGAAGCGCTATTGAAGAGTGGAATTGGTAAAGGAAACTTTTACTATGAGTATTGTTATTATTTTTGTCTTTATTTTATTTTATTATGGAGAAGCTCCATTTGGTTCCCTATTTGGTAATACTACTACCACCACTGTTATGGTAGTAGATGAACCACCGCCTGCTCAATTGGATCTTTTTAAAATACCTATGAAAATTGTTGAACATGTTATGAATAAGTGCTATTCAGGAAGTGGAACTGTCCATCCAGGTGATCATTTGCTCTTTATACATGAATTATGCGTGTTGTTCAAGTGTGCAGGTATTTCATCAAGCCAAGTTAAGAAGAAGCTATTCTCCTTATCACTACAGGGCAGAGCTGCGGAATGGTGTAAGCTGCTGAAGAATGGCCGATCTATTGGCTAGGAGGAAACTGTACCTCTCTTTTATTCTAAATTCTATCCTCCTAGTGAGATTCATAAAGATCGGAATCAGATATATAATTTTTGGCCTCATGATGGAGAGAGTATTGCCCAAGCTTGGGGGAGATTGAAGTCACTAATGCTCAAATGTCCCATTCATGAGCTTCCTAGTAATATTGTTATTAAGAACTTCTATGCAAGGCTTTCTCTTCATGATAAGAATTTATTGGATGCTTCTTTTTCTGGATCATTTACACGTATGAAAGAAGAAGCTAAATGGGATCTTCTTGACCGTATTTAGGAAAATACTGAAGGATGGGAGAACAAAAAAGGAAGAAAGTCAGGTATAAATTATGATTATGAATGCATTAAATCTTTTATGGGAACAGATGACTATCATAATGTTAGCGCTGTTTATGGTCTTGATTCTCAAATACTTGCCAACTACTTTAAGGCCTTTGCCTCTTATCTTGATGTTCCAACAAAGGAATGGAACAAGTACCATGCGCCTTATAAAGATACTATTAATTGTGTTCCTGCGAGAAATATTGAAGTTTGTACTGTTGATCGTATTTTGCCTGAGCCTTATTTTGAGAAAACACCTTTTCCTGCTAATATGAAGGAGCATTCTTTGTTAACTAGTGTGATTAATAGAAGTGCAAAGAAATCTTTAGAACCTGATGAACAAATAACTGTTAAACCTGCTGTAGCAATAGTAAAGGATCTTGTTACTAAAAATGTAGAAGATGGACACATTATCTTTTGTGAAGATGCTTCTAATATTGTTTCACATCCTAGTAGATCTAGGAAAACAAGTGTTCCTATGCTTTCTATCAGGATAGGTGATCATTGCTATTATGGTTTATGCGACATTGGTGCAAGTTCGAGTGCTATTCCTTATGAGCTTTACAGAGAGATCATTCATGAAATTGGTTCTTGTGAACTTGAAGAAATTGATGTGGTTATTCAGCTTGCGAACAGAGAAACTATCTCTCCAATTGGTATTGTTAGAGATGTGGAAGTTCTATTGTATAGGTCTCGTCTTAGATTTTTTGCAGGAAAATTACTCCCAAAATGGGAAGGACCCTTTATTATTGAAGAGGTATATCATTCAGGTGCGATAAATATTTCTTTGCTTAAATATAACACTACGCAAGTGGTGAATGGGCAAAGACTCAAGCATTATATTTCTGGAGATTCTTATAATGAAGATATTGATATTATTCAAGTGCTGACTCCAGAAGAATTCATCAAATAACAAATGCAGGAAACTGCAGAGTCCATTTTCAAATAGGCAATAGTTTTAGTCAGAAAATGTAACGCCCCACCTTTGGATTAAGGTGGAACACCTGTGTTAAGTGCTATTCCCTGGATCACTGATAGCACCACAGAACAAAATAAAGTATTCATTGCATAGTATCAAAGATTACATCACAGATCTAGATACATAAGTCTTTAAACTTACAAACCAGCTTAGTCACATGGACTAGCTCAAATAACAGAGTTCAACACATCATAAACAATGAAAACTAAGGTAGCAGTGAGCCTCCATCTTCACCATGCACCACAGGCAGTCATGTTGGTATGTAGACTCGAGATCCTATCAACTTACTCCTCCTCGGAATAACCTGCACATTTGAATATGCAACCCCATGAATGGGGGTCAGTACATTGATGAACTGGCAAATGACACATATTTGGTGGCTGTTGTGAAAGAGCTATCTACATGATATTTGGCTGGTGGAGCTTTTGGCTGATTTGCATAAAGTAAGTTTTATCCTATCATTTTCAAAACAAACTTTTAATCTTTGAAAGACTTTAAAGGGGGCACATGGTTAAATCCACATGAGCACCAAAGTCACCTGGTTAAATCCACCAAGATGACCCCATGAGGTTAAATCCACCACATAGTCCTAAGACTATTTCTAAACAAGCTTTATTTAGTCTGAAAAGGTGAGGAGACTCTTCCGTACATCCATGTCTAGGAACTCAAATTGTCCATAATCGGGGACATGGCTAAGATCTTAGTTTGACACCCTGCAGGGGTTGTGTACTTTCACCTTAAGACCCATTCTACCCAGAGAGAAGAATGGGACAAGACTTTTTAGAAGGAGAGAGCAACCATATTGGCAAGACCCGTTCCCACCTATAATTCTGCTACAAGCCAATGTCTTGCACACAAGTTGAACCCCCACATCTTATTCAGTCAAGATAGAGCCCATATTGTCATAAGGCTGCACTGGAAGTTCACTAAAGCAAGGAAGACATGGTAGTCTCTTTGTTCCTAGGTGGCATCCCACAAGTGTACTAACCCTTAAGAAAATACCACATACCATTGTTAAATCCACCAGGCATGTGGCCCCAAGTAGCCACTCAACATAAACCAAGCAATGCCATTTCCACCCAGGTGTTTCATTGGGTTGAAGTTTAAATTTAAAAGACTAACCATCAACCTAAGAAATAAGCATTGGCATCAATTTTCACTATTGCTACAACCTAACAGGAGTTGGTTCAGGGATGGCTATACACTACTAGGATCTAGCATTGCAACACTTCATTTTGAGAACCAACCTATCGTGCACACTACTATAAAAACACTAATGCATATAGTAAGATGGGTAGAAAGCATGTGTGTCACTTACCTTGGTAGCAACCAGCACACTCACATCAGTCACAAGAGTTGTTCAGCTCCTCTTCACAATCTATACAATCACAGATAAACAAGCATAAACACACTAGTTCTACATGGCAATCATAGACATGTATGCATGTATGCAAATGTCAATTTAATTTCACACACTAAGTTAGTGTGTGAAAATGTTGTATTTAGTGAACCATGCTATTTAGAAAACAAGTGTGATGTTGGAAAAGCTTTTTAGTTACATTGCAAAGCAATAGGGCAATTTGGTTATTTGAAAATTGGGCTAATGCTTCCCAAAAATGTTTCTGGTTCGGCATTGCTTTGAGAAAATTTGGTTATGAACCCACTGGATAGAGGACAAAAATACAAAGCTACTGCAAGTGGTTTCATTTCAAAATCATTTTTAGAAATCAAATGGTGGTCAAAATAGTGATTTGGTTAAATTTGAAGGTAGCAAGTGTGTGCACGTTTCAAATTTGAAAGTTTCTGGTTCTAGAGTGTTCTACATGTTCTGAGGAATCCAGAGACTACAAATTTGTAGAAATTGGATGTGCAAAACAATTTCTATGATTTATTTGGTGCAAAAGGCAATCATTGCCATTTGAAATTCATTTCAAAACTTTATACAGTAACTCTGTGATATTACTGCATAATTAGGTTCTACACTTTTGAAGGATTCCAGAGATATAAAGTTTGCAAAATTTGGACAAATAGATTATTTTCTATGGAATTTACAAGATCAGGACAGAATCTGGAATTTAAATTTGAATTTGAAAACAAATTTGACTCAAGTTTGACTGGAGACTGACGGGGCAGGCTACGTGGCATCACGGTACTGGCTGGTACCGATTTGAGATTGGCTTCTAATTTTGGCTGAAGGATCTAGATCGGACGGCTGGGAAAGATCTGAGGGGGGATGCTCGCCGAGGCTAGGGTTTGGTCACCGGTGGCGAGTTTTGGCACTGGAGGTGAACGACTGTAACAACTCAGAAATTGTAATCCACTTCTTATTAAATAAAGTGCCAAATTTTGGACCCAGATAAAACTTTTATCCATTATTTCATGCATACATGTGTTTTCTATTATATGTATTCTATGATTTCATGTGTGTTATTTTTGGTTGTGCATTGGTTAGTTAATTCTAAGTGAACCAACAGAAACCAATGAGAAGAATTATAGGAACCAAAGAAACTAGAAATCAAAATGTTAAAGAAAAAGAGAAGAATAAGATGATCTAGGAAATCTGTTTGACTACCCTACTTTGAGCCCTTGGATTAAGAAATCTACAACTCACCTCAGTGTTTGGCCAGCTAGTTGAGCTTCACCAAGTCACATACAAACTCAACCAAGAAGTTGCTACCCAAAATTCAAACCAGAGCTTGACTCAAACATCAATCAAACTTTGAATCTGAAACAGTGACCATACCCCATTTTCAAATATAAATTTCTGCAAAACTTATCCTTTCTTCAGAACAAAAATACCATTGGATACTTTGGCCAATATGTTGAACACCCAAAGTGGAAAATTTCAAAAATTCAAATTTCAAACTCTTGCGGGCATTTCGTCGAACACTGGCAGAGAAGAATCGAGCAAATCTTGCTTCACTATGAAGATCACTGTTCGGGTTCGCCTCTGGCCTGTAGCCATGCTTCTGGACGGTGCCACGGTCGAGCCAGCCCCCTCTGCCCCGACCCAAGCCATGGAAGAAGGAGGAGAAGAGGAGACAGCACCCCGGACCCCCCCTCTCTTCTTCCCAGCAACCTGCACGTTGCCGACCGCCATGGAGGCGCCAGAGCCGACCCACAGCCCTCCGCGGCCGAGACCAAAGCCCCCCAGCATGCGAGCGAGGTCGTCGTGCCCGGTGTTGCTCGATGCGCATCGCCAGGGCCCCCGAGCCATCGAGCTTCTAGACGCCTTCGTCCCCGACGCTCAGGCCTATAAATACCCCTGCCGATCAAACGGAGAGACTCGCCTCGTCCCCAGCTACCTCCCAGACACGCTTGTTTAGCCTCGCTTGCTCTAGCTCGCCGTCGCCAGCCCCGCCGGCGAGGTACTGGACGCGGAGCGCGCCGTCGCGTTCGACCACCTGGGAGCAAGCCGCCGCTGGGAATCGGAGGAGGAGTCACGCCGCAGCCGATCCCGCGCATCGCCGTCGAGTTCTGCATCCTCTCCGTCACGCCCTCGCCGTCGAACAGTCGTCTCTGCAACGCCGGTGAGCTCTGCCCTGACTGAGGAAGACGACGCGTAGCAGCCGTTCGATCTAGATCTGAGGGTAGCGTACCGATTCGGTTTAGTTAAGTGACCCGACAGGTGGGACCCCCCTGTCAGGTTCTGTTTTACTAGCCATTAACCCGTGCACCAACACGGGCTAGTATTCTTATAGAAAAGTGTCAACATTAAAATGTACCAACATTTCTTATATATGAAACTTTTGCACATTAGGAATTAAGAGAACTAAAAATATAATTTTGAAAGATTGCCTTCCAAAGCATGTAATACTTTGCACGGTATTCATATGAGATTGAAATCTATCTATTTTCAGTCAGTGACTTATTAGAGTATTTGTATTTATGTCTTCATTGGACAGCAACATTTTTTACTTTTCGGTTTACTATTGAGAAACTTTGATTTGGGGAGCATAAATATATATATATATATATATATATGTCTAAGTCATGAAACAAATTTAAACTTTTTAGCAATTAAGCACGACAAAATAGTTTATCTCATGTTCTATAATATGTATTAGCTGATCAATGCATGTAATAATAGTATTCAAAAGTAATTGTCTGAATCCTTAACCAATTTATCAAAAATCCTAGTGAACTACCTAAGTTAGAACATCAAAAATCAATACTCTTTAAATTCGATCATGTCCAATGTGTCAGTTGAGCCAAACATGGGGATAATTTGAACAAATAACTTATATTTAATTAGTATGGATCTGTTTGGATATGAAAATAGATAAAGTACAACATAATAAGAGAAGATTATACTGCATATGTCACATATATCCGAAGGCAACATATCTTCGTGCATCCATGCTTGACTTTCTCCTACATGTTGAGGTTGATGATAGAATAATTAATGCTCGACGGCTGGCACATAGCATAGAAGAAAAATATATATAAAAAGTACTTATCATTTTGCTATGTAGTGATTAATGCGTCAACCATGTTTTCTTTGATCATAAGTGGTTTTCGATTGGTGGTGATTTAGGAATCCAATTACATAACCATAGATAGGTCTAGACTGGGACATCAAAAAATCATTTTTTATCTGAAAATAAGTGAGGAAGAAAAGACACAAATAATGTTGATGATTAGCTACTATATCCGAAGATCAAGCCAAGAATAATTTCGTCAATGGATTCTCAATTATTACCATTTGTACAGTCGAGATATGACCCAAGATCTCTTGCTCCCAACAGATGAGGAAGCCGGAAAATAAGACAAAGCATGGACAGTACATCAAGTTATATAAATCCACTATTATTGCAAACCTGGCATGTGCCGTCGTTCTGAATCCACCTGTGAATAACTCCAGCAGTTAGATGGCAATTTAGATAATTGCAGAATGTCGAAGGAATGTACGATTGAACAACAGTTCATGGAATTACCAAAATTTAAATCTGGAAGATGATAATAGAGAGTTGCATTCAAGAGAAGTTGATCTCTTGAGTGTCTGTAGTCCAGACATCACACATGGTGTGAGTCCACACGCAAGAAGAAATTGTTTGACTGTAACATGAAGCCAGGCTCTCAGGACGTGAGTACTAAAGAATCTTCAACTTAGGAGATACAGAGATGATATCAGGTTGCTTTTGTAGGTCATTGATCGTCAAACGCCACCAGCCGTTGGACATCACCTCCTCCTTGCAGCTATAATACTTAGCACTGTACCGAAGGAGGAGGGCGAGAGGATGCCTGAAAGGACTACAAATATTCAGAAAAAATCAACTCATATTTCCCATTGTACAAAATAAAAAAATTAATTTTACACGCTACCGGCTGATATGCATGGATCTCGATTAGATATGTTTAATGCTTGATATCTTCAATTTTGTTTTTAACCTTTTTTCTTTTGAGATGACCGTACTGCGCCGATAGGAGCAAGGAGCGATGCATTGATTTTCATTGATGATAAGTACTGGAAAGATAAATATGAATTTTATTTATAACTTGCAATTTCATTGCAGCTTTTACATGCCATCTCTTTAAAAGGTGGTTAAGTTCTTCTTGCAAAGAGACAAAAAATGATATAATGCTGGTAATGCACGTTCATAAACTTTAGCAATGCAGAGGATTAGCAAAATCTTATTTAAAATTTGTTGAGCATTTAATATAATAAGTTATACAATTTAGAATATATGTACATAGGTATCAAGTAGCCAGTATGGATCTAAGATATGATTCAAATATTGGAATGCGAGACAGGTTCTACTTTTAACCACTTCATGCCATTAAATCATTTAGTCAATCAATCAACATCATCAAGCATGATGGGTAAAAAGAGAAAGATCTAACAGATAATACTGCCTCTTAGTTAAGAAAAGAGTAGTCCCACATACAACCGATACAGGAAAAAATTGCATAGCCATAATCCTGAGTTTCATCGATGGACAACTATAGCCTAGGGAGAAGCAAATCTATATATATTGAGTATTAGTAATTACCTAAGGTGAGTCCTGCCGTTGCTATTATTTCCGGCAGAAGGACATCAGGGTCAGAAGGACATGGGACCTAATAATTGCTTGTCTCTGGCAGGCAAGTATGATTTGCCGCTGTCTTTTTCATACCCAAAAACTGAGCTCAACTACTGCTGCAGAAGGTGTTTTCCCCATAGTGGTGCCATCCGATCCTTTAGGAAAATATGGAGAATATAGGAACCGGAGGAGCAGCAAGGGCTAGAGGAGGTCAGACGGATTAGTAGCAAAGAAAAATAATCGTGGGAGGAAGTGGCCGCACTGGTAAATGGCGGTGGCCTCAAGAGATAGACAACGACCATTAGATCTTTGGAGAGAGAAGACGTGAGGAGGTACCTGCTCACGGAGGCTTGGCCAGGTAGGCGACGGAGAAGATGCTGAGGGCGGCGGCGGTGTCTACCTACGGTGAATCGGTCGGACGATAATTCATAGGGATCCGGACTCCCGTGAGAGACTACAACCGAAGAAAGAATCTTGGATGTCATCTTTTAATCCAACGGGTGATTAATTTCTTAAATGTGAGGATTAACGTGGTGGCTCGTATGGTGCCTCCAATTAGTAAATATAAGATTTCTTCCCGCCCGTGCGAAACGTTTTTCTGGGCCGGCCCGTTCGGGTTTCGTTTGAATTAGGCCTAGCCAGTTAAGTTTCGGTCCGTTTCATTTTTAATTACTTCTCCCATCGTTTGAATTAATTCAAATAACTTTCAGATATGATTTTCAAACTTAAAATCCAAGAGTTTTACAAATCCATTTTTAGCAAATAAATATGCGTTGGAAAGCTGGTAAAATACTCTACACTGCAGGATTGATTAGAATTCAATTTGAAATAGGAATAAAATGAGATATGAATAGTGTGACCATAGCTTTATTAACCATAGAATATTTCTAGAAAATTATTTAAGCCACCAAAAATCATGAAAATTAAAATGTGAACTCACCAATGACATACCTTACTGTTAGTCAACCCTAATCAACTCCAAACCCTATTAGTGTTATCAATTAGACCCTAACCCAACTCTAGTTAGTAACATAAAATGATAGATTCCTATTGCACACTTAGAATTAAGTTGCCCTCTTACCAATTCACCTAGTTGACCCCTCCCAATTGAACTAGTATTAGTACCCCTAAACCAATACCAATGCGTAGAAAGTAAACAACATATGACACTTAGTAGAAAACTCCAACTTGCACACCTAATGAAAACTTAGAAGAAGCACTTGCAATCCAACTCCATAAAATGCACCATGAATGCTTTTGTTAGCAAACAAAGATGTGTGCTTGGTGTGTTGTTAGCATTGTGTAGTGATTGTGTGCTTTGTGTTTATTCGTTATTAGACGCTAGTATTGCCGAGGAGGATATTGGAGGGGATTATTATGAAGAAGAAGAAGAATACCCCGGACACTTCGCCAACCAAGGCAAGCCATCTTTTGAATCATACTCCAAATGCCTAGTTTTACTATTGCATTCTACTTGTTTTAAGTAAATTGCATGATTGAATTGCTAGAGTTGAATGATAGAGGTATAGTGATATCTTGCTTAGCAAGAGCATCAAGTTGAGTTTATCCAACCATATTTAGTGGTATCATCACTCAATGTAGTTGCTTAGTCGCTAATAATATTGAGGTCATCTATAAGGGGAACTCGGTTTGAAAAATGGTGACTTGAACTTGAAATTTGAATTGGAGATTGCTCCTACATGATGGCTTTATGAAGGAAATTAATCTTGACTAAGAACTATGAAATGTATTTTGAAATGACAACGAGTGATGTACTATGGGAGCCAACCATACCGTATGACCACATTACCCCTGAATGGGAAGGGGCTTATTCCTAGCTTGTTTATTCTAGTATGGGAGGTCTTGTTTCATCCTTTATAGAAGTATTCCATGCGTGGTTGCTTCCGAACCAAGTGGTCATTGGAAATTTTCCTTCCTGAATATTTCCATCCGTCCGGCATTCCGGAGTGGGCAAAACTAGAAGCGCCGGAACGGGAAAATCCATGTCTCGGGCTCTAGGGAAGGATCCTATACTAGAGTAGACAAGTGAAAGAGTTTGTTTGATTATCTGAAACCCGCATACCTGGTGTATGACGATCCGTGGATTTCTCCCGGCAGATGTATCAATTCTTGTGGGTAAAGTCTACCCCTCTGCAGAGGTTTTCAAACTATTCGAATAGCCGAGTCCGCGGTTATGGACAGTTGGCAAGCTGTACTTTACTTTTGTCAGGACTAAAAGTGAAAATGATGAACTTGGTGAATGACTTGACTTGACAATGATGTTGACACACTTGAAGTCCTCTTTAGATTGAATTTAGAGAACTAAACTTCTTTTCTACAAATGAACATTCTTGGGAAATAAAACTAGCTTTTGCAAAGAAACTTAGTGCTTAGTCCACTATGCCAAACTTGCTTGCCTACTTCATTATTTCATTTATAAGATGGTTTGCGAGTGCATCCAATGTACTCATGGCTGTGTCCCTGGCTATCAACTTGGCCAGACTATGGGGAAGAATATCCGGAGGAAGGGTATGAAGAGGAGTACCAGAACTAAGCTCGTCTCCATTAGTCGCCATTGCCTGTAGGGTGACAGCATGGACCCGAAGACGTTATTTCCGCTGCTATATTGTGTTGTAATGTGAACTTGGTCTCTATGACCATTGTATTTGAACCTTCGTATTGTAATGTCTATGGAACTGGTTACCAACTACGTTATGTATATCGCAACAACGGTTCTGGGATTGCGGTGGAATACATAACGGGCACTTCGAATTTGTATCAAATTTGAGGTCATCACAAGTTGGTATCAGAGCCAAGGCTGACCTTAGGAGACCTTAGTTAGAATGGGCGTTAAATAAAACCTTGATAAAAGCAAAGATATAAGTAATGGTTGCAAAATTGCTTAAGTCTTTTCCTCTCTATGTACAAAGCTTTATAAATGATTCAGTTTTTGTCTAATTAAAATTTTGCACACTTGAGTTGATCACTAACTTAATCTAATCTAAAATTTTGTAGATGGCCCCGGTATTCGTTGAGCACTACCAGTTGGGCCATGGTGGCAGCCTTTGTTTCGAGCGCGACCTCACCACCCTGACCTTGTTCCTGGATCGTTTGTATCCGGAGTTCAAGGGAGCCGTGCTCAATGAGCACCCCGATGGAGAGCTACGGTGGCTTATCCGAGCCAGTTGCCGTGGCAAGAAGGGGAATTTGAGTTCTCCAAGGGTCAAGTTTGAGCTTGTGGAGAACACTTGAGCCGATGGTTTGGTCCGAGGTATGCAGGAGATGCACGCCCGCTTATGCGGACTGCATGTGGAGGAGGTCCAGGGGGAGCGCTTTAGGAACTTTGCTCGGCGTGATGCGGACGGGCGTCCCGCAAACATGCCCGGGCAAAATGAGCCGAGTACCTACATCGATCACATGGACTTCTTGCTGTACCCCACTCAGCAGGAGGCCGATCGTGCCCGTACCAAGGCCAACCTTGAGCACTTCGCATTGGTGGAGGCAAGGAGCACTATCAGGATACTTGCGAAGGAGCGCAAGAGCCTTCGTCGCCAGCGCGATGAGAAGGATCAGGACATTGAGGAGTTGAGGGCCAATGTGGCTGAGCTGACTGAGTACATTGAGAGTCTTGAGGATCACCTTGGGGAGGAGGAAGGCATTGATCTCCGCAAGGAGGATAATGCCCTCATTAGTGATGAGGATGACTTCATGGAGGACCTTGATGATCCGGAAGATGGTGGGCACAACGGATTCATTGTGGATGATGAGGACGAAGACCCCGAGGAGCCGGATGTTTAGATTCGAGATCCACATGTTACCTAGTTATGAGTTCCACTTTATTTTCACTTCGTGTAGGTGTGAGTTGTATCCCCCTCTCTAGTAGACGAGTCGCCATGGTTTGATGTAAACCATTTGTAATGTGTGAACTCGTATGTATGATATGTTTGATGAGTGTTGAATGAAATATGAGTTTGGCCCTTAAGGCCTTAGTAAGACAAAATTGCATCATCCATGTTACCTTTAAATCTTAGCAAATTAGCTTTTCCCTCTTGTCTTACACACCTTATCTTCAGATGCCGCGAGCACCCCCACCCCCGAACCCGGAAATGGCCGAACTGCTAAGGTTGATCATGGAAAACCGGGAAGCAGCCCGAGCTAAGCACCAAGCTAACTTGGCCACTCTTCAGCAGATAACCCAGATGGCCATGAACCACAACAATGGCAATGGCAATGGCAATGGCAATGGTGAAGGAGAAAACAATGGCAATGGTGATCACCGATCCAAGTTAAGGAATTTTCAAAACACCAACCCTCCTATGTTCACTAAGTCTGAAGAGCCCTTAGATGCCGATGACTGGCTTCGCACTATGGAAAACAATCTGGCAGTCGCCGAAGTTGGTGAGAATGAGAAAGTCTTGTACACCACCCACTACCTTGCGGGAGCCGCAAGAGCTTGGTGGGATAGCACCAGTGCAATGCAAGCCCCAGGGTATGTGATGCCTTGGGAGGAGTTCAAGAGCAAGTTTAGCAAGGCCCATGTTCTTTTGGGATTGGTTAAAAGAATGAGAGATAAGTTCAGAAATCTAAAGCAAGGTTCCCTATCTGTGGTGGATTACCGTGACAAGTTCCTTACCTTATCTAGGTATGCCCCAGATGACACAGACACCACTGAAAAGAAGCAAGAAAGGTTTCTGGATGGACTTCACGATGAGATGCAATGTGTCTTGGTCAGCATTCCCTTTGCCGACCTGGAGTCATTGGTTGACTCTGCCATTCAGATGGAAGGCAAACTCAAGCAAGCTGCAGAGAACCGCAAGCGCCGTATGATGTATCAAGGCAACTCGAGCAACTCGCAGAAGCCAAGGGGAAGTGCACCTATGGGTTTTGCCCCTAGACCTATGAGGCCATCTGCGCCTGCTCCACGTCCCAACTATCCCAACCGTCTGCCCGGCAACAACTTCAACCGTGCACCTCCAAGACCTAGTGGCAACAACTTCAACACCAATACCCCAAGGCCGAATGGCGCCCCTGTGTTACCCAAGCCTGGTGACAAATCTGGAGTTACCTGTTATGAGTGCGGACTCAAAGGACACTACTCCAATGAGTGCCCCAAGAAGCTGAATGATGCATCCAAGACCACTACTCCTGCTTAGCAACAGCGCCGTATGGGAAATGGCAAGAACTATCCACCAAGGAACCAGCCTCACTCTCGAGGCCGTCTAAATCACATGAATGTTGAAGAAGCTCAGGAGGCAACCGACGTTGTGCTTGGTATGTTCCCTGTTAACTCAGTTCTTGCAAGAGTTCTGTTTGATTCTGGAGCTTCACACTCATTTGTTACCCAACTATTCATTGATAAAAGTGGACTCCAACCCACACCCCTGAAAGAGTTCATGTCTGTGCAAATTCCCGGGTCGATAACCAAAGCCAGTTGTACCTGCTTGGCAGTACCCATAGAAATCCATGGAATAGCTTTCTTAGCCAATTTGATAGTGTTGGGAACCAAAGGTTTGGAAGTAGTTCTTGGTATGAATTGGATGTCTCAACACCAAGGAATTATAGATTGTGCCAAAAAGACCATCACCATGAGGAGTAGCCATGGAGTTTTAGTAAAACATGTGTCAGTTAAACCCACCCAAAGCCCCAGATGTCATAAGAGTATCTCAGGGCCAACCATAAAGGAAGTTCCCATCGTCTGTGAATACCCGGATGTTTTTCCCGATGAGCTACCCGGAATGCCACCGGATCGGGATATTGAGTTTATCATTGAGCTTATCCCCGGAACTGGATCTATAGCCCAACGACCCTATCGTATGAACCCAGCTGAACTAGTAGAGCTGAAGAAGCAATTGGATGACCTTTTGAGTAAAGGATTGATTCAACCAAGTTCTTCTGCTTGGAGATCACCCGTTCTGTTTGTGGATAAAAGCGACGGTTCCAGCCGACTGTGCACTGATTACCGCAAACTAAATGATGTGACCATCAAAAACAAGTATCCTCTTCCAAAGATTGAAGATTTGTTTGACCAACTGACCGGAGCTCGAGTTTTCTCAAAGATAGACCTTAGAACTGGATACCACCAACTGAAGATCCGTGCAACGGATATCCCCAAAACAGCCTTCACTACCCGATACGGATTGTATGAGTACACCGTAATGTCATTTGGATTAACCAATGCCCCTGCTTATTTTATGAACCTCATGAATAAGGTTTTTATGGAGTTCTTGGATAAGTTTGTTGTTGTCTTCATTGATGACATTCTTATCTACTCCAAGTCCGAAGAAGAGCATGCAACCCATTTGAGATTAATCTTAGAAACCTTAAGAGAGCATCAGCTGTATGCCAAGTTCAGCAAATGTGAGTTCTGGTTGGAGGAAGTGGGATTCTTAGGCCATGTATTATCAGCAGGAGGAATATCCGTAGACCCCAAGAAGATCAAATCAGTCATGGAATGGGAAGCTCCTACCACCCAAACTGAAGTGAGAGGTTTTCTCGGATTAGCAGGATATTACCGCAAGTTTGTTGAAGGGTTTTCAAGCATTGCCCGGCCAATGACCCAACTATTGAAGAAAGACAAGAAGTTTGAATGGACCCCTAAGTGTGAAGTGAGTTTTCAAGAGCTCAAGAAGCAATTGGTGACCGCCCCCGTCCTAACCATGCCCGATATCACCAAAAACTTTGATGTCTATTGCGATGCTTCCAAACTTGGACTTGGTTGTGTATTGATGCAAGAAGGCAAGGTCATAGCTTACCTCTCTCGGCAGCTTAGACCCCATAAAGAAAACTATCCAACCCATGATCTAGAGTTAGCAGCCGTGGTTCTAGCTCTGAAGACCTGGAGGAACTATCTGATGGGCAACCGTTGCGAGATCTACACGGATCACAAGAGTTTAAAGTATATTTTCACTCAGAAGGAGTTGAACATGAGGCAAAGAAGATGGATAGAGTTGATCAAGGATTATGATCTGGAAATTCATTATCACCCCGGAAAGGCCAATGTGGTGGCCGATGCGTTGAGTTGGAAGCCATGCTCATTGAATATGATGATCAAGGAAGAGCAACCTATGTTGCACCAAGAGTTTGAAAAAATTGGATTGGAACTAGTCAGTCAAGGATTCTTAGCCAACCTTGAGTTTCAACCCACCTTGATGAGCCAAATCAAAGAAGCCCAGAAGGGAAATGAGAGTATGGACGGAATCAAGCGCCGAATTAGTTCCGGTAGGGTGCCAGGATTTGAAGAAGATGACCAAGGAGTTCTTTGGTATAAAGGACGTATTTGTGTGCCCGCTGATTCAGAATTGAAGGAAGTGATTATGAAGGAAGCCCATGAGACCCCTTACTCCATTCACCCCGGTGGAACTAAGATGTATCAAGATTTGATGGAACAATTTTGGTGGCATGGAATGAAGCGTGAGATTGCATCGTTCATCTCTAAGTGTGATATTTGTCAAAGAGTCAAGGCTGAACATCAACGTCCTGCTGGATTGCTGCAACCTTTGCAAGTGCCGGAATGGAAGTGGGAATCTGTTGGAATGGATTTCATCACTGGATTTCCAAGGTCTAGCCGTGGAAATGACTCTATCTAGGTCATCGTGGATAGACTGACCAAAGTAGCCCACTTTATTCCTGTCAAGACCACTTATAACTCGGGACAGCTAGCGAATCTGTATCTATCCAGAATTGTTAGCTTGCATGGAGTCCCTAAAACCATAGTCTCCGATCGAGGAACCCAATTCACCTCAAGATTTTGGAGAAGCTTACATCAAGCTTTGGGAACCAAATTAGCCTTCAGCACCGCTTACCACCCTCGGACTGATGGACAGACTGAAAGAGTGAATCAAATACTTGAAGATATGTTGAGAGCATGTGTTCTAGCCTATGGAGCTAAGTGGGAAGATTGTCTGCCCTTCGCGGAGTTTTCCTACAACAACAGTTATCAAGCCAGTTTGCAAATGGCCCCATTTGAAGCTTTGTATGGAAGAAAGTGTCGTACCCCTTTGAATTGGTCAGAAACCGGAGACAGTCAGATATTTGGGCCTGACATTCTGCAAGAAGCCGAGGAGAAAGTTTGCATGATTCGTGATTACCTCAAGGCAGCCCAGTCGAGACAGAAGAGTTATGCCGACAAGAGACGTAGAGAACTGACCTTCAGATTGGAGATTTTGTTTATCTCAGAGTATCACCCCTCAAGGGAATGCAAAGATTCCAAGTAAGAGGAAAGCTTGCACCAAGATATATTGGACCCTTCAAGATACTAGACCGCAGAGGAGAAGTGTCTTATCAGTTGGAAATGCCCCCTGAATTGTCTGAAGTGCACGATGTCTTTCACGTGTCTTTACTTCGGAAATGTCTTGAAGTTCCGGAGAAGCCCAAAATCTTCAAGAATATTGATCACCGTTCGGTGGACATCAACAAGGATTTGACCTATCGTGAAGTACCTATCCGTATCCTCGAGGAAGCTTATAGAACCACTCGAACCCGAAGCATCAAGTTTCTGAAAGTTTAGTGGAGTAACCACACCGAAGAGGAAGCTACTTGGGAACGAGAAGATTACCTACAGAAAGAGTTTTCCAATCTTTTCTGTTCTTAATTAGTGAATCTCGGGGATGAGATTCTTTTTAAGGGGGGAAGATTGTAACAACTCAGAAATTGTAATCCACTTCTTATTAAATAAAGTGCCAAATTTTGGACCCAGATAAAACTTTTATCCATTATTTCATGCATACATGTGTTTTCTATTATATGTATTCTATGATTTCATGTGTGTTATTTTTGGTTGTGCATTGGTTAGTTAATTCTAAGTGAACCAACAGAAACCAATGAGAAGAATTATAGGAACCAAAGAAACTAGAAATCAAAATGTTAAAGAAAAAGAGAAGAATAAGATGATCTAGGAAATCTATTTGACTACCCTACTTTGAGCCCTTGGATTAAGAAATCTACAACTCACCTCAGTGTTTGACCAGCTAGTTGAGCTTCACCAAGTCACATACAAACTCAACCAAGAAGTTGCTACCCAAAATTCAAACCAGAGCTTGACTCAAACATCAATCAAACTTTGAATCTGAAACAGTGACCATACCCCATTTTCAAATATAAATTTCTGCAAAACTTATCCTTTCTTCAGAACAAAAATACCACTGGATACTTTGGCCAATATGTTGAACACCCAAAGTGGAAAATTTCAAAAATTCAAATTTCAAACTCTTGCGGGCATTTCGTCGAACACTGGCAGAGGAGAATCGAGCAAATCTTGCTTCACTGTGAAGATCACTGTTCGGGTTCGCCTCTGGCCTGTAGCCATGCTTCTAGACGGTGCCACGGTCGAGCCAGCCCCCTCTGCCCTGACCCAAGCCATGGAAGAAGGAGGAGAAGAGGAGACAGCACCCCGGACCCCCCCTCTCTTCTTCCCAGCAACCTGCACGTTGCCGACCGCCATGGAGGCGCCAGAGCCGACCCACAGCCCTCCGCGGCCGAGACCAAAGCCCCCCAGCACGCGAGCGAGGTCGCCGTGCCCGGTGTTGCTCGATGCGCATCGCCAGGGCCCCCGAGCCGTCGAGCTTCTGGACGCCTTCGTCCCCGACGCTCAGGCCTATAAATACCCCCGCCGATCAAACGGAGAGACTCGCCTCGTCCCCAGCTACCTCCCAGACATGCTTGTTTAGCCCCGCTTGCTCTAGCTCGCCGTCGCCAGCCCCGCCGGTGAGGTACTGGATGTGGAGCGCGCCATCGCGTTCGACCACCTGGGAGCAAGCCACCGCTGGGAATCGGAGGAGGAGTCATGCCGCAGCCGATCCCACGCGTCGCCGTCGAGTTCTGCATCCTCTCCGTCATGCCCTCGCCGTCGAACAGTCGTCTCTGCAACGCCGGTGAGCTCCGCCCTGACTGAGGAAGACGACGCGTAGCAGCCGTTCGATCTAGATCTGAGGGTAGCGTACCGATTCGGTTTAGTTAAGTGACCCGACAGGTGGGACCCCCCTGTCAGGTTCTGTTTTATTTCTTCCCGCCCGTGCAAAACGTTTTTCTGGGCCGGCCCGTTCGGGTTTCGTTTGAATTAGGCCCAGCCGGTTAAGTTTCGGTCCGTTTCGTTTTTAATTACTTCTCCCGCCGTTTGAATTAATTCAAATAACTTTCAGATATGATTTTCAAACTTAAAATCCAAGAGTTTTACAAATCCATTTTTAGCAAATAAATATGCGTTGGAAAGCTGGTAAAATACTCTACACTGCAGGATTGATTAGAATTCAATTTGAAATAGGAATAAAATGAGATATGAATAGTGTGACCATAGCTTTATTAACCATAGAATATTTCTAGAAAATTATTTAAGCCACCAAAAATCATGAAAATTAAAATGTGAACTCACCAATGACATACCTTACTGTTAGTCAACCCTAATCAACTCCAAACCCTATTAGTGTTATCAATTAGACCCTAACCCAACTCTAGTTAGTAACATAAAATGATAGATTCGTATTGCACACTTAGAATTAAGTTGCCCTCTTACCAATTCACCTAGTTGACCCCTCACAATTGAACTAGTATTAGTACCCCTAAACCAATACCAATGCATAGAAAGTAAACAACATATGACACTTAGTAGAAAACTCCAACTTGCACACCTAATGAAAACTTAGAAGAAGCACTTGCAATCCAACTCCATAAAATGCACCATGAATGCTTTTGTTAGCAAACAAAGATGTGTGCTTGGTGTGTTGTTAGCATTGTGTAGTGATTGTGTGCTTTGTGTTTATTCGTTATTAGACGCTAGTATTGCCAAGGAGGATATTGGAGGGGATTATTATGAAGAAGAAGAAGAATACCCCGGACACTTCGCCAACCAAGGCAAGCCATCTTTTGAATCATACTCCAAATGCCTAGTTTTACTATTGCATTCTACTTGTTTTAAGTAAATTGCATGATTGAATTGCTAGAGTAGAATGATAGAGGTATAGTGATATCTTGCTTAGCAAGAGCATCAAGTTGAGTTTATCCAACCATATTTAGTGGTATCATCACTCAATGTAGTTGCTTAGTCGCTAATAATATTGAGGTCATCTATAAGGGGAACTCGGTTTGAAAAATGGTGACTTGAACTTGAAATTTGAATTGGAGATTGCTCCTACATGATGGCTTTATGAAGGAAATTAATCTTGACTAAGAACTATGAAATGTATTTCTAAATGACAACGAGTGATGTACTATGGGAGCCAACCATACCGTACGACCACATTACCCCTGAATGGGAAGGGGCTTATTCCTAGCTTGTTTATTCTAGTATGGGAGGTCTTGTTTCATCCTTTATAGAAGTATTCCATGCGTGGTTGCTTCCGAACCAAGTGGTCATTGGAAATTTTCCTTCCTGAAGATTTCCATCCGTCCGGCATTCCGGAGTGGGCAAAACTAGAAGCGCTGGAACGGGGAAATCTGTGTCTCGGGCTCTAGGGAAGGATCCTATACTAGAGTAGACAAGTGAAAGAGTTTGTTTGATTATCTGAAACCCGCATACCTGGTGTATGACGATCCGTGGATTTCTCCCGGCAGATGTATCGATTCTTGTGGGTAAAGTGTACCCCTCTGCAGAGGTTTTCAAACTATTCGAATAGCCGAGTCCGCGGTTATGGACAGTTGGCAAGCTGTACTTGACTTTTGTCAGGACTAAAAGTGAAAATGATGAACTTGGTGAATGACTTAACTTGACAATGATGTTGGCACACTTGAAGTCCTCTTTAGATTGAATTTAGAGAACTAAACTTCTTTTCTACAAATGAACATTCTTGGGAAATAAAACTAGCTTTTGCAAAGAAACTTAGTGCTTAGTCCACTATGCCAAACTTGCATGCCTACTTCATCATTTCATTTATAAGATGGTTTGCGAGTGCATCCAATGTACTCATGGCTGTGTCCCTGGCTATCAACTTGGCCAGACTATGGGGAAGAATATCCGGAGGAAGGGTATGAAGAGGAGTACCAGAACTAAGCTCATCTCCATGAGTCGCCATTGCCTGTAGGGTGACGGCATGGACCCGAAGACGTTATTTCCGCTGCTATATTATGTTGTAATGTGAACTTGGTCTCTACGACCATTGTATTTGAACCTTCGTATTGTAATGTCTATGGAACTGGTTACCAACTACGTTATGTATATCGCAACAACGGTTCTGGGATTGCGGTGGAATACATAACGGGCACTTCGAATTTGTATCAAATTTGAGGTCGTCACAACGATGGCGTGGTTTCGGTGATCGACAGCAGCGATGGAGTAGCGGACGACATGCAGAAGAGGATGGCGAACTCAGAGGTGAGGTTGATTTGACGGTGGGCTTCCTGAATCGGCACAGAGAGCCTGCTGGAGAACCGTCGGGCGGAGATGATCTTCGGGTGTCGTTGATGAGCTCGTTTCACTATGGATTTAGACCATTAAACAGTCTTAGTAGTTGCGCAGGAGTGAGAGAGGAAGAATGGGACAGGAGAGGAGGCTCGGGGGTGCCTTGACGCGCCGAATTTGACGATGAATGGCATCAATGTCTTTAGACTCCAACGATGAAATGCGCAGCCTGGCGGCATTTTCTCGAGCGGGGTAAAAGAGAGGAGAGGGAGATGAGTGGGGCCTTCTTATAGGTGGCCTCGGTGCGGCCGTTGTAGGCTCGGGGCATGGAGAGGGAAGTGGGGAGGTGGGCGCATGCTTTCAGAGAAAGTGGAGGGGAGGTTGGAGACAGAGCTGACGGGTAGGGCCCGTCTATCGATGAGAGGGAGAGAGGGAAACAACGGGGGGTTTTCCTGGGCTGCTGCTGGGCTGGCATACCCGGGTCAGCCCAGTGGCTGCCTTTTTCTTTTTTTGTTCTGATTCTTTTTTCTATTTTCTATTTTCTGTTTTGTGTTGCTTGAAGAAGCAACTTGTTTGAAAAGAGGAATTTCAAATTTTGAAAACTTTTAAATATATAAACTATGTGTTTTGAAACACACAAACCCTAATTGGTGAGATTTTGTAAATAAAGTTATTTGCTAAAATACAAAATAGCTTCCTTATAACAAATGGAGCTATTTATATAATAAACTTTCTGAAATCATTTTGTTTCAAAACTTTATATAAAAGGGTAATTGAAACGGTAGTGTTTGGTGAAATTGATTTAAAAACTTTATAAAAGTCTGACATATGCAAAAATGATATGTATGCATGCAATTTTTAAATTTAAGAAAAACTTGGGATGTTACAGAAAAGGTTCATGTTAAACTTTTCTACTTATACTTTTGTTGTTTTAATTAAATATGAAAAATTACAAGACGAAAACGGGTAGGAAACGGTGCCCGAAGGCACCACACAACCCCATGGCACGGGCCCCTGCTGGCCAGGCCATGTGGTGGTGTGGTGGCCTCGGAATTCATTTCTGACCCAGTTTCATCTTGTGCCTTCCTTTTGTTGTTAAACTTCCGCCTATATAATCCCCCAGAGTCCCCGAGGTCTGTATATTGTTTTCTCGTCGTGTTTTCATTTCAATCTGTTTCTGTTAGGAGTTGTTCTCAGTTTTAGAGCCACCGTGTCTTCTTGTGGTTCATCCGAGGAGAACTCCCTTACAGACATCATTAATCCGTACATGGGGGAGGTGAAGATGCATCCCAAGGAGTTGTCGCTCAAGGATGGGAAGGTGCAGATAGAAGATGTTCGGGGTCCTAAAGGAGAGGGCAGTCTAGAAGCTAGGATGGAAGAGCTGGAGCAAGAAGTCTTTAGATACAGGAAGATGGCAGAATGCGAAGTGGACATTATCCACAGGATAAATGCAGAGCTCGTCGCCAAGCACAAGAAGGAGACTGCCAAGCTCTGGGATGACAACTTATCACTCCATGAGACTGTCAGTGTTCTGGATACCGGGGTATCCCGGTCCACCTGCTCATGGGCCCCGTCATTGGCCCATCTTCAGCCCAGGGGAAGGACAATGACCCAAGCTGCGGAGAAGACCCTCACGAGGAGGCGCCTCGTGAGGAGAACGACAACCAAAACTGCTAAGGACCAGAAGACCTCCTCACGAGCCCCTACTGGTGAGGAGAGGAAGCACGCCCATATCAGCTCGGCACATTTGCATGCAGAGCAAGAAGATAACGGGCAGAAGACTGCGTACCGCCCATGCTACCCCCAACAAGGAGGAGACCAACTTTCGTTGTGCCTGCCCAAAGCGGCACAGTGGTTGTTGGCCACCCCCTAAAAATAGCGTGGACGGTGCAGGGCGCCAGAGGAAGACGTCAGCTTCCTCCACCCACTCCGGTGGACCGGCGCCACTACTCTACGAAGACTACGTCCACAGAAGAATAGAGTCTACAGCTGTCCTCCCTCCTTGGCCGTGTGTGGCAACCCCTTCCCCAAGAAGATAAGGGGAAGGAGGACCTTGGCGCTATAAAAGGAGGGGGAGGCCACCCCTTAGAGGGGATCGGATCTTTATCTTCTTCAGGCTGCTAGCTGGGCACGCAGGTTCTTCAACCTCTGGTCAGCTAGAGCTTTGTAACCAAGAACTTGTACTCCTCGCGAGGTGTCGCGTTGCAATACAAGAAGGCAGGAAGTAGGGGTTTTACCTCACCACGAGGGCCCTGAACCTGGGTAAAGCTCGGCGTCTCTCTCTGCAGTGCGTAGTGCGTTCGACCGCTCGAGGCTTCCGTCACTGTGTTTCGTCGCGATCCTAGATCTCACACATTCAGCCCCCTGTGTTCGAATCTTTGGGTCCGTCGCGTGGTACCCCGTGTTCTTGCGACACAAAATCCATCGACATTTGGCGCGCTAGGTAGGGGGCTATGGTGTGTTTTCTCCTAGATCTGCTTTGACATGGCCGACGCCAACGCAAGGCTTGAGCATCTTCGCCGTCGCAACACTGCTCGGGGGCAAACCGAGCCCATCTTCCGTCGTTGTGAAGCTTCAGCCGAGGAGGAAGAGGAGGAAGATCTGGAGTCCTCCTACCTCCCGTCCGGGCGTATAGAGCCTTCGCTCTCCTTCACCGCCACCGCCACTTCTTGCGCTCGTTCTGGGAGTCAGCTATCTCCTGCGCAGGCTCTCGCCATGCTGCAGGAGCTGCTGCGCTATCAACCCACCGATGACGGGCGTGAGGGGTGGCGCGCTCGAATCGCCGAACTCGTCCCCATCGCCAACGAAGACCCGGCCCAGGGAGGAGCCCAGGGCGCGGGAGACCCAGATCTGGCGGCGGGGCATCGCGCCCTGGGCGCCGGAGATGGGAGGGCCAACAAGGCCAAGAAGGTGGTTTCTCGAGCCGCATCTTCTCCGCGCGGGGAGCCCAGCTGCCAAATCGTCCAACGCGCTCCGGAAGACGCACGCGTCTCCCTTGAGCGCCGCCGCGAAAATCATGACCGCGCCATCGACGACATCGACGAAGCTGGCAAGAACGTCAGGACCCCCGGCGACCCTATCTACAATCCCGGGTGTCTTGCTCTCACTTGTCAGCAATGCTACGTCGTCTGGCCTGACAAGTTCAAGCCGGACATCGGCGCGCATTACGACGGGACCACCAACCCCGTTGAATTCCTCCAACTCGACGTCGTCGCCGTCCAGGCCGCGCGTGGAGACCAGCGTGCAATGGCAAATTGGTTCCCCATGGCCCTCAAGGACGCTCCACGAACTTGGCTCATGAATCTTCCTCACGAATCCATGACTTCATGGAAGGATTTATGCCATCAGTTCGTTGCCAACTTCATGCCCATGTATGAGCGCCCCGCTACCAAGAACGATCTTAAGGCGGTGCATCAGTACAAGGGCGAGATGCTTCGTCAGTATATCCAGCGCTTCAGCCAGATTAGGAATAAGATCCCCAGGATCTCCAACGAGGAGGTCATCTCCGCGTTCTCCAAGGGCGTTTCCGACATCAAGATGAGGGAGAAGTTGTCCGTGAATGATGAGTTGACTTCTGTCGTCAGGCTCTTCGAGATTGCCGACCGCTGCGCCAAGGCCGAGGAAGGGAGGCTCTTCATGCATAAACTGCCGGAGGCGCATCCCCCAAAGCCAAAGTCCAAGGACCCCAAGCGAAAGGAGGCTGCTGTCCTTGCAGCGGAGCCAGATCATAAACAACGCCGCGGGGACCGCTCTGAACGTGACAAGGGTCAGCGTCACCGCTACTGCATTCTCCATAAGAAGGACACCCACAATACCGATGATTGTTGGTTTGTCCAAAAGTTTCATGAAGAAAATGGTGTCTCCAAGCGCCACGGGGGTGGCCGCATCTACGGCAAGAGTGGATCTCGGGGCGATCGCCACGACGACGACCGCGAGGAAGGTCGCCGCCGCGAGGGTCTATCTCGAGCCGATCCCGAGCCGCTGCCGCTGCCCCCACCAGCAAACGATCGTTGGGAGGAGAACCAGGGGGGCTATCAAGAGCCGCGGGACTTCGCCGCTTGCCTCCTGGGTGGAGCTCAGGCTCCTTTGTCTAACCGACACTTCAAGCAGCTATCGCGAGAGATCGCGGCGGCACAGCCCAACATCGGCAACCGCCTAATGAAGTGGTCAACGTGCAAGATCGGCTTTGACGAAGAGGACCATCCAGCCTCCACCAGGGGCGTGGGCACAATTCCTCTCTTGTGCACGCCAACCATCAACAACGTCGCCGTCAATCTCACTCTCATCGACGGAGGGGCGGGCCTCAACATCATCTCGGTCGAGATCTTTGAGAAAATGCAGGTGCCATACCACCGGCTCATGCCGACTCGGCCATTCTTTGGGGTAACCAAAGGGTCTACAACGCCAATTGGGCAGGTAAGCCTGTCCATCACCTTCGGCACCCGGGACAACTACAGGACGGAAAGCCTCGACTTCGACATCGCCTACATCGCCCTGCCGTACAATGCCATCCTCGGCTACCCAGCCCTGGCAAGGTTTATGGCAGCGACGCACCATGGCTTCAACGTCCTCAAGATTCCGGGCGCAAACGGCATGATCACCGTGCACTGCAATGAGAAGGATGCTCTCCAATCAGTGGAGCATGTTTACCGTGAGGCCGCCACCATGTTCCCCGCCGACGAAGATCTACTGGAACACTCCGGTGACCTCGCGAGGAAGAAGCAGCTCGTATCCCAAGAGCGGGCTGCAGCGAAGAAGGCCTCTCTCGAGCCCCATCTGCTGGGTTCGATAGGGAAGAAGTTCGCCGCCTCAGCATCGCCTACTCCAAGCGAGGACCTGGTCCATCCAATGCTGTACATGAGCATTGGGGAAGCTGCGGTACCCTCAGGCAGGAGACCCTAGTTCACCCAAGAGCGCTCTGCAACCAAGAAGGTCCCGCTTTAGGCTGGGGGCTGCGACAACTTCGTCACCATCGGGGCAGGGCTTTCCCCCAAATAGGAAAGCGCGCTCGTCACCTTCCTGCGGGCAAACTCTGACATGTTCGCTTGGACTCCGTCAGATATGCCCGGCGTTCCCAGGGAGGTGATTGAGCACCACTTAGCCGTGTGCCCCCAGGCACACCCCGTGAAGCAGAAGACTAGGAAACAAGCGCAAGAGAAGCAGGACTTCATAGTCAAGGAAATAGAGAAGCTGAAGAAGGCCAAGCTGATATGCGAGGTAGCCCACCCCACCTGGATTGCAAATCCAGTGGTCGTCCCAAAGGCAAATGGCAGTGGGCGCCTTTGCGTGGACTTCACAAGTCTCAACAAGGCCTGCCCCAAGGATCCTTATCCGCTCCCAAGGATAGATCAAATCGTCGACTCCACCACCGGTTGTGACCTCCTTTGCTTCTTGGATGCTTTCTCCGGCAATCATCAGATCAAGATGGCAAAGGAGGACGAAGAGAAGACCACCTTCATCATGCCTTGTGGTGTGTACTGCTATGTCTGCATGCCCTTCGGTCTGAAGAATGCTGGAGCCACCTTCCAAAGGCTCATGCGCAAGGCCTTGGGGGCTCAGATGGGAAGGAACGCGGAGGCCTACGTCGACAACATCATCGTCAAGACTTGCGAGAGTCACACCTTCATTGAGGATCTGGAGGAAACATTCATCAACCTGAGAAAGGTAAATATCAAGCTCAACCCCGCCAAGTGCGCCTTCGGCGTACCATCGGGAAAACTGTTAGGGTTCCTCATGTCCCATCGCGGGATAGAAATGCGTCCACCGCGCAATCTCAAGGAGATGCAACGCCTCACGGGATGCATGGCAGCCCTGGGGCGCTTCATCGTGAGGAGTGGGGTGAAAGCCTTGCCTTTCTTCAAGCTCATGAAGCGCGCTGGGAAGTTCGAGTGGACTCCGGAAGCCGACAAGGCCTTCGATGAGTTGAAAAGGTACCTCACGAGCCCACCGATCATGGTTGCCCCAACCACCCGTGAGCCCTTGCTACTCTACATCGCGGCAACTCCAAGGACTGCAAGTGCCATCCTCGTCGCGGAGCGAGGTGCCAAGGTGATCGCCAAAGAGGAGGTCAATCCTCCAAGCTCGGGGGCTCCTCGCGAGGAAGAGGCCGCTCCATCTCCCGACCCTCGAGAGGAGCCACCCGCGGCATCTCCGCCGACCGAGCCGCTCTCTCAGAGAAACGCTCAAAAACCTCCCGAGGAGGAAGCTCCCGAGGATGTCGTCAAGGTGCAAAAGCCTGTGTACTTCGTCAGCACGGTATTGCGCGACGCGCGGGAACGCTACACCATGCAGCAAAAGCTGCTCTACACCCTGTTCATCGCTTCGCGGAAGCTACGCCACTACTTCCAGGGTCACCCGATTAAGGTGGTAACCGATCGTCCCCTGGAGACCATCCTACGCAATCCCAACGTCACCGGGCGGGTGGTGGAATGGGCCGTGGAGCTTCCACCCTTCGAGATCTCCTTTGAAACTACAAAGGTAATCAAGAGCAAGGCTTTGGCCAAATTCACTGCGGAGTGGGCAGATCCGTTCGCCAACGAGCCTCCAGAGGTGGAGTCAACGCTCCCAGGAGAGGAGGCCCCAGGCCTCTGGGTCATGCACTTCGACGGTGCCTTCAACCTCCCTGGCGTGGGAGCTGGTGCTGTCCTAACCTCTCCCTCTGGAGACAAGCTCTTTTATGCTGTCAGCTCTGCTTCAAGCCTGAGAACAAGGTCTCCAACAATATCGCGGAATACGAAGGACTACTCGCCGGCTTAAAGGCGGCAAACGCTTTGGGCATCAAGCGCCTCATCGTCAAGGGAGATTCACAGCTGGTTGTGAACTTCTCGAACAAGAGCTACACTCCAAAGGATGAGCACATGGCGGCCTATCTCAAGGAGCATCGAAA
Organism: Dactylis glomerata; assembly: GCA_007115705.1. NCBI lineage: Eukaryota > Viridiplantae > Streptophyta > Magnoliopsida > Poales > Poaceae > Dactylis > Dactylis glomerata. Next base: position 8,971,444 of record QXEO01000280.1, on the reverse strand, counting down.
GATGAAAAAACGCTTCCAAGGTTTGGAGCTGAAGCACATCCCAAGAGGAGAAAATGTGGAAGCCGACGAGATCGCCAAGCGCGCCTCTCACCGCCTGGCATAGCCTGCCGGCGTCTTTGAGGAGCGTCTCTTCAAGCCGTCCGCTTCTCCACCGTCATCTGGATCCGACCCTCCACCTGCCCTGCCGCCGCCACCGGAGCAGGGGGCTCTAGACTGCGGGCCTCCTTTGGGTGACCATGTCCTTCTGGCGTTGGCAAGGCAGGAGGGAGTGGATTGGATTCTCGAGCTCAAGGCCTTCCTCACCAGCAGCAGGCTTCCTGAGGATGAAGAGGAGGCCAAAAGGATCGTGCACCAAGCTTCGGGCTACTGCGTCAAGGATGGTGACTTGTATCGGCGTCGCCCAAACGGCGTCGCTCTGAAGTGCATATCTACTCACCAAGGCCAGGAGCTACTCAGGGACATCCACGCCGGCGAGTGTGGCCATCATGCTTCTGCTGCAACTCTAGCCGCAAAGGCATATCAAAGTGGCTTCTACTGGCCTTCAGCGCTGGGAGATGCAGCGGAGATGGTCAAGAGGTGCGAGGCGTGCCAATTCCATGCCAAGCAAATTCACCAGCCGGCGCAGGAGCTGCAAACCATCCCACTCACTTGGCCCTTTGCGGTTTGGGGGTTGGACATCCTCGGCCCATTTCCCAGAGCGCAAGGGGGCTACCGCTAACTCTACATCGCCATCGACAAGTTCACCAAGTGGGTGGAGGTGGAGCCGGTGTGCACAATCCTGGCCAGGTCCGCAGTCAAGTTCGTCCGTGGGCTGGTCTGTTGCTTTGGTGTGCCTAACCGCATCATCACCGACAATGGCAGCCAGTTCACCAGTGGACTGTTCTGGGAGTACTGCGCGTCGGCTAGCATCAAGATTTGTTTTGCCTCCGTCGCCTACCCCAGGAGCAATGGCCAAGCCGAGCATGCCAACGCCGAGGTCCTCAAGGGACTCAAGACGAAAAGCTTCAATGCCAAGCTCCAAGCCTGCGGCTAAAAATGGTTAGACAACCTCCAATCCATCTTGTGGTCCATCAGGACTACCGCCACCAAGCCCACTGGAGAGACCCCTTTCTTCCTGGTCTATGGGGCGGAGGCTGTTCTTCCTACCGACGTCAAGTTCGGGTCGCCAAGGGTGTTCGCCTTCGACGAAATTCGCCAAGAGGACCTCATCAAGGATCGCCTCCTCCTGCTCGAAGAAGCTCGGTGCCAAGCCGCGCTCTGCGCCGCGAGGTACCAACAAGGACTACGCCGCTACCATAGCTGCCATGTTCGAGCAAGGACTCTAGAGGTCGGCGACCTGGTGCTGAGGAGAATACTCTCTCGCGAGGGCCTGCACAAGCTGTCTCCAATGTGGGAAGGACCCTTCAAGGTGACGCACATCGCCAGGCCGGGCTCGGCGCGGCTGGAAACCGCAGAAGGTGTGCCGATGGGGAACCCGTGGAACATAGCTCATCTGCGAAAGTTCTACCCTTAGGTTCCTCACGAGGAGATAAAGACCATATACACGGCACTTGTATCAGCTCAAACTGCTCTTAAGCACTGATATTAAGTTATCGCGCAACATAGCGCCTCTGCTTCGGCATGACATTAAAATGGCATGAAGTCCATTTATTTTCTGTTGTACTCCACGCGGAAGGGGGCTAGGCACGGTGTCTATGCTGGGGCCTTCGCCCGGAAAACAGCAAGCCCAAAAAACCCGAAGGGAGTGAGCTCTGGTCGGGGGCGACGGCCCTGTTATCGATCACCTCCAAATACCCATGGTGCTTAGTTCCTCGCGAAGTACACCGAAAAATAAAAAATCTTCGAGGAAAATCCAAGGTGTGCCCAAGGCACCCGCTAAGGACCAGCACCTCGTGAGCAGCCCTCACGAGGAGGCAAAGATGCGTCGATGCATCAAGCATCCGCAGGAAGATTCCCTCTATCGAGGAAGGCCTAACATGGCAGGATTATTGAAGACCAAGGCCGCACCGATCATCTTGCGAAGGAGACGCAGATCCGGAGGTCCACGCCAGGCCCTTCACCTCGTGAGCAACCCTTGCGAGGTGTCGATGGTCTCTGGGCTCTCTTAAGCGTCGACGTTTTCACGTTCGTGAGGGTCCAGCTTCCCTCAACAACGAGGAAGGCCCCGTGAATCGCCACGCGTGGCAATTTGCTCTTAGCTGCTGGCACAGATAGTGCCGCGCTCCTCCACGATGGAGAAGGTCCCTGTGCCGGTCACAGGGGCATCTTATTCGCCTTCTTTTTTCGTTTGTTTTATCGACTTGTTTTTCCGTTTTTGGGGATTTGGGGTTTTTTTCTTTTACAACTTTTTCTTCAACTTCTTGTCTCAGGAATCGTCCAATGTGTCATCGACGCCGACCCCATCCCGAGCTCTGAGGCGAAGGGAGGCCTCCTGTCGACGCTAATAGCTCATCAGGGCTCTCGAGCGTGTGAATGACCAGGACTATGAAGAGAAATGAGAAGCGAAATGCAGGACAGCTAAAAAGCGGACTTCATTAAAATAATCCCATCAAAGGGAGGAGCAAAGGCACGGCGGGGCATACCCCGCTGGCGAGGACTACACAACAAAAGAGGGGAGGAGACTAGCTCCCCTCCCCAGAAGACTACCACGCCAGGACCTCCTCTTCACTGCGCCGCAGGCTGGGGGTAGGTGCGGCGGACACCACCGGAGGTGAAGATCCGCATCGTAGCCTCTAGCATCCCCAGCTTGAAGCGGAAGACGAGGCGGTCGCCGACGCGGAGCCGATGGCCGAGGGCGAAGGCCCTCCAGTGGCCGGAGAGGACGGCGTTGCCGCCCACCCCGAGGAGGATATCCACAGGCCAGAAGAGATTTGGCCTGCTCTGCTCCCCAGGGCAATCTCCCCGGCGGCCACGCCGGGGGCGTAAACCACCCTCCGGACTGTGTCGGGCAGCCGAAGGGAGTTGAAGCCCGGGGCGTCGACGATGACGAGGAGCACCAGGAAGCGGGACCCCGGGCTGATGAGGGGTCCCAGCATCGCCGCTGCCAGGTGGCGTAGAGTGGCCACCTCTCCGTTCGCCGGCGGGGCCGGAAGATTTGCAGCAGGGGAAGGGGGGCCCAAGGCGGCCTCCACCACCCGAAGGACTCGATCGACGCTCCCCGGGGTGCGGGGAGCAGGCGCCGCCGCCAGCGGCGACGGCGAGTTTAGCGCACCTCCGCGCGCGGGACCCCTGAGGATCAGGGCGCCGGAGGTCCCCGAGGTAGCGCGGGTCACCTCATCTTGCCTCGGCGCGCCAATGCGAAGGGGGCGCCGGCACCGGGCGTCCATCGGGCCGGGATCTTCGCCTTGATCCCGCCGCTCGGGGGGCCTCCGCGTCGCTTGGCCCCGGAGCTTGGCCCAGCGGAGGCGGCGGAGGTGGAGGGGTCCATGAGCTCAGGGGCGTGGAAGCAGAAATGGCACTGGAGGAAGGAGGTGAAGTGCTGGAGGTCTCGAGGAGGATCTATTTAAGGGGGCCATCCGGCGTCGATGCGTCAAATCCCTGCGCGGGAATCGAAGCATTGGTGCAGCGCTCCGCAGTCAAGCGACACATCATTATGACGGTTTGATGCCTCGGAGACTGTAACGTCGCCCGCCGTTTCGTCTCGCCAGCTGCGGCCGCGCCATGTGTCCGCAGCCTCTGCCTCTTCACATGGTCCTCTGACCGCGCAGTGGACGCGTGCCGTTGGAGGGTCCAGCAGCTTCGGGGGCCCCCGGCCCTTCGCTTCCTCAAGAGGGCGCATTCACGGGCCGGGCTCCCGGGGGCTACTGTCGGTGTTCTGGATACCGGGGTATCCCAGTCCACCTACTCCTGGGCCCCGTCATCGGCCCATCTTCAGCCCAGGGGAAGGACAACGACCCAAGCTGTGGAGAAGACCCTCACGAGGAGGCGCCTCGTGAGGAGAACGACGACCAAAACTGCTAAGGACCAGAAGACCTCCTCACGAGCCCCTGCTAGTGAGCAGAGGAAGCACGCCCACGTCAGCTCGGCACGTTTGCATGCAGAGCAAGAAGATAATGGGCAGAAGACCGCGTACCGCCCACGCTACCCCCGATAGGGAGGAGACCAACTTTGCTGTGCCTGCCCAAAGCGGCACAGTGGTTGTTGGCCACCCCTTTTAAAAATAGCGTGGACGGTGCAGGGCGCCAGAGGAAGACGTCAGCTTCCTCCACCCACTCCGGAGGACCGGCACCACTACTCTACGAAGACTACGTCCACAGAAGAATAGAGTCTACAGCTGTCCTCCCTCCTTGGCCGTGTGTGGCAACCCCTTCCCCAAGAAGATAAGGGGAAGGAGGACCTTGGCACTATAAAAGGAGGGGGAGGCCACCCCTTAGAGGGGATCGGATCTTCATCTTCTTCAGGCTGCTAGCTAGACACGCAGGTTCTTCAACCTCTGGCCAGCTAGAGCTTTGTAACCAAGACCTTGTACTCCTCGCGAGGTGTTGCGTTGCAATACAAGAAGGCAGGAAGTAGGGGTTTTACCTCACCACGAGGGCCCTGAACCTGGGTAAAGCTCGGCGTCTCTCTCTGCAGTGCGTAGTGCATTCGACCGCTCGAGGCTTCCATCACTGTGTTTCGTCGTGATCCTAGATCTCACACGTTCAGCCCCCTGCGTTCGAATCTTTGGGTCCGTCGCGTGGTACCCCGTGTTCTTGCGACACGAAATCCATCGACAGAGACCACCAACTAATTACAAGCACAACTCTACGACATGCAAAATCAAAACTATGAGTATGAGACTAGGTTTAACCAAATAAGTGTTGCTGCCATTTTCAGGATAATGGAAACCAAGTCATCCTTTCTTGATGGGAAGCCTCTACCTTGGAAGTTTGATGATAATAAAGACTCACCACCACCACCAAAGGAGTAATTCGTCATTAGTATTGGCATCCCCTTTGGCTTGTTCCAAGCTTGGGGGAGTGCTGCGGTATCACATCATTACCTTTCAAACATTTACTTTTCAGTAGAGTCATATCATGAGTAGAGAAGTTATCATATAGGATATTTTGCAGTGTGGAAGTTTCTCTCCTTTAGTTGGTTATCTATGTATCCCTTGGTGTGAGTTGCGGGTATGAAATATTAATGAGAAGTCTTGTCATTTACTTTCTGGACACTTTATTTTAGTTTGCAATTTTTGTTATATGATTAATCTTGTTGATTAGTATTGGTATCACTTTGGGAGCATGAGTAAATCTAGTTGGTTTTGGCAAACTTAGCAATGGTCAGTAGCAACAATACTTTGAGGCTTGAGTAGAAAAGAGGGAAATACATGTAGATACATTATTTCATTATCTTTCTTTCTTGATTGGCTCATAAGCTTGGTATTCTCAAGTTAAGATCGTTTGTACTTCCAAGGAAGATTGCATGATTGTTTTCTATCACATGTATGTTTGTTTGTTTCACTCAACTCTTATGCTTGCTACACAACCTTGCTAGCCAAAAACCTATACTGAGAGGGAATACTTCTCTTGCATCCAACTCCCAAAAACCAAGTTACTCCAAAGAGTCCACTATAAATTCATGTGCATGGTATTTCAAGCCATTCCAAGTAAATTTTCATGTGCTACCTTTCAAAACTTTTTTAGCTCATGAGGATGTAGTGGTTGGGTTTGTTATCTTACATACTAAATTAAGTACCCCTTGACTTGCATGCTTCATCTGTTTGTCACTAATTTTGCAAGGGAGCTGGTCAGATCATTATAACTTCAAAAAGAAAAAAAGGCACTCCTCCATGGTATGAGAAAGTTGGTGGGCACCCGAAGGATTCGGTTAGCCATGGTTTGTGAAAGGAAAGGTGGGGAGGAGTGCCAAACTATAAACAGTGCATATAAATGCCTTTATCAACAAAGGTTTGCCATCACCAATCATGATTTACCTTGTGCACCTTTATTGTGATTCCTTTGCTCATTGCAAGTTAAATTATATAAAGGGAAGTTGCTGTCTATTATGACTTGTGTATTGGTAAGTATGATGCTTTTTGTCCGTATTTTGTTTACTGACACTTCACTCCATAAACCTGTGGTCATGTTTACCGAGTTCAATTTTCGCTTGGGGACAAGCGAGGTCTAAGCTTGGGGGGGTTGATACGTCCATTTTGCATCACTATTTTAGATCATAATTTACTGCTATTCATTGATATATTTCATATTTAGAGATGATATTTATGTTATTTCCTCTATTTTGCATATTTGATGATTATTGGAGAATTCACTGCTGGAGTCAGGATTCTGCTGGAAAAAGGACCGTCAAGATACAATATTTCTGAAGACCAGCAATTCCAAGAAAATACCTAGAAGTTCCTATTTTGCCAAAAGATGGAAGTAGCCAGAAGGAGAGGGCGAGGTGGGCCACCCGGGGCCCACACCACCCCATGGCATGGGCCATCGCTAGGCCATGCCACCAGGGGGTGTGGCCGCGGTGGCCCACCTCTGCCAGCGCCCCTTCACATATATTGTCTTCCCAAAAACCTAAGACTAGGAGGAGGATCGCAGAAAGACTCCGCCACCTCTGCGGGGTGGAAAACACATAGAGAGAAAGCTCTCCGGTAGGCAGAAATCTACTAGGGAAATTCCTTCTTGGAGGGGGGAAATCATCGCCATCGTCACCGTCAATGAGCCGGGCTTCATCGGGATCATCATCATCATCACCATCGCCACCAGCACCTTCATCACCATCATCACCATGCCGTCTCGCTGTAACATCTTGGGTTGAATCTTGTCTAGTTCATAGGGGAAACTTTCCCGGTGTTGATTACTACTTGTAGTTGATGCTATTGAGTTAAACCATTGAATTATGGTTTATGTCCGGATTGTTATTCACCATTATTTCACCTCTAATCATGATCCATATGATGTCTTGTGAGTAGTTTGTTTAGCTCTTGAGGACATGGGAGAAGTCAAGATGTTAGTAATGGAACTATGTTGAGTAATATTTAATGGTTTGATATATATGTTGTGGTGCTATTCTACTATTGGTGTCATGTGAATGTCGACTAGATGATCTTCACCTTTATGGGCCTAGTGGAATGCATTGTGTATTTGGCTACTAATTGTGGGGTTGCCGGAGCGACAGAAACCTAAACTCCCATTAGGAAACCAGTGCACCAGGGAGTGTAGGATCCCAGAGTTTAAGGTTGTGGTTAGATTTATCTTTATTACTTTCTTGTAGTTGCAGATGCTTGCAAGGGGTATGATCACAAGTGTGTATTAGTCCAAGTTGGGGTAGTGCATTAGCATAGGTTCACCCCCATAATACCTATCAAGCCAATGAAGATTAATCAACTGGATGAAGCGAAAGCACTTAATAGAAACTCCCGTGTGTCCTGAGGAATGTTTGGTTATCATAAGTAACACAACCAGCTTGTCCTTTGCTCTAGAAAGGATTGGGCCACTCACAGCAATTATTATTACTGTCTTTTATTTACTCGTACTTTATTTATTTGCATTATCAAATACCCCTGAAAACCCGTTTGCTAGTATTTACAGTGATTCCTTTGATCAAAACTGCTTGTCAACACCTTCTGCTCCTCGTTGGGTTCGACACTCTTATTTATCGAAAGTACTATGATACACCCCTTATACTTGTGGGTCATCAATGGTGTAGTTTACGCCTTCAACTCCACCGGAGAGGTCTGGCTCCTCGTAGTACACTTCTTTGAAGTCTTCCGGGGTTCTTTCTATCTCCTCATGCTGGCCCTCCGAGTCTAAGCAAGGGTTAAGAGGGAGTGGGGTGAGTAACGAGCGTTACCCAACAAGTTCATTAAATGAAGGGATTTCTATTTTCGTGCCCCTGGTTCGTTAGTTGTACTCAGTTTTCCCCAGCCGCTTAACTTTTCCTTAGTTTTCCCCTCGCTCTAGTTTGAAACCCCTCGCAGACGCTCGGACGGGAGGGTTGCCGTCTGGTCAGAGGCCTTAGACCGTTACCGGTGACGGCTAGGGAGCCGTGGTGGTTGTGAATAGACCGTTGCTTTTGAATGGTATTGACTGTTGACCCAATGAGACACATCGGATTGGCGGTCACTCACCCAAAGCTTTCCCCTCCGCCCGAGACTGGAAGAGATCATCGCCCCTCCGCCGCCACGCCGTCCTGCCCTCCTACCTTATGGCGTCGTCCGCCCCCAAGCCGCCCCCGCCCCCACCACCACCCCCGAGAGACGGAGAGGGCTCCGCCTCCACTAGATCTACCCCTATCGCGGTAGAGTTTGTACATCCGTTTGGTGTGCCAATTATGCCCCTCAACGGCGGAGAAGATTGGGAATCGGAGGGATCTAACGCATGGATTCCATCTGGATAAGCATCGTCTGCCTATGTGAATTAACAGTAGGCAGTTTTTGAGCATGAATCGTTGTTGCTCAACTAACTGCGTTGCTTTTCGAATAGGATTGATCCAGCGCTAGCTTTTTGGCTGGTGGTTAGGCTGGATACTAACTTTTTGTGTGATTCTAAACGCAATGTGAGCGAATTTTACATCCCAGTGGTGGTTGCAACTACCATCTCATTGAGGGATTTAAAAGATAACATCTGCGCTCAGTACCCCTGGGGCGCTGGCGATTCAGTTGATTTCTAATATTTCAACAGCACGGAGGGAAGATATGTTCCACTAATTTTTGATGACAATCTGGGAATTCTTTTTGCTTTAAATGATTCTTGCCGTGTTGGTAAAATTCAAATCCATGTGGACAGGGTTCAGGCATCATCTGGTGTTGGGGCATCATTAGGTGGTCGGGCATCATGTCTCTCTAGTGTTGCTGCCTCTGCTAATCGTGTGCACCACCCCGCTCCTTGTAGGTCCACAGCAGCACCATCTGTCCCCAGTGCTAGTGGTAGTGGTAGCCAGATCGTACCTGCGGTCGATGTGGATGACGATACAGAGATTGAAGATCAGTCTCCTCAAGATGATGAGGACGAGTTAATGTTTCCTGAATTGGTAGATTGATGCAGTAAGTAGGCAATGGAGGATCAATACATAGAAGATATTGCACAAGGTGCTAGATTTGATGACACTGATGATGAAGAGACGGATGAGAACAATGACAGCCTCGTTTTAGCCGATTACGAAGGTGATGACTTGCCAACAATTGAGTGGAACAGGGAGGATCCTCAGCTTACAGAAGGCACCATGTTTCAAATGATGATGGAATGCTGTAATGCAATTACTACATATTGCATTCTCACCAAGAATGATTATGAGGTTATTAAAAGTGAGCCAGGTAGGTTCATAGTTAAGTGCCCATACAAGAGGTGTAAGTGGAGGCTGCATGCATCCACAATGCTCAGAAGCACCGTGGTTCAGGTACTACACCAACCAGTTGTGTATTTTAGATCATGGTGTAAAATTTGTTAACTGTTACTGACATCCCTTATAATTATGTTTTAGATAAAGAAGAACTCGATTGACCATACTTGTCCACCACGAGCGGGAGCGCCAGAGGAGAAATCAAAGCTAGCGAAGACTAGGTGGTTGGCAGATGCAATCATAGATTGGCTGAGAGAAAATCCATCACTTGGTCCAACGGCACTCATAAAATTGATATCTGATAAGTTTAATATAAAAATACCTTACATGAGGATGTTCTATGCAAAGGAAATGGCTCTTGACAGGATCAATGGTCCATGGAATGAAAGCTTTTAGTTGCTTTACACTTTCAAAGCTGAAGTGGGGATGGCTAGTCCAGGCAGTGTTGTAGCGATAGAGAAGCATACAGTTCCCTACAAATTGAAAAGCGGGAGAATAATGCAGAAGGAATGTTTTAGAAGGGCTTTTGTTTGTTTCAAAGCTTGCTGGAAAGGCTTTCTGGACGGTTGCAGGCCTTATTTGGCTGTGGATGCAATAGCTCTTCATGGCAGGTTTAAAGGACAGCCAGTTGCTGCTACTGCAGTTGATGGACACAATTGGATGTTCCATGTTGCTTATGGAGTTTTGGAGGTTGAGTCAGAGGAAAGTTGGACTTGGTTTCTGCAGAATTTGCGCGACCTTATAGGTCATCCACCAGGACTTGCTATCCACACAGATGCTTGCAAAGGTTTGGAGAGTGCAGTAGAAGCAGTATTCCCTGGAGTGGAGCATAGGGAATGTATGCGACACTTGGTACAAAATTTTACAAAGAAATTCAAGGGTAAAGTTTATACTGACAACCTATGGCCAGCTGCATACACATGCAGCATTAGGAAGCATCTGTTTCATTTGGAAGTGTTGTATAAACAAAAACCTGGGGTGAAGGAGTACTTGAATGAACATCATGGTAGGGTGTGGTCAAGAAGCCAATTCAATGAAATTTGCAAGGTAGACTATGTAACAAGTAACCTTGCGGAGAGTTTCAATGCAAAGGTCAAGTCATTGAAAGTGCTTATGCTGTGGCAAATATTCGATAAGATTAGGCAGATGATCATGATAAAGATCGATCTGCGTCAAAGAATTGCAGCCACAAAATATGTTGGCCATCTCATGCTCCCATCTTTGATTAAGTCTTTGCATGCCAGGGCAAAACAATTGAAGATGAAATGCATCAGAAAAGGAATGGAGGCTGAGGTAACCTACACTGACAGTAAAAATAGGCAGTGGAGGTATCCAGTGAGTTTGGTTGATAGGACATGACATTGTAGGCGATGGCAGATCCGTGGGATACCCTGCATACACGCATTATTTTTCATGAGTGTTATAGCGGGTGCAGAAGGTGAAGTTGATCAGTATGTGTCAGAGTATTTCTCTGTTGCCAAATTTAGGGCTGCATATGCTATGAATGTTCCTACCTTGTTGGGAAAATACCAATGGATGAAAGTCGATCCAGGCTTCAAACTGTACTCTCCAGTTTTGACTAGACCGGCAGGTAGGCCGAGGAAGAATAGGATCAGAGCTAGTGCAGAGGGTGGTGCACCAATTCGATGATGTAAGTGCAAATGTTGTGGAACCCCTGGACACATTGCTAGGTTTTGTAAAAATCTAGTTGACCCAGCTTTTGGAATGGAAGATCAGGTGGGAGCAGCAAATGCAGAGGAGAATGAAGCAGCAAGTCAATATGAGGAGATTGAAGCAATGAATCGAGAGCTGCTTGAACCGATGGATCGAGAGCTGCTTGAACCGATGGATCGAGAGCAGAGGAAACAGATGGATCTAGAGGCCGTTGAAGCAATGCATAGACAGCTGAGTGAAGGAATTGATCAAGAGCTGGGTAAACTGATGGATCAAGAGTAGATTGTAGAAGCAAGGGAAGAAAATGCATTAGAAGAAAGAGCACAAGCTTTGTATGATATGGTTATCTCGGTCTTGGCACAACCCAAAGAGAAGAAGAAGAAGAAGAACAAGAAAGAGGGCAAAAGGAACGTAGACACCGGTAATATCCCTGGTAGGGTTACCCGGAGTAAGGTGGTGGACCCAGCGAGTCACACCAGGAGCAAGAGAAAGATTTTATTTTGAACATTTAATTTGAATGTATGTGTTATTGCAAGTTTTCTATGGTCATGCACCTCGAATAAGTTCATCGCTTAAGCCACATTTATCATTTTCTAAGTGACTAAACTCAAAAAATATAGTTTTGGGTTTAGTTTAATTCAAAAAAAAATCAAAATAATTCAAAACATGGTGGAACCTTCCCATGGAGTCTTGTTATGTTACCTACAACCTAGAGAAATAATAATTGAAAAGGAAATATAGAGATAAGAAGTTTTTTCCCAAAACCACTTCCTAGTACATGAGCTACTAGCTATGAAGATGCATGGCTTTCTACTCAACACACCTCCCAAATACCCACTATGCTTACAAACTTTTCCAAATAAGTCCAAATTTGTCACACTTGTGTATCTTTGAATTGCAAACAATATTCACGTCGGCCAAAATGTACTATATTGTTCAAATAACACAATCTAACAATTTTTATGCCAAAAGCTTCAATTTCCCTTACTCCCTTTATTATTTGGGTGCCCCTATTTTACTTAGTTTTACTCAGTTTTCCCCCTCCGGGTCCACTTGTTTTACTCAGTCCTACTCAGTTTTGCCCTTCTGATAAACATTTCCTCACTTTTCCCCCTTTTAGTTCTACTCAGTTTTCCTCACTTGTACTCACTGGCTGATCTCCGATTGGTCAAGATGTATGTCACACGGATCTTGGTTGGTTGATAGCTCAACGTACGCTTGCACCGTGGGATCATTTATGATCGGATGGCCTATATATCTCTCTCTACCTTGATGGACGCATACGGAGAGAAGAGCAGAGCACATACCTACCAACCCTAGCAGTCGCATCTTCCTCTCTTACTCTGGCGGTCGCAGTGGCGCAGATCTGCAGTGTGCGTGCGTGCGTGCGGCAGCGCGGATCTAACCGTGCGTGCGGTGGCATGGATCTAACCGTGCGTGCGGCGGCGCAGATCTAACCATGCGGCGGCGTGGATCTAAGAGTGCCGGTGAGGATCTAACCCTCAAAAATAGTTAAAATGTCTCTCTCTTTCTCACTTTTGTTTATCTTCTCAGATCTGTTGATGATGAAGAACACCAAGATGGTGGCCGTGCCGACAGTGCTCACCGATGCCAAGATGATTGAAGCTATCGCCTACAACATTGCTGCGACGGCGCAGATCCAGCCTTCAATGTCGGAGCCTGCCGATGTCTCACTTCTGTTACCCTCTTCAGATCTGTTGCTGATGGACACCAAGATGGCGGCCGTGTCGACAGTGCTCATCGATCGTCTTGAAGCCATCGCCTATAACATCGCTGCCACCTACAACATCGCTGCGATGGCGCAGATCCAGCCTTCAATGTTGGAGCCTGCCGATGTCTCACTTCCGTTGCCCTCCTTAGATCTGTTGCTGATGGACACCAAGACGGCGGCCGTGTCGATAGTGGTCATCGATGCTAAGACAATTGAAGCCATCGCCTACAACATCACTGCGACGGCGCAGATCCAACCCTCCTCCATGTCCGAGTTTGCGGATGGCACAGATCCAGCCACCAAGACGGCGGCGGTGCCAAGAGTGGTTGCGAAGCCGCCGATCCAGCCCTCCTCCATGTCCGAGTTTGCGGATGGCGCAGATGACCACCCCTCAGCCGCCCGTCGTCCAGTCCCTTCTAGCCCATCGGTGCGCGACCGTGTTCAACGCCGCAAATTGGGATAAATTATGATAAATTTGTATTTTTCAATTTCAATTTGGGATAAAATTGTTCGAACTACTACCTCCGTCTCAAAAAAAAGCTTCTCCACTTTCTCGATGTGTCCCTGTACATCCGAATGTATGATTTGAATTCTATCCCAACTTGATTGGGAAGATTGATATGTATTTGATCTGAGAGGCTGGTACATGCTTTCAATTTTGGGACCCCTTCACTTTTGGAACTCATCCAAATTCACTTTTGGGATCCCTTCACTTTTATAAGATGTTCATGCATGCTAAAATTATCGCACGCATTACTTAGCACAACTAGGAAATTGTACGCCAAAATACAGTGGTTAGAGCCACACCAAAATACAGTGGTTAGAGCCATCTACTGAATAACAATTCTACACTATCTAAATCATCTACCACAACCACATAACTGCTAGGACAGGGATGACACCTAATAAAACTGCCCAGATGAATCTACTTTTCGCCTCTCCCGTCACTTGAAGTTCATATTCTAGATTTTCTACCACTTGATCAGATACGGCAAGATCTGTCTCAAGTATCAACTTCTCCTTGCGAATAAGCTCTGAATTCTTCTTTTCTTCCTCCACAGTACACTTCAGCTCGAATATCATCAGGTTTTTACGGGCCAATTCATCACCTAAATTGGCCACCTTCTCCTCCAAATCCATCCTCTGGCTACACCACTGGGTTGATTCATCTTGGTATGCAATGTACCATGGATCATCGGCTTGCCTGGTGAACTGTAACAATAATGGAAAAAAGAACAACTGAAATTACTCCAACAGGCCATGGCGGCACTTAAATTCAATGGTAGTACAGAGAGCAGAAGCTAGATACCTACACTTTCGATGAGGTAGGAGAAGTAGAACATGGCCATGACATGATCGAATCCCCACCCTCGCCGGTGTACCCGCTACGACCAGACATTGAGGACTATTTCGCACCTGCAAACTCCAATAAATTATGGGAACCGAATCGATTAGGGGGTGGGGGAGGCGGAAGCGGAGGTCATACCAAGCTATACTACCAATTGGTATGCGGAACAAATCCCGATCGTTGTGGGCGGCAGATCTGCTTGCGGCGGACTTTCCTGTGGTGGGTACAATGCGTGCGGATGAAACAAGTGCTGGAGCCGTGGGTGATGGGCAGCGCCGCAGTCCGTCTGACGCTGTCGGGGGACAGAGCCGGTGGCGCGATGAGGCGCCGGCGATGGCTGCTCCGTCCGAGGGTGGGGAACGAGCTGCCATCGGTTCTCTGATGACTAATGAGATACACAACACTAGGTTCCAGCCATGTTTAGCATAAGATTCACTTTAGATTAAGCTGCGAAAATAGTCACCTGCTGGGTCTAGCTTAAGAAAAATTAATTAGCGAACTTGTTGCTTCTCTCTAGCGAAAATAGTCACCTGCTGGGTCTAGCTTAAAAAAAAGGGCGACCCCAGCGGTCATTGGCTGAGGCGGCCCCACAAAGCAGCTCTATATGATTTTCTCTAAATAAATAGACAACCCCAGCGGTCATTGGCTGTGGAGGCCCCACAGAGCGGCCCCATTGGTCATTGGTTGGGGAGGCTTTATATGATTTTCTCTAAATAAATAGACGACCCCACTGGTCATTGGCTGCGGCAGCCCCATAGAGCGGCCCCATTGGTCATTGGCTGCGGAGGCCCCACAGAGCAGCAATATATATCTTTTCCTTTAAAATACACGACCCCACTGGTCATTGGCTGCGGCAGCCCTATAGAGCGGCCCCATTTGTCATTGGCAGCACCGCGTATACAATTAGGAAATAAAATGGCCCACACATCAGCGATAGATGGATGGCTGCTCCGACGTGTCTCCTGACCCTACCCGTCAGCACCATTCAAAAGCATCGGTCAATTCACAACCACTGCGGCTCCCTAGCCGTCACCGGTAATGGTCAAGGCCTCTGACCAGACGACAACCCTCCCGTTCGAGCGTCTGCGAGGGGTTTCAAACTAGAGCAAGGGGAAAACTGAGGAAAAGTTAAGCGGCTGGGGAAAACTGAGTACAACTAACGAACCAGGGGCATGAAAATAAAAATCCCTTAAATGAATAGTTGTATTTGATGTGCTAGCTACGATCGTAGACTTGAGAGTCTTAGGTTAAATGCAAGTTTTCGTAACCATTTCTTCAAAGGTTGATTTTATTTAGAAAACTATGTCCTTTAGTCTTTGCAGGTTGATTAGAGGTTCGATGGGATCCATTCCTGCCATGTTCGTAGCTCCTCCCGGAACAGGGAGTATCTTGATACTTTCTTACATTCTGTAGAGGTGGTCACTTGTACCCATAGGAGATCAACACCTTGCTGCATGATCGGGCGTACTTTCCCATCCATACTTCCTTGGTATGGGGCCCAGTCGATGATCTGAGCCAATCACTGTCCTTCTCCGCGACCCTGCATACCCACCCTTTTGTAGTTTCAACTTCAGTTCGCTACCCATGCCGGTCGTCCTACCCTTTGGTAGTTTTCGACCTCGATATACTTCACCCACACCGGCCACTCTACACTTTGGTAGTTTCTGACCTCGGCCTGTCCTCGTCGGCCATCCTACACTCTGGTAGTTTCCGACCTTGACAATAATTTACCCACGCCGGCCATCCTACACTGTGGTAGTTCTAGACCTCGGTAATACCCTCGTTGGTTTGCTACAATCCATCGTAGACTGCCAGAACCGTGGCATCTTGAGGGGGATTCCACCCTCCCGTTGATCCAAGCAGGACGACAACTGCTATGGAATGGCGTGTCCATTGATATGCAGGAGAAAGTTGGTACAGCTGACTCCTCCATCCCATAACAGATCCTATGGTTGACTGATACGTCTCAAACGTATCGATAATTTTTTATGCTCCATGCTTGTTTATACACCATTTGCTTTGTGTTTTGTTACACTTTGTGGTGTTTTTATGCATTTTCTGGAACTAACCTACTAACGAGACGCCATAGCGCCAGTTCCCTGTTTTCTGCTATTTTGTGTTTCAGAAAAGCTACACAGGAAATATTCTCAAAATTGGATGAAACAAAAGCTGAACCTCCTATTTTTACCGAAGCTTTGCTAGGTCCGAAGATGAGACGGAGGGGGGCCAGGGGCCGGCCACACCCTAGGGCGATGCGACCTAGGCTTGGCCCGCACCACCAGGGGGTGAGGCTGCCTGGTCCACCTCCTGATGCCGCCCTTCCATCTATATATTCCCCTTGATGGGAAAAACCTAAAGGCCCAATCAATTTTCCATGAAACCTACTGCAAGCCGCCGCCGTCATCGACGCGAGATCGGGATGCTCTAGAAGCTCTTCCCAGCACCCTGCCGGAGGCCTTCTTCACCACCATGGTCGCCTCCGGAGTAATGTGTGAGTAGTCTACCTTGGACTACGGGTCCATAGCAGTAGCTAGATGGTCATCTCCTCCACCATGTGCTTCATGTTTAGATCTTGTGAGCTGCCTAACATGATCAAGATCATCTTGGTGTAATTCTACATGTTGTGTTTGTTGGGATCCGATGTGTATTGGTACTATGTCAAGTTGATGTGCTGAATAATTATCTTTATGTTATCTCTATGTTGTTTATGATCTTGCATGCTCTCCGTTGCTAGTAGATATCTTGCCCGAGTAGATGGTAGTGACTCCAAGAGGGAGTATTTATGCTCGATAGTTGGGTTCATGCCTCTAGTAATCCGGGGGAGTGACAGAAACCTCTAAGGTTGTAGATGTGCTATTGCCACTAGGAAGAAAACAACATTCTTGTGTTCAAGGATATTTGTATTGTTTACATTATGCACTTTGCTTAAGGGGATAATCTGTTGCTTGCAACTAAACACCCAATGGTTGCTCGGACGATATCCGGAGGGTGGATTATTAGTCATAGATGCAGTTGGATTACGGTCCATGTATTTTGTCATAATGCCCAGAGTGAATCTCATAGTGATCCTCATGACATATGTATGTTATATTTATTCTATCAATTGCCCAACTGTAATTTGTTTACCCAGCATGTTGTTATTTATCTTATGGAGAGACACCATTAGTGAACTGTGGACCCCGGTCCAATTCCTTTACATTGCTATTACCATTTACCTTTACTCACATTATTTGCATTCTTGCATACTATTACCTTTTACCACTCGATACGCTTAATCCTTTGTTTACAACAAACCGGTGAGATTGACAACTTCATCGTAAGTTGGGGAAAAGTACTTGGTTGTGTTGTGTGCAGGTTCCACATTGCTGCTAGTGAAAAGCCATGCACTAGCATTTATCTAGCGCCATTGCTGGAGTGTCACAAAGCTAGCGGGCATCAACCTTCAGAAGTGTGGTTCTTTCTCCTACTGGTTCGATAACCTTGGTTTCACAACTGAGGGAAAACTTGCTGCTGTGCTCATCATACATTCCTCTTGGGGTTCCCAACGGAGTGTTATCTACACGCCATCAAGCATTTTTTTCTAGCGCCATTGCCGGGGAGAAAGAAGATTTCTGCAAGGGGAGTCTCTCACTTCCAATCTTTTACTTTGTTATTGTTTTGCTTTATTTTATTTTTGCTTGCATCATTTTATCAAAAATATAAAAAATTTAGTTCCTTCGATAGATTGCATTCCGTTACTTTTACTTTTAGTTTAATATGCTGTTCCCTAAGTATGCTTTGGAGGACCTTACAATAGGTAGTGGTTCTATAATTGGGAAAGGCAACATCGAGGAGTTCTTTAATCATGTTAGTATGCATAAAGATGTTGAGGATAGATCTTTAGCTGAGCTTGCTCCTAGTTATGAAGTTAATGCTGCTTATTTAGTTCACATGTTGGAGGCTAGGTTTGTTAACCTTAATCCTTTTATGCAACAAATGTTTCTTAAGCTTCATGATATCAAAGACTCCAAAAAGAAAGATTTTATTTTGGAGCCTTGGCATAGAGAATTTAGAGATGTTGTTATTGAAGCTACGAAAGTTTTTGAGCATTTTAATATGCTTGGCTCACGTGTTAATGTTGTTGGTACAACCAAACAAGATATCAAAGTACCAATACCTTGCAAACTTGTAGGATTGCATGAAGCTTTGGAAAAGAATTTTGATTGGATTTGTCCTGAAAACCCTTTTGATGAATGTAGTGAACCCAAGAGTGTTCACAAGGGATCTTCAAAAACTCATTTGGATATAATACAATTTATTGTCGAGAAGACTTCTGCAATTGATCTTAATGCTTTATTTGAAAATACTTGATTTGCACTTTCTGCGCCTAGCTCAAAGGCGTTAAAGAAAAGCACTCTTGGGAGATAACCCAATGTTTTCTTTTCAGTACTTTTTCTTTTATTTGAGTCTTGGAAGTTATTACTACTGTAATGACCTCTCCTTATCATTTTTATTTTGTTTTTGTGCCAAGAAGAACCTCTAATTTGAGGGAGGTGATTTGGGGAAGTTGCTATCCTGGAATAGATTTCTGCGTTGCATCGTAAAAATTCATGAAAATTCTCAGAATATCTTTTTGATCTGAAAATTCTTGTGCATATGCCCTATGTTATCCAAACTTTCATTAGATTTGCACTTTTTGATTTGAGCAATAGAAGGTCCTCAAAAAAATCGATCTTTGTCAGCTGTTCTGTTTTGATAGATTCTGCCACTATTTTTGTTTGCCTCTCGATCGCTTTCTTTTTGAGTTCTTTTGATCACGGAACTTTTGAGGAAGTTGCTACAGTAGCTTATGCTTTAATGGTTGGTATATTTGAATTTGAAACTGAACCAAAAGAGTAGATTTATTATCATGTTTATGCTAATGTTCCTAATAGAATTGTGTGAAGTTTTGCATGAAGGAAGTTTTCAAGTGTAGGGAATGGAGAGTGATGAGATGACATGAAGCATGGACAAAAGCTCAAGCTTGGGGATTCCCATATCACCCCAAGAAATATCCAAGAGGTACAAGCGTCAAAGCTTGGGGATGCCCCCGAGGCACCCCTTTTTCATCGGCAAAAATCAGGTCACCTTTCAACACACTATATTTTTATTACTTCATATTCTATGCATTTTTCTTAGAGCGTCTTTACTTTTGCTTTCATTTTTCTTTTATTTTGTTTGCTGTAATAAATGGTTGGACCCCAACAAATTTATTTTGGAGAAGACATACCTTATTTTCATTGCCAAGAACACTCTAGTTTTCACTCTTATCGTTCAATGAGTGTTCTCTTTTTCTAGTACTGCGTTTAGCTTTCATTTTTTGCCTTCATTTTTGTTCAGATCTTGTTATATCTTTGCATCAAGGTGTATTTAGACCTCTGGTCTATGTTGGTTTTCATCAAAAGAGTCGTTTCAAAAATGTTTGAATGGTTTTAGAAAAGAGAAAAAAGTTTCATGCCTATAGTGGTACAAATGGGAGCTTGTTTAGACTATGGCTTAGACTTTTGCATGTCATGCTTGATGTCATTTTGATAGTATGCTTAGTAGTTTTTGCTGTAGCATGACTTGTCTCAAATGACTTAGATTGCTTAATGAGCCTTTGAAAAAATCATGCATTGCTTTTATTATATGGGAGCATGTTATTGTGGTTCTCTCCTTTCATGCTTTATTTGGGTTGACTTGGCGCATGCTTACAACATGTTGGATTCTAACAAGTCGCCATATAGCCTCTATGATCATTTGGTTTTTGACTTGTGATACCACTTTATGCTTCGTTAATGATGTTTTGTCGCTATGCATGATTATGGCCGTTATTGCTCTCTTAGTTGGTCGCTCCCAGTCTTTTGCTAGCCTTTATTTTGTACTGAGTATGAGCTCTACTCGTGCATCTAACTCCCAAAAACCAAGTATTCCTATGTGTCTACCATACATACCTATTAGCAATTTGCTATTCCAAGTACATTTGACTTGCTTTTATCTATCCTTCAAATTTAACTTTTTGGTGTTATGTGAAAATCACTAGTAGAGAAAAGCTTATCCCTGGCGCATAAAAAATGCTTATCCCTGGCGAATTTGGGTTCGCTGGCGACCTACATGCTGGCGGTAATGTGTTATCCCTGGTGAATTTGCCCTATGCGCCAGGGATACCAAAATTACAGCTGGCGAATTTGCCCTATGCGCCGGGGATAAAAGTTATCCCAGGCGAACTAGAAAATGGTTCGCCGGGGATAAAAATTCAAAAATTCCAAAAAAAATCAAAAAATTCAAAAAAGTCAAAAAAATCTAAAATTAATATTGAAAACTATAAATATATGATTTTTTGACCATTTTATCACACCTAGAATCTCCTCAATTCACACCGAAATGACAACTTCCCGCTCGGTCACCCATCCTAGCACTGCTCTAGGCCAAGCACGCTTAACTTCTTTATTCTATTTGCATGTGCTAGCCCCTACACCCATTATAACTTATTGATTCTATTACCCTTTCAGTCCTTATAAGCCTTATGTGTGTGTGTGTATGTGTATGTGTGTGTGAGTGTGTGTGTGAGTGTATGTGTATGTGTGTGTGAGTGTGTGTGTGAGTGTGTGTGTGTGTGAGAGTGTGTGAGTGTGTGTGTGTGAGTGTGTGTGTATGTGTGTGTGAGTGTGTGTGAGAGTGTGTGTGTGTGTATGTATGTACGAGTGTGTGTGTGTGTGTATGTGTATGTGTGTGTATATGTGTGTGAGTTTGTATGAGTGTGTGTATGTGTGTGTGTGAGTGTGTATATGGGTGTGTCGTGAGTGTGTATATGTGTGTAAAAAATCTCAAAAAAAATCAAAAAAGTACAAAATCTCAAAAAAAAAATCAAAAAATTCCAAAAATCTCAAAAAGTTCAAATACCTCTGAAAATATAAAAAATCATATCTAAATGATAAAGAATACAAAAAAAAATCAAAAAATCCCAAAAATCTTAAAATTTCATGAATATTAAAGTGTGAAAACGTCTATTTTCCCTTTTGAATTTTGAGATTCTAAAATTTGTCGAAACGACTTTGGGTCGTTGAAATTGGATGTAACTTTTTGTGTAGATACTTTTTTATATAAAAAACTTTTTAATCCGACTTCGTATGCAAAAGTTATGGCCGTTTTACCGAGACATAATTTTTTGTGCAAAATATATCGAAATTTTAGTTTGTTATTTTTAGTATCAAGTAGAACACATAATATATGGAAATCTTGAAGTTTTTAATTTTTTTTGAATTTGGTATCATTTTCTGGCGAATTTTCACAAACTTAAAAGGCGATCCACGAGGGGGGGGGGGGGGTGTGTTGTGGCTGGAAGAAAAATTGTTATCCCCGGCGCATTAGGTAGGTGCGCCAGGGGTAGCACCATATCCCTGGCGTATTAGAAGGTGCGCCGGTGATACAGCCCTTATCCCTGGCACATTAGCTATATGCGCCGACGATAAACCACTTATCCCCGGCGCATCACATGCCTATTCGCCAGGCGTAACGAAGAATAGGAGCCGACCCTCTCGGGGTGGGCCTGGTCGGTCTTATCCCTGGCGAATTTGGGGCCTATTCACCGACGGTAAATACAGTATCACCGGCGAATACCAAACGATGCGCCAGGGGTAATTAAGTATCACCGGCGAATACAAAACGATGCGCCAGGGCTATTATTACCACCAGCGAATATATTTCTTATGCGCCGTCGATAATGATGCTGGCTATAAGCTTTTTCTCTACTAGGGAATTAGTTAGTAAAGCTCTCATGAACCTGATGGCACAGTTTACTTTTCTTGTTTTTAATAATTTTGACATTGTGGCTCTCTTATGTTGACGTTATGCTTGCAAGTTGTAAGTTGGAAATTAGCCCAGCCATGCCATCATGGGGCAAGCTTTCAACATTGCACTTTCTTTTATTTAAGTTGATATCATGATCTTTTGTTTATGGATACTCGCGATGTGAAATAAGTTGGGATCTTGTGAGGTCATGGAGTTTGTATATGTGTTAGAGAAATGCCTGGGCCAATAATCTAAGCCATGCATCATTCATGGTGGAAATTTACAGCATGCCCATAGTGGACATTCGACGACGCATCTCACAATAATAAGCTATACCCATGGTAAATAAAAGAGATATCGAGATGTTTATTGTCTGTTTGTCTTGTCATTTTGATGTGAGCTTGTTCCATGTCATCGGGCAAGAGGTACCCCGTTGGTGGTTCTCGATGATACGAACTTGCTTGGGACCTAAGTCGAGTAGCATGAGGTTTGGGTATTCATATTTCACGGGACACGAGGTTTTCAACTTATGATTTGTTAAGCATATGCTTCATAATTGTGCTTGCATTTACCTTAACCATTTAAGATGCCTATGATGGGGCAATAAGAGCTCAAAGCTAGTAAGTATCATAATTTTTGGAGGTTTATAAAACTTGCAATCACAGCTTCTCTCTGCGAAGGGCCTTTCTTTTACCTTTATGTTGAGTCTCCACCTTCTACCTTTATGCACCGTTTAAGAGAGCATAGTTGCCATTCTGAGTTTAATGTGCATAGTTCCAAAGTTTATCATTGATTAATTCATGATTATGGTTTTGCTTGTTCTTAAATTATTTGTATCTAGTCGCCCTCTTAAACTTGAAGGTGTCCTATGCATTTATGTTTTACTATTCCATGAGGGACAAGATGAAAACCACTTTACTATGTTTTTCTATATGATTTGAACACACACTTGACTTTCAATGTTTCATTATTCATGATCTTTCGTTTGTGTTACTTTTCATGTTATAACATGGTTGCTAAGTTTTATTGTCAAGATTATGTCTTTTATGCCCATGTTTTAAGTACTTTGATCCTAGCACTCAATACTTTACATCGTTGATCAAGATTGTGATGGTGCATGTCACCACAAAAATTATTATTTTGTTATCACTTACCTACTCGAGGACGAGCAGGAGTTAATCTTGCGGATGCTTGATACATCTCAAATGTATCTATAATTTTTGATGCTCCATGCTTGTTTATACACCATTTGCTTTGTGTTTTGTTACACTTTGTGGCGTTTTTATATATTTTCTGGAACTAACCTACTAACGAGACACCACAGTGCTAGTTCCCTATTTTCTACTATTTTTGTGTTTCAGAAAAGCTACATAGAAAATATTCTTAGAATTGGATGAAACAAAAGTCGAACCTCCTATTTTTACCGAAGCTTCGCTAGGTCCAAAGATGAGACAGAGGGGGGCCAAGGGCCGGCCACACCCTAGGGCGGTGCGGCCTAGGCCTAGCCCGCACCACTAGGGGGTGAGGCCGCCTGGTCCACCTCCCGATGCCGCCCTTCCGCCTATATATTCCCCTCGACAGAAAAAACCTAAAGACCCGATCAATTTTCCACGAAACCTACTGCAAGCTGCTACTCAGTGATGGCGCCAGAAAAGAACTGGTGGCGTGTAGTTGACGTGGAGTAGTAAGTCCTTGTGCGTGGTGAATGACCAGCCCATTGGGAACCCCAAGAGGAAGGTATGATGAGTGTAGCGGCTAGTTTTCCCTCAGTTAAGAAACCAGGGTTTAATGTCGATCTTGAAGAGGAGAGACGGTGATGACTGAAGGTGATGCAACTGGCTTAATAACACTCCAACAAGGGCGCCGTTTAACAATACTTGTTGACTCATCTTTGGCCAGTAGCAACGCGGAACCTGCACACAACACAACCAAGTACTTTGTTCCCAACTTGCGATGAGGTTGTCAATCTCACCAGTTTGCTTGAAACAAAGATTATGAGCGTATCGAGTGGAAAATAATATAGTATGCGAGTAAAGTAAACAGTGCGAGAAAAGTAAACAGGTGATAGCAATATGATGGAAATAGGACCGGGGTCCACAGTTCACTAGTGGTGTCTCTCCATAGATAAAACATGCTGGGTAAACAAATTACAGTTGGGCAATTGATAGAATAAAGATAACATGATATGTCAAGAAGATCACTATGAGATTTACTCTGGGCATTACAACAAAATACATAGACCGCCATCCAACTGCATCTATGACTAATAATCCACTCCCGGGGATATCAATCCGAACACCCCAGTAGTATTAAGTTGCGAACAACAGATAATTGCATTAAGCAAAGTGTGTAATGTAAACAAAGCATATGCCCTTGAGCATATGAATGTTGTTTTCTCCCTAGTAGCAACAACACATCTACCACCTTAGAGGTTTCTGTCACTCCCCCAGGTGAAATAGAGGCATGAACCCACTATCGAGCATAAATACCCCCTCTTGGAGTCACTAGCAACTACTCGGCCAAGATAGTTACTAACAACGGAGAGCATGCAAGATCATAAACAACATAGAGATAACAAAAGATATAATTCAGTACAGCAACTTAATCATAAACACCAATATTCATCGGATCCCAACAAACCAACATCATAGAATTACATAACGGTGATCTCAATCATGTAGGGCAGCTCATGAGATCTAAACATGAAGCACATGGTGGAGAAGACAACCATCTAGCTACTGCTATGGACCCATAGTCCAAGGTAGACTACTCACTCATCGCTCCGGAGGCAAGCATGGCGATGAAGAAGACCTCCGGTGGCGATTCCCCTCTCCGGCAGGGTGCCGGGAAGAGCTTCTGGACCCTCCCGATCTTCGGGTCGATGGTGGCGGCGGATCGCGATGTGTTCTAGAAAATTAATTGGGTACTTAGGTTTTTTTCGTCGGGGGGTCTTTATAGGCGAAGGGACGATATCAGAGGAGGGGCCAGGAGCCCTCACGTGGGCCCGGCCCGGCCAGGGGCCTGGCCGCGCCACCCACGCGTGTGGGGCCCTGGTGGCCCCCCTCTGACACTTCTTCGGATCTCTGGAAACTTCCGGGAAAATAAGACTTCAGGAACTTGTTTCGTCCAATTCCAAGAATATTTCTTATGTATCACTTCTGAAACACAAAAACAGCAGAAAATAGGAAACTGGCACTGTGGCACTTGTTAATAGGTTAGTTCCGGAAAATGCATAAAAGTGCCACTAAGTGTAACGAAACAATAGGCAAATGGTGTAAAAACAAGCATGGAGCATCAAAAATTATAGATACGTTTGAGACGTATCACAAGCCACCACCATCGTCGACGCAAGATCGGGAGGCTCCAGAAGCTCTTTCCGGCACCCTGCCGGAGAGGGGAATCCCTGCCAGAGGCCTTCTTCACCACCATGGTTGCCTCCAGAGTGATGTGTGAGTAGTCTACCTTGGACTACGGGTCCATAGCAGTAGCTAGATGGTCATCTCCTCCACCATGTGCTTCATGTTTAGATCTTGTGAGCTGCCTAACATGATCAAGATCATCTTTGTGTAATTCTACATGTTGTATTTGTTGGGATCCGATGAGTATTGGTACTATGTCAAGTTGATGTGTTGAATAATTATCTTTATATTATCTCTATGTTGTTTATGATCTTGCATGCTCTCCGTTTCTAGTAGATATCTTTGCCGAGTAGATGCTAGTGACTCAAAGAGGGAGTATTTATGCTCGATAGTTTGGTTCATGCCTCTAGTAATCTGGGGGAGTGACAGAAACCTCTAAGGTTGTAGATGTGCTATTGCCACTAGGGAGAAAACAAAATTCTTGTGTTCAACGACATTTGCATTGTTTACATTATGCACTTTGCTTAAGGCAATAATCTGATGCTTGCAACTTAATACCCAATGGTTGCTCGGACGACATCCGGAGGGTGGATTATTAGTCATAGATCTAGTTGGATTACGGTCTATGTATTTTGTCGTAATGCCCAGATTGAATATCATAGTGATCCCCATGACATATGTACGTTATCTTTATTTTATCAATTGCCCAACTGTAGTTTGTTTACCCAGCATGTTGTTATTTATCTTATAGAGAGACACCACTAGTGAACTGTGGACCCCGGTCCAATTCCTTTACATTGCTATTACCGTTTACTTTTACTCGCATTATTTACATTCTTGCATACTATTACCTTTTACCACTCGATACGCTTAATCCTTTGTTTACAACAGATTGGTGAGATTGACAACCTCATCGTAAGTTGGGGCAAAGTACTTGGTTGTGTTGTGTTCAGGTTCCACGTTGCTCCTAGTGAAAAGCCATGCACCAGCATTTATCTGGCGCCATTGCTGGAGTGTCGCAAAGCTAGTGGGCATCAACCTTCAGAAGTGTGGTTCTTTCTCCTACTGGTTCAATAACCTTAGTTTCACAACTGAGGGAAAACTTGCTGTTGTGCTCATTATACCTTCCTCTTGGGGTTCCCAACGGAGTGTTATCTACACGCCATCATGGACCGTATTTTACGGCACTAGAATCACTGGTGACATTGGTTATTAATCCTAGGTGAACATTCAAGTTGAAGTGGGACCTCCACCAATACTCATACCATGGCCCCACTTCCCACCATCCTAGGTCGACAACCACCGTGGTTGCTAACCACTATTCATGTTAATTGAGAAAGCAAAACTTTTGCTTTAAATGCAGTAATAATACCACATGTATATTTGCAAGTAATTTGCTAAAGATAAACAAGAGATATGAGCAAGAGTGAACTTGCCTGCAAACTATAAGGTAGTGCAGTTGGATGTGTTGGAGTGACTCGAGACCTCGGGTTCTAGAAAACAACATCATTATCCGATAAGGGCAATGGTTAAAGATTCAAATAATGATATGCCCTTTTGAGAGTGTGTGATTTAATTATAACCCCATGTGGGTATTTATTAAAAAGTGAATATACTCCTAGTTATGAATTTACCAGAGTATATAATAGGTTAAATTCATTCAAGAATTCTAAAGATTAATTCTTGAATGAACTTACATAATTTTAATCTCAGAATTTTGGTGCTTTATTTATTAAGCCCTTTATATTCCTTTAAAAATATTCCTAGGAGTTTTTCTTTTCGAAAGAAAATGTTATGATTCAATTATGAACCCATTTTAGTCCAAACATATATTTAATTTAGTAAAACAGCATACAACTTATTTAGAATTATTTTTGTAGGGTTAGTAGTATTTTTGTTTCTTTAATAAGTGTTAGAAAGGGTTTTTTCTAAAACATCCTTTTACTTTTGGTATTTCTTTTATTTTTCTTATGATTAAAAACCTCCCCTGGCCCACATGTCGGCCTCCTGGCCCACCTGTTGGGCACCAGCCCACCTGGTCGAGCCCGACAGGGTGGCTTGGTCGCACCCGACCCGACCAGTCGATGCGCTGCGCCTCCCTTCCTTCCTTCTCTCGCCCGAGCTCCTACGATTGGATCGATGCCGCCGCCTCACCGTCGATTCCGGCCACCCTCGCCGAAGTTAACCGCCGAGATGGGGTGCATCTGGTAGATCTCGTGATGGCGGACCCACCTGTCCGCGAAATCTCCCTGATTGCTTCGCCGCGCTCTCGGCTCCGTCACCTCCCGCATCTAGGGTTTCCGCCATGGATGACCTCGAGCTTCTTCTCGAGCTGTCCGGCTTCTGCTTGATGCCATCGCGTGCTGCTGCATTGGTGTCTTGCCGAAGTGTCGTTGGATGCTTCCCCTGGCTCGGTGTCATCGTGGCCGCGCGAGCACTGCCTCGCCGTGCCACAGCGGTACCTCCTGGGCACCTGGTAAGCTTGCCCTCCTCCAACTCTTCCCCTCCGCGCTTCCTTGGTACCAGCTTCCTCTAGCCTATCCTAGGGTTCTACTGCCCAGCCGATCTAGGGTTTCTGGCTCTCTGCTGCAATCTTGTTGTTGATCTTGATGTGATGACTTGGCCCAGTGCTTGATACTAGTAGCTAAGCTCATGAATTTGCTTAGTGGCTTATCTTTGTTACTGATACCAAGTGCATGGATAACTATGTGTGTGATGTATTCTGTCTTACTATCCAGTTTATGCAATTTAGTTTGTTATCCACCTTGTGTACTAAAGAAGTTGGCACTACTAGGAAAACAGCTATAGGTAGTAAAACTACCCGTAGCGCATTTAAACATTGGTGCGCTGCGGGTATTTACCCATAACGCACCGCGCACAATGCGCCACAACTATATCATTTACCTGTAGCGCACCAATACGAGCCATGCGCTACGGCTATTTATATGCCAAAAAGATTGACCTGATCAACTTACCCGTAGCGCATGTAATATATACTACCCGTAGCGCATCTTATCGAGTGCGCTACCGGTGAGAGGACAAAAGGGCGCGAGACTTGGTTCCCCATCGAACAAAATTTCATTTTCATTTAGTCCCGTCCGGTCGTCCTCATCCCAACACGCGGACAAAAAAACCCTAGCTCCCCTTCTGATACGACGCTGCCGCCCCCACCTCGTCCAACCAGATCCAGTGCTGCCGCCACCACCACCTCGCCTTGCTCTCCAGATCTAGCGCTGGCTGCCCCAGCGCGCCCAAATCTGACATCCCAATCTAGAAATCACCATCTGGGCTGCCTCAGCGCGTGAGTGATCTCCATCGCCCCTTCCCGATCGCCGCTGGAGCCACCATGTCGGCCTCGTCGTGCCTGGCGTCCTGCTGTGTGGCATGTGCGTCCTGCATCTCCGCCCTGCGTGATCGCGACTCTCTGGCTCCGCCCTCGTCGAGCAGCAGCACCGGCGACTGGCGACCGTCGCCCCATCCTCCTCGACCCTGTCCCCACGCAGCACCAACAGCATCCGTCAATTCCCCCCATCCCCGACCTCCTCCTCGAGCCTGCCATCACGCAGCAGCAGCAGCAGAAGAGACCGGTTTCTCCCGTCCCTGACCTCCTCCTCAAGCTGGCCTCGCCCTACAGTAGCTCAAGGTGGGCTGCAGTACTGCTTTGTAGTGCTTTTTGCTGTTGTGCACTGAACTGCAGTGTATTTTCGTAATATGAACTCAAACTGCAGCGTGTTTACTGTGACTGAAATTGTAGTCTATTTTGCTATAGAGGTTACACCAATTTTGTAGATTAGTCTCAAGAATGGCTGTTGAATGGATCCAGACTATGAGCCAGAAATTATGCAACGCTATAAGTATCACAGGAGGGTAATGTAGATGATAGCATCTCATTTGCTACAAACACTTAAAATATAAATTATCAGCAAGTGTACATTTTAGTCAAATTTCATGTTTTGTCCTCTGTATACTGGTGCAAGAATCACTGCACGGAGACTGGATGCATCATGTACTTTGTTCTGTTCTTGATGTACACGCCACATGTATTCGTTATCGAATCTTTTGTTGTTTTCAATCACCATGAATTTAATCTTGTTTGAGTAATGCACGTGGCTGTAATTTCTAGAAAGGTAATTTGGAAATGGTGTATCTCCCCCTATATCTCCCTCTATTAATGAACAAACGTCAGTACTACTCACTTACCTATTATTTTTGGCCTTTTGATTTCTAAATTTGTTTGAGGCACCCATACTCTGACCTATATCCCCCCCTACAACCACTGATCCCGCCCACCTGGTCCAAGTAAAGGAGAAGAAGTAGATGATACAAGGTGCAAAGCTCTTTTGTCTCCGCCAAGATGTTCGAGAAAATGCCCATGAGGAAATCAAATGTGAGAATACATGCTAATATTACCTGATTGCAGTTCCACCATGGTTTTTCTGCGAAATCGGTCACTTTTTATTAGCGCTTTATTTAGTAGTAACATGTACCATCGCCCTTTCGTTGCAGCTACAAAAAGATATATTATCTGAATGTATTTCCTATTTGGTGATTGTGGTTGCTCTGTAGTGCCTCCTTGCTAGCAAAGAAGCCAAAGAAGCCAATAACCAGGTACATATTCTATCATACTACTAACGTATAATGCTAAAGATACTATCTTCGTGCCTTTTCTATTACTTTTTACTTACTGCAAAGTCCTATTCTGTATCACTCCTTAGGGTGGTACATGCAGGGGGCATGTATCTTGCAGTTATAGGATTGTTCCAGTACCTAATCATTGTGGTATTATGAGTTTCTCTGGTGGAACATGTAATTTGTTAGTTCTATTTCAGATTTTGTACGACAACATCAACTTTATTGATTGTTTTTCTTGATATGGGTACAGGATCCCTTTGTCAGACAACCTTCCAACAAGAGGTAAGTGGGCCTTAGTCTTAGTGTATAATTATTTATTATTTTGATTTTTAGGAATATCATATTTTGTCTGACATTGATCAGTTTTCTGTCGTGATATGAACTGTGCAGCCTCAATTATTTTGACTAGCTGCTGTTGTGGTGAGTTTTTCATGCAGTGTTCAGTATCTTAGCTTCCACTGATTCTCATTTCTTTATCCAAATTTAGAGCTAAGGATCATACTTAGATAGTTAGGTTCGTGTGTCTGCAGGTGGCAACTACAACTACAAATGTTCAGTATCTGGTATATTTGCAGAGGTTGATGCATTTCCAAGGCGGTCAACTTAGACAGTTAGCTTCATGTGTTGGCAGGGGATAAGCCACAAGTATTCAGTACCCAGTCTACTTGCAAAAACTGATGCATTTCCAAAGGTAACAATTCTGTTAAATTCAGATGTTTGTAAAGGATAGCTGTGAATATTTAGTGCCTAGCTACAAGGAAGAAAACATAAGATAATGTTGCAGTTATACTGCTTGTGCTTTTCATTAGCTGTTACCCTCTGTAGTTATAATCAAGTTGTTGAAGACTCTTTTGCCTCATCTGTCTTTGTGTTACTTTTGCTGATATTTGCTGTACTAAAAGACTAAGGTTCCTGTGTACTTGATATCTGCTTTGCCTTTTTAGTTTCAGTGTATTCACATGAACATAGCGAACAGAACAAAGAATACTAAGCAAAATGAAAGTAAATTAAAGTGAAGTTCAAAATATCAGTGTTACTTTTTCTAATTCAGGGAAAAGAAAAAGATCAGTACATAGAAAGTCATAAACTATGTACTACTTAGTCTCTTCTACGATATAGTGCACATATGTCAAACTGCTTCAGAGAATACAGATGAATATATTTCTGTAAAACTGTAGTTTCCACTTATAAAAACATGGAAACATGACTGCAATAATTTAGTAGAGGCATGCATCTAACTTTCCATGTTTTAACTGAATTTTGTCTCCAAGTTTCAGTTTTAGCGAGTAGCAGCAGCACAAGCTCCACCGGCGGCAGGGGAGAAACAGCGCTAGCGTGGCGATACGGGTGGCGGTGCTGCCGGTGTTTGTGGTCACTGGAGGAGCTACGGTGACAACCCCCAGCGGCGGCGAGCGGCGAACCACCACGGAGGCTGGAGCGGGAGCAGCAGCTCCACGAGCTCCACAACTTCTCGACGATCGTGGCTCATGGTGGGGCGAGGCATAGGTCCTGCTCTAGCGGAGGAGGGTGAGGACGAGGCGGAGCTCTTCCACTGCGCCCCACTCACAGATCTTCTCTGATTCGATGGAGATCGAACGGAAGAAGCGAGGAGGAGGCAGAGGGAGTAATAAGTATATAATTGTGAATTTGGTGTGAATATTTGGAACATATGGTTTGTGTATTTAACTAGTCACAATATTTTGTTGTGGGGCTAAATATAAATAGAGTAGAAAATTAGTCAAATGGCCTAATAATTTGACAAATAATCTGAAACAGAATGTGTTGATGCGCTGCGGGGGAGCTAGTGTTGAAATGGCCTAATAATCTGAAAGAAATAATCTGAAACCGTGGGCTCTGGGGGAGCTAGCTAGTGATCGAAATAAAGAGAAGTACCTGTAGCGCACCTGCCATGCATTATGGGTAATTTAGTTACCCGTTGCGCATGTGACGATGCGTTGTGGGTATACCTGAGCATGGGCAGCCCGGCCTGAAAATGGCCCGGCCTGACCTCTTATTTTGGCCCGACGGGCCGGGCCTGGGCAGAGAAATTTGGCCCGATTGACTAGTCAGGCCGGGCTTGGGCAGAAGATTTGGCAGATTTTAGGAAGGCCCGGCCCGACGGGCAGGCCGTCGGGCCGGGCTTGGGTAGCAAAACATGGCTCGACAGTCGGGCTGGGCCAGGCCTGGGCAGCAGATTTTTGAGTCGGGCTTTTTGCCGGCCTGGCCTGACCCGGCCCGGCCCGAAAACATGCCCAGGTATAGTTGTGGGTAGAAGTACTCATAGCGCATTAGTATATGCACAACGGGTATCTAAATTACCCGTAGTGCATGGACTGATGCGCTATGGGTAACTAAATACTAGTGGTGTGGTACCCGCAGCGCACTGATAATGTGCTATGGGTAATCAATTTTGGTGCACTGCGGGTAGCCTTTTTTTAGTAGTGTGGTGATCAAGCTCTAGCTTGATTCATGCTTGCAATTCTCTCCTTGTTGGCTGCTGGCTAGGAAAACTACTCTATGACCAAGGTCACCTATTATTTGCAGTTACTCCTGGATGCTATGATGCATTTTAATTGTCAAGTAATAGCTTCACTGCACTTTCTTGCAGTGAGCTACTGTTGTGCTGGTTTTAGTGATTCAGACCGTTTTCTGTTGAGCTTGGTTACTTACTAGCAGTGAAGCTAGGGTTAATTGATGTTATGGTGGCTTTGCAATAGCCTCTGTCTATTTGCTTAACTGAGGTGCCTCTCTGAGGTGTGCACATTTACTGTTGGGTGCTAGCTTCTATGCTTGGTGATTTTAAGTGTAAATCACTCACTGCAGTGATTTGCTTGTAGTTTGCTGTTTAAAAGTGTCCATGTCCACTTTCCCAGATGCTTACTAATTATTTGACCAACTATGTTGGTAGAGCTGATGGATTTATAGGTCTAGGCTATAATTTTGCTAGTTTAGGAAACCCGTGTGCCACTTCCTTGGCTTCTCTTATTTCTGTGAGTATTTTATTTGGGAAACTCCCAGATAAGACCCATGTTTGTGGAGTAGGTGCTATGGATGGCCTTGCTATCAAGGTCATGGCCTCCTGGACATCCAAATGATGACCAAAATTTGTATTCATCAAGCCTTGCTTGATTAACAGTGTGGCTGTGCCATGAGTGGCCTTCCTGGAGTGTAAACCTGTGGGTTTACCTCCCAGGTGATGTGCATAATCTTGAGCAGTAATAACCTGCTATTTGGAGAGTAGCTTGTTCTTCTGGTTTATTCTGATATCCTGCTTCTTGTGGCAAGGCTGCTCCTCCTAGCTGCTTGACCTGGTTCAGCTAAGTGACCATCTTGGTCTTTAGTTTGTTGGTTTGGTTCTTGATGATGTGCTGGTGGTGGTGAATCCTTCTCTGGTGCTCAACTCATGAGCAGGGTGGATTGTGCAATGCTTGTGATGATCACAGTGTTGATCTGTGTGTTGGTGGTGTTTGATGGTGATGGTCGGTTGTGACTTGCCTTGGCCGGCCAAACTTCATCAACAGTGCTCTATTTATACTGGTTTCAGTTTACTGGTGTCTTGACACCTCTGTGCCTGCAATTCATGAGTGAGCTATGTGCTTGTGACGACCTCAAATTTGATACAACTTCGAAGTGCCCGTTATGTATTCCACCGCAATCCCAGAACCATTGTTGCGATATACATAACGTAGTTGGTAACCAGTTCCATTACCATACGAAGGTTCAAATACAATGGTCATAGTGACCAAGTTCATATTACAACACAATAAAGCAGCGGAAATAACGTCTTCGGGTCCATGCCTTCACCCAACAGGCAATGGCGACTCACGGAGACGAACTTAGTTCTGGTACTCTTCTTCATACCCTTCCTCCTGGTACTCTTCCCCATAGTCTGGCCAAGTTGATAGCCAGGGACACAGCCATGAGTACATTGGATGCACTCGCAAACCATCTTATAAATGAAATGATGAAGTAGGTATGCAAGTTTGGTATAGTGGACTAAGCACTAAGTTTATTTGCAAAAGCTAGTTTTATTTCCCAAGAATGTTCATTGGTAGAAAAGAAGTTTAGTTCTCTAAGTTCAATCTAAAGAGGAACTTCAAGTGTGTCAACATCATTGTCAAGTCAAGTCAATTCATGTCATTCACCAAGTTCACCATTGTTATTTTTATTCTTGACAAAAGTCAAGTACAGCTTGCCAACTGTCCATAACCGTGGAATCGGCTATTCGAATAGTTTGAAAACCTCTGCAGAGGGGTACACTTTACCCACAAGATTCGATACATCTGCCGGGAGAAATCCACGGATCGCCATACACAAGTATGCGGGGTTCAGATAATCAAACAAACTCTTTCACTTGCCTACCTTAGTATGGGGATCCTCCCTACGAGTCCAGATACGGAATGGAGCTCATAGTTTTTCCGGCTAGAGAGTGCTCTATCTTGGACTCCCATAGACTGTGGTATCCTCCGTCACAGCTATGGCCAGTCCCGGCTTCAGAAGCGTCCCCTCGGGGCCCACGCTTCTATAAGTTCAAATGAGGTCTCCCATACTAAAATAAACAAGCTAGGACTAAGCCCCTTCCCATTCAGGGGTAATGTGGTTGTACGGTATGATTGGCTCCCATAGTACATCACTCGTTGTCAATTTAGAAATACATTTCATAGTTCTTAGTCAAGATTAATTTCCTTCATAAAGCCATCATGTAGGAGCAATCTCCAATTCAAATTTCAAGTTCAAGTCACCACTTTTCAAACCGAGTTCCCCTTATAGATGACCTCAATATTATTAGCGACTAAGCAACTACATTGAGTGATGATACCACTAAATATGGTTGGATAAACTCAACTTGATGCTCTTGCTAAGCAAGATATCACTATACCTCTATCATTCTACTCTAGCAATTCAATCATGCAATTTACTTAAAACAAGTAGAATGCAATAGTAAAACTAGGCATTTGGAGTATGATTCAAAAGATGGCTTGCCTTGGTTGGCAAAGTGTCCGGGGTATTCTTCTTCTTCTTCTTGATAATATCCCCCCTCAATATCCTTCTCAGCAACACTAGCGTCTAATAATGAAATCAACATAAAACACACAATCACTACACCATGCTAACAACACACCAAGCACACTTATTTGTTTGCTAACAATAGCATTCATGTTGCATTTTATGTAGTTGGATTGCAAGTTTTTCTTCTAAGTTTTCATTAAGTGTGCAAGTTAGAGTTTCTACTAAGTGTCATATGTTGTTCACTTTCTAAGCATTGGTATTGGTGTAGGGGTACTAAGACTAGTTCAAGTGGGGAGGGATTAACTAAGTGAATTGGTATTGAGGGCAACAATTAGTTCTAAGTGTGCAATAGGGATCTATCATTTTATGTTACTAACTAGAGTTGGGGTAGGATCTAATTGATAACACTAACAAGGTTTGAGTTGATTAGAGTTGACTAACAGTAAGGGAGGTCATTGGTGAGTTCACACTTTAAATTTCATGATTTTAGGAGGCTTAAACAATTTTCTAGAATTCTTCTATGTTTAATAAAGCTATGGTCACACTATTCATATCTAATTAAATTCCTAATTTAAATGGAATTCTAATCAATCCTACAGGCTAGAGCATTTTACAAGCTTTCCAATGCATATTTATTTGCTACAAATGGATTTGTAAAACTCTTGGAATTTAAGTTTGAAAATCATATCTGAAAGTTATTTGAATTAATTCAAACGGCGGGAAAATAAATAAAAAGGAAACGGACCGATTCTAAACAGACTGGGCCTATTCTGAATAGAACCCGAACGGGTCGGCCCAGAAAATGTTTCGCACGGCGGGAAGAAAATGTTTCGCACGGCGGGAATTAATTCACTTAACTCCTCCAAACCGGTACGCTACCGAACGATCTGGATCTAACGGCTCACAGCCATCGTCTCAACGGAGAGGAGCGGAGCTCACCTGCGAGCAGTGAAGACGACGACGGTGACGGCGGCGTGCGTAGAGGAAGAAGAACTTGACGGCGAGGGGCGGAATCGACTCCGGCGTGACTCCTCCTCTGATTCCCAGCGGCGGCTTGCTCCAGGGTGGTCGAACGCGGCGGCGCTCTTTGCGTCCAGTACCTCGCCGGCGTTGCAGGCGTTGATGAACCAGAGCGAGAGGGAGGGAGAGATGGTGTCTGGGCGGTAGCTGGGAGTGGTGTGCGTCTCCTCGTTTGATCGGAGGGGCCTTTTATAGGCCGGAGCGTCGAGGGAGAGGGTGTCCAGAAGCTCGCCGGAGCGGGGGCCCTGGGCGCGTGCATCGAGCGACACTGGGCACGGCGGCCTTGCTCGCATGCTGGGGGGCTTTGGTCTCGGCTGCGGCGTGCTGTGGGTCGGTGCTGGCGAGGGCAGGGTGGTCGGCGACGTGCAGAATGCTGGGAAGAAGAGAGGGGGGGTCCTGGGTGCTGCCTCCTCTTCTCCTCCCTTTCTCATGGCTCGGGTCGGGGCTGGGGGCGCTGGGCTCGACCGAGGCATCGTCCAGGAGCATGGCAACAGGGTTTGGGCGAGCAAGAACAGTGATCTTCACAGTAGCTGTGATTTGGCTCGATTTCATCTGCCAGGCGTTCGACGAATTGCCCGCAAGAATTTCAAATTCGAAATTTTGAAAACTTCCACTTTGGTGATCAACATATTGGCCAAGGTTTCCAGTCATATTTTTGTTACAAAGAAATGTTGAGTTTTGCAGAAATCTTATTTGCATTTTTGAGTATAGTCACTGTTTCAGATTCAAACTTTGGTTGAAGTTTGAGTGATGTTCTGATTTGAATTTTTAGTAGCAACTTCTTGTTTGAGTTAGTATGTGACTTGGTTAAGCTCAACTCACTGGCCAAACACTGAGGTGAGTTGCAGATTTCTTAATCCAAGGGCTCAAAGTAGGGTAGTCAAACAGATTTCCTAGATCACCTTATTCTTCTCTTTTTCTTTAATATTTTTATTTCTGGTTTCTTTGATGCTTATAATTTGTCTCAATTGCTTCTGTTGGTTAACTTAGAATTAACTAACCAATGCACAACCAAAAATAACACACATGAAATCATAGAATACAAACAATAGAAAAATACATGTATGCATGAAATAATGGATAAAGGTTTTATCTGGGTCCAAAATTTGGTACTTTATTTAATAAGAAGTGGATTACAATTTCTGAGTTGTTATAATCTTCCCCCCTTAAAAAGAATCTCGTCCCCGAGATTCACTAATTAAGAACTGAAAAGATTGGGAAACTCTGTCTGAAGGTAATCTTCTCGTTCCCAAGTGGCTTCATCTTCGGTGTGGTTACTCCACTGAACTTTCAGAAACTTGATGCTTCGGGTTCGAGTGGTTCGATATGCTTCCTCGAGGATACGGATAGGTACTTCACGATAGGTCAAATCCTTGTTGATGTCCACAGAATGGTGATCAATATTCTTGAAAATTTCTGGCTTCTCCGGCACTTCAAGACATTTCCGAAGTAAAGACACGTGAAAGACATCGTGTACTTCAGACAATTCAGGGGGCATTTCCAACTGATAAGACACTTCTCCTCTGCGGTCTAGTATCTTGAAGGGTCCAATATATCTGGGTGCAAGCTTTCCTTTTACTTGGAATCTCTGCATTCCCTTGAGAGGTGATACTCTAAGATAAACAAATTCTCCGATCTTGAAGACCAGTTCTCTACGTCTCTTGTCGGCATAACTCTTCTGTCTAGACTGGGCTGCCTTGAGGTAATCACGAATCAGGCGAACTTTCTCCTCGGCTTCTTGCAGAATGTTAGGTCCAAATATCTGACTGTCTCCGGTTTTAGACCAATTCAAAGGGGTACGACACTTTCTTCCATATAAAGCTTCAAATGGGGCCATTTGCAAACTGGCTTGATAACTGTTGTTGTAGGAGAACTCCGCGAAAGGTAGACAATCTTCCCACTTAGCTCCATAGGCTAGAACACAGGCTCTCAACATGTCTTCAAGGATTTGATTCACTCTTTCAGTCTGTCCATCGGTCTGAGGGTGGTAAGCGGTGCTAAAGGCTAACTTGGTTCCCAAGGCTTGATGTAAGCTTCTCCAAAATCTTGAGGTGAATTGGGTTCCTCGATCGGAAACTATGGTTTTAGGGATCCCATGCAAACTAACAATTTTGGATAGATAAAGATCTGCTAGCTGTCCTGAGTTATAAGTGGTCTTGACAGGAATAAAGTGGGCTACTTTGGTCAGTCTATCCACAATGACCCAGATAGAGTCATTTCCACGGCTAGACCTTGGAAATCCAGTGATGAAATCCATTCCAACAGATTCCCACTTCCATTCTGGAACTTGCAAAGGTTGCAGCAATCCCACAGGACGTTGATGTTCGGCCTTGACTCTTTGACAAATATCACACTTAGAGATGAACGATGCGATCTCACGCTTCATTCCATGCCACCAAAATTGTTCCTTCAAATCTTGATACATCTTAGTTCCACCGGAGTGAATGGAGTAATGTGTCTCATGGGCTTCCTTCATAATAATTCCCTTCAATTCTGAGTCAGCCGGCACACAAATACGTCCTTTATACCAAAGAACTCCTTGATCATCTTCCTCAAATCCTGGCACCTTGCCGGAACTAATTCTGCGCTTGATTCCGTCAATACTCTCATTTCCCTTCTGGGCTTCTTTGATTTGGCTCATCAAGGTGGGTTGAAACTCAAGGTTGGCTAAGAATCCTAGACTGACTAGTTCCAATCCAAATTTTTCAAACTCTTGGTGCAACATGGGTTGCTCCTCCTTGATCATCATATTTAATGAACATGGCTTCCTACTCAACGCATCGGCCACTACATTGGCCTTACCGGGGTGATAATTAATTTCCAGATCATAGTCTTTGATCAACTCTATCCATCTTCTTTGCCTCATGTTCAACTCCTTCTGGGTGAAAATGTACTTCAAACTCTTGTGGTCAGTGTAGATCTCACAACGGTTGCCCATCAGATAGTGCCTCCAGGTCTTCAGAGCTAGAACCACGGCTGCTAACTCTAGATCATGGGTTGGATAATTTTCTTCATGAGGTCGAAGCTGCCGAGAGAGGTAAGCTATGACCTTGCCTTCTTGCATCAATACACAACCAAGTCCAAGTTTGGAAGCATCGCAATAGACATCAAAGTTTTTGGTGATATCGGGCATGGTTAGGACGGGGGCGGTCACCAGTCGCTTCTTGAGCTCTTGAAAACTCTCTTCACACTTAGGGGTCCATTCAAACTTCTTGTCTTTCTTCAACAGCTGGGTCATTGGCCGGGCAATGCTTGAAAACCCCTCAACAAATTTGCGATAATATCCAGCTAATCCGAGAAAACCTCTAACTTCAGTTTGAGTGGTAGGAGCTTCCCATTCCATGACTGATGTGATCTTCTTTGGGTCTACGGATATTCCTCCCGCTGATAATACATGGCCTAAGAATCCAACTTCCTTCAACCAGAACTCACATTTACTGAACTGGGCATATTGCTGATGCTCTCTCAGAGTCTCTAAAATTAACCTCAAATGGGTTGCATGCTCTTCTTCAGATTTGGAGTAGATAAGAATGTCATCAATGAAGACGACAACAAACTTATCCAAGAACTCCATAAAAACCTTATTCATGAGGTTCATGAAATAAGCAGGGGCATTGGTTAATCCAAATGACATTACGGTGTACTCATACAATCCGTACCGGGTAGTGAAGGCTGTCTTAGGTATATCAGTTGCACGGATCTTCAGTTGATGGTATCCAGTTCTAAGGTCTATCTTTGAGAAAACTCGAGCTCCAGTCAGTTGGTCAAACAGATCATCAATCTTCGGGAGAGGATACTTATTCTTGATGGTCACATCGTTTAGCTTGCGGTAATCAGTGCACAGTCGGCCAGAACCGTCACTTTTATCCACAAACAGAACGGGTGATCTCCAAGTAGAAGAACTTGGCTGAATCAATCCCTTACTCAATAGGTCATCCAATTGCTTCTTTAACTCCACTAATTCAGCGGGGTTCATACGATAGGGTCGTTGGGCTATAGATCCAGTTCCGGGGATAAGCTCAATGATAAACTCAATATCCCGATCCGGTGGCATTCCGGGTAGCTCATCGGGAAAAACATCCAGATATTCACAGACGATGGGAACTTGCTCTAAAGTTGGTCCTGAGATGCTCTTATAACATCGGGTGGTTTGGGGTGGTTTTACGGATACATGCTTGACTACGATTCCAGTGCTACTCTTCATGGTGATGGTCTTCTTGGCACAATCTATTACTCCTTGATGGGAAGACATCCAATTCATACCAAGAACTACTTCCAAACCTTTGGTTCCCAACACTATCAAATTGGCTAAGAAAGCTATTCCATGAATTTCTATGGGAACTGCCAAACAGTTCCACTCGGCCCTTGTTGTTGACCCAGGTGTTTGTACTAACATGGCATAATTCATACGGGTTGGGTGAAGTCCACTTTTATCAACAAATAACTTGGTAACAAACGAGTGTGAAGCTCCCGAATCAAACAGAACTCTTGCATGAACTGAATTAACAGGGAACATACCAAGCACAACGTCGGTTGCCTCCTGAGCTTCTTCAACATTCATGTGATTCAGACGGCCTCGAGAGTGAGGCTGGTTCCTGGGTGGATAGTTCCAGCCATTTCCGACACGGCGCTACTGCTGAGCAGGAGCAGTGGTCTTGGATGCATCATTCAGCTTCTTGGGGCACTCATTGGAGTAGTGCCCTTTGAGTCCACACTCATAACAGGTAACACCAGACTTGTCACCCGACTTGGGTAACATAGGGGCGCCATTTGGCCTTGGAGTTGGGGTGTTGA
Organism: Dactylis glomerata; assembly: GCA_007115705.1. Lineage (NCBI taxonomy): Eukaryota > Viridiplantae > Streptophyta > Magnoliopsida > Poales > Poaceae > Dactylis > Dactylis glomerata. The sequence continues at coordinate 8,930,814 of QXEO01000280.1, read as the reverse complement.
AGTTGTTGCCACTGGGTCTTGGAGGTGCACGGTTGGAGTTGTTGCCGGGCGGACGGTTGGGGTAGTTGGGACATGGAGCAGGTGCAGATGGCCTCATTGGTCTTGGGGCGAAACCCATAGGTGCATTTCCCCTTGGCTTCTGCGAGTTGCTTGAGTTGCCTTGATACATCATACGGCGCTTGCGGTTCTCTGCACCTTGCTTGAGTTTGCCTTCCATCTGAATGGCAGAGTCAACCAGTGACTCCAGGTCTGCAAAGTGAATGCTGACCAAGACACATTGCATCTCATCATGAAGTCCATCCAGAAACCTTTCTTGCTTCTTCTCAGTGGTGTTGGTGTCATCTGGGGCATACCTAGACAGGGTAAGGAACTTGTCACGGTAATCCACCACAGATAGGGAACCTTGCTTTAGATTTCTGAACTCATCTCTCATCCTTTTAACCAATCCCAAAGGAACATGGGCCTTGCTAAACTTGCTCTTGAACTTCTCCCAAGGCATCACATACCCTGGGGCTTGCATTGCACGGGTGCTATCCCACCAAGCTCTTGCGGCTCCCACAAGGTAGTGGGTGGTGTACAAGACCTTCTCATTTTCACCAACTTCGGTGACTGCCAAATTGTTCTCCATAGTGCGAAGCCAGTCATCTGCATCTAAGGGCTCTTCAGACTTAGTGAACGTAGGAGGGTTGGTGTTTTGAGAATTCCTTAACTTGGATCGGTGATCACCATTGCCATTGTTTTCTCCTTCACCATTGCCATTGCCATTGCCATTGCCATTGTTGTGGTTCATTGCCATCTGGGTTATCTGCTGAAGAGTGGCCAAGTTAGCTTGGCGTTCAGCTCGGGCTGCTTCCCGGTCTTCCATGATCAACCTTAGTAGTTCGGCCATTTCCGGGTTCGGGGGTGGGGGTGCTCGCGGCATCTGAAGTTAATGTGTGTAAGACAAGAGGGAAAAGCTAATTTTTGCTAAGATTTAAAGGTAACATGGATGATGCAATTTGTGTTTTACTAAGGCCTTAAGGGCCAAATTCATATTTCATTCAACACTCATCAAACATATCATACATACGAGTTCACATATTACAAATGGTTTACATCAAACCATTGCGACTCGTCTGCTAGAGAAGGGGATACAACTCACACCTACACGAAGTGACTCAAGGTGAACTCATAACTAGATAACACGGAAGTCTCCAATCTAAACATCAGGCTCCTCGAGGTCTTCCTCCTCATCACTCACAATGAATCCATTATGCCCACCATCTTCCGGATCATCAAGGTCCTCCATGAAGTCATCCTCATCACTAAGGAGGGCATTATCCTCCTTGCGGAGATCAATGCCTTCCTCCTCACCAAGGTGATCCTCAAGACTCTCAATGTACTCAGTCAGCTCAGCCACATTGGCCTTCAACTCCTCAATGTCCTGATCCTTCTCATCGCGCTGGCGACGAAGGCTCTTGCGCTCCTTCGCAAGAATCCTGATAGTGCTCCTTGCCTCCACCAGTGCGAAGTGCTCAAGGTTGGCCTTGGTACGGGCACGATCGGCCTCCTGCTGAGTGGAGTACAGCAAGAAGTCCATGTGATCGATGTAGGTACTCGGCTCATTTTGCCCTGGCATGTTTGCGGGACGCCCGTCCGCATCACGCCGAGCAAAGTTCCTAAAGCGCTCCCCCTGGACTTCCTCCACATGCAGTCCGCATAAGCGGGCGTGCATCTCCTGCATACCTCGGACCAAACCATCGGCCCAAGTGTTCTCCACAAGCTCAAACTTGACCCTTGGAGAACTCAAATTTCCCTTCTTGCCACGGCAACTAGCCCTGATAAGCCACCGTAGCTCTCCATCTGGGTGCTCATTGAGCACGGCTCCCTTGAACTCCGGATACAAACGATCCAGGAACAAGGTCAGGGTGGTGAGGTCACGCTCGAAACAAAGGCTGCCACCATGGCCCAACTGGTAGTGCTCAACGAATACCGGGGCCATCTATAATTTTTTTAGATTAGATTAAGTTAGTGATCAACTCAAGTGTGCAAAATTTTAAGTAGACAAAAACTGAATAATGTACAAAGCTTTGTAAATAGAGAGGAAAGACTAAGCAATATTTGCAACCATTACTTATATCTTTGCTTTTATCAAGATTTCATTTAACGCCCATTTTAACTAAGGTCTCCTATGGTCAGCCTAGGCTCTGATACCAACTTGTGATGACCTCAAATTTGATACAAATTCGAAGTGCCCGTTATGTATTCCACCGCAATCCCAGAACCATTGTTGCGATATACATAACGTAGTTGGTAACCAGTTCCATTACCATACGAAGGTTCAAATACAATGGTCATAGTGACCAAGTTCATATTACAACACAATAAAGCAGCGGAAATAACGTCTTCGGGTCCATGCCTTCACCCAACAGGCAATGGCGACTCACGGAGACGAACTTAGTTCTGGTACTCTTCTTCATACCCTTCCTCCTGGTACTCTTCCCCATAGTCTGGCCAAGTTGATAGCCAGGGACATAGCCATGAGTACATTGGATGCACTCGCAAACCATCTTGTAAATGAAATGATGAAGTAGGTATGCAAGTTTGGTATAGTGGACTAAGCACTAAGTTTATTTGCAAAAGCTAGTTTTATTTCCCAAGAATGTTAATTGGTAGAAAAGAAGTTTAGTTCTCTAAGTTCAGTCTAAAGAGGAACTTCAAGTGTGTCAACATCATTGTCAAGTCAATTCAATTCATGTCATTCACCAAGTTCACCATTGTTATTTTTATTCTTGACAAAAGTCAAGTACAGCTTGCCAACTGTCCATAACCGCGGACTCGGCTATTCGAATAGTTTGAAAACCTCTGTAGAGGGGTACACTTTACCCACAAGATTCGATACATCTGCCGGGAGAAATCCACGGATCGCCATACACAAGTATGCGGGGTTCAGATAATCAAACAAACTCTTTCACTTGCCTACCTTAGTATGGGGATCCTCCCTACGAGTCCAGATACGGAATGGAGCTCATAGTTTTTCCGGCTAGAGAGTGCTCTATCTTGGAGTCCCATAGACTGTGGTATCCTCCGTCACAGCTATGGCCAGTCCCGGCTTCGGAAGCATCCCCTCGGGGCCCACGCTTCTATAAGTTCAAATGAGGTCTCCCATACTAAAATAAACAAGCTAGGACTAAGCCCCTTCCCATTCAGGGGTAATGTGGTTGTACGGTATGATTGGCTCCCATAGTACATCACTTGTTGTCAATTTAGAAATACATTTCATAGTTCTTAGTCAAGATTAATTTCCTTCATAAAGCCATCATGTAGGAGCAATCTCCAATTCAAATTTCAAGTTCAAGTCACCACTTTTCAAACCGAGTTCCCCTTATAGATGACCTCAATATTATTAGCGACTAAGCAACTACATTGAGTGATGATACCACTAAATATGGTTGGATAAACTCAACTTGATGCTCTTGCTAAGCAAGATATCACTATACCTCTATCATTCTACTCTAGCAATTCAATCATGCAATTTACTTAAAACAAGTAGAATGCAATAGTAAAACTAGGCATTTGGAGTATGATTCAAAAGATGGCTTGCCTTGGTTGGCAAAGTGTCCGGGGTATTCTTTGATGACCCACAAGTATAGGGGGTGTATCGTAGTACTTTCGATAAATAAGAGTGTCGAACCCAACGAGGAGCAGAAGGTGTTGATGAGCAGTTTTGATCAAGGAATCACTGTAAATACTAGCAAACAGGTTTTCAGGAGTATTTGGTAATACGAGTAAATAAAGTGCGAGTAAATAAAAGACAGTAGTAACAATTGCAGCAAGTGGCCCAATCCTTTATTCAGCAAAGGACAAGCCGGTTGTGTTCTTATAATAACCAAACGTTCTCGAGGACACACGGGAGGTTTCTGTCAAGAGCTTTCGCTTCATAGAGCCAATAGTATTTATTGATTTGGTAAGTGTTATGGGGGTGAACCTGTGCTAGCGCACTACCCTTACTAGGATAAATACACACTTGTGATTATACCCCTTGCAAGCATCCGCAAATACAAGTAAGTAATTAAGATAAATCTAACCACAGCCTTAAACTCTAGGATCCTACGCTCCTTGGTGCAATGGTTTCCCAACGGAGGTTTAGGTTTCTGTCACTCCAGCAACCCCACAATCGGTGACCAAATACACAATGCATCTCACTAGGCCCATAAATGGTGAAGTATCATGTAGTCGACGTTCACATGACACCACTAGTGAAATAGCACCACAACAATATCAAACCATTAAATATTTCTCAACAATAATTCACTACTAACATCTTGACTTCTCCCATGTCCTCAAGAACTAAACGAACTACTCACAAGACATCATATGGATCATGATCAGAGGTGAAATAATGGTAAATAACAATCTGGACATAAACCTTAATTCAACGGTTCCACTCAATAGCATCAACTACAAGAGTAATCAACACCGGGAAAGTTTCCCCTATGAATATAACAAGATCCAACTCAAGATGTTACAGCGGGATGGCAAGGTGATGAAGGAGATGAAGGTGCTGGTGATGGAGATGATGATGATGATGATCCCGATGAAGTCCGGTGCGATGATGATGACGATGGCGACGATCTCCCCTCTCCGGGAAGGAATTTCCCTGGCAGATTTCTCTCTGCCGGAGAGCTTTCTCTCTCTGGTGTTCTCCGCCCCGCAGAGGCGGCTGTGTCTAAGTCTGAACCCCCCCCTTGACTTAGGTTTTCGGGGACGATGATGTACGCGAAGGGGCGAGACCAGAGGTGGGCCAGGGACCCCTCACACAGGGCTGGCGCGGCCAGGGGGCTGGCCGCGCCGCCCTAGCGTGTGGGCCACCCCTGGCCCCTCTCGACTCCTCCTTCTGGCTCCGTGAGTCTTCTGGGAAATTATAATTTCTGGGTATTTTTCTGGAATTTTCCTGATCTTCAAAATATGGTCTTCTGGTGGTCCTTTTTCCAGCAGAATCCTGACTCCGGCAGCAGCTCCTCCGATGATCATCAAACATGTGAAAGCAAAGGAAATAACATAAGTATCATGTCTAAATATGAAATATATCAATGGATAGCAGTAAATTATGATACAAAATAGTGATGCAAATTGGACGTATCAACCCTCCCAAGCTTAGACCTCGCTTATCCCCAAGCGAAAACTAAACTCGGTAAACATGACCACAGGTTTATGGAGTGAAGTGTCGATAATCAAAATACGAACAAGAAGCATCACATTCACTAAAGCACAAATTATAATAGACAGCAACTTCCCTTTATAAGATGTAAACTTGCAATAGGTAAAAGGGAATCACATGTAAGGATGCACAAGGTAAATTATAATTGGCAATGGCAAACCTTAGTTCTTGGTCAAAGAATGGAGAACAAGCTGTTCTCTCTTTTTAAACGGAGCCTTTTAAAACGGAGCTAATATAGCAAAGACTATATGCTCAACAAAGTAAACTTTTACATTCAAAGAAAGCTTTCAAAGATGTATTCCTTCAGACAAAAGCATTATACGAAAACAAGGAAGATAATAAACATGATTAAACGGATCAACATATGGATAAGTGAAACATAACAACTCAAACGCTTGCTTGAGATAGAGGGAAATAGGTTGACTCAACATAAAAGTAAAAGATAGGCCCTTCGCAGAGGGAAGCAGGGATTAAACATGTGCTAGAGCTTTTCATTTGTAAAACAGAGGTAAAAGTTGTTTTGAGAGGTGGTTGCTTTTGTCAACGACTAGCAACGGAGTTCTTGATATCTTCCATACTAAACAAGTGAGAGTGGTTCCGAGATGTTTAATTAGTTGGCACTTTGGTGCTCTTTTAAAACTTTGCACTCCTCCCCACCTTTTTTCCTTTCTCAAACCATGGCTAACCGATTCCATCGGGTGCCGACCAACTTTCACAATCCATTGGAGGAGTGCCTTTTTCTTTCTTTTTAGAATTAAGATTATAATGGTCTGACCAGCTCTCTTGCAAAATTAATGACGAGCAGATGAAGCTGCCTAGTCGAGGGGTACTTAATTTAGTATGGAAGATAACAAACCCATCCACTACGTCCTCATGAGCTAAAAACAGTGGCACAAAATGAGAAGTGTTTGAAAGTTTTTGAAAGGTAGCACATGAAAATTTACTTGGAATGGCTTAAAATACCATGCATAGGAGTTTGTAGTGGACTCTTTGGGAATGACTTGGCTTTTGGGAATTGGATGCACGAGAAGTATTTCCTCTCAGTACAGGTTTTTGGCTAGCAAGGTTGGGTAGCAAGCATAAGAGTTGCATGAAACAAACAAACATACATATAATAAGAACAATCATGCAGACTCCCTTGAAAGTACAACGATTTTAACTTTAAGAATAACAATACTTATAAGCCAAACATAAGGAAAACTGAAGTGATGTAACTACAAGCACTTCTTTATTCTTTTCTACTCAAACTTCAAGGTAAAGTTGCTACTGACCAAGCTAGGTTTGCCAAAACCAACTAAATCTACTCATGTTCCCAATGTGATACCAATACCAATCAACAAGAATAGTCACATAAGAGAGATTGCGAACTAACATAAAGTGTGCGAAAAGTAAACGCTAAAACTTCTCATTAATATTCCATTACCGCAACTCACACCAAAGGATACAGAGATAACTAACTAAGGAGGATACTTCCAACTGCAAACTATTCTATAAGATAACTTCTCTATTCATGATAAGACTCTACTTGAAAAGTAAATGAACAGAAGGTAATGATGTGATACCGCGGCACTCCCCCAAGCTTGGAACAAACCAAGGGGATGCCTATACCGATGACGAATTACTCCTTTGGTGGTGGCGGTGGATAATCTCAAATAAGCTTCTCAATCAAGTCCTTCAGGTCATCAATCTTGTACTCGAGATTACGAATCATCTCAGAATTGTGCTCAATACGGTTCATGAACCTGTCAGCAAGAGAATCCCAGCTCTTGGAATTATTTCCCCATCCTTCTTCACTCTTGGAGCTTCCTGTTCCTGCATTGTTAGAACGATCTATATCCCAGCCAGAGGGTAATCGTGATTTGGGCACCTTTTGGAACTGATGTTCATGAATTAGAGTATGGAAGGGACTTTGGCTTGGCGGAGATGCCCGTGGAGCTAAAGTGTGATATGGCACACCTCCTCCGGTCTTTATGCGAGCGCTCTTCTTGAACTTGTCATGATCTGTCACCACCCCTATGCTGGCAATCACGGTGCTTGGCCTTGGACCTTGATCTTCCTCCTCATCTTCTCTTTCAACCTCTTCTTTCTGCCGGAAATCTTTGATACCATCTTCTGGAGGTGTCTTCTCCTTATCACCGCTTGAAGAGGCCATGACTCCCCCAAGCTTAAGATCTACTCCTGACAGAAACAGCCCGAAACAAAACACGACGAGAAAACGATATACAGACCTCAGGGACTCCGGGGGGTTAAATAGGCGAAAATTATACATCGAAACGAAGTCACAGGAGGAAACCGGGACGGAAAAGAGTTCCGAGGCGTTCTCACACGGGGGTGGCGCAGCCAGGGGTGGGCCCGCGCCACCCGTGTGTGAGACCCACACGGACTTCTTTTACTCCCCGTTTTCGTCTCGTGATTTTTCATATTTATTAAAAACAGCAAAAATATTAAAAGAAGAACTTTTCGCGAAACTTTTCTGACTAGAACTGTTACCTATTCGAAAACGAACTCTGCAGGTTCCTGCAGTTTGTCTTGGATGTAATCTTCCGGAGAAATTGTTTCAATAACATCAACATCTTCATTATAAGAATCTCCAGAAATATAATGTTTGAGTCTTTGCCCATTCACCACTTGTGTAGAATCATCTTTCAATGAAGCAATCTTAATAGCACCTGAGCGGTACACGTCCACAATAACATATGGTCCTTCCCATTTAGAAAGTAATTTACCTGCAAAAAATCTGAGACGAGACCTATACAATAGAACTTTCTCACCAACATGGAACTCTCTCTTAAGAATTCTCTTATCATGCCATTGCTTGACTTTCTCTTTGAAAAGTCTGGCATTCTCATACGCTTCGTTTCTCCACTCATCTAGAGAACTCAAATCTAACAACCTCTTCTTACCGGCGAGTTTAAAATCTCTATTTAACTCTCTCACTGCCCAAAAAGCTTTGTGTTCTAATTCTAAGGGCAAGTGACACGCTTTTCCGTAAACCATCTTATAAGGAGACATACCCATGGGATTCTTATAAGCAGTTCTATAAGCCCATAAAGCGTCGTTTAACTTACTAGCCCAGTTTTTCCTAGATCTACTAACAGTCTTCTGCAAAATAGACTTAATCTCTCTATTTGAAAGCTCTACCTGCCCACTAGTTTGGGAATGATAAGCAGAAGCAATTCTATGATTGACATCATACTTAGCAAGAGTCTTTCTAAAACTACCGTGAATAAAATGAGAACCTCCGTCAGTCATAAGATATCTAGGCACTCCGAACCTAGGAAAAATAACATCCTTAAGCATTTTTAACGAAGTCTCACCATCGGCACTCTTTGTAGGTATGGCTTCTACCCATTTAGTAACATAATCAACAGCAACAAGTATATGGGTATAGCCTTTTGAAGGAGGAAAAGGACCCATAAAGTCAAATCCCCAACAATCAAACGGTTCAATAACAAGAGTGTAATTCATAGGCATTTCATTGCGTCTAGAAATATTTCCAACTCTTTGACATTCATCACAAGATAAAACATACCTTCTGGCATCCTTAAAGAGGGTTGGCCAATAAAAACCTGATTGTAGAACCTTCTGTGCGGTTCTATCTCCAGCATGATGCCCTCCATAAGCACTACTATGGCATTTTCTTAATATCTCTTGTTGCTCATATTCCGGTACGCATCTTCTCATAATACCATCAACTCCTTCTTTATATAAATGTGGGTCATCCCAAAAATAATGCCTCAAGTCATAGAAGAATTTTCTTCTTTGCTGAGCTATAAAGGTTGGAGGCAAATACTTGGAAACAATAAAGTTAGCATAATCAGCATACCAAGGAAGGTCTCGTGAAGTTACATTAATTGCAGCCAACTGTTCATTTGGAAAACTATCATTAACAGGAATAGGATCAAAAGAAATATTTTCCAATCTAGACAAGTTGTCAGCCACAGGATTTTCAGCACCTTTCCTATCTACGATATGCAAATCAAACTCTTGTAAAAGCAACACCCATCTAATAAGCCTAGGCTTAGCATCCTTCTTAGTCATAAGATATCTAATAGCAGCGTGATCAGTATGAATAGTGACCTTAGAATCAACAATGTAAGATCTAAACTTATCACATGCAAAAACAATAGCAAGAAACTCTTTCTCAGTAGTAGCATAATTCTTCTGAGCAGCATCAAGAGTCTTACTAGCATAATGAATAACATTCAACTTATTATCTATGCGCTGTCCAAGAACAGCACCAACAGCAAAATCACTAGCATCACACATAATTTCAAAAGGTAAATTCCAATCAGGTGGTTGAACAATAGGAGCAGTAGTTAAAGCCTTCTTAAGAGTTTCAAAAGCTTCCTTACAATCATCATCAAAGACAAACGGTACATCCTTTTGAAGAAGATTGGTAAGAGGCTTTGAAATCTTAGAGAAATCTTTAATAAACCTCCTATAGAAACCAGCATGACCAAGAACACTACGAATACCTTTAACATCTCTTGGACATGGCATTTTCTCAATTGCCTCCACTTTTGCTCTGTCAACTTCAATACCTCTTTCAGAGATTTTATGTCCAAGGACAATTCCTTCATTCACAATAAAGTGGCATTTCTCCCAATTAAGAACAAGGTTAGTTTCTTCGCATCTCTGCAAAACTTTATCAAGGTTGTGCAAACAATTATCAAAAGAAGTTCCATAGACGAAGAAATCGTCCATGAAAACCTCCACAATTTCTTCACAAAAGCCATGAAAAATAGCAGACATGCATCTTTGAAAAGTAGCAGGAGCATTGCATAAACCAAACGGCATACGTCTATAAGCATAAGTTCCATAAGGACAAGTAAAAGTGGTTTTCTCTTGATCATCCTTCTTAACAGCAATTTGAGAAAAACCAGAATAACCATCAAGGAAACAAAAATGAGTCTTCTTAGACAACCTTTCTAGCATTTGATCTATAAACGGTAAAGGGTAATGATCTTTCTTAGTAACTTTGTTTACCTTCCTATAATCAATGCACATTCTATAACCAACAACTACCCTTTGAGGAATAAGCTCGTTATTCTCATTAGGTACAACAATCATACCTCCTTTCTTAGGAACACAATGAACAGGACTAACCCATCTACTATCAGCAATAGGATAAATAATACCAGCATCAAGGAGTTTTAATACCTCATTTCTTACCACATCCTTCATCTTAGGAATTAGGCGACGTTGATGCTCTACAACTGGCTTTGCGTCTTTCTCCATATTAATGGCATGCTGACATAAAGTAGGAGAAATCCCTTTTAAATCATCAAGAGTATATCCCATAGCTCCTCGGTGTTTCCTCAATATCTCCAATAATCTTTCCTCTTCCTTTCCTGAAAGTTTAGAACTAATAATAACAAGATATATTTTCTTATCATCAATATAAGCATATTTGAGGTCATCAGGTAAAGGTTTTAATTCAAACACAGGATCTTCTCTAGGCGGCAGAGTGGTACCCAGATCCTCCACAGGTAGATTATGCTTGAGTAATGGTGGTTGACGAAGAAGAATATCGTCAATTTCTTCTCTTTCCTTGCTAAACACATCACTTTTGTGATCTTCCATGAATTGCTGCAAGGCATTATTAGGGGCAAGAGCAATAGAAGCAAGCTGCTCAACTCGAAAATTTTCATTAGGCGTGTCATTTTCATAAGAAGTCTTAGCAAACTTGGAAAAATTAAACTCATAAGACTCTCCATTAAACTTAGTAAAAATTTTCTCTTTCTTACAATCTATTATGGCGCCACAAGTGTTCAAAAAGGGTCTACCAAAAATAATAGGACAAGTTTCACTAGCCTCCTTACCAAGTACTAGAAAATCAGTAGGGTACTTAGTCTTACCACATAGAACTTCCACATCTCGAACAATACCAAGAGGCCAAACGGTCTCTCTGTTAGCAAGCTGAACAACCACATCAATATCTTCAAGTTCACAAGCGCCAATCTCGTGCATAATTTCTTTATAAAGCTCTAAGGGAATAGCACTTGCACTAGCACCAATATCACATAAACCATAATAGCAATGATCTCCAATCCTGACAGAAATAACAGGAACACTTGCTTTCCTGTGCTTTTTAGGATGCGAGAGAATGTTAGAAGCATCTTCACAAAAAAGAATATATTCATCTCCTACATCTTTAGTAACAAGATCTTTCAATATAGCAACAGGAGATTTAATAGTAATTTGCTCATCAGGCTCTGCAGCTTTCTTAGTACTTTTATTAGACACACTTACCAAAGTAGAATACCTTTTTACCTTAGCAGGGAAAGGTGTCTTCTCAATATAAGGTTCAGGAATGATGCTATCAACCGTACAAACTTCTGTAGCTGCAGCAGGTATATGACTAATAGAATCTTTGTAAGGCGCATGATATTTGTTCCAATCTTTCTTTGGAACATCAATATAAGAGGCAAAAGCCTTAAGACAATTAGCAAGTATTTGAGAATCAAGACCATAAGCAGCGCTAACACTATGAAAGTCATCGGTTCCCATAAAAGATTTAATGCATTCATAATCATAGTTTATACCTGACTTCCTACCTTTGTCGTTTTCCCAACCTTCAGCATTCTCTTTTATACGGTCAAGAAGTTTCCACTTGGCATCTTCTTTCATATGAGTGAATGATCCAAAACAAGAAGCATCCAAATAATCCTTATCAGGAAGAGTAAGCCGCGCATAAAAATTATCAATAACAATATTATTGGGGAGCTCATGAATGGGGCATTTGAGCATTAGTAACTTCAATCTCCCCACGCTTGGGCAATACTTTCTCCATCATGAGGCCAAAAATTATATATCTTGTTACGGTCTTTATGAATTTCACTTGGAGGATAAAACTTGGAATAAAAGAGAGGCACAATATCCTCCCATGCCATAGATGGACCATCTTGGAGTAGTCGATACCACTCTTCAGCTCTGCCTTTCAATGATATAGAGAATAATTTCTTCTTGACCTGGCTTGGTGAAATACCTGCACATCTGAACAACTCGCATTATTCATGTATAAACAATAAGTGATCACCCGGATGGACAGTTCCATCTCCTGAATAGCAGTTATCCATAATACGCCCAACAATTTTCATAGGTATTTTAAAAGGATCAATTTCAGCAGGCGGTGGCGGTGGTGGTTCCTCCGCATGTGCAGCAGCAGCAGTAGTAGTAGGTGTGTTTCCAAATAGGAAACCAAATGGAGAGTTCTCCATAGCAGAATAAAAATGAGAGACAAAATAAAACAATACTCACGGTGACGGTTACCTTTTCCAATTCCACTCTTCAATAGCGCTACACTCCCCGGCAACGGCGCCAGAAAATAGTCTTGATGACCCACAAGTATAGGGGGTGTATCGTAGTACTTTCGATAAATAAGAGTGTCGAACCCAACGAGGAGCAGAAGGTGTTGATGAGCAGTTTTGATCAAGGAATCACTGTAAATACTAGCAAACAGGTTTTTAGGAGTATTTGGTAATACGAGTAAATAAAGTGCGAGTAAATAAAAGACAGTAGTAACAATTGCAGCAAGTGGCCCAATCCTTTATTCAGCAAAGGACAAGCCGGTTGTGTTCTTATAATAACCAAACGTTCTCGAGGACACACGGGAGGTTTCTATCAAGAGCTTTCGCTTCATAGAGCCAATAGTATTTATTGATTTGGTAAGTGTTATGGGGGTGAACCTGTGCTAGCGCACTACCCTTACTAGGATAAATACACACTTGTGATTATACCCCTTGCAAGCATCCGCAAATACAAGTAAGTAATTAAGATAAATCTAACCACAGCCTTAAACTCTAGGATCCTACGCTCCCTGGTGCAATGGTTTCCCAATGGAGGTTTAGGTTTCTGTCACTCCAGCAACCCCACAATCGGTGACCAAATACACAATGCATCTCACTAGGCCCATAAATGGTGAAGTATCATGTAGTCGACGTTCACATGACACCACTAGTGAAATAGCACCACAACAATATCAAACCATTAAATATTTCTCAACAATAATTCACTACTAACATCTTGACTTCTCCCATGTCCTCAAGAACTAAACGAACTACTCACAAGATATCATATGGATCATGATCAGAGGTGAAATAATGGTAAATAACAATCTGGACATAAACCTTAATTCAACGGTTCCACTCAATAGCATCAACTACAAGAGTAATCAACACCGGGAAAGTTTCCCCTATGAATATAACAAGATACAACTCAAGATGTTACAGCGGGATGGCAAGGTGATGAAGGAGATGAAGGTGCTGGTGATGGAGATGATGATGATGATGATCCCGATGAAGTCTGGTGCGATGATGATGACGATGGCGACGATCTCCCCTCTCCGGGAAGGAATTTCCCCGACAGATTTCTCTCTGCCGGAGAGCTTTCTCTCTCTGGTGTTCTCCGCCCCGCAGAGGCGGCTGTGTCTAACTCTGAACCCCCCCCCTTGACTTAGGTTTTCGGGGACGATGATGTACGCGAAGGGGTGAGACCAGAGGTGGGCCAGGGACCCCTCACACAGGGCTGGCGCGACCAGGGGGCTGGCCGCGCCGCCCTAGCGTGTGGGCCACCCCTGGCCCCTCTCGACTCCTCCTTCTGGCTCCGTGAGTCTTCTGGGAAATTATAATTTCTGGGTATTTTTCTAGAATTTTCCTGATCTTCAAAATATGGTCTTCTGGTGGTCCTTTTTCCAGCAGAATCCTGACTCCGGCAGCAGCTCCTCCGATGATCATCAAACATGTGAAAGCAAAGGAAATAACATAAGTATCATGTCTAAATATGAAATATATCAATGGATAGCAGTAAATTATGATACAAAATAGTGATGCAAATTGGACGTATCATTCTTCTTCTTCTTCTTGATAATATCCCCCCCTCAATATCCTCCTCAGCAACACTAGCATCTAATAACGAAATCAACATAAAACACACAATCACTACACCATGCTAACAACACACCAAGCACACATATTTGTTTGCTAACAATAACATTCATGTTGCATTTTATGGAGTTGGATTGCAAGTTTTTCTTCTAAGTTTTCATTAAGTGTGCAAGTTAGAATTTCTACTAAGTGTCATATGTTGTTCACTTTCTAAGCATTGGTATTGGTGTAGGGGTACTAAGACTAGTTCAAGTGGGGAGGGATTAACTAAGTGAATTGGTATTGAGGGCAACAATTAGTTCCAAGTGTGCAATAGGGATCTATCATTTTATGTTACTAACTAGAGTTGGGGTAGGATCTAATTGATAACACTAACAAGGTTTGCGTTGATTAGAGTTGACTAACAGTAAGGGAGGTCATTGATGAGTTCACACTTTAAATTACATGATTTTAGGATGCTTAAACAATTTTCTAGAATTCTTCTATGTTTAATAAAGCTATGGTCACACTATTCATATCTAATTAAATTCCTAATTTAAATGGAATTCTAATCAATCCTACAGGCTAGAGCATTTTACAAGCTTTCCAACGCATATTTATTTGCTACAAATGGATTTGTAAAACTCTTGGAATTTAAGTTTGAAAATCATATCTGAAAGTTATTTGAATTAATTCAAACGGCGGGAAAATAAATAAAAAGGAAACAGACCGATTCTAAACAGACTGGGCCTATTCTGAATAGAACCCAAACGGGCCGGCCCAAAAAACGTTTCGCACGTCGGGAAGAAATAAAAAGGGACCTGACAGGGGGGTCCCACTGGTCAGGTCACTTAACTCCTCCGAACTGGTATGCTACCGAACGATCTGGATCTAACGGCTCACAGCCATCGTCTCGACGGAGAGGAGCGGAGCTCACCTGCGAGCAGTGAAGACGACGACGGCGACGATGGCGTGCATAGAGGAAGAAGAACTTGACGGCGAGGGGCGGAATCGACTCCGGCGTGACTCCTCCTCCGATTCCCAGCGGCGGCTTGCTCCAGGGTGGTCGAACGCGGCGGCGCTCTTTGCGTCCAGTACCTCACCGGCGTTGCAGGCGTCGACGAACCAGAGCGAGAGGGAGGGAGAGATGGTGTCTGGGCGGTAGCTGGGAGTGGTGTGCGTCTCCTCATTTGATCGGAGGGGCCTTTTATAGGCCGGAGCATCGAGGGAGAGGGTGTCCAGAAGCTCGCCGGAGCGGGGGGCCTGGGCGCGTGCGTCGAGCAACACTTGTAACGACCCAGATTTTTCAAGATTAAAAATTTCATCATGCATTCATGGCATATTGCATTTCAAAGTCTTTTCCAAAGTTTTGAACCTTATCCTTCAAAGAATGTTGTTCAAATGCCTTTTTCCCAAATTTTAGATACAAAAGGTTTTCAGAAAGAAAGTATTTTTAAAATGAGCTCCATTGTTATGGAGCTATCTTATATTTTCTATAGTAATTTTCCTTTGAAAACCATAGTGGGAAGATAATAATCTTAACTTCCAAATTAATTGGACTCTATATTCAAAGTTCTCACAAATTAATTTTCTTCTTCCATCTTACTACAAAACCTTTGGTTTTTAGTTTCTAAACACACTTTTAAAGACCAAAAGTGGTCAGCTTGGCTTTTATTCAAATCTGAATACAATAGCCTTTTCAAATATCCAAAACAGATTTCAGAAATAAAAGAAAAAGGGAAACAGAAAGAAAAAAGAAAAGAAAGGGAGAGACCCAGCAGCCACCTGGGCCGCACCCGGGAGCCAGCCCGCCCAGCTCGCCCCCGAACCAGCCCAACCCCATTACCCCTCCCTCTCTCACTGATAGCCCGGACCCACCTGTCATCCCTCTCCCCGCAATCCCCTCTCCCTCCCAGTAACGCTCGCCGGCGTTACTCCCCCGGCGATTACTCACGGTTTAATTGGTCATGAAGACCTCTACTATAAAGCCCCCGCACTCCCCCTCTTGCTCCTCCCTTTCCCCTCTGAAAAGACGCCACAGGGCTGCCCAAATCACTCGCCGAAGCCCGCAGGTACTGCCGCCGGACATCGCCGATTCCGACGCGGTCTAGCTCTCCCCTTCCCCTCTCGAACCTCCTAATCTTCTTCCCTCTCTCTGGCGCATCGAGTGACACCCTTACCTCGCCCTTTGCTGCAGCATTTCGAGCACGCCGACGACCACCGAAGCCACCGTCGTCTCCAGCAGCGCAACGCCGCCGCCCCTGGAAGCGCAAGTCCACGCCGAGCACGATTTCGAGATCTCCGTCGTCTTCTGAACCTTGTCCACTACTTCATCGCCGTCGCCGCTCGCCAGAACCTCGCCGACGACAAGCCCCAGTACCACCTCGCCGGAAAAACTTCTCGCCGGTGAGCAAACCCTCGCTGAACCCCCACATCCCTCAGATCCAAATCCAATGGCCGAAATTAGATTTCTTTACCGAAGCGGTATCGACCAATGGCGTCACGCCACGTCGCCCCGGGCCAGTCAGCCCCGGTCAAATCCAGTCAAGTCGAATTCAAATTCGAATTTAAATCCCTGTTTTGTTGCAGATCTTGTAAAATCGATAGAAAATAAAATACTTAACCAAAAATTGCAAATGATACCTCGTTGAAATCCTTGGATTGTGTAGAATCCAATGATCCAATAAAACCTGTTATTTTATGGGTTCATTTTGAGTCCATTGTCAGATCTGAATCAACCCTTTGGATTCATAATAAATTCATAACTTTTGTTCTGTGAGTCCAAATACTACAAATTTGTAGTCTATGGAATCCTTGGAACATTTAGAACACACCAGAAGCAAAAGTTTTCGAAGTTAACATGTGCACAAACTTGCTACTGATAAATATGTTCAAATCACCTTTTTCTTTACCAATTGTTTTCTAAAAACTATTTTTGAGTGAAACCACTTGCAGTAGCTTCAAGTTACTGTCACCCAACCAGTGGTAGCTCAAACTTATTTTCGCAGGACAGTACCAACCAGAACTATTTTCCCAAAGTGCTATCCTATTGCATCAATACCCTTTTGTTAATACCTTGTTTACTAAAATCCTTTCTAACATCACACTTGTTTTCAAAAGCCTCTTGTTCCATCCTTACAACCTTTTTACACACTCACATAGTGTGTGAAATTAAAATGTCATTTGCATACATGCACACATGCATACATGTCTATGATTGTCATTAGAACTAGGTCATTGATTGCTTGATTGTTTGATTTGAATAGATTGTGAAGAGGAGCAAGGCTACTATTGTAACTGCTGTGAGTGTGCAAGCTGTTACCAAGGCAAGTGACACACATATCCCTTACCTATTTTATTTATGCATTAGTATATTCACCTCTTGTAGTATGCATGATAGGTGTTTTACTCAACCGTTTTATCAATGCTTAGATCCTAGTAGTGTGTAGCTATCCCTCAAACCCCACCTGATAGGATGCTAAATACTTTGTTAATTTTGATGCCATGCTAAGATCACTTGAAAAGTGTTTTTGTGAAAAGTTAAGAACTTCAACTAAAATGAAACACCTGGGTGGAATGGTTTGATAAGATGAGGCGAGGTAGGTGGGTTCTGGGACGCATGCCTTGTAAGAGGATGTGGGAACAGAATACCGCTCGGGATGGCCACCCAGGAACAAAGAGATGGCTATGTCTTCCATGCTTAGTGTACTTCCAGTGCAGCCTTACGACATTATGGGCTCTGTCTTGACTGATTAGATGTGGGAGTGCAACTATGTGCGAGAAGATGGTGGTAGATAAATTATAGGTTGGGAACGGATCTTGCCAGTTAGTTGCCCTCTTCTCTAAAAGGTCTCGTTTCATTTTATGTATGGGCATAAAATGAATCGTAAGGTGAAAGTGCACAACCCTTGCAAGGTGTTTAAATCTAATCTATTAGCCGTGTCCTCGGTTATGGACAATTGAGTCTCTAGACATGGAATGTACGGAATAATCTCATCACCGTTTCTGAATTAATAAAATTTTGTCTAGAAACCCCTAGGCAGGAACTAAGGACCATACACTCCGAGGGGTGGTGGTGCCTGAGGTTCCAACTTTGTTGAATTGCGCCCAGTGCTACATAACTTGCAACTATGTAGTATTTGGGGGTTATTTCAACCCTTCAAAAATAAAATCTTTGAAGTAAAAGCTTAACCTGAAATAGGATAAAACTAGGAAATATGCCCGTGCGTTGCACCGGGAGAGAAAACTCATATCACGACTCGGCGCAACCGGGAGAGAAAACTCATATCACGGCTCGGCGCAATGCATATTCTATCACTTTTTGCCTCATTCAGTTATTCTTTTTGGTACTTGTATTTTAAAGCACTTTTGTCCGTAATTTATTTTAGCAAATCAAGATCCAAAATTCATGAACAAATCAAAATAATCTCAGAGATCTATCTAGCCTATAGTGTCATATTCACTCGTCAAGATTTAAGAAGTAATAGACACGTTCTTCAATTGCACATGGATTTGGAAAAAATGAAACAAATAACAATATAACCATGTATAAGAACAATGTATATGGCTTGGGTCGTGTTATTTCTATACTACTTCTGTTCTATTGCCGGGCTTATCCTCTATATCACGTCAGACACAGAGAGAGAGAGAGGTGAAAATTGATTAAAGAAGAGACCAAAAGAGGAGAGACCATGACAGGGGAAAATAGATCGGAGAAGAGACAAAGAGAACAGAGAGGGATGCAAAAAAATGATTTGAGGTGCTGCAGCTGCACAAGCACGAGGAGCACGTCTTTGTGAGCCAGGGCCCCTCGTCAACCTGCCCCGCTGTGCGCTCGATGTGCCGAGCCGGCTCCTCTGCGGATGCACACACATGGCCTTCAGCTAGACATGCACGACCCGTACTTCCTCAAGCTTTCTATGCTCTGACAGAGTCATGGAACGGCTCTGGGCATGGATCCAGGCATCCAGCCCCGCCGAGGATGAAGAAGTGGCGGGCCGAGCTGCCAAGGGACCAACCAGGAGCAAACAGCCACGCATCCTGCTCACCGACCGAGCGGAGGCAGGAGACGGTGGGAGCTCGGCCGGCCGCCATGGCTGAGCTCCGCCTGTTGTACGTCCCTGTGTCGCGCTCGAGGCGGCGCCCCCAGGAGATGGCGGGGGGGAGCTCGGCCAGCCGCCATGGCCGAGCACTCGCCAAGCTCGCGCTCGAGGCGAGGCGACGCCTCCCATGCTTCCCCATGTCTAGCCGAGCAGAGGCACGAGAAGGCGGCGGGAGCTCGGCCGGCCGCCATGTCCGAGCGCTCACGGAGCTCGCGCTCGAGGCGGCGTCCCCGCGTCCGGCCGAGCGGAGGCAGTAGACGGCAGCAGGAGCTCGGCCGGCCGCCATGGACGAGAGCTCCTGGACACTCTTGCGAGCCTCCCGCGAGTAGCATAGCGACGGCTTTGCCGGCGACCGGAGCCGTGTGCGAGGCGGCGAGGTGGGTGGATCTCCCCTGGGTCAAGCGGATCCCAGCGGCACACACCACCGTTTCCTGGCCACGCGGATCCCCGGCAGCGCCCCATCAAAGAAGGAGGGGATAAGGTGAAGGTTATTGCAAGGGGCTAAACTGCAAAAGTGGCAACCACCGATCTTAGAGTGATTGCTGGTTGATTTCCCCAAAGTTGTTTTTCAGTTTTATTTGTAGAGATACTGCGGGTTGATTCATAGGATTAGGTAGGGTTTTTTTGCAAAACGTCCGACGAAAGAACCAAACCATGGAACCCTTGCGTACTTTATTATTAGGTATAGATTGGCTTTATGCAAAGCTTAGCCCAGAGATCCACCAGCCAAATAGCATGTAGCTAGATCTTTCACAATCGCCACCAAATAAGTGTCATTTGCCAGTACATCATTGTACTGACCCCCATACTTGGGGCTGCATAATCAAATGTGCAGGTTCTTCTGATGAGGAGTGAAGTGTTAGGATCTCGAGTCTACATACCAACATGACTGCCTGTGGCGCATGCTGAAGATGGAGGCTCGCTACTATTATAATTCCGTCATGCTTAAGTTGAACTCTGTTTACCCTTGTCGGTCTATGTGACCCAAGACTTGTAATAATTGTGAGACTTATGTATCTGGATCTGCGTGTAATCTCGATACTATGTGATGAATACTATATTTTGTTCTGTGGTGCTATCATTGATCCAGGGAATAGCACATAACACAGGTGTTCCACCTTAATCCAAAGGTGGGGCGTCACAAAATGGTATCAGAGCATAGTGTTGCCTGTAGGATCGAGACCCTAGGATTGGAAGACCTTAGGACCCAAGTTTTATTTCAAAATACTAAACAAATAATCATGATCTTATTGTCTTAACCATTTCATTCTTACTTGTATTTCTCTTCTTGTTCTGATCGTTCCCTCTTCTTTTCAAAATGTTGTAGATGGACACCTACGATGAGAGAGTGGTAGCTGGTGAGGGAGATTACCTTTTCTCGGAGGTGCTACTAGACCTCGCCACCCAGCTTCAGATACCACCTCCGGTTTTCTATGGAAGATGCAGTACAAGGAGTATGGTATGGAGAAGTGGTTAATCCAAACCACTATCCAAGGAAGACTTGATGAAGAAGGAGAGTCCACGATGGAGTACACCGAAGCTTATGTGGACTGGAGGTATTCGGTGGAGATTGCCATGCGGGGCACCATCGCCCGCATTCGCCACAAGTACAAAGCTCACATCCCACGTCCCTCAGCTTATGGGATGATTGGAGAACGATCTGTTGGAGGACATGTTGTGGATCGCCGAGGCCAGGAGTTCCACTCCCTTCTGAGAGGCTACCTCACTGAGAGGGAGCGCTGCACAGTCAATCTGGAAGACATGCTGAAGAAGCAGATTATCAACCAGGACCAGTTCAGAGATCTCATGGATCTCACCACCAAGAAGATCATGGAGACTGAATCAGCTCTCATAATGTTGGATGAGAAGAAGACTCAACTCGAGAACAAGCTCAAGATTGTTGAAGGACCCTTGCAGTTAGGCGGGAAAATTCTCCAAGATGACATCTGGTCCCATCTCCTGGAGAAGACATTACTGCTACAGTATGACAACTTGCAGAAATTGGGAGATGAGAAGAAGCAGATTGAGGAAACTAACAATGAGCTGAAGTCTGAGAATGAGAAGCTAAAGATGAAGCTTGCAGAGTTAGAAGCAAGTAAGAAGGAGGAGGAATCCGAGGAAGAAGAGGATCCCGAGGAGAGAATTGTGTATTCCTCTAGTGATGGTCTATCCTATGAGGAATGGAAAGCCAATGCACTGAGAGAGCTCAAGAAGGCAGAACGTCGAGACCCTCTACCCCTCTCATGCCTCAAGAGGGTTAAGAGAGGCTAGTTGACCACCAACATCTTTTGTATCATTTGTGATAGCACGTTTGTATTGTCCTACCGTGTTGGTATGACAGTACCGTCGATCGTTTACTACATCGAACTCTTAGTACTTACTTCTAAACTTGTCAAGTCGTACGCTTTAAAGTTTAAAGCTTTAAAAATCAAAGGTTGTATGCTTGTTTATTGTTTGTGGTTGGCTTGTTGTATTGTGCATGGGTAGGATCTTTACTTCTTTAGCTTTATCTGTCTAATACTTATCTATGCTATACCTTACCTCAGATGCCGCCACGACGTGCACCAAACAGCGGTGACAACGATGGAAACAACAACAATGACACCAATACGGCAATTCAGCAACTAGTGGCAGCCCAGGCCCAGCTAATGCAAATGATGACTCAGTTCTTCCAGACGAATGCAAACAACAATACCAACAACAATAACAATCCTCCACCACCACCGCCGCCACCCCCACCCCAGGTGGATAGATTGGCAAGGTTTCTGAGGCTGAGACCCAACAAGTTCTCATCTGCTACGGAACCAATAGTAGCAGATGACTGGCTGCGTTCGGTCAACAAGGATCTGACCACCTGCGAATGCACCGATGCTGAAAAGGTGCGCTTCACAGCTCACTTACTGGAAGGACCCGCAGCAATGTGGTGGGAGACATATCAGGTTACCCATCCCATAGATGATCTGGACTAGAACACATTCAGAGAAGGCTTTCGCACTGCCCACATATCCTCGGGCACTATAACTATAAAGAAGGAATAATTTCGTGGTCTGCGTCAGGGTGGAAGAACTCTGAAAGAGTACATGGATGACTTCTGTGCTCTGTCCAGGTATGCACCTGAAGATATTGATACTGATGCAAAGAGGAAGGAAAAGTTCCTCAGTGGGCTTAAGGGAGAACTCAAAATACCCCTGTCTGTGGCCTATGCTCCAAATTATCAGTCTCTACTTGATCAGGCCATCACTCTGGACAACAACATCAAGAAAGAGGAGAACCGTAAAAGGAAGTTCAGTAACAACAAGAGCCATGTGGAATCATTCCACAAGAAGCACCACTCATTTGAGAGCAGTGGTCATGGCAACTTCCACAAGCATGGAAATCGTTTCAACAAAGGAAACGGTAATCACTTCAGCGGTCATAAGCTCAACGGAGGATTCAAGGGAAATAGCTCCAGTGGACATCACGGTGGGAACAATGGTCAGCATCGCCACAACACTGAACCCAAGAAGGATCTCTTGGGCGTCACTTGCTTCAAGTGCAAGAAGCCTGGTCACTATTCCTCCAGCTGCCCAGAAAACAAGACTGTTGAACTTGCCAAGCCCAATCCATTCGAGAAGGGCCAAGTGAACCACCTCAACGTGGAGGAGGTGATGAATGAACCTGATGCAGTAATGGGTATGTTTCCTCTCAACTCATTTACCGCATTGTTTTATTTGATCTGGAGCAATCGCATTCATTCATATCAAGAACTTTTGCAAACAAAAATGGGTCCCCACTGAAACCATAGGAAAAACCATTAAAGTAAGTTCCCCTGGTGGAGAAATTGATAGTCAACGCTGGTTGCAGGGATCTAATTATGGAAATTGGGTAAATATAAGTTTTCCAACCCATTGGTATTCTAGACTCGCAGGGTTTAGATTAATCTTGGCATGGATTGGATGACTACCTATGGGAGGAGTCATAGACTGTGTGGAACAAGAGCAATTACACGTACCACCCCAGAAGGGAGAAGACTTAGATATAAATCCCAACTGGATTTTAATGATATTAGGCTAAACCATCTTAAGGGGGTTAGCCTAGATGCAGTGCACCTAGTGAATGAGTACCCCGATGTGTTCCCGGAGGAGTTACCAGGAATGCCACCTGACAGAGATGTAGAGTTTCTCATTGATTGCTACCAGGCAAGGGCCAATAGCAAAGAAGACCTTACCTATGTCCACTGATGAGTTGAAAGAGACTCAAGAAAAAACAGCAGAACAGCTAGGAAAGGGGTTCATACGAGAGAGTTCCTCGTCATGGGGAGCGCCAGTTCTGTTTGTTGAGAGAAAGATAAGAGTCAATGTTTGGTGATGGATTATCGTTCGTTGAATGAAGTGACCATCAAAACACATATCCACTACCAAGAATCAATGATTTGTTTGATCAGTTAGAAGGAGCTAGTGTGTTTTCTAAGATCGCCCTTAGATTCGGATACTTCAACTCAAGATTAGAGAACATGACATTCCCAAGACAGCCTTCGTCACTAGATATGGCTCGTACGAATATACGGTGATGCCCTTTGGTTTAACCAACGCACCGTCATACTTCATGAGCATGATGAACAAAGTGTTCATGGAATTCTAGATAAGTTTGTCGTTGTCTTCATTGACGACATACTGGTCTACTCAAAAAGCAAGGAAGATCATGAAAAGCATCTACGTGCAATACTGGAGAAACTCAGAGAGCACAAGCTATATGCTAAATTCAACAAATGCGAGTTTTGGCTCAATGAAGTAGGATTCCCTGGACACATTATATCCAAGGAGGGAATTGCAGTCGACCCAGCCAAAGTGACCGCAGTAACTGAATGGGAACCACCCAAGAATGTTGGGGAATTCGTAGCTTCTTAGGACTGGCCGGATACTACCGGAGATTCATTGAGAACTTTTCAAAGATAGCTAAAAACCAATGACCGAGTTGTTGAAGAAAGAAAAGAAGTTCGAATGGACTGAAGCTTGTGAAAACAGTTTTCAAGAGTTGAAAAGAAGATTGGTGTCTGCACCCGTTCTGTGCTTATCAGATATAGAAAAGGAATTCAGGTGTATTGCGACGCTTCTCGTCAAGGTTTAGGAAGTGTATTGATGCAAGATGGCAGAGTAGCAGCCTATGCTTCTAGACAACTCAAGAAGCAGAACTCAACTATCCAACTCATGACCTTGAGTTAGCTTCAGTTGTTCACGCCTTGAAGATTTGGAGACATTATTTGCTGGGAAAGAGATGTGAAGTCTTCACCGACCACAAAAGTTGAAGTAATCTTTACTCAGAAGGACCTCAACATGAACAAAGAAGATGGTTAGAACTCATCAAAGATTACGACTTGAGTTTACAATACCATCCTGGTAAAAGCAATGGTAGTAAAGTTGATGCCCTAAGCCGTAAAGGCCTATGTGAACTGTCTATCAACAGAAGTGTTGCCAGGAGATATCTGTGTAGGGATTTGAGAGACCTCAGCCTGGAGGTAGTGCCACAAGGTCACGTAGCATCACTAGTAGTGCAACCAACCCTGATGGACAAAATACGTCAAGCACAGAAAAGGAGATAAGAGATTGAGAAGATCAAAGGAAACATGAGGAAAGACAAAGCTAAAGGCTTTAGCGAAGATGAGCAAGGAACAATCTGGTTTGAGAAATGTATCTGTGTACCTGATGACCCTGATATTAAAGGATTGATATTCCAAGAAGCCAATGAAACCCCATACTCGATTCATCCTGGAAATACCAAGATGTATATAGACTTGAAAGAAAGGATTTTGGTGAGCAATATGAAGGGAGACATAGCCGAATATACAGCCAAATGTGATGTGTGCAGTAGGGTAAAAGCTGAGCATCAAAAACCAGCCGAACTACTTCAACCACTGAAGGTGCCAGATTGGAAATGGGATCAAATTGGTTATGGACTTCATAACTGGGTTACCCCCGCACAAAATCAGGATATGACTCAATCTGGGTTATAGTTGATCGTTGACTAAGGTAGCTCATTTCTTACCAGTAAAGACCACTTACACTAGTGCAAAGTTAGCTAATATCTACATGAAAGAGGATAGTAAGCCTCCATGGTGTTCCCAAAAGCATCGTGTCTGATAGAGGAACCCAATTTACCTCTCACTTCTGGAAACAACTCCATGAATCACTTGGAACTAGGTGGAATTCAGCACAGCATTCCACCCGCAAACCGATGGGCAAACAGAGAGTGAACCAGATTTTAGAAGATATGCTGAGAGCGTGTGCCCTGGACTATGGGTCTAGTTGGGACGACAACTTGCCTTACGCTGAGTTTTCCTACAACAACAGCTATCAAGCCAGTATTGAGATGGCACCATTTGAAGCCTTGTACGGCAAGAAATGTACTACACCCCTACTATGGAGTGGTGTAGGAGAGCGAAGTTTCTTCGGACCCGATATCATTCAAGAAGCCGAAGAAAAGGTTAAATTGATCAAGGATAGGCTGAAAATCGCCCAATCCCGTCAGAAAGCTACGCGGATAGCAAGCGTAGAGAGATCATCTATGAAGTTGGAGACAGAGCTTATCTCAGAGTGTCACCCCTCGTGGTGTTAAGAGGTTTGGTATTAAGGGTAAATTAGCACCCCGATTTATAGGACCATTCAAAGTCCTATCCCGCCAAAGGAGAAGTAGCCTATGAATTGGAACTACCCGAAATTCTTTCGGCCGTACATAACGTGTTCCACGTGAGCCAGCTAAGAAATGCCATCCAGAGATGTCAGAAACACCGTTGAATGATACGGTACCCCTCGAAGAAGTTAACTAGAAAGTGACTTGAACCTATGAGGAGGAAACCCATCAAAATACTCGAGACCGCAGAAAGAAACTACCCGCACCAAAACCATCAAGTTCTGCAAGTACAGTGGAGTCACCACACTGAAGAGGAAGCCACGTGGGAGCGTGAAGATACCCCTTCGAGAAGAACACCCACACTATTTGCTAGCCTTTCCGAAGCTCAGAGGGCGAGCTTCATCTAAGGGGGTTAGTCTGTAACGACCCAGATTTTTCAAGATTAAAATTTCATCATGCATTCGTGGCATATTGCATTTCAAAGTCTTTTCCAAAGTTTTGAACCTTATCCTTCAAAGAATGTTGTTCAAATGCCTTTTTCCCAAATTTTAGATACAAAAGGTTTTCAGAAAGAAAGTATTTTTAAATGAGCTCCATTGTTATGGAGCTATCTTATATTTTCTATAGTAATTTTCCTTTGAAAACCATAGTGGGAAGATAATAATCTTACTTCCAAATTAATTGGACTCTATATTCAAAGTTCTCACAAATTATTTTCTTCTTCCATCTTACTACAAAACCTCTGGTTTTTAGTTTCTAAACACACTTTTAAAGACCAAAAGTGGTCAGCTTGGCTTTTATTCAAATCTGAATAAAATAGCCTTTTCAAATATCCAAAACAGATTTCAGAAATAAAAGAAAAGGGGAAACAGAAAGAAAAAAAAAAAAGGGAGAGACCCCAGAGCCCCTGGGCCGCACCCGGGAGCAGCCGGCCCAGCTCGCCCCCGAACCAGCCCAACCCCGTTACCCCCTCCCTCTCTCACCGATAGCCCGGACCCACCTGTCATCCCTCTCCCCACAATCCCCTCTCCCTCCCAGTAACGCTCGCCGGCGTTACTCCCCCGGCGATTACTCACGGTTAATTGGTCATGAAGACCTCTACTATAAAGCCCCCACACTCCCCCTCTCGCTCCTCCCTTTCCCCTCTGAAAAGACGCCCGCAGGGCTGCCCAAATCACTCGCCGGAGCCCGCAGGTACTGCCGCCGGACATCGCGATTCCAACGCGGTCTAGCTCTCCCCTTCCCTCTCGAACCTCCTAATCTTCTTCCCTCTCTCTGGCGCGTCGAGTGACACCCTTACCTCGCCCTTTGCTGCAGCATTTCGAGCACACCGACGACCACCGAAGCCGCCGTCGTCTCCAGCAGCGCAACGCCGTCGCCCCTGGAAGCGCAAGTCCACGCTGACCACGATTTCGAGATCGCCGTCGTCTTCTGAACCTTGTCCACTACTTCATCGCCGTCACCGCTCGCCAGAACCTCGCCGACGACAAGCCCCAGTACCACATCGCCGGACAAACTTCTCGCCGGTGAGCAAACCCCCGCTGAACCCCACATCCCTCAGATCCAAATCCAATGGCTGAAATTAGATTTCTTTACCGAAGCGGTATCGACCAATGGCGTCGCGCCACGTCGCCCCGGGCCAGTCAGCCCCGGTCAAATCCAGTCAAGTCGAATTCAAATTCGAATTTAAATCCCTGTTTTGTTGCAGATCTTGTAAAATCGATAGAAAATAAAATACTTAACCAAAAATTGCAAATGATACCTCGTTGAAATCCTTGGATTGTGTAGAATCCAATGATCCAATAAAACCTGTTATTTTATGGGTTCATTTTGAGTCCATTGTCAGATCTGAATCAACCCTTTGGATTCATAATAAATTCATAACTTTTGTTCTGTGAGTCCAAATACTACAAATTTGTAGTCTATGGAATCCTTGGAACATTTAGAACACACCAGAAGCAAAAGTTTTCGAAGTTAACACGTGCACAAACTTGCTACTGATAAATATGTTCAAATCACCTTTTTCTTTACCAATTGTTTTCTAAAAACTATTTTTGAGTGAAACCACTTGCAGTAGCTTCAAGTTACTGTCACCCAACCAGTGGTAGCTCAAACTTATTTTTGCAGGACAGTACCAACCAGAACTATTTTCCCAAAGTGCTATCCTATTGCATCAATACCCTTTTGTTAATACCTTGTTTACTAAAATCCTTTCTAACATCACACTTGTTTTAAAAGCCTCTTGTTCCATCCTTACAACCTTTTTACACACTCACATAGTGTGTGAAATTAAAATGTCATTTGCATACATGCACACATGCATACATGTCTATGATTGTCATTAGAACTAGGTCATTGATTGCTTGATTGTTTGATTTGAATAGATTGTGAAGAGGAGCAAGGCTACTATTGTAACTGCTGTGAGTGTGCAAGCTGTTACCAAGGCAAGTGACACACATATCCCTTACCTATTTTATTTATGCATTAGTATATTCACCTCTTGTAGTATGCATGATAGGTGTTTTACTCAACCGTTTTATCAATGCTTAGATCCTAGTAGTGTGTAGCTATCCCTCAAACCCCACCTGATAGGATGCTAAATACTTTGTTAACTTTGATGCCATGCTAAGATCACTTGAAAAGTGTTTTGTGAAAAGTTAAGAACTTCAACTAAAATGAAACACCTGGGTGGAATGGTTTGATAAGATGAGGCGAGGTAGGTGGGTTCTGGGACGCATGCCTTGTAAGAGGATGTGGGAACAGAATACCGCTCGGGATGGCCACCCAGGAACAAAGAGATGGCTATGTCTTCCATGCTTAGTATACTTCCAGTGCAGCCTTACGACATTATGGGCTCTGTCTTGACTGATTAGATGTGGGAGTGCAACTATGTGCGAGAAGATGGTGGTAGATGAATTATAGGTTGGGAACGGATCTTGCCAGTTAGTTGCCCTCCTCCTCTAAAAGGTCTCGTTTCATTTTATGTATGGGCATAAAAGAATCGTAAGGTGAAAGTGCAACC